>OY998164.1:36130123-36730123 GCA_963921995.1 Oxystoma pomonae
GCGTACATTCGTGGGTCCGTTACGTTACGTACATCCATCCGTAAGCAACGAGTGGAATCAGCTGTTCTGTCATCGCACCCGTCAAAAAAGCGGGCATCGTTCGAAACATGTCATGAACAATTCAAAAATGTGGTGTATTTTGACTTTGGGGTCGTCCATAAATTACGTAACACTCGAAGGGGGAGAGGGGGGTTGTTGAAAGTGTGATAAAGTGTTACGAGGGGGGAGGGATGGTTCATGGAAGTGTTACGTAATACTTGGTGTTTGTCCATAAGTGATGGTTTTTTCAAACTTTTGTTAAATTTTGCAATTTATAACCTTTTTTTTTTGGTTCTCAACTTGGTTGTCAACAGTTTTTTTTGGTTTCCAACTATTGTTTGTCCTTCTCCAGGGGGGGGGGAGGTTGGCAAAGTGTTACGTAATTTTAGGGGCGGGGTCCACAGACGGGGGGAGGGTGGGGGGTCAAAAATTGCGAAAAAGGGTGTTACATAATTTATGGCCGGCCCTTTGTTTTGAACGCGTTAGGTATACCGATACCGATGCGTTGAAATATTTACTTTATGTGTCTTTAACAAATTCCCGATTTTTTCTTGTTATTCGCGGCGGATCTGGCGTTAACCTTAAGGGGAATAATGAGATTTTGAGTTCTTGGTTTACCCTAAAGTTGCCAAAAACATCCATTAAATGTGCTGCACGAGAAAATTTTGAGAAAACCCCCTAGTACTAGGGCTCAACCCGCGGCGTTGCCATGAAGAATTTTTTTAATGTTATTTGACAGCTGCTATTGAACAAAATGTCAAAAAAGTGGCCTTTTCCAGATTACACCCTATCTTCTTGCCAAATTTCATCCAAATCGGTTCAGCCATGTTTATGTGATTGAGAAACAAACACACACACATAATAATTAGTAGGATTAAGAACAAACAAAATTTGATTGAATCAGTTTTGTATATGTTTGTCAAAAAAGCTTCAAATTATTTTTTACTACCAGTGATGGAAATCTTATGAGCATCAGTTCATTTTGACGATAGATAGAGTTTCAAATGGCCAATAAACTTTTTTTTTTATTATTTTGCACAAAATACGAGACAAATTAGCTTTAAGTTTTCTGCCCAGCTGTCAAATAAATCTGCTTTTGATTATTGCCACTTTAAGAAGGTATTTTTGTATTTTTATTGCACACATTCTATTTTTAAATCAATATTAAAATGAAAAGTAATAAATGATGTCATTAAATACAGATTTATTATTTCACAGAAAAAACTGAAGTGTAGTATACAGGATATCACTTGTTCTGTTACAATTTCAATTTCAAAATTAGCTTTATTGTCCAAAATAATACATATTTATTGACAAAGCCTTACATCGGATTAATATTACTCTTTAAACTTAACTTACAAAGTAAAATTAAAAAGTACCAAAAGTGGTTTTTAGTCACAAAGAAGGTACAAAATGTAATCAATAAAAAAACAATAAGTATGGAAACACAAATAAGTACAGGCAATATGAAATTTGAACAAATAAACAAAAAGTACAGATTTAAAATATAAAATTTCTGAATTACCAAAATAAACATTACACGTATTTTCACATATAGTTTCAAAATCGTAAGGACTAAGACAAAAAAGCACTGAAACACAACAAAAAAAAACATTAAAGAATTAAATACCTAATCAAGGAAAGTAAAAAATAATATAGTCAAGCATAGTCCACATAAAAATTCAAACATAAAAGAGCAAACAAAAAAAAAGCAACAAGAAATACAGTCCTAAAAATAAATGAAATACAATCCTAAAAATAAATGAAAACTTAGATAAGGCAAAAACACAGACTTCTTTATCAAAAGCCATCATTTAGGAAATTATCAACCCTATAACAAACTTTCCCCAGCAAAAATGCTTTAGTTTTTTCCTGAACTTCTTTTCACTTTCAATTTCTCTTAGCATGAGTGGAAGTTTGTTGAATAATTTTCTTCCTTCATAAATAATACAGTTTTTAATTAGCTGAGAGTGAGGGCTTGGAAGCCTCATTAAAAAAAGGTCTTCTTGTATTATAATTTCCATAAATTAGCTCATGTCTGTGTTTCTTATGTACCAAACAAACCGTCTCCATAATATAGAGAGAACACAATGTTAATATATTATTTCTAAGGAACAAAGGACAACATGAGTCTTGCCTTTTTGCCTGAAAAATATTTTGAACCGCTCTTTTTTGAACTCTAAAAACTCTTTGAAACAGGTAGTCTTTACAAGACCCCCAAAAAGAAATACTATAATGTAAATGAAATTCGATTAGGCAAAAATAACATGATCTTGCTATGGTCAGTCCCAGGTTGTTAGAAAATCACCGGAAATCACCTCAAGTGCAAAGCAGCTTGATGACATTCTGCTGCAAAGCGTTTCAATGTGTTTTTGTTTTCAATTTGAGAGACTGATCAATAAAGAGACCTAAAAATTTTGTATCAGTTGATTTAGATATCCTTTTATTTGAAGAATGTCATCAAGGCAACACTTAAAATGTAAGATTTTTGTTTTGTCTATATTAAAACTTATCTGGTTAGCATCACACCACTGCTTTATTTTAGCTAAATCTGACTGAACAATGTGAGCTAAGTTCTCTGTGGTTGGGTCATCCCACATTACTGTTATGTCCCACCAAAAATCCACCAAAAACCACCATTTTTTCAAAAATTTTAAAACAAAGAAGGTCCTCTACATAAATTCTAAAAAGGAATGGACCAAGTACTGATCCCTGGGGAACTCCTATGTCTGTTACTGTTGCTGAGGAGCTGTTGTTCTCAAAAACTATCGTCTGAGTTCTGCCCCCCAAGAGAGACTGGAACCAACTCAACACCCTCAAATGCGTACATCTCTCCGTACAATTTGAGAAGAGTGAGAAGAATGTCATCAAGGCAACACTTAAAATGTAAGATTTTTGTTTTGTCTATATTTAAACTTATCTGGTTAGCATCACACCACTGCTTTAGTTTAGCTAAATCTGACTGAACAATGTGAGCTAAGTTCTCTGTGGTTGGGTCATCCCACATTACTGTTATGTCCCACCAAAAATCCACCAAAAACCACCATTTTTTCAAAAATTTTAAAACAAAGAAGGTCCTCTACATAAATTCTAAAAAGGAATGGACCAAGTACTGATCCCTGGGGAACTCCTATGTCTGTTACTGTTTCTGAGGAGCTGTTGTTGTCAAAAACTACCGTCTGAGTTCTGCCCCCCAAGAGAGACTGGAACCAACTCAACACCCTCAAATGCGTACATCTCTCCGTACAATTTGAGAAGAGTAAAAGACATAAGATAAGAAAACTAGATTAAAAAAAGAAATATAGGTATAATAAAAAAAAAATATAAAAAAAAATAAAAATAAAAAGAAAATAATATCAAAAAAATATACAAAATAATTAAGTCTAGTTATAGGGCCATTTCTAGTAAATTTCACTTCATTAAATTTTGTGTATTTCTAAGGCATATAGCAGAAAACTAATATACATGTTATGGGCTTGATTTTTGAGAAATTAATAATGGTGAAAACCACATATCGGTATGTCAATCTGTTTTTGAGCTATGGGGCCTTTGTGAAACATATGCATTGTTGCATTTGGCCTAAGTATAACTTTTTTATTAATGAAAATATCTTTTATTTTATAGATAATTTAAAGTAGATTATTTGTGAAACTGGATTTTATCTGGAACTTTTAGTTTTTGAGGTATAACATCAAGTTGTTATTTTTTTTATGGAATGACCTATTTTGTACTTGTTTTTTGAAATCAGCATGAAATTTCCTTTAAAATGATGTATTGCACTTATAATGTTATTTTTTATATTTTTATGTTGGTTATTTTTTTATTACATTTTATCGTTGCTTTTTATAAGAAGGATAGGTACTATAAAAATAAACAGGTAAAAAAATTAAAAAATGTCACTACTTACTGCTGTTTACCATCATATCAGGGCAGAAATGATCACTCTGCATTTTACTACTAAGGATAATGATAATGTCTCTGATAATGTTAAGCTTTTCTCTCTCAAAAATCCCACCAAACTATGAAAAATACTTGGCAGGCCTAGGTACACCCTTTTATAATTTTTTTTACAACATAAACTTAATATAAAAATCATTTAATTTTTTTCAAAGATAAAAAACCTGCATTTTCCTTTTTGGAAATCCCCATTCAATGAGTACCTCAAAGTACCTACATTATAAATTTTTCGTCACTTGTTTCCCCTAGATAAATTTATAAAGGTGTCTATAAAATAGTTTCAAAGCACTTGCCCTAGATTTTAATTTCTAGAAAAAAATTAACTTACCCAGAAGACAAAATTAAGTATAAAAATGAGATACTTGACGCAGGGGCTCACATAAGTGAAGTTACTCGAAGGCTGTCTTCTATAATCTCTCCTATGATGATGAGACATTTTCTGCGAAGTATATAAACAAAGGAAACAAATGCGGCCTTATCACTTGCACCCCATAAAACCGCTTGTAGATGCTCGGATTTGCACTTTTTAAGCTTAAAAGCGTGGTAGTATATTATTGGAGTTTCTTGAGATTCTATTTGGTGAAAGTTTGATAGCTTTTTGGAATAAAAACAAATTACGTTTACTCTTTTGTAGTTTTGTTTTTGACGTTTAAACAAAAAATAACGTTTGGTTGGTTATTAGATCAAACGCACGGTTTTGGTAGCATGATGGTCCTTAAAACAAAGGGGAGGAAATAAACTTTTTAAATTTTTATAAGAAGCAAAAAGGATTAAAATTTTTCAAAGAAAATGTTACAAAAAAAAGTTAAATGGGTGGTTAAAGAAAATTTAAGGCTAATGAAAAAGCCAGGCAGAGATGATCACGTGACTGCTGACAGTGGCCCTGTTGTCAAATGTGACGAAATCAACAAGAAAAGGGAAAGTCAACCAGTCATTCACAGCTGTTTTTGCATGATCTTTAATTTTTTGTTTGTGATTTCGGTGACAAAAAAGGTGAGTTCATAGATTAAGGAACTATAGATCCGTCACTTCACCCTTCCCGCCAATAATTATTTTTCGCGAAAAGTGCGGTTATGTTTCCGCGTGCAAAGGAACTGCCAACATAATAATATTTAGGTTGGCAATATTCTTTCTAGAAATCTGCAGCTCATCCTCTTACCCCTTCTAGGGTTGTCCGTCAGAGGGCACATTATGAGTGTCGGTTATGACTCATAACTTATGAGTTCCATTTTGAAAACTGAGGTTTGCCAAGGTTTTTAAAAAGTGATTTTGTGATTATTCCTGTTCAAAAAATTGTGATTTTATCCGTCGATTACAATAGCTGAGAAACAAAGAGTTAGAGTGTGTTGTATTCAAAGCTGCGGAGACCGTGCCATGATCCCAATAAAAAAACTGGGAGACATCGTTTCCCCAAAGGCAATCCTGTAATTTTTCAGAAGTATAGTAAAGCCGTTAAACGCGAATAAACTAAGTGCTGATGAAATATATAACAGATTTTACGTGTGTGATAAATATTTTGCTCCAGAGGACATTTTGCAGACTGGACGCAGAGGTCTTAAAAAGTGATGTCCCACACTTGCATTTGGACTCCATTTAACTATTTATATATAGTGTTAAAACACCCTTTCCTTATTTCATCTAATTTTGGTAATTATGCAGTATACGGTTTTCTGTCATTTTTGATTTTTTTTTGAAAAATTCTTTATGGGGGCACCTTCTAGGGTCCCTAGGACCCCAAATCCGCCTGCGCCCGATTTTTTTTTTTTTAACGAGAAAAAAGGGTGCCCAGGAGGGTTGTAAAGTGTTTTTTTAATTGTTTTGGGTTGGTTTGGATTAGGTTGGGTTGGACTGTGTTGGTTTGGTTTGTTTTAGTGAAAAAAAATTTAAAAAAACCAAAAAAAATCAAAAAAAAACCAAACGGCGCAGACGGATTTGGGGTCCTAGGGACCCTAGAAGGTGCCCCCATAGAGAATTTTTCAAAAAAAATCAAAAATAGCAGAAAACCGTATACTGCATAATTACCCCAAATCCGCCTGCGCCCGATTTTTTTTTTGTTTTTACGAGAAAAAAGGGTGCCCAGGGGGGGTTGTAATGTGTTTTTTTGATTGTTTTGGGTTGGTTTGATTTAGGTTGGGCTGGACTGTGTTGCTTTGGGTTGTTTTAGTGAAAAAAAATTTAAAAAAAACAAAAAAAAAAAACCAACGGGCGCAGACGGCAGAAAACCGTATACTGCATAATTACCCTAATTTTTGTGGATATCAATAATAAGTTAGAAAATGCGACACTTGTGTATTCCAAACCAGGGGTATTAGTATTATTTACACCAAGACTTTTTCTAATGTGTGGGTTTACCATAAATTGCCCCACATATACAGTAAAAATTTTTTGAGATTAAAATTATTTTTTTCTGTTTCACAAATTTAGTTTGGAATACAAAAGAGTGGCATTTATTGTTTTTTATGTACTAAAAACAAGATAGGTATAAACATTTTAAAGAAAATTATTTAATATTTAAAAAAGCACAGACGAGATCATATTGTAATATTTTCTTTATTGTGAAAAATATAAACTAACATGTTTCGAAATATGCCATAATCTTTTATAATAAAACAATCAGAGGTTTTGTACTACAAGTGCATTATGGGTAATTTGTATTTATTTCTTAAAAATATGCTTTTTTATTTTAACTTAACATAAGTAACAATTTTGTTTTGTGTCTAGTAAAAAAGCATATTTTTAAAAACTAAACACAAATTGCTTGCAAAGAAAGAACCCTACACAAATTACATTGGAAATGGCTATTGGCTAAATGTCATAATTTTTTATATGTTGTAGTACTCAATAAACAAAGCACAAAAATAAAAAACCGAGATACGGAGCAGGATTACTTTCTGAGATATGGAGCTTTAAAGTTGACGTGTTTTAAGGCTATATCTTTGGACATGTTCTAATTTTTTTTTCACAACTTTGTTGATTACCGCCAAAATAAAATAATTCGTTTCTGTATTTGTCCTGAATTAAACACCCTTTCCGTCCAAGTAAAAATGTCCTTTGGTACCACCAACCAACCGGCGGTAATCAACAAAGTTGTGAAAAAAAAACTTGTCCAAAAATATAGCCTAAAAACATGTCAACTTTAAAGCTATATATCTCAGAAAGTAATCCTGCTCCCTATCTCGTTTTTTTTTATTTTTGTGCTTTGTTGATCGAGTACTACAAAATATAAAAAAATATGACATTTAGCCGACAGCCATTTTCAATGTAATTTGTGCAGGGTCCTTAAAAAAAAGCGAAAATTTAAGCGAGCACCATCTAGTGGTCATATTACAAAGAAACAAAAAATCGATAGTACGTTTATCGCGAATTAAACCGTGAGTCATCTAGTGGTCGTATTACAAATTAAAAAAGAAAAATCAATATAAAAGTATGGTTATTGGTCGCGTGCATATCTGCGCAGACTCGCCAAACTCCAAATAGTTCCGAACCGTTTAACACGTAACTGTCGTATCTATTGTAGCTCCTTAACCTATGGGTGAGTTAGCCAGCCTTAAAAATAAAAATGTTTATTTTTTTTTATATTTACAAACATTGGGTTCATCATCTTTGTTTACATACAAACATTTTAAAATAAATCAGTTTTTCTAGCTGTTTTTAATTTTTTGCATCATTGATTTTATTTGCTATTTTTGTAACAGGGACGTTTGCTTGCTTTTTTGCTAAATTACCTGGGAGCAAAATGCCTAAGATTTCGTTTCCAATGATTAAATTAATTTAACAAAAAGTTCTGGGAATATTTAAAAAACAAGCAAGCATTCTGCAATGTTATGCAAGCTTGTGTCATCATACCCATCTCTTGCCAAATTAACAAAAATATTTTGTTTTTATAGGAATGATCTTTTAACTGTAATAATTCTAGGTAGCAGGAGAAAAATAATTTTTGCCTGTTATTCCAAATAAGTGACTTATTTTATTGATACCCCAGACCAAACAGTGCAAACATTTTTGCACTGGTTCATGCATACAATTTTGAAAGTGAATATCTCAAAAATTAATTACCTATTTTTAAAATTTTAACATTTTTGTGAAGGCATTTTAAAGATCCTGCTTTTAGTTTTAGTTGCTTATTTATTATTATTAATTGTTATTAGCTACTTCTATATTTTTGCATTAGTTATTACATGTTTTTTTCTTCTTTCTTTTGAGAACGTTAAATAAATTGAATTGAAAGACTTTTAAAATAAGACATTACTCAACCCCCTTTCCCTTTTCCAAATATAGAGGTTAAGTTTACCCCTTACATGGGGTGCATGCTACAAAAATTTCAAGATAGCCAAAAAGTGTACTCCTCAAATAAAAAATCGACAATGGACTTGGAACACACTGCATATATATAGATAGGTAGGTTGTACCAAAAGTATGTTTGGCTAGATTAAAACCACCACAAGAAGGTGGATTTGGCTGGTCTAAATTATAGATCAAGCTCTAGTGTTTCTCACTTTACTTGTGGAGTTGTTGATCATACTGTCACTCTAAATATTAAAAACTTACCCCCATCACATGTTCCCATCCATCTTAGTATAAAACTCAGTGATTCACACTATTTTATCATACAAAATCACATGTTTCCACCCATCTTAGTATAAAATCAGTTATTCACACTATTTCATCATACAAGTGTTGCAAATAAGTGCTGCTCTAATAGAGACACATTTTCAATATTTTTATAAAAACTTTTAATTCTTGTTTTGTAGGAATGCGAACAAAAAAACTGAAGTTGTACAGCACAGTAATCAAGGTACAAATGACAGTTGTAACATAGTCAACAGGGTAATCAACTAGTAAATACAACAGCACAAAAATAACTTATAATTATTGAGGATTTGAAAGTCAAATTTGAGTATGACAGAACAGCGGGAGTCGCTGTGCTCATTTGCAAACAAATTACCTCGTTGCAATGAATATGATACAATTTTGGGAAGAGATGTTTTGGTGGCACCCACTAGCGAGCAGTATGAACTACTGTTAAAAAGACTTCGGCAGCAACTGGGAGAAGGACGAGGAGAGGTGATTTTGGATGTAAGTAAAAATTTATACCTATTCATTGTTTTTTGTTGTTTTTCTAAAAGGGAGGAACTACCCAACAGTTCTAGAAAATATGGAACCTGGCAAACTAGGTCACAAGTGCATTCAAAAATACAAGGATATTTATTATGCATCATCATTCTGAAGATAAGAGATTTGCTTAGAACTCCAGGATGATGCAATCAATATTTGAGGATAATAATTAGTTGTATTATAATTAAAAGTTTTATACTATGCACTAAAGAGGCTCAATTTTAACAAAATGTAACAAACATTTTCTGTTATATGGCAATGATCAAAAGCATATGCATCCATATGATTTTTGTAGGAGTTTCTTGACAAGATAAAAAAGTAAACCTTGCACAAGGTTGTAAAATTAAAACAAAACCTTTTTTTATGTAGATTGGAGCCTCAGAAATTGGGGGGGAACGAGGACTTCTGCCTGACGAAATAGAAGCGGCAGTGGCCACATTGCAATCTTTGGCTGACACTCTAGGATGTAGTTGTGTCAAGTTAAGGGAAAGGAAGGAATCACGCGGGCTTGTTGTGCAATATCTGATTAGGCGAGTCTTGGATCAGAATGGTAAGTAAAAAAAATGTGCTTAAAACTTCTTTATTTTGAAATGGTTTTAAAAAGCATATTTATATTGGCGATTTTAAAAATGGTCCCAGTATATAGTACACTTTTTAAATTGTATAGATCTCTAAGAAGTTTTTAAGATTTTTCAAAAATGGGTTATTCAATAAAATTTTTAATTTTTTCAAATTTAAACTAATGAATGAAAATGATCACCTCAAAATTAGGAAGGACACAGTCGAATACATAATAAATAACTGAAGGGACTTCCGAGACTATGGTTTCAATATGCATAAATCGGGTACATATGGTACCCATTTTGAATGTGTAGCAATTTCAGAAGTTTTTAAATTAAATTTATATGTGTATGTATCAAACTCAAGGCTTCCATCTAATGAATTATTTATTACCAAAGAGCCCCCATTAAATTTGAGCAAAAATAAGCACAAACATTCAATTTTTTTAAATTTTTCTGGAAGTCCCGAATCCGGACATTATGATTTATTGACGCCACTTCAAAAAAATGCCTGCTCTCCTTGTGGTAATATATTCAAGAACAAAAAAGGTCTTAACCAACATATTCACCTGAAACATCAAAAAGATGCAAGTTTCTCACATAGCCAAAACACGAATAAAATATTCGACCAGTCTACAGAATTTGAACAAACAGAATGTCTTCCATGCGGAAAGTTTTATAAAGGAAAAAATGGTTTAAATCGTCATGTAAGAATGAAACATCAAAATAATTCTAACTTTTTGAAAATTGCAGATTATGATTTGAATGCAGAGTTTTTATCACAACATCTATCTTTTCTAAAGTTGTCCACACCTATTTTACACAGAATCCCAAAAGGTGCCAGAAAATGTATCGCCGAAGAACTCTCCTGCCTTCTAAATAAATGCGTTAACGAAAATTCTCCTGAAACTTGGATTTCCCTATTTCTCTTTCCATATGCAGTTTTGAAATTACCAAATAAATCAAAATCTTCAATTTCTCTTACCTCCAAAGTAAAAGATAACCTTGAAATTTGGAAAAAGAAAAAGTTAATGCCTTTCATAGAATTATTAGAAGCCTATCCAACCAAAATAAACAAAATCGGTAAACAAAAATCTAACAAAAATATCAACAACCTGGAAAAGAAAATTCAAAACAAAATTTCTCAAGGTGACATCAGCGGTGCAGTTAGAATTTTATCTTCATATGAGAGTCTTGCTTCTTCTAAAGATGCTTCCAATTTTAAAAAACTCAAGGAAAAACATCCAGAAGCCGACATTGACCGAGAATTCCCAGACATATCAGAAAAAAATATCCCAGAAGACGTCACTTATACAGGCATTAAAAATGCAATAACCTCTTTTAAGCCTGGTTCTGCTGGTGGTCCCGATGGTCTGACACCCAAACATCTCAAGGACCTCACTTCTGGTGATCTGGGCGGGTATTCCGCTGATATACTTGCATCTCTTTCGCGATTTTCAAATTTCATTTTACAACACCAGATTCATAGCAAAATTTCTCCAATTTTTTTTGGCGCTTCGCTCTGTGCATTAAATAAAAAAGATAGTGGTATCTGCCCCATTGCTGTAGGTTTTACTTTAAGACGTCTTATAGCCAAAATTGTTTGTTCAAGAATACATACAACCCTTAGTAAAATATTTCAACCCCTACAGCTCGGTTTTGGATCTAAATGTGACGCAGAAGTTATTTCACATAGTGCTCGCCGTTTTGTTAACTTTTAACACTCATCAAGTAAATTTTTTTTAAAAATTGATTTTTATAATGCTTTCAACATGATTCATAGAGATGTAATTATAAAAAGAGTAAAATATATTATTCCAGAGTTTTTTAATTTTATACATCAATGCTATAAAGAACAGTCAATGCTTTCTTTCGGTCAAAATTGTATCCTATCTCAAAGAGGAGTCCAGCAAGGTGATCCTTTAGGACCAACCCTTTTTTGCCTAGTTATTCATCCTTTAATAAAATCCTTAAAATCAGAATTTAATGCATGGTATTTAGATGACGGTAGTTTGGGAGGGGGAGAATATTATTCTTAAATCTAAAGACTTCGGACTTAAAATCAATAGCAGTAAATGCGAACTATTTTTTCTTCAAAATTCAATACCTGATCAACACATTTAAGATTTTAAGAATCTAGCCGAATACATTAAAGTTTGTGAATTTTCATCATTGGAATTACTAGGTTCTCCTCTGTCATCTAATTGCATAGAAAAATCTCTTCATAACAAATTTAAAAAAATTGAGCTTATATGTAAAAATCTCGAGATTCTAAATTCACATTTAGCTTATTTTTTATTAAAAAACTCTTTAGCTGTACCAAGACTGTCATATATTTTAAGATCTTCACCATGTTGGAAAGCTAAAACTTCTCTTTTAAAAATTAATTATCTCTTTAGGCAAACCATGCAAAAAATTTCAAATATAAATTTTAACGAAGAAGTTTGGTTAGATTTGGAGGACTTGGTATTTGTAATAAACAACAAAATGAATCTCGTGTCCGCAAATAAAAATGAAAGTAACACTCGTGGCATTTAATGTTGAAAATTTAACTTTTTCTGCATTTTTGGGCTCAGTCAATGATACTGAATCATTAATTTCTTCAATTCTTCCGAAATACATTCTCACGACCACGAATTAATCTATGTAATTTACATTCTATTCCGTCTCCTGGCCCCAAAACTCAAAAACAATTTGAGAACTTTCCCTGTGAAAATATAACTTTAAATAAAATTCAAAATTCAGTAGATTCAAAATCAAAAGCTCGCCTTCTAGTTCTTCAAGAAAAAGAAAGCAATGCCTGGCTTGGCGCCCTTCCTTCTCCTCCACTGGGTACTTTATTGGACAATAACACCTTTCGTATTTCTGTCGCTCTTCGTTTGGGTCAACCGGTGTGTGAATAGCATGCTTGCACTTACGGACAATTGGTTGACATTTTGGGCCATCACAGTCTGTGCTGTTCCAATAGTGCTGGTAGGTTGTCTCGCCATCGATTCCTAAACGACATCGTTCATCGGTCTTTGGTTGTAGCAGATACACCAAATGGATGGAAAACCAGCAGATGGTTTAACATATTTCCCATAGAGGGAGGGAAAACCAACTCGTTTGGGATGTAACTTGTCGGGACACTTTGGCAGATAGTTACGTATCCAGCACGAGCGCCAAGGCAGGTGAAGCTGCCTATTTTGGTGAATAACAAAAGAGATGCAAGTATAAAGAGTTAGGGTCAAACCATATGAAATCAACCAAAAAAAAGGCACTTTTCGTTTTGATCATCTCCGATTTTGATGATTTTTGGTACACTTATTCTTCTGATCCAAAATTTTTTTGGATAAGCGGTTTTTGTTTTATTGATTTTTGAAAATAAAGAAATTGACCAATATGCCCTTGACAGGCACTTACAAAAATAGCAATATCTCAAAAACTATTGGTCCTATAGAAGCGAGTTATAGCTTATTTTGAAGGTTTTTTAAAGACCTTTTTAACGATGTGTATCACCATGTAATTTTTTGTTTTTTTTTTTTTTTTAATATTTTTTTTTTGAAAAATCTTGAAAACACCATTTTGAATTTTTTTCAAAAAAACACTATTTTTTTTCAGTATTTTTTTAATATTTTAGGAAAATTTCAGGATGGAGAAGTTATTGGTTCTATTTTTAAAAAAATAATATAAAAAACCTTGCAGGAAAAAACCATACATTTTTTGATACATACCTATATATTTACTCTTTATATCTAAAAACTTGTCAATTCCTCCCAGTCTTGTAAATAAGATACATAAAAGGTTTTTCCAAACTTGTTTATATCTGCAAAATTTTGAGTATTTCTTCAATTGTCCTCCCCTCCACCCAAGATCTTTTCACCCACCTATTATACATTTAAACATGTTAATTCCTGCAAAATGTTTAGCTCCTCCCATTACTTTATTGGCCCTTACCCCTATTTGTATCATTTCTGGTTCAGACAGGAAAAGTTTTGACAATAATTAATTGCAAACCAAAATAAACAAGTTTATCTTAAATGATAAGGGTAATCCTGCTTTACCAGACTACCATGCTTGCCTCTCAAAAATGATGTGTAACACACCAGGAGTTCACTGCTTTTTGGACAAATGTGAGATATGCCCAGGAACTGAGAATTTAAAAAACTTTGAATGAAAAGTTCGAAGAAGCAATGATTGACAATATGACTTTTAAGAAGTGGATATCTGTAGATAGATGCAATATGGAGACATTAATTAAACCAGCAGAGGACTTCATTGAAGAATTTTCAAACGATTTGATTAAATTAAAATTTCATTCTTTTTACACTCACATGCAAAAAGAATACTACAATGAGGTAAAAGACAATTTAAAAAAGGGGGAAGCACTAATCACATGCGACTTCGCTGAAAATTATTCATTTATTTTTCAGGTTGAAGTGCTGTCCTATCACTGGACAAATAGCCAGGCAACCCTACATCCTTTTGTAATATATTACAAAACTCATGAGGGAAAACTGTGTCATTTAAATTATATATTTATTTCAGACTGTTTGGTACACAACACTGTGGCATTTTATCTTTTTTTAAGCCACCTTATGCCTGAACTAAAGAGGCAAATTGATAATTTAGACAAAATTATCTATTTTACAGACGGCTGTGCCGCACAGTATAAAAATAAAAAAAATTGTTAATATTGCGTACCATCTCGAGGAATTAAAAATTAAAGCAGAATGGAATTTTTTTGCCACTTCCCACGGGAAGAGTGCATGCGATGGACTGGGAGGCACCGTAAAAAGGTTGGCTGCTAAAGCAAGTCTGCAGAGACCATATAATGAACAGATTATGACCCACGAAGATCTTTTTAAATTTGCAACAGAAAACATTCCTGATATAACATTTAAATATTGTTCATTAAATCACTACCAGCAACATGAAAAGTTTTTGGAAAAAAGATACCTGGAAGCACAATCGATACCTGGGACTCAAAAATTGCACTCGATTATCCCACTCAGTAATGAAAAAATTATTACAAAAGCATTTTCACTAATTAAAGAGGAAAATATTCAATGTCTTTTTGCAACCTGTGGTTTGTCAAACACAGAAATTGAAAACATCGACTCCGGTTTTGTAACCATAAACTATGACTGTCTTTGGTGGATGGGATGTATCATTGGCAAAAATATAGAAAGCGGGGAATTAAAAGTTAGTTTTTTACATCCTCATGGTCCCTCTCCGTCTTTTTACTTTCCAAAGCCAAAAGCTGATATATTGGTCATAGATCAAAATTCTCTTTTAAGACGGGTCAACCCAAATACTGCCACTGGTAGAACATATACGCTAACTGCAGAAGAAAAGACAGATTCCTCAAATATTTTACAAAAAAAATTAGCAACCTAAATATTTTTTATTGTAAATTTTCTATTATTCTTACTTTTCATTTTTCTGTTATACCCATATTAGGTAAATTAGCCCTGTATTAAATATCTTATTATTTTTTTAAAGTATGACTCCATTATTTCTCCATCCTAAAATTTTCCAAAAATGTTAAAAAAACATTGAAAAAAAAAAGAAATATTTTTTTGAAAAAAATGTGTTTTTGAGATTTTTCAATTTTTTTTTTTTTATTAAGAAAAAAAATTAAACAAACTATATTGTGTCTTTAAAAAGGTCTTTAAAAACCCTTCAAAATGAGCTATCACTCGCTTCTATAGGATCAATAGTTTTTGAGATATTACTATTTTTGTAAGTGTCTGTCAAGGACATATTGGTCAATTTCTTGATTTTCAAAAATCAATAAAACAAAAACCGGAGATGGTCAAAACTTTTGCCTGGTTGACTTGATATGGTTTGACCCGTTAGTGTATAGGTTCATTTTTGTGCCCTTTAGAGTGGAGACCTTGGGACCTTGGGGTGATGATGCAAAGCGTATGGTCAGTGAGATCTCTGCGAGAATAAAAAATTCTGGCAGAGTCACTATAACCAGGAGTTTCATTGTCCAGCTGATTAGCTTGGCTATTCAGCGGGGGAATGCGGCCTCGATCCTCGGGACCCTCCCAGACCAGAATGGCTTGGAAGAGGTTTTATATTTAATGAATTAGTTATTTTTATATATTTTTTATCTTTTTAAATATACGACTTTACTAAAAAAAAAAAAATAAACTGATCCTTGGTGAGAAGTAAAAGGGTTGATTTAAAAAAAAAAATAACTGTGTGATTCAAATCTAAAAGATTAAAATTTAAATGGTTTCTAACATTAAAATCATATTATATAATGTTAAGTAATTTCATTGGAACAATACAAATATGTACTGATTTTTATTCCTGGTAAGTAGTGAAAGGGCTGATTGGAAGAAAAGTTTATCAGAACCGAGATCAGAACTATTCTTTTCAAGATACTAAAAAATGAATACATGGAGGACTGTTTGTGTATTCTGGTGCTAATTTTTTTAATTTCCAATTAAAATTTTTTGAAAAATACTTATTGAAGAAAAAAGCACGGAAATTATAATTGAAAATGCATTTTACTTCATAGAAGAATTTCTTATATCCATATGCATTGACATAGTCTAATAACATAAATTTTATTTTATTGTTTGTTATTTTATATATTTTTTAAAAAATGGCAAATTGTTTATTTTTTCCTACAAAACTAGAAATGTCAAAACCACTTGCTGTTTGAATTTTTGAAGTTAGTGAAACTTTATTTTTGTTTTCAAAAAATTGGTTTATTTTTTCACCAATTTTTTTGTAGATTTCTTGGAAATTCGTGTAGCAGTGGTAGGCAACGTAGACGCGGGAAAATCTACCCTACTGGGCGTGCTTACTCATGGAGATTTGGACAACGGTAGAGGGACGGCACGTCAAAAACTGTTCAGGCACAAGCACGAGATGGAGTCTGGCAGGACTAGCTCTGTTGGAAACGACATCTTGGGGTTCGACGAAGAAGGTACAGAGTGATTTATGCGCAATTTTACAACTCATAGTTAAACGCCAAACCTCAGTTTAAACGACAGATGTCGACTTTTTTACGTTTTATAGGTGCAGTTTACCAAGAAACTTCGGTTTAACCGTTACCGGCGGTCTGGGGGTGGGTTAAACTTCAGTTTAATAATTACCGAAAGATTCTAACCTCAAAAGTTATTAAAAATTTATTTAAAATTTGTTTTTGGTAAAAAAAAACTGTGAATATTTAGTGAAATCGCTGTGATCGATGACTTAGAATTTATTTTTGATCAACTGGATAAAGATGATGACGAAATTATTGACATTTTCGAAGCACCAAGAAGACCAAAAATTATTCGTCCCAGAATATATTCTTTAGATGAGTATAACGATGTAGCTTTTAAAAAAGAGGTTTAGATTATCTAAAGAGACATGCAAAATTGTACACGACAAGAGTTGGAACATTCCACAGACCAAGTTTTTGGCGTCTGGCTGTATGCTTGTCTGTAACCAACGCTGATATCTAAAAAACTACTTGACTGATTTTTATCAAATTTGGTGACCACGATGTGTTTGGCTCTAGTTGGTGCAATTTTAAAGATATGGTTAAAATAATCAGAAAAAGTAGTCTTTTTAAACTAGAAAAGAACTTATTAGGCTCCTAATCCAACAGCTCTTCTTTTCTTTCTGGCTGTGGTTTTACTGCGACTTATAAAATTGAGCAACTTGTTTACCAATGCTTTAATCCAAAGATTAAACTGAAGTTTAAACTAAGGTTTAATCTGGAGTTTTACCTTTGGTTGTAAAATTAGCCCTTAACCATATTTTCCCCCCTTTATCTCCCATATTATAGAAGACCTATAGAATAGTCTCTTTTGGAAAACATCCATTGCATTAAAATTTTCTCAACTTCTTGCTTGTTCTGTGCCCACCCAAAACTAAATTAGATTGCATTCTTCTCAGGCATCTACGCGTGTGTTCGATCGCCTCGAGGACACGGATTCTCATATACCAGTGCAAAACTATTTCCTTCTTTTACTAAAACAGACTAGAAGAAAAGTTATCAACTGATTGTTAGTGTAATTGCCACAGGATCGTAGTAGGCATTTTTCAAAATAGGATACTTCAATCACTGGATACTGTAGCGGTTTCTGAATTCGATGACCTCTCTGACTTTTTCAGTTTCCATATTATTAACTTTTTACAAAGAGGTCAACAAAAATTAAATGTTTTGTTGTAGTGCTGCCATGCAATATTATTTTCCACTGCAGGTAATGTTGTCAACAAGCCAGAACATGGATCTCTTGACTGGGTGAAAATTTGCGAACGGAGCTCAAAAGTGATCACATTCATCGACTTGGCAGGTCACGAAAAGTACTTAAAAACGACAGTGTTTGGAATGACAGGACATGCTCCCGATTTCGGCATGCTTATGGTAAGAGGGGGCCCTACAACAAGAATGTTATTGGTGCTCGATCTGTGCGTGATTTCGGTTTTTGCTTTAGTAAAAATCATTGTAAACTAAAATTAAAAACTATTACCATTTTGTGAAAATAGACATTTTAAGTTGTGCAAAAAAGCGTTACCGTAAGAAAGAAAAAGTACAAAAAACTTTCACTTCAATATGAAGATCAGAAGCTTTTTCACAAAAAAGTAGTTCAAGTGATACCTTGTTTTAAATGCCTTTATAAACACGTTAACATTTTAAAACTCCAGCGATTTGTTTTCGAGATATTTATCGAAATTTACCATGTGGCAAATACAAAACATTATTTTTAGTATATTTTTTAACAAAAACCTGCCAACTTTGTTTTTCATTCAAAATCATTTAGCACTAATGTGAAGAAACCATTGTGTGTATGTTTCCTAATAAATAAAGAGAATTAATACTCCTTTTTTAAGGTTTTTATACATTTTTTGAAAAATTTAAACGCAAATATCTCGAAAACTAATTCAGGGCGTCCACATTCTGGAAAAACCTGGAAAGTCAGGGAAAAAAAACTAGTCATGGAAAGTCATTATTCATATGCTCTTTTAGGGTATTAAAAATGCCATTATAATATCTATATAATCATAGTAATTCTACTTCAATTATTGTCCTTTTTATACTAATTTTCCAGCAAAACAACAAAACCAAAACAAAACACAATTTACGCGGGATTTCCGTGCTCGGACTTGATCTGTAGAATTTCTCAGATCAATTTCGAGCAATCCCGCTTGAAGCAGCTATCAATAATCGAACACGCAAATCTGGCAGAGAGCAATGACAGTTGCCAAATCGAACACGTAAATCTTTTTCCGATTGATCCGGGAGCGCTCTAGATCAAGTTTCGAGCAATAATCGAAAACGCTCTTAATTACTATTAAATCGCGGCGGCAACGCGCATCGATTTTATGCGCTTTTTGTCACTGTCGCTTTTACTCTATGTCCAAAGACGTCTTCGCGACCGATGATTTCGAAACCGGTTTGAAAGTTCAGTTCAGTTCAATTTTATTTGATCTATATAAAAAAATACATTTTTACCTTTTCAGGTTTAGATCATGTCATACTAAAGTAAATAAAATAAAATAAATAATATAAATAAGAAATAGTTCTGTAGATACGATAAAGTGGTTACGATGATTTTGTCTAAATAACAGTAAAATACAAACATATACAATCTATCGATAAGCTTTTGTCAGTTTTAAGTATTAATTAGCTAAATACGATTGGTACAATGAGTTACAAATATACTAGTATATCAAATAAAGGTTTAAAATTTTTTAAAATTGCTAGTTTGAAGCTTTAGTCAGGTACTAATTTAACATGTTTAGCTTTTCTGTGTCTCTGAAATATTCCTCAACACTATAGTACGACCTATTTTCCAGAAGGTACTTGATTTTATGTTCAATTTTTTTATGTGGTTGATGTTTTAATGCAGGTGGCAATGAGTTCCATATTTTAATGATATTAAATATATAATTAAATTTTGGAGATAGCTGAACTGAGGTATATCTGTTTTTAAGTTTTGTTTTTGTCTTGTGTCATATTTGTGTTCTATTTTATTATTTTCAAATAAGTCTGGGTTTTTTAAAATGAATTTGATACTTCCTTGGATGTAAATATTGTGCACTGTAAAAATTGTATGTTTAATGAACTGTGTTCTGCAACTTTGTTGGCGGTTTAATTTCAAGACAGTTCTCAAGCAACGCTTTTGTAAAATCAGTATATTCTTTCAGCATAGGCTGAGTTTCCCCAAAATATAATACCGTATCTGACACGGGACTTTACATAGGCGTGGTAGGAGGTAAGAGAAGCAGAGAGACCAACTGAATCTTTGATAATTTTGAGGGCATAGCAGAATTTGCTTAGTTTGGATGCAACTTTTTCAACGTGAGCTTCCCAGTTAAGCCTCAAGCTTCGCCTCTTCATACTCTACACATAACTTTTCAGCAGAATTTGGTTTAAATTGAATGAGTTGGGTTTTATTAATGTTAACAGTGAGACTGTTTGTTTTAAACCGTATTCCTAATTTATTTAAATCGTCTTTTATAGCTGCTTTTGTCTCATTTATATCTTGTTTGTCATATGTAACAGTTTTGTCGTCAGCAAATAGAACCAAATTGTTGTTTTCAATAATATTTGTTACATCATTTGTGTAGAGAATATAAAGAAGCGGTGACAGCAGCGCACCCTGAGGAACGCCCCTTTCTATCAATTTGAATTCCGATCTTATTTTTTCCCCACTTTTGCTCACTTCTTCTGTGCATTGCCATCTGTCCTCTTGAAAGGATTGAATCAGTCGCAGCACCATGCTTCTTATGCCACATGCATCTAATTTTTTTAGTAAAGTGTTGTGGTTAACACTGTCAAAAGCTTTTGTTAAATCTAGACAGAGCGCTGCGGCTGTTTGTTTCCTGTTCAAGGCGTTAATTAATTTATTTATTGTCTGATATATCGCTCTAATTGTAGATTTGCCCTTTCGAAATCCGTTCTGCTGATCGGACAGAATACTTTGGTTTTCTAAAAAATCTGTAATCTGCTGATGTATTATTTTCTCAAAAACTTTGTTTATATTGTTTAGTAATGATATAGGGCGGTAGTTTTTAATGTCATTTCTGATTTCTTTATTCTTATATAAGGGTTTAATAATGGAGTATTTTAGAGCAGATGGAAATTTCCCTGTTTTGAAACTTAAATTGCAAATGAAAGCAAAATGCTTTGAAATTATATTTGCCACTTGTTTTAGCAAGATTACTGGGATTTCATCAATGCGGATTTTTTATTTTTTAGGTTTTTGATTATTTTCCCTACCTGTTCAGGATTTGTTGGTATAAACTCAAAGCTGGCTTTATTGTATTCTAAACTGCTATTTGAATCGGAGTTTTCAGGCACATTTGGACAAAAATTTAGAAAAAAGTTATTAATTTTATTTAAAAAATCTGGTGATTCATTTTCATTAAAGTTTGTAAATATTGAAGTTTTTTTACTTTTTGCTTTTGTGATTTTGTTTATTAGGTTTCGTGTAGTTTTTGTCTTGTTTTCAGAATTTTCAATTTGTATTTTGTTGGATAATTTTTTTGCTTCTTTAATTACTGTTTTAAGGAGCTTTATATACTTTTTGTACATTTTTTCACACACAAATCCTGAAAGGTAAAGTTCAAACAATTTTCTTTTATTTTTAATCGATGTTTTTATACCTGAAGTAATCCAGTATGAACTGTTGTTTGTTTTTACTTTTTTCTTTTTTTTTGGGAAGATCAGATTTAAGTAGTATGTCAATGTTGTTATAAATGAGTTATATATATAAAATATGCGTAAAATGTTATTTTGGCGACGAAACCGTGACGTCACGGTTCAAAACATTTCAAAGGATTTCGAAAGCGCCTCGGCCGCCGTTTTGAAGACGGTTCATTATGGCGGTACTCAGTGGCGGTCCCGGCCATTTGAAGGGATGGTTTCGATACGAAAAAAAAACTAGAATACAAGCATAGCTTTTATGAGTAACATATCAATATATGCAAATAAAACTAATTACAAGCGCGGATTTGGCCTCAAATCTAGGGGGGGGGGTACTCAGATTTTAAGTGGTTTATTTCATACATTTTTATTTTTAAGATTGTCTAAATGCTCCGAAAGTTTTTGAGAAAATTACTTTAAAAATGCAATGTGTCATAGCACCACAGGCGAAAAAAGAAAATGACAACTACAAATCCCATTTTTAACAAAAAATTAAACTAATACCGTAAATATCAAAGGAGTTACAGATCCGAAATTTATGCCCTAATTTTGAATTTCTAAATGTTTTCGTAAAACGTTTAAATCCAGGGTGGGGAGCGGTAATTAACTCCCTACATCCCTGAAATCGGTGCTTGGGTAACAGCTAAATACTTTTTTTTGAGGTCTAAAAAGCATCAAGTTGCAACATTACCTTTTTATTGCATATCTCAAATAAAAGATGCCTATCTCAAAAAAAAGTTCGTTTACGGTTTTTTTGGGCAAACCGGTCAATGACTCTTAATTTCAATATGTCTGTTGATATGCAGCAACGTTTTTAAGTATTTAGCAGTGTTTTTAAGTATTTATGTTTCAATCTTCTGAGGCAGGAGAAGCTTCTTTCTGACGAAGCATTACTTAAGCCGATCACACACAAACGCTGCACTGCGTGCACTGCAGTGGCCTAGAGGTTTCAACCAATCGGCGCTCGAGAATTTTCAACATGGCGTCCTGAGATGGAGCGCTAATTGGTTCAAACCTCTATGCCACCGCAGTGCACGCAGTGCAGCGTTTGTGATTGGCTTTACTGACAAACATCCACATTTGTTCATTGCCTCGAAAACCTTACCATATATGTTTTGATTTAAACTTTTGCCTACTTCTCACCAATATTGTTTCCAAGTACTCACTTGTCCCAATAAAAGTTCAAGAATTTGTGTTTCGGATTAATCAAACAGTTTATAGTATTTGGAAACGACATTACTTAATATGTTCATACGTTCATATGTCAAAAATACTTAGTCTCGTTATTAAACCTTGATTTTATGTCTGAAATGATTTTGTGTAAAACTTATATAAATAGAAACTCTATGATACTGTTCTGTATTTCCAATATCGTGGTTTTCGCGGTAAGTACGTCATGCGTTTGTTTTTTGTTCTCAATTTCTCGTTTTTCTCTAAAGACTTCAGGGTTACTACCAGAATCATTGTTGTCTACTTTTTTCTGAAACAAAGGGGGGGGGGGGTACTTGTCAATTTTTAGCAATAATGAAAATAGGACAAGGTTATCTAGCGGCAACAAAAAAAAGGCTCACTTGTGGATCTGGGACGTCCAGTTCGAAAAATCACAAAAAAAACTTCCAAATCAAAAAAACGAGAACAAACACAGCCTTAGATTAATGTCATTCAATAATTGTCATTTTGGCGATCAGCGGCGATGGTTCGAAACGGTGACGTTGCGGTTGAAACGGTGAAGTATGTTTTCAAAATGTGCTTTCGAAAACATCGGTCGCGAAAAGACGTCTCATATATCGGTCCTTGTTTATAAGCATTTTGCGATATCCTGACTTTCACTGTTTTACCGTGTATACAGGGTTCCTAAGATTTTCCTTAGGGATAGGATTTCAATAAATCAAACAGAAATGGCATAGAAAGTTCTGCGCGCACAAAAGAAACAGGTATATTGAGCAATGGTGCCAGTTTGTTATTATCTCCGGACTGCTTTCATGAGAAAAAATTGTCGCCACTCTTTTATTGTGAGCATAAATCATAGTTGCAATAATAACCGTTGACAAGATGTCTGCAAATTCCGCTAGATGGCGGCCACACCATCTAATTAAAAATTAGATGTTTTCAGGTCCAAACCACAGCTTTTTCTTGCTTAAAGGAGGCGGCAGGGTTC
Source organism: Oxystoma pomonae (assembly GCA_963921995.1). Taxonomy (NCBI): domain Eukaryota; kingdom Metazoa; phylum Arthropoda; class Insecta; order Coleoptera; family Brentidae; genus Oxystoma; species Oxystoma pomonae. The sequence goes on from OY998164.1 coordinate 36,153,597, forward strand.
ATTATTTACGATACTGAGCGATAAAGCGAAATATCTTCGCTTTTAATTAAATTTCTTTCCATTCTGTTCTACTAGTGACATCTATCCGGAAACGGCCAAACCATGCAGCTAGCACTAGCAGCCAAAGAAATCAATAAACGGCGCTGTTTTTCCTGCAGAGCTTTTTGCTTGCGATATTATTGATTTTAAATAAAGCTGGCCCTACACTACATTTGATATTTTCGAGGTGTTTTATGACATGATCTCGAAACATGTAGCGAACCAATTCTTCAAAACTAGCGGGAGGGTAAAAGCGAAAAATAAGGGGCTGCCAATATTTGGTGGGGTGAAAAGATTTATTTTGCTCTGTTTTTTTACAAAAAACGTTTTTTTTACGAAAAACTTGAGCTCTGCCACTTTTTTTATTTTTTTCTTCAACTTTCTCGAAATTTTCGTCATACCGTAGAAAAAAATTATTTCCCCCATGGTCATACTCTACTTTTATTCGAAAAAATTTTGAAACAAAGACGGAATCAGTTTTCCTAAAACGGGGGATCTTGGTTTCGAGTAAGAAGATAAAGGGCGCCGCAGGCAAAAATTTTTTCAATTAAATTAGCCGAACGCAAAAATGTTAGAAAAACAAAGCACGAAATAAAAATGGCGCCGCTTACAATTTTTTTTCAAAAATTACGTAATTTCGGGAACGCAAAGAAATAGGTCTAAAGAGTATAATTTTTAAGAAAAAAATATCAATTTTCTCGCCCTCCTCCACTGGGACTACAGGGGCCGTGCACAAATTACGTAATGGTCATAGGGGAGAGGGGGGTTACAAAACGTTACGTAGGGGGGAGGGGGGTTTTCGACAGCGTTTGCATTTGTGTGAAACTAAGAAAATTTGGAATAAAAATAAGTGAAAAGTTTTTTTTTTTGGGGGGGTAGTGGTCTTGAAATCGTTACGTAATATTAGGGAAGTGGCGTGCCAAACCGTTACAAAACATTACATAGCGAGGGGGTCAAAAATTGGTAAAATCACCGTTACGTAATTTGTGCACGGCCCCACATCTGACTGTTCCTCCTTTTTTAATTTCGAATCAAAGTGCAAAACCCGGGTTGGACGTTCGAAGGCGTCAACCCGTCCTATTTGCTTGATAAAGTTTCTACGGAAATATCTCAGTCGATTTCTCCGGCCGTGTATGAATGCTTTAGGTTAGGCATTTGCATGTATCTCAGTCCCCAGCCTGTAAACAGTGCGTAAGGACAATGGTTACAAAATGAAAAGTCGAAAAAATTTTTTTTACGATATCTTTCATCAGTTTGGTATTAAAGTCGAGCAAAAACAATTTTTATTCCAGTCCTAAAGGTATGAAAATGGAAAACATTAGAAAACAACAAACTGGAATGGATTTACTACGTGTAAGATGTAGTGATAAAATCGCCCCATGCCCATCCTTTTCTGCCTAATGTGCTTTTCCGTTTGTCTGCGTCTTATACACGGCTTCTTGGCCCCCTAAGGATTTGCTTAGGAACCCTGTATTAAACAATAGTAAAAAGCTGAGGCGTCCGATCGAACAAAGTTCAACGGCTTACGCAGACCTAAAAATGTTTTAATTCATTTTTGCCATAGGTTGGAGCCAACGCTGGCATAATCGGCATGACGAAAGAACATCTAGGCCTAGCTCTGGCCCTGTCGGTGCCAGTCTTCGTGGTCGTCACGAAAATCGACATGTGTCCCAGCAATGTGCTGCAAGACAATCTGAAAATGCTGGTGAGGATTCTTAAGTCGCCCGGTTGTAGGAAGGTTCCAGTTATGGTCAAGACGCCTGACGACGTGGTTTTGAGCGCCACCAATTTTGTCTCGGAAAGGTAAGTAAGCGTCTATCAAAACCAGAGATACGCAATCAGTTCGAGGGAGCTAAAACTACAGGACCTTTAAGAACGTAGTTACAATCTGGGGAATTGTTTTTAGCAACACTGTACGGGAAATCAATTCAACTATGTTGACCTGATTTTTTTGCAAAATTTTACGTCATTGAATTTGTTTTCCATGGCAACGCGGAAACTTTATTTATGTTTATCCACAGTGGGACACCAGAGATTTTTTAGCACTGGGTCAAAAATTTGGGGTTAGGCTACTTATTTTGACTTCTCATTCTGCGCCGCTAAAAAACCAAGTAAAATACTCAAATAAAAGAAAACCATTTATTGCAGAATTACCTGCTAAAAAAACGCTACCCAACTACGTATTAAAGTAACTGGGTGTAATGTTTAAGGTTGCATTTACAGGTGCATTTATAATTGAATTGGAAACACTCCCGCTAGCTGATACCGACAACAGGTTAACTTAAAAGCATGCAGATTTAAAAATCGGCTACTGGCGCCAGAGGAAATAATCGTATCCTATTTTAAACGTTACGTTATAATTTAAATTTTAAAAAAATGGTTAAGTCAAAATAAAAACAAAATTATGTGGGGTTATGGGCGCCGAATGTTTCTATGCGAATTCCTAGTAATCCCAGCGAGCCAGTAAAGTTCTCTTGGTTCTTTGATAGACTCTGGGTAATGCCCGCGCAGCGCTAGGCCTTTTTCGGCGGACGACCGCACACGCGGAGTGGTTTCATATTTGTTTTAGAACAATGTTTTTAAAAACACATTTTTGAAAGATAAACCTCGAATGGTTTTCTGTCAGAAATCGTAAAAATACTCTTCTGTCCCACTGCGGCCCGATTTAAAGTTTGTTGATAAAACACAGCAGTTACCAGGGAATCGTATAAGTGATTGATTGATCAGTTTTTTTTTCGGAGTGCACAGGCTTTTAGAAAAAAAGAAAATTAGTTTTTATTTTCGCTAAAGCAAGGAAATATAAAAAGGAAAAATGTAATCCAGAGGAAATTGTGAGTATTTCTCTATTTTTTTTGTAAATCGGGTTTGTTCTAAACCGCAATTATTTTGAGGCTTTCGGGATAGATGACAGCACCAGAGCTTTTATCTTGAAGAAAAAATAATTGAGAATTTTGAAAAATCCTTCAGATATTTTTGTTAAGCATTTAAAAATGATCACCCCTGCAAAATTTCAGCTAATTCTGATGTTTAGTTTTCCCTGTACACTCTGGCAAAAGATTAAAAAATTAAAGAACAAGGCGTTGGCAGTTGTGTATTTTTTTTTACTTAAAATCTGGGGAGAAACTATAGCCTTAAACTGCGAATTTTGTGCTTACTGTTCACTTTGTGTAATCCGTATGCTTCACCACAGACAGCCGCCATTTGCAGGCAGTGCATTAAAGATCTTTTGACGTACGATATATCTTCGCTAATAACATCCTTGAAAACTACTTAAAAAGTAGTTTTCCAGCCGTTTTTTTTTCACCACGAAACAAGAAAAAATTCGCCGAAAAAATCTCTGCATGCTTTAAAGGTAGCGGGCCGAATACTTTGTCTGGGCGTCCACAGTTTCTTTGCAAAAATTCCCTGACCTTCCCCGATCAAATTAAAAAATTCCTAGAGCCGCCAATGGAAATAAAAAAATGAATGTTTGTAATTGACATATATTTGAACATTCACTACTTCCATTTTTCTTATGTTTTTTACTCTTTAAATGATATTTTACCGCCTGAATATTTAAGTTTAAATGTCTTAAAACAAACTTTGCAATGCACAATCTTTATCTTCAGCAGTTTCTACCCAACCACTAAACTCTCAATGGGCACTAGAGTCCAATCATTGTTCGCAAGTCTGTTGTGGGTCATCTATAAAACGTGTCCAAGAAAAGCCAAAGCTAGGATAATTGACTGTGCTTGCAAATACCTAGTCTTAATCAAATAACCACTTTTTTGAATTTGAGTAAATGCAGTAACAAACAAGGTAGCAAATACAAATATTCCACAAATTAAAATATAAGAAATATTTTTAATTAAATGAAGCTACAATAGTTTGGAAACTGGAACATCTAAAAATTTTCCTCAAATTTCTATATTTGGGGAAATATGATTTACTTTTTTTGGCTGCCACATTACCGTCTAAATATGTTTTCAGGCTGTGCCCGATATTTCAAGTATCAAATGTGACAGGTGAAAATTTGGAACTATTGAAAACTTTCTTGAATTTGCTGACCACCAAAATGGAGTACCACGAGAATGAACCGGCAGAATTTCAGATTGACGACACTTATTCGGTTCCTGTAAGTTTATTTTATTACCATCCAAAATTGCAGATCATTTGTAATAATTTCTTGCACATGTTTCAAATCTTCGGTTTGAAATGTTCTCGTTTCGGATTTGGCCATGGACGAAGCTTTTAACAAATACAGCAAAATTACCGGTATAATATTTAACTCTTAAGTCAAAAAATATTTTGATTTTAAGATGTGCCAAGCAGTTTGCGGTATATAAAAAACCACTACTTGAATACACATAGGTTAGATTGGGTCGGTCAGACTTTTCTAGGGTATATCCAGACTTCTTGTTCAGGGGTGTATTTAGACTTTTCGGACCTTTTCAGAGTGTATCCAGACTTTTCCAGACTGTATTCCGAATTTTCCAGGATTTATACAGACTTCCTGGGTGTATCCAGACTTTTCCAGGATGTATTCAGACGTTTTTTTGGGTGTATCCAGACTTTCCAGCTTGTATTCAGACTTTTCCAAAATGTATCCAGACTTTTTCTGGGTGTATCCAGACTTTTCCAGAATGCATTCAGACTTTTTCTGGGTGTATTCAGACTTTTCCAGGGTGTATCCAGTCTTTTCCTGGATGTGTCCAGACTTTTCCAGGGTGTATCCAGTCTTTTCCTGGATGTGTCCAGACTTTACAGGGTGTATCCAGACTTTTTCAGAGTGTATCCTGACTTTTCCTGGGCTTTTCTCGACTTTCCCAGGGTGTATCCGGAATTTTCCTGGGTGTATCCAGACATTTACGGGGTGTATTCAGACTTTTATAGGGTGTATCGAGCCTTTTTTAGAGTGTATCCAGCATTCTTGAGTGTTTCCAGACTTTTTCAGGATGTATCCAGCCTTTTTTTAAGATTGTATCGTTGTCAAAAATTTTAGTGCTGATAAAGATTTTTGTCCATTAATCACGCAAAAACGGCTAAACCGATTTGTATGAAATTTAATAAAACAATAGGGTGCATGTGACCTCGAACTTAATTTAAGCTACTTTTTATTTAACATTTCGTTCCATAACTTGAGATATACAGCACAGAAAATTGAATTTTTCAAGAGTTTTTTGCTTTTTTTGTGTGATATATATATATAAAAATATAAAAAAATTTGGCGCCATTCAACTACGATTGTTATAATCTTTCCAAAGAGTTATGACACGGTGAGAAAAAAATATATTTTTTTTAGGGATGAAGTTTTTTTGGGGTAGCTCCGAAGGATTTAATAGGGGAGTGCTCAAAAACAATAGGGGTCTGCGCGTCAACACAAGTAATCACTATGTAAAATTTTGTTATGATTGGTGCTGAGGTTTTTGAGTTAGAGTGGCTACAAAGTAGGCGACAGACATTTTTTTTATGATTACATTACTTCCCTTGGCGAAGGAAGTAAAAACAATTTATCTTATTGTTTCTTTTAGGGAGTTGGTACAGTGGTCTCAGGCACAACCCTAAAAGGTATAATCCGGCTCAACGACACTCTAATGTTGGGCCCAGATGCTCTGGGACATTTTCAGCCCATAGCCGTCAAAAGCATTCACCGAAAAAGGATGGCTGTCAAAGAAGTTAGGGCAGGACAAACGGCTAGTTTTGCCCTAAAAAAGGTGGGAAGTAATTTAGAACACTTTGTCTCTCTGTTTCCTTTCCTTATTATTTAGTTCCATAAAAAAAAACAGCCTCAGAACTAGAAAAGACACACTTCGCCTGAATACTCGCAGTCTTGCCCACGCTTTTTCCCCGATTTTTTGCTTTAAGTGGTGACAGCTTTTGTTTCCCTAAATTGTTTTGTTAAAAGCCAACACCAATAAGGCTGATCACACACAAACTTGCATAACAAGGTTGAACTTTTTATGCAGCATGCTATGCACTATGCAATTTTGTGTGTGATCAGCTTATTTCACATGGTGATGTCAGTGCCATCTCATGATAGTTTTCTCAAAGCTTTCCCCTTGTTCTATATATGAGAGCTTAAACAAACAGGGAACGGTAGTGTCTAGGCTTTTCTTTTTAAAACGCTCCTGGTTATAGTTTAACCAGAACGAGAACTGGAACTTCGTTTTTAAAACATTGACCTCAGAGTTGTAACTTGGTTATAAAATTTTAAGACCAGGATGTTGGTTCAGCGCATATAATATAGTATCTTATAGTATACTATAATTTTAAAAAGCGTCTCGTTAACTCTGCGAAATATCAAGTCATAGTAATCTCGATGTGGACTATTGGTGGGACAGTTTTCTCGCATCTTCCGCCTTAGCTAATAATTAAATGGGTTCAGCGCTTTGATTGTAAATATAACCTCTAAAATGTACTTTTTTTCATTTAATGTCATCACTTTAAAACCACTGGTAAAAAGAAAATGCCTTTACTGTTTTTGTTTGGTTTACTGTGTTATTTAATTCTTAGTCTGTGTCTTTCTTTTCGTTATAGATAAAGAGATCTCACATTCGTAAAGGTATGGTGATGGTATCCCCATCGTTAAATCCTCAAGCTTGCTGGGAGTTTGAAGGTGAAATTTTGGTACTGCACCACCCGACCACGATCAGTTCGCGTTACCAAGCCATGGGTAAGCTAACTAAATGTTTATTTAGTGTCAAATTCCTATTTTTCGGATTTGTAGTCATTCTGGTATAATTCTGATAACTAATATTATTGTTAATCTCTTGTTAACTTAAAAAGTTCACGACAACAAAATCGTCAAGATTTTATTTCATAGGATTAAATAAGCACTGTATTTAGTTGGATACATCAGACAATTTTTAGTTTTTAGCGCAGAATTATATATTATCTTTTTACTTTACTTTTTATTTGTTCCAGTTCACTGCGGGAGCATCAGACAAACAGCCAGTATTATGACAATGTCAAAGGACTGTCTGCGAACGGGCGACAAGGCACTGATTCACTTTCGATTCATCAAACATCCTGAATATCTGACGCCTGGGCAAAGGATGGTTTTCAGGTAGGAAGAATTTTTGTGTGTTTAGTTTTTGGTTGCGTGAGTGCCATGATCCTTATCCGCCATGTTCAATTTCAAAATGGTGGCCATTTTGTTTTTTGTGTCGTGAAGAAAATTTTGTATTATTATTTTTATTATTATACTTAATTTTTTAAGTTTAAGTAACTTTTTTTTTAGATTTTGTACATTTAATGGTTAATTAAGTTTTTTATCTTCTTCTTCTTCTTCTTATTCTTCTTCAAGTACCATGCTCTATTTTAACGTTTTACAAAGTGTCCTAGTACTAATACCATCTGATTATAAGATTTTTGAGCCATGTTATTCGTCTCCGATCTGGCCCTCTTCTGCCTTTAATTTGTAGAGAACATATTTGAAGATGTGGCCGAAATATTCAAGTTTACGTTTTTTGATGGTAAAATAAAACTTCGACAGTGGGATTTACTAAGATCTAAAATAGGACCCCCTACAGGTCTAAATATTTAGACCTGTGCATGTGGGGTGTACTAAATTTTAAAACCAATTTTCAAAAAACACCTATACAGAAAAGATACAAAAAGTTGTGGACTATTTTCTATTGTTATTGCAAAATACTACTACTATATATCATTTTAGGAGAAAATGCCCTAAAACTAATATTTTTTGACGGGGTTCAAAATGGCATGGCGCATACCCCAAAAAATTGGCACACACATTATTTGTATTTAAGTTATAAAAAAGTTAGTGATTTTTTAAACCACACCTGGTGGTCAGTTCGCTTATAATTTCTAAAAGGAACCTTTTTTAGAAGAATTAATTTATCTTATTTAATTCTCAAGTTGTTCATTAATCAATAAAACACTTCCCATTTGACCAGAAAAACGCCGTATATTGCCACTAAGAGGCAAAAAACATAAATAAAGGTCACTGATTATGCACGAAAACTATAACAAACGAAAAAGAAAAAGCAAAACAACTGTATTCATTTATTTACAAAGTGAAATTGAAACACTGAGGTTATCTAAAGGCTCAATCAAGAACAATTTCCTTACTGAAAGCCAATTCATTTCAAAGCTGCAGCTTTCATCATTACAGTTTGGTACAAGCCAAGGTGAAGCAGAGGAAAGAAAACCGGACTCGCTGTTTTCGACAAGTTTATGGTTTGAACGCACTCAATATTTTGAAACTTATTATAGATTTTTAATACTTTTCATAAATAAAAAACAACTCTTAAATAAATGAAAAGTTAATCTAATCCTTATTTTATGGTTACACATCTAAATCGTTGAATGACATGCGAGTATCAATTGGGAAAATCAATTAACAAGAATAATCCCTAATTTTAATTGGTCCTACAGAGCGTTTACCATTTAGTGGGTTAATATTTTTTATTTTTTTTTTCTAATTAAGATTTTTTTGCCTAATACATAATACAAAAAAAAAACAAAGTTATGATTGTTTTCCACAAACCAAAACTACGCTTTTTTGCACTCGACGCGCGTTTCGCTAAAAACGTTAGCATCATCAGGAGACGATAAACAATGAACTAAATTAATCTACGCTCTATCTTATATACAATCCTTTAGTGGGCAGAGATAAGACTAACAATTTGTGATTGATCACGATTTTTAATCCTATTTCCCTTTAACCAAAGAATAAAGGGTACTAAACGGGATGGGTCCTCTATCTTTATTTAAACTATTTCTGGATTTAATGATTTCCATAATTTCATATGCATTCAAAAGTCTTTTGTTTGGTACACTTTTTAGAAGTTTTAGGTTATCTAATGTGAATCTATGATTGCTTTCAAAAGCATGCTCGGCCACACTTGACTTTTCTGTTCTTCCGTATTTTAAGTGTGCTAAGTGTTTTTTAAAACGTTTTTGAATAGAGCGTCTCGTTTGGCCAACATATTTTTTGTCACAATCCATGCAACTTATTTCGTAAATTCCACTTTTTTTTAGAACCGTAGTGTTATCCTTGGGATTTCCTAGTAAGCTTCTTATTGTGTTACCGGATTGTTATACTAATTTAAGACCGGCGTTATTAAATACTTTTTGTAATCCTTTCGTATAATTAGGATTATAAGGAATTGATACAAATTTTGAGTCGCAGGTATCTTTTTGTCTGAAAAAAGTGGAATTCCGAAAGGTCTTTTGAAAAGAATGCCTATTTATCAGCTTATTTATTAAGCCCTCGTCGTAACCGTTTTCGCCAGCTATATTCCTATTCCTATTCTTTTCTGCTTCAAATCTTTCTTTGTTTAAGGGGAAATTTACTAATCTATATGTTAAAAAGTGCAAACTTACAAGCTTATGTTGTAAGCAATGAAAAGAGTCATTTGGAATATACCTGTTGGTGGCCGTTCCTTTTCTGTATAGGTCAAAGTCCAATTAATTTTTATTTCTTATAACTAAATTGTCTAGAAATGGAAGTATACCGTTGTTCTCTGTTTCATAAGTAAATTTAATTGTGGGAATACAACATAAGCTTGTAAGTTTGCACTTTTTAACATATAGATTAGTAAATTTCCCCTTAAACAAAGAAAAATTTGAAGTAGAAAAGAATAATATTAAGAATATAGCTGGCGAAAATGGTTACGACGAATGCTTAATAAATAAGCTGATAAATAGGCATTCTTTTCAAAAGACCTTTCGGAATTCCACTTTTTTCAGACAAAAAGATACCTGCGACTCAAAATTTGTATCAAAAGGATTACAAAAAGTATTTAATAACACCGGTCTTAAGTTAGTATATCAATCCGGTAACACAATAAGAAGCTTACTAGGAAATCCCAAGGATAAAACTACGGTTCTAGAAAAAAGTAGAATTTACGAAATTAGTTGCATGGATTGTGACAAAAAATATGTTGGCCAAACGAGACGCTCTATTCAAAAACGTTTTAAAAAACACTTAGCACACTTAAAATACGGAAGAACAGAAAAGTCAAGTGTGTGTCTCAAGCAATCATAGATTCACATTAGATAACCTAAAACTTCTAAAAAGTGTACCAAACAAAAGACTTTTGAATGCATATGAAAGTATGGAAATCATTAAATCCAGAAATAGTTTAAATAAAGATAGAGGACCCATCCCGTTTAGTACACTTTATTCTTTGGTTAAAGGGAGATAGGATTAAAAATCGTGATCAATCACAAATTGTTAGTCTTATCTCCGCCCACTAAAGGATTGTATATAAGATAGAGCGTAGATTAATTTAGTTCATTGTTTATCATCTCCTGATGATGCTAACGTTGTTAGCGAAACGCGCGTCGAATGCAAAAAAGTGTAGTTTTGGTTTGTGGAAAACAATCATAACTTTGTTTTAGTACAACCAAAGGTTCCAAATTCCCAACATAGGTAATATATAATACAAAACGCTGATTTCATTTTGATAAAAGATTATCTGCCCTGTTCAATTTTTGCACGGACCTCTTGCACGTTGTCCCAGTTCTCATTGAGATTTGAATAAATCGACGCGATCAACTTCCTGGCCATTTACTTCTAATACACCTCGTAATGTTTTTTCCTTAGTTATAACAATCCATTTTGTTTTTCCAACAGCTCAAATTGCGAACTTTTTATGCAATTTTATTTTAACAACGCTTGCAGATCTGTAATTATAATTATCGTCAGCATTACATTCGCTATTATTTTATTACTTAGTACTCGACCCAACCGGACCTCGTCGAACAGTTGGAAAAAAAGTGTGCAAGAAAAGTTTTATGAAATCTTTATAACAATATTGTCAGCACACATGATAAAAGTAAATTTAAAGAAAACTATGCGGCACTGGCTCAACTGTCTTTTTAGTGAGGAACAAAATTACCAAACGTTACATCGAAAATTCTCGCTGACATTTGACGTCAATTAAATTGCTTAAATTTCGGGTGGAAAATAATGTACATACCGCACTAATTAAAGCAAAATTTCAGAGAGGGAAGAACAAAAGCAGTGGGCAATGTGGTTCGAATCATTCACCAGACTTCGCCGTCTCACCAAGGCAATCGGGCAAAGCAGCAAAAGCAACAGCAATATGGTCGAGGGCAAGGATCTCAGAAGCACAACAACAACGAGAAACTTGAAAAAAATCAAAAGATGGAAAATGGAAAAGAGACTGAGAACGGGATGGAAAACGGAGTGAAGAAGCCGATTTCCGCGGAGGAGAAAGAGAACCATTTTGAAGAGGTAAATAAACTGCCCTTAACTAGTTTGTGCAGATTAAAAACGTGTTGCGCCGTCTTAAAATATTTGTAGGATCTTTAAACGCTAGATTTTTTATGTGAAAATGTTGTAAGTAAGAAAATGTTTATAGCTCTTCAAATTCGCCGTTCCAACAAAAGCAGCATGTTCAGTATTGTGTTACACCAATCCAAAACTAACCCTCAGATAAGACGTTTCTTTGCAACTTTTAGGCATTCCGAAATATGGTCAATAAGCGGGGTTGATAGCGAATCGTTATTAAATGGAATAATTATTGGATTAATCAGTGGTGGAACGTGATATTGATTTTCCTTGTCAATAACATGGTTTAAACAGTTTTTCCATAGGTAAGGCGGAAAGTGCCCAGGGAGGCCTACTTGCCAGGCTTCGCGCCGCCCCTTCTCTACTACTACTACTACTACTACTTTTCCATAGGTCTGTTTCGCCTCTTAGGCTAATCACATTTCTAATAGTAATTAAAAGCGACTCACTAATTTGTAGTGTATTATTGTCCCTACGTATTTGTTTCTTCATTGTCACCCAAACCATTTTGGTCGGATTAAAAATGCAATAATATTGCGGAAGTCGTAAAACGGTGTGGCCGTATTGCTCCAGGAGATTATCAACGACATAGTCTTTTTCAAAATTTTGCTTTTTAATCGGCTCATTTTCTTGGAAGCCTTCTCTGGTATTTCTAACCCTTTGGTTTCCAGGAATTTAATCATGTCACCTTTTCTTGTGTTGCTGTTTGGTATTTTTGTCTTTTTGCTCGAATGGTACGATTCCGAATTTTGCGGAATATTTGGTATAAGTTGTTCCGCAACCCATTTTTCAAACAACTCTGCCGTCATGTCTTCGTGATAGTCTGCAGAAGATTGTTTAATATTTTTTTGCAGATAGCAGCAGCGCATTTCTGATTTCACTTCCAGCATGTAAACGTTTTCCCCGAGAACACGGCTGTCATCAACCCAACCGTACTGAACAACATCGTGCGTGTCATACCACGTCTCATCTAGGTATATAATAATGTCTTTTTTCTTGTCGATATTTTTTAATAGTCCGCAAGTACTCAGAGCGCTGTGAAACAATTCTTGGCGACTCCGCGCTGGATTAACGCTTCTCGTAATGTCAGTAAAGATTTGTATGTATAATCTCTCTATAATATCCATAAACAATTTGCCTAGTAAAATCCTGATCACCGGCATCAAGCTTCTTTGGATTTGACCAACTCTTTTACGCTTTACAGAATGATCGGTCTTATCTCCTTGTCTAATAATCCTGTAAACACTGGCCCGACTAAGTTTTGTCAGTTCACAAATTCTATTTACAATTTGATTGCCTGAAGAGTTATAGTTTTCTTCTTTTAAACATTTGTAAATGTTCAAAATAAGTCTTTGAGTCTGTACATATATGTCTTTATTTGCAAATTCGGAAGATTCCACTTCTACAGACTCTTCAACAAGGCTCACCGCGGACTCCTTAACAACCTGAAAGTCATCACTCCAAGGTCTTCACATCGCCAAGTTTAATCGCAAAATAATTCAAGAACGCTTTTACTAAAATTTATATCAATTCCCCACAAACTTGTCACGGCACTGACTTACACTGAATATACGTAAATAAACGTAATACCCCATTAGCATAGGGATTAAGTACCTGCCTATCGCTCACCCAATCAGAACTCCGTACACCCTTTCGGTGACCAATAAGCGTTTTTCTTTCTAGTCACTTTTTGGCCTTTTAAAGCTTTTAGTGCCGCCTGGCAATCTGAGTAAAAAAAAATGTCGAATATTAATTAATTAAAGGTAGTTTTCTTTAATTATCCGATTTTTGACTTGTAAAATACTTACCGGTAAAGAAGCAAAACTAAACTAAACTGCAGTTTTCAGACATTGGTACTGCCAAAACCGAAACTACGTTTGAGGGAAGCATAGACAAGCGGGAAACCTCGATGCAACAAAAGCAGGGAGCGAAAAAGGGCCGCAGTCGAAGGGGAGGCAGAGGGAAGACTGGCAATAATCCTATCCCCAGCGAAGGTGCTCCAAACAATTTGACCCCAGTACACACAAATATGCCCAATCGGACGCCGGCGAAAGTGCAGTAGATAGTTATATTTTTCTGACACGGGCGGAAAGTAATACTTTTCCGCGCGCTCATACAAAAAATTCTCAATGTTTTCTTTTAGAATTATCGAGATGATTATTTAGCAGATTTTATTTTTGGTACCTTAATATTTAAGAGTGTTTGAATGGAAAAGCAGTAAAAAATTAAAAAAAATTGTACATACATTAAAACTTTTACAGCAAATGTGAAACTTTGACAAAGGTGTTGTGAAGAATTGTTATTTTTTTTAAAGTATATTTTTTATTTGAAATTCTCTAATAATGCCCGTTATCTTAGATTAATTAAATAAAAGATTCCCGATGCTTACGGAGACTTTGGTTATATTATTGTCTGAGAAGTCTTGGGACCTAATTTTCGAAGGCGCGAGAGGAATCACTCACATTTAAAGCACATCAACTGCATGCTCACAGTTCAAGAATGACCGCGGCAAAACCGACGCTCGTTCTGCCATTCACCTGTTCATTTAGTCCTGTTTTCGCGACTGCGTCACACCCTACATATCTCCGTCGCTGTCTCTCTCTAACATTTAGAACGATATAGAATATATTCCAACACATTTTTTCTGATTTTGTCGAATTTTGTAAATAAACGGTAGTTATTATTTTCCAAGGAGTTTCTGTTAGACCAGGTATCTTTTCTTTATTTAATCTAAGCCTGTTATAAATAATTTGTACCATGCTGGGTCACAGTTGGTCTAGAAAGGGGTTTTAAGAAAAAAAAAATACAATCTTTTAAACACGCCAACTACTATTTACCGTAAAAAGTAAAATCCCTTTTCTGGAGGGCTAGTTTTGGAAAATATTCTGAAAAATCTTAAATATCAACTCCCTATTTTGACTTCATATTTGAATTCTCGCTGAAATTCTCTTTCCAATGGTGCCCCATATCATAAGGTTTGCTTTACTAATTTTCGAGATATTGGCTTTCAAAATGTCAAAAATTCAATTTTCAAATGCCCATATCTTAGAAACTAAAGAAAATATCTCTATTGTGTCTATTATCAATTTTGAGGGTTTTTTAAGAGCAAATAAAAAATGACAACAGTTTGACGTTTGCACATTCCTATTTACAGTTTATTGATATTCAATGATTTTGACGATATTATTCCAAAAATATGAATTAGAAGGTCAAATTGTCAAACTGTTGTAATTTTTATTTCCTGGTAAAAAAACCCTTAAAATCGATATTGAACGCGATAGAGATATTTTCTTTAGTTTCCAAGGTATGGTCCTTTAAAAATTTAATTTTTGACATTTTAAAAGTCAATATCTCGAAAACTAGTAAATGGGGCACCATTGAAAAGAGAGTTTCAGCGAGAATTCAAATATGGAGTTAAAATAGGGAAGTGCTAGTTAAGATTTTCAGAATATTTTCCAAAAATAGTCCCCCAGAAAGTCCTTTTTATGGTAAATGGTAGTTGGCGATGTATCGAAAACAAAAATCTGTTTAAAAGATTATATTTTTTTTTCTTAAAGCCCCTCTCTAGACCAACTGTGGGGTACATGTTATTGTAGAACTTCTGATTTAAATTATAAATTAGAAAATACGTTCAAGTCCTATGGGATTTTTAGGTAGTTCTGTGGAGAGGTTCTGAGTTACAACTAGAATTTTTTTTAGATACTTAGGTATTATAGGGTACCTACTTTAATAAAAATATGTTCCCGGTTCTCTTTATTATATTCTTCGAATATGTCACAAATTAGATTAAGTTATATTTTATTTAAATGTAAGATACTTCCTGTGAAAAAATTTCGGCCGAAAATTTTCTTAGAAAATGTTAATATGTGTAGTGAATATACTAAAAGTACTATGTAGTATTAGAAATATGTATTTTTTTAATTGTTGGTTTTTTTTTTAATTTTCAATTTTCTTCAATAAATTTTTTTTTTAATACAAGAAGAGATGCCTATTATTTTTTGCAACCTTTTTTTCACATAATATAACTAGCTATTTCTAATCAGTGGTGGATATAGATAGATAGGAAGGTGTTAATACATTCTTTATTTCCCAATAAACCTTAAGGACTATTACAGGAAAGTAACAAAAAAGCGAAGATGAACCAATCCAAAAGAGTCCATATTCTAGGACCAGTCGGGTGCTTTCAGGGCCCAGCAGGAACTGAAATAAGCATCTTTTTCAGTTGGCACTCGACAACCTATAATTTATTTGGTCCTGCCTAGCCCTAAAACAGGTCTTGCCAAGAATTTTGTACACTTCTGCTGGATTGACTCACCACTGCCAAAAAAAAGCGTTTAATCTCTTACAAAAGTCTTATGAGAAGAATGAGAAGAAGGACAGCTCGTAGAATCTTATAAAACCCTATAAAACAGCATAAAAACTCACTTTCATAAGAGCCTATGCAATGTTTTTATCTGGAACCCCTTACAAAAAAGATTAAAAATAAAGTAAAAAAGCAAACCTAGTGGTGAATTATATCAACACATAACTTTCTTAGATATAGTTACAGGCCTGTCAATATTGTTTTTTAACCATTTCATGATTTTTTATACCACTCAGAATGTAGGTAGCAAATGAGTGTTTTTTTTTAGTCTTACAGCAAAAAAACAATATTACTTTGAAAACTCGCAGGCTCAATCAATGAAAAAAAATACCACCTATACATGAAATTCCTGAAAAATGTTTCCTTTCCTAGCATTTTTATCTTTCCTTTTTGTCTTTAATTAGGTTTTCTTCTATGTTTTCTGAAGTATTTTTGACTAATGCCATTATACAAAATTATAAATTATTATTTTAAATATTAAAATAAAGTATCATCATTGTTAAAGTTGTACTTTTTGACCTAGGCGCATACATAACTATTAGGATTTTTTGCTGTAACATTTTGGCTTGTGTATGTGCATAAGCATAAATTAGCACCAATAAATGAATCTAATTCTTGTTCCTTTTTTTAGAGAAGCTTTTACTGCCCCTGCACTGGTGGTAAAATTTTATAAATTTTACAAAAGTTTTGGGCTTGGCAATTTGGCAAGTAAGGAGTTGTTTATATTTTCAGGGAAAATATTACCACAAGTGGTATATGTCATGGCTATTTTTATGAATGATGTTGTTTAGCAAGGAATACCTATACACATATTTTTAAAATCCTATAGGTATGGAAAGTAATGGGTATGAATGATTTAATATCCAATAATAATTGACCAAGCATAAAACATACAAACCCTTGCAATTCACAAAAACTGAAGGCAGTGGTTTTTCTTATTATTATTTCTAAAAAATCATGAGTGAAATATATGGTTAAAAAATAGCTATATACATTACTAGACCAGATATGTGAACTTTACAGGGCGATCCAGGGTGTGTCCTGTAAACTTGAGGAGACCTGTAAAGTTAACTTTGGTCATGTAAATAATAATATATAATTTTTTTTTAAAACCAAAGAAATAAAACAACAATAAAAATGGACGACTTACCTCAAACCATTAAAATGAAATTACATGGATATTGCTCTTGAGATTTTTTTGACAAATAAAATGGCACTTGTAAACCCTGTTATAATTTTTTCAGATTTTAACTTGTTTTTAAATAATAAAGTTTATTTTGGTACCTAAATAAGGGTGCTGGAGGGTTTATTGCACAGTAATTGACTTTAAGGGGAGGGGGTGGTTTTTAAGGATAAATAATTAAAAAAAAATAAATTTGAAGTAAAAATGTGACCATAATCCTCCAACCCCCCCCCCCCCTCAGTGCGCCACTGCCTACATGCAATTCATTAGTATGTTTGGTAATTATGCAGTATACGGTTCTCTGCCATTTTTGATTTTTTTTGAAAAATTCTTTATGGGGGCACCTTCTAGGGTCCCTAGGACCCCAAATCCGCCTGCGCCCGTTTTTTTTTTTTTTTACGAGAAAAAAGGGTGCCCAGGGGGGGTTGTAATGTGTTTTTTTGATTGTTTTGGGTTGGTTTGAATTGGGTTGGGTTGGACTGTGTGGGTTTCGGTTGTTTTAGTGAAAAAAAAATCAAAAACAAAAAACCAACGGGCGCAGACGGATTTGGGGTCCTGGGGACCCTGGAAGGTGCCCCCATAAAGAATTTTTCAAAAAAAACCAAAAATGGGAGAAAACTGTATACTGCATAATTACCGTATGTTTTCATATCATACTTAATACATATTAAAAATCAAGCTTATTGTTCTTTCAAACCTATATCATGTTCGTTGTCAACAAGTTTTAATCACTTTCTAATTCTAGATCTTCCAAATTGGTTTCTCTCAGTGATAGATCGAGTTCCATGTTGTTAATCCTTTGATCATCAATATTGTCATGTTCTGACTTTGTAAGCCATTCTTGAATGGGAGGTATAGGCTTTATGTCTGCAAAATGTTTAAATTTATGAGTAAATTGTAATATATATTATTCTTTTAAGTAAGTAAAAAAAAGTAGATAGGTACTCACTTAAGATATTATCTTTACTATCCACCTGCCCATGAGGAAGGTTTTTTTGAGCCTCTGCAATATTTTTTAGGTGCATCCACTCAACATCTGTCTGAATTATTTCGTTATCTATTTTTTGCAAAAGGGCAGCCATGTTCTCTTCCATATTTTTTAGTTTCATTAGTTTATTCCATTCTATTTCCATTCTAACTATAACTTCCACTTAATTTTTATTTTAAAAAAGTAATCATGGGAGAAGTTTTCAAATTCCCTCGTACTAAATCAGCTGATACATTTGGTTGGTTCGTAGTTGGTTTGTTTTTACGATTGAAAACAGGCCAGAAATTCATTTTTTAATAAATACATAATTTTTTTTCATTAGCCCCATATCAACTTTTGAACTATTTTTGGCAACACTGAACACATTCCATTTTTAGGTTAAAAAATTTGGAAAAAGTAAATATTTCGCAAAAAAGTAGTTTTTTTTTTTTTAAATGGAAGGGCCCAAGGTAGAAAATTGTTATGTTTCTAGCAACTGTAATCAAACACCCACGGTGGCCGATTGCAGTTTTAGTGAATTAATCGCTTACGGCTCATGTAATGCCGTGTTTATTTATGACTGCAATGTGAGTATTTTACAAAAGGCCGTGGTTAAAGTTACGACAGTTGCGAAAAAATACTAGAAAACCATTTATACAGGCAAATTAAAATAAGAAATAATTTTGCCTACAATTTTTTGTACCTACACACCCTCGGTTTTATTGAGGTTGGGAAAAATTAGGGTAATTATGCAGTATACGGTTTTCTCCCATTTTTGATTTTTTATGAAAAATTTGTTATGGTAGGCCATTGGATAAATCCTGCTGGTAAGACATTTTTGTTTGACTTTTTAGTCCAAGGTTTGTTATAAGCGAGGGGGTAAACATGGCATGAAATCTGGTGTACCACCTCTGTGAAATCCATGAAATCTTGCGTGAAATCTCTGTGAAATTTCTAATACTTGTTCATTTTTATTAAAATACCTAATAAAGAAGATATAGGTATATATCTTAATTTTTTAAAACTGAGTTTTAGTCTCGGTTTTAGTCTACTAAGACCATCTGTACCAATTTACCTGGGAGGCTTTCCGAATTGGGAACATTAGTCCCGATTTTTAAAAGCGTCCTGAATTGTCCATATGTAATTTGACGGTATATGTATGGTCTCAAAGAATTTACTGTTTTGTATAATATTGAATTGGCTGTAGTTTTTATATTGATAAAGTTTTTTTTTATTTATTTGTTTTCCTACTCGCACCTTGCTGCAATCAATCAATGAGTTTCTGGAATTTAGCTCTAAAAAATTAATTAGTTATGGTTATCCATGTTACTCTTGAGGTTTTTTCAAACAATAGGTGCTTGTAGAAAATAGTGATTTATCTGTGCGGAAAGGGTCAAACCATATCAAATTGACCAGGCAATTGAGCAATTGATTGATTTTGATGATTTTTGGCACACATAATCTACTTACAAAAAAACTAGAAAATAAAAAATTTTAGAGTCTTGGGACCAGTAGTTTTTTTTTATGGATTTTTGAAAATTCTTACACAAGCCCCAACAAGAAGCGCATTATTTTGAAAACTATGAGAGTTATGAGATTGAGTTAGACCTTGTTTTAAAGGTATTTAAAAGACCTATTGAATGATGTGCCACATAATATACTTTTTTCAAATTTATTGTTTGAAATTTTTTCAAAAAACTAAATTTAAAAAATCTCAATATACGCTATTTTTAATTTTTTCAAAAAAAAAAATATATTTTTCTTTGATGTTTCCTCAACATACAAAATTTTAGAATGTGTTAACGATGGGTTCCATCTCAAAACAGATAACCCAAAAATGCCTTTATCAAATTTGGTTCATACTGGTATTTACAAAAAGGGTAATATCTGGAAAACTATTATAGCTATTATATAGGGTGATAGCTTGTTTTAAAGGTCTTCTGAAGACCTATTAAATGATGTGCCACTTGATATATAATTTTCAAATAATTTTTTTTTTCAGAATGTAAAAATATCATTTTTATTATATTTTTGAATATACGTTTTCCTTCAGTTAGTTTTATAATATATTATGTAAAGAAATTCATGTTGGTTTGAGTTCTTTAGCCGTCCCTCCTCATATTTCTTCAAATGAACTTGTTAGTTCCTGAAATTTTTAGAGGATAAATTTGAGGAGGAGCTAATAGATACTGTAACCTACAAAAAGTGGGTTATAGTAGATAGATGCAACATGGAAACCCTCATCAAATCAGCAGACGATTTTATTGAAGAATTTAGTGAAGACTTGGTTAAGCTTAAATCCCACTCCATTTTTGCAAATTTGCAAAAAGAATACTACAATAAAGTTCAAAGTAAACTAGCCATGGGAGAAGCTTTTTACCAGATTTAAAGCAAAAAATTAATAATTTATCCAAAATATTTTTTTTTTCCGATATAAAAACAAAAAAAACTTTGTCAACTTTTAGTTTGGGATTGAGACAGAGATGAATTTTGATGGTTTGGAAGGCACAGTTAAAAGTTTGGCTGCTAAGGCAAGTTTCCAAAGGCCTTATGAGGAGCAGGTCATGACTCCAGACCAACTTTTCAAATTTGCAGAAAAGAATATTTCTGGTATAGTTTTCAAATACTGTACAACAAATGATTATACAAATCACGAAAAGTATCTTGAAACAAGATTTCTTGATACCCAAACTATCGCAGGAACTCAAAAAATACACACAGTCATCCCCATATCATAATCCAAGATAATAGCAAAACCTTTTTCTTTAAGCCATACGGAACACATTCATGAACTTATTTCAGTATCCAGCTTGGCAACAATGGAACTTGAGAAGCTCACATTACTGTGAAAACATGCCAACTTTCCTCAGGCTATCGGTTGTAAAAATATGAATTGATTGCAATGTAATGTTTTTGCATGTTGAGGGGCCCACACTTTCCTCAGGCAATCGGTTGTAAAAATATGAATTTTAAAAGATTGGCGAAATGGGTCTGTGGAGATCCCTATACAAAAATATCAAAAATGCACTTTTTTAAGTACTTTCAAAGTTTGGTGAAATGCGTCTATGGAGATTCCTATACAAAAATGTCAAAAATGCACATTTTTCGAATTTCAAAGTGCAATGTAATATTTTCGCATCTTGAGGGGCCCATGATACTGTAAAAACATGCCCACTTTCCCGAGGCAATCGGTTGTAAAAATATGAATTTTCAAAGTTTGACGAAATGGGTCTATGGAGATCCCTATACAAAAATGTTGAATATGCACTTTTTTCGAATTTCAAAGTGAAATGTGATACTGTAAAAACATGCCCACTCTCCCTAGGCAATCGGTTGTAAAAATATGAGCTTTTAAAGTTTGGCGAAATGGGTCTATGGAGATTCCTATACAAAAATGTCGAAAATTTTCGCAGATCCATACCCATTTCGCCAAATTTTGAAAGTTCATATTTCTACAACCGATTGCCTGAAGGAAATGGGCATGTTTTTACAGTATCGTGTGCCCCTCAAGATGCGAAAACATTACATTGCTATTTGAAATTCGAAAAAAGTGCATTTTCGACATTTTTGTGTAGGGATCTTCATAGACCCATTTCGTCAAACTTTGAAAATTCATATTTTTACAACCGATTGTCTGAGGTAAGTGGGCATGTTTTCACAGTATCGGGAGCTCCTCAAGATGCGAAAACATTACATTGGACGTTGAAATTCGAAAAAAGTGCATTTTCGATATTTTGGTATAGGGCTCTCCATAGACCCATTTCGCTAAACTTTGAAAGTTCGTATATATACAACTGATTGCCTGAGGAAAGTGGGCATGTTTTTACAGTATCGTGGGCTCCTTAAGATGCGAAAATATTACATTGAACTTTTAAATTCGAAGAAAGTGCATTTTCGACATTTCGAAACTTTGAAAGTTCATATTTTTATAACCGATTGCCTGAGGAAAGTTGGCATGTTTGTACAGTATCGTGCGCTCCTCAAGATGCGAAAGCATTACATTGCACTTTGAAATTCGATATAAATGCATTTTCGACATTTTTGTATAGGGATCTCTATAGACCCATTTCGCCAAACTTTGAAAATTCATATTTTACAATCGATTGCCTGAGGAAAGTGGACATGTTTTTACAGTATCGTGGGCCCCTCAAGATGCGATAAAATTACATTGCACTTTAAAATTCGAAAAAAGTGCATTTGTGACATTTTTATATAGGAATCTCCATTGACCCATTTCGCCAAACTTTGAAAATTCATATTTTACAACCGATTGCCTGAGGAAAGTGGGCGTGTTTTTACAGTATCGTGGGCCCCTCAAGATGCGATAAAATTACATTGCACTTTGAAATTCGAAAAAGTGCATTTGTGACATTTTTGTATAGGAATCTCCATTGACCCATTTCGCCAAACTTTGAAAGTTCATATTTTTACAACCGATTGCCTGGGGAAAGTGGGCATGTTTTTACAGTATCGTATGCCCCTCAAGATGCGAAAACATTACATTGCAACTTAAAATTCGAAAAAAGTGCATATTTCACATTTTTGTTTTGGCCAAACTTTGAAAACTCATATTTTTTCAACCGATGAGTTTTCAAAGTTTGGCGAAATGAGTATGGAGATCCCTATACAAAAATGTGAAATATGCACTTTTTTCGAATTTTAAGTTGCAATGTAATGTTTTCGCATCTTGAGGGGCATACGATACTGTAAAAACATGCCCACTTTCCCCAGGCAATCGGTTGTAAAAATATGAACTTTCAAAGTTTGGCGAAATGGGTCAATGGAGATTCCTATACAAAAATGTCACAAATGCACTTTTTTCGAATGTCAAAGTGCAATGTAATTTTATCGCATCTTGAGGGGCCCACGATACTGTAAAAACATGCCCACTTTCCCCAGGCAATCGGTTGTAAAAATATGAATTTTTGCGAAATGGGTCTATGGATGGGAACCCCTATGGATATCCCTATACACAAATGTCGAAAATGCACTTTTTTTGAATTTTAAGTTCCAATGTACTATTTTCGCATCTTGAGGGGCCCACGATACTGTGAAAACATGCATGTCCACTTTCCTCAGGCAATCGTTTGTAAAAATATGAACATTCAAAATTTGGCGAAATGGGTCTATGGAGACAATTTAGGTGCTCAACAAAAATTCCAAAACTGGTTTTCGCGCGTATTTTTTCTAAAACTAAGGGGGTGGACTGCTAAGTTTATATAAAGCCAGCGGTTCACTTTGGTACCTTTGATCAAAAATAAATTTGACATACGCGAAAAATAGGTGCTATTTAAGTGCTAATTTGGTCCATCTTTAGAAAATTAAGTGCTATATTCGTTTTGGAGTAAAATGGAAAAAATTGAATTTCTGTGGTTAGATCATACGCATAAAATGATTAAAATCTTCAAATACGAGAAGTACCATTTAGGTTCTCAATAAAAATGCGAAAACCGTGGTTTTCGCGCGTTTTTTTTTAAAACTAAAGGGGTGGACCGCTGAGATTATATTACTATATACAAATTAATCAAAAATATATATGACCTAAAGTTAGCAGTGCACCAAGTTAATTTTAAAAAATATGCAGAAAAAAGTAAAAAATACAATTTTTTTTACTGAAATGGCAGTATTTAATTTTCTGGATCATTTAGACCACTACTACTTTTCTGGAGCATTCTAGAACTGCTATCTTTAATACGTAGCTAGCAGTGCAGGTCATATCTCAAAAACTACAAGAGCACAAAATTTTGTGACTTGGCATTTAATAGCACTCAATTAGCACTAATTTTTCCCATCATAAAAATTTGCACTGCTGACTTTGTACTGCCAACTTTAGGGACGTCATTCTTCCATGGACTGACTATTCATCATATATGCAATGTCGCCACACTTAACAGATTTATCACAGACAATGACAATGAGCATAAAATGTGAATACAGACCACAGACCTAGATCTTTAATAAAGACAAATTAAATTGAAGCCTTTTTGGATTTAGTGTTAAAACTTTATAAATACACTGCCACAAAACCTAATTTTAAATGATATTTTTTCCCAAACTTATTTTTGTATTTACCCAACTAAAAAAAAACAAAATACAAAATTTTCTGGTAATGTAGAGATAACTGATTTTTGTTTTGTTTTATTTGTTTTATCTTCTGTGTTTTGTGTTTTTTATGTAGATAGGTAGTTCATTATTTTACAAAATAATTTCTGTTAATAAATTAAGTGGAATGGAATAAACGAGGGAATATTCATAAAATAAGATAGAAAAACTGTGTATGTGTCTACTGTTGTAACTAATAAATTCTGTCCCCCTTGACAGACAGAAAGTCAACATTTGATTACCAAACTCTTGATATTTTGATTTATCTTAAATTTATGGTGAGCAGAATTTATTAGTGACAACTGGTGGCTTTAGCTCTCTTACAAAAGCTGAACTGTGCACTGCAGCCTCACGTGGGCATAACTTAATACTTTGTCGGCATAAAATCGGGCTAACGCATTAATGACGCATTGCCGACGTTACCGACCGACGTTGGCCCGATTTTATGCTGAGGATTTGTGTTTGTAGGGCAACTTATGCCAATTGAAGCTTTAGTGGAAGTCAGCCATAGAAAAGTGTCAAATAATAGTAATATTAACAATTACACTTTATAAAATCACTGTTAAAATTTTTAATTTGCATGTTTTTTTTTTACATTGTAAGAACAACTGTAGGTCCTTTACAGTCACTTTTTGAATGTTTTATGGTAAAGCGATGATGGCATTTAAAGGCTAAGTTAGAAGCTTAAAATATTTAAAGTTCACCATGGATTCAGCTACTATTAATTTAAAACTGAATTGAACGAGTTTTTTTTGTAAAGGAAAGTGATAATTTAATTAGTTTCTTTCTTACTTACTTACTTCTTTAATTAATTTTTTCCTTAAGGTTTTAACTATCGATGTACTAGTTAATATGTCGATGGTTTTAAGTCAAACATAATCTACATGTTACTTTTAGGTTTTTATTTTTATTATTATTGTTGTTTGTCGCCTTTTTGAATTCAATTTAATTAGCATTTTATTTTCTGGACCATTCAGACGCCTCTACCACTTTTCTGGACCATTCTAGCATGGTGCACTGCTATCTTTAACGGGTAGCTAGCAGTGCAGGCCATATCTAGGAAACTACAAGAGCACAAAATTTGGTTACTTGGCATTTAATTAGCACCTAAATAGCACTAATTTATTGCAATATTAAAAACACCACCAACGTCTTCTTTAATGACCACTCAAATAAGCGTAGTGCACCAATCTGATTTTAAAAAATATGCAGAAAACGGAAAAAATACAACTTTTTTTTAAATTGAAATGGCATCATTTACTTAGCATTTAATTGTCTGGACCATTCTAGCATGTTGAACTGCTATTTTTAACGGGTAGCTAGCAGTGCGGGTCATATCTAGGAAACTACAAGAGCACAAAATTTTGTGACTTAGCATTTAATTACCACTTTATTAGCACTAATTTTTCCAATCACAAAATCTTTGCAGTGCTGACTTTGTACTGCTAGCTTTAGGGACGTGGAAGAATGGTGGTCAGTAAAATGTTATTTTGAGGAAATTAAAATTGGGTTTTTTTCTGTGGACATGTTGACTTTCTTTTCTGATATCTAATGTGCAGGGGTTACTTCCAGACACATATTTATCCAGGTTAAGTGTCAATGACAAATCAATTTAAATTAAATGCCAGTAGAAGTGAATTTACGGCCATTGTCAAGGTATGTAATTATTTTTAAGCATTATTATAAATTATTCTGGGCAAACATTTTTTTTTTGGTGGTATCATAAAGCTTCTAATAGCATATTGTAGTAGCATGAACCTATCTAAATACAAAATTGGCCAAAAAAGCAGGTTTTTTGTTAAAATTAAACAAAACACATTTAAGAGGTGGGTCATGTGCAGCATTACGTAATGTTAGAAAAGGGGCTGAGTTTTCTTTACAGGTACGTTACAAGGAGAAGGGGGGGGGGTCAAAATTTCCTAATTTTTGCGTTTTGCAGTTTATGAACGCCCTCCATAAAAAAAAAATGCTACTAAAATTGAGAACTATTAGGACCTTAATTATGAATATTTTTTCTGTTATTAGTTATTGGTGACAACTGACTGTTGTAAAAGTAATGTGCTGAACTGTAATTCAAAAATGTGTTGGGTCAGGAAGTTTTTTCATTGATTTAGATTTAAAATGTTGCAGTTTTGAAATTTCTTAGAAAATACTCATAACTAAAAAAAAAATTCGAGTTTAGAGTTTGATGCAGTTTGAAGCTTCATAACCTTAAGAAATACCCCAGCAAAATGAACAAATTGCAAAAATAACATATTAAAGGGCTCTATTCATCAATTATTAAAGTTAAGAGAACCAAATTTGGTAACAAAGGTAAGAAGGTCAAGTCCAACAATTTTGTTAAAAAATATTTTGTTCAGCTATGACGCGTTTCAATATTGCGGCTGATATATCAAAATGGCGACCTATAACCACATTTTATTTTATCCAATTTCGTAAAAAAGTAAAACTGGCAAGGTGGCCATCAATTCTTGTTGACTTATCTCCGCTTACTATGAAAAAAAGTTTATTTCATGCATGACCTTGATTGACTTTGAAAATACCATGTAAATTTGAAAAACCGGCTTTTTGTAGTGTTTTTTCCAATTTACCACTACGCAAAAACTTTAAGTGCCGAAGATGAAATTAACATCTCGGCCATAAACAAACATTTGATTTTAAACCCCCCACCATTTTCTTTAATCTGGCGTCTCAGATGTTTATGCTATACCCCGGAAAAATTGGCCTATATGCCTGTTGTTTTTATTGAAGCAGCAAGAGTTTTTGCGTAGTGGTAAATTGGAAAAAACACTACAAAAAGTTGGATTTTAACTTGTATATGGCATTTTCAAGGTCAATCAAAGTCATGCATCAACTTAACTTTCTTTTTCATAGTAAGCTGCGATAAGTCAACAAGAATTGATGGCCACCTTGTCATATTTGCTTTTTGTTCGAAATTGGATAAAATAAAATTTGTTTCTAGATGATAGCTGAACAAAATTTTTTGAACAAAATTGTTGAACTTCTTATCTTTGTTACCAAATTTGGTCCTCTTCACTTTAATAGTTGATGAATACCGCCCTTTAGTATGTTATTTTTGCAATTTGTTAGTTTTACTGGGGTATTTTTCAAGGTCACGAAACTTTAAATGGCATCAATATCTAGGGATCGAATTTGACATGCATGCGTAATAGTTTGAGGTACATTTGAAGTTGGTCGGACAAAACGTCGAATTATTAAGATTTAATGAACAGAAATTGGCAAAAATCTCGTTTTATGCGATTTTCAAGGTCATTTAAGGCCAGGTGACCTTAAAAGTATTTTTTTTTAAATTCTCGTTCTCGAATTATATGAAATCGATTATAATCGAGCCCCAGTTGCGTTGTTATGATTTTTGGTCTCCATCTTGAAAGGTGACACGTGAATGTGTGACTAAATAGCTGTTAAATTCTCATCCTTGAATTTTATTATGAATGTTGATAAACAAGTATGGTCATGCCCTACTGACATAAATAGAATTTTTTATGGTTTTTCGACCGCCATTTTGGAAAATGGCATGTAAAACACTTGGTTCAGAATATGGTATTGTATATCTAACTTCTGCTAACTCTCTTATAGGTAATTTAAATGATCTCTATAGACAAGTGAGTAGAACATAAAATTCAAAGCTCCGAAACCTAATAAAAACAACAGCTATATAGGTCATTTTTACCGAAGTGTAGCATAAACATCTGGGACGCAAGATCAAAAAAAATGGTAGCAAGGTTTAAAATGAAGTGTTTATTTATGACTTAGATATTAATTTCATCTCCGGTACTTGAAGTTTTTGCGTAGTGGTGAATTGGAAAAAACACTACAAAAAGCTAGTTTTTCAATTTTACATGCTATTTTCAAGGTCAATCAAGGTCATGTATCAACTGAATTTTTTTTTCATAGTAAGCGAGATAAGTCAACAATAATTAATGACAATGAAAATGTGGTTATAGGTCGCCATTTTGATATATCAGCCGCCATATTGAAACGCGTCATAGCTGACCAAATTTTTTTTAAATTGTTGGCTTGACCTTTTTATCTTTGTTACCAATTTTGGTCCTCTTCGCTTTAATAGTTGATGAATAGCGCCTTTTAGTATGTTATTTTTGTAATTTATTAATTTAACTGGGGTATTTTCCAAGGTCATGATGCTTCAAACTGCATCAAACTCTAAGGATCCAATTTGGAATACATTCCTAATAGTTTGAGGTACATTTGAAGTTGGTCTGACAAAACGTCGAATTTTTAAGATTTTTTGAAGAGAAAATGGCAAAAATATAGTTTTTTGCGATTTTTAAAGTCATTTAAGGTCGCATGACCTTTAAAGTGAGTTTTTCTGAATCCTTCTCCTCGAATTATATGGAATCGAGTATAATCATGCCCCGGTTGCGAAAGCTGTATTTTTTATAATTTTTGGCCGTCATCTTGTAAGATGTCGTCATATCAACCCTTTCTACACGAATGCGAACAAAACACCCGGTAACACTTGATTGTGGGACTAAAGAGCTATCAATCCCACATAGTCACAAAACTCCTTCATAAAAAATCCCACGGACTTACACATGCCCTTCTCGATCCTCGTATCCCTATGTCATATCAGAGAGGCTTGCAAGAGGTATTTTATTTAATTAATTGATTTTAGACTCTTATATTTTTTACCTATTAAAAAACAAAAGAACAGAGAAATATTTTGTACTCGTATGTCTCCATTAGAGTTCCCTAATGTGACTATAGGCTTGCGACTGCAAAACGTTTCTCTATTCTGTATACTAAACCCTATTTAGTTTTTTTTTAAATGTAAAAATGTTTTTTTGGTATGTCACATTATATGATGCATGATATAAAGCTTTAACCCCACCACGTACTGCTTGGTGATGTGGGGAGTGCGCGGGAAGGAAGAGGAGGGGGGTGTTACTATCAATAAATCGAAATCGCTTTAAATTTGAAAGTTATTGACAATATCGTGCTCAGAATCCGCCATGTTGATATGTTTTTAATAAAATATTTATCAAAATCGGTTCAGCCATTTGGTCTCTATCGTGGCACATATAAACATACATATACTCACATACATACTGCATTTTCATTTTTCATTTTTGCATTTTTGGGACATTGTAGTGGTAATCTCGATTAATAAGAAAAAAAAATCCCACAAAAGCAGAATACAAAAAAAAAGAGATAACATTGGTTTTGGATTTAGTTTATCAGTTTTAATTTAGCTTGAATGGATGCTTGATGGGCCCGTTGCACGCCCACTATCCATGGTTTAGCCTTGGAAGCCTGCCTTTTTCGCAAAAGAACAGTAGTTTAAAGTATGTTTTCTGTTTAGTTACCAAAGTCTTTGATGTTCATCCCATTTACCAGACATCAATTATATGGTTAAATATTTTTTACTGCTATAAAATCAATGACTTTTGTGTCGGCGAAAGAATAGTTAAAGTTATGTCTTGCTGTCTCTAATCGAAAAATGCAATGAACTGTCAAAATTCTACAAAAATTATTGTTTTAAGAACGTCATGACGTCCACAATTTTAGTTTGGCAGTGGTGGCAAAATCACCCATACTCTGGTTGGACACACAAAAAGAGTAAACTCGGTAAGGTGGCTAAGAGGCAACGCATCCCCGAATCAAGAATTGGTCTCTGGTGCCTCAGATGGATCTGTTATTGTATGGACACCAAAAGATAACCAATTTGAACCAACCTTCGTCAAGGGGAATACATTGAATGTCAACATTGTTGACGGTTTATATAAAAATGGAGTTGCATTTGTTTGTAGTGCCTCTATGGATCAAAATACAGTTAAAATATGGACTAGAGAGAGTCAAGGTGAGATGAATGTGTTTAAATATTTTTCCTACGATCGTGCGGAAAGGTTACTTTTCCGCACGATTTTTCGTTTTGAAAGTTGTACTTTTCCGCAAGATTTTACTTTTCCGCACGATTTCTTTACTTTTCCGCACTATTTTTACTTTTCCGCACGATTTTTAATGTAACATACGATTTTCACTTTAAAAGACAATATTTTAATTCAAGATATACTTTAAATCAAAGTACTATCTATGGGTACTATTTTTCATTTAGAAAATTCATAGCATGAAATAGCATGAAAAGTTGCTTTTACGCAAGATTTCTGTATTGTTTAAAATGAAGATATTTAGGACTAATTAAATGATTTATGTAACTATTCTATCTTATGTGTCATTTTGTAGCATTACTATAAAATCTTTGCTTATTAAAAATATTTTTTTTTGATAAAAAAGAGTAGATAACCTAATAAAAATGGACGCTACAATCATGTCCCAAAGAGCCCCTTACCAAAAATGATTAACGCAGTAAAAAACACAATTAAAAAATGTAACAATATTATTACTGACAATATTAAATATAAGCTACAAGTACTATGCCGAAACTGTATTGTCTTTGGAAAATCCACAAACCTGGAAAATCGGTTAGACCTATAGTTTCTGCTTTAGGGTCACCTACTTACAATATTTCGAAATGGCTAGCAAACGAGTTTGAAAATTTACCTATAAAGGAAAAAGGTTTTTCTGTTCAAAATTCCCTTGAATTTATCAATAAAGTTAAAGATATTTCACTCCAAGAATGTGAAATTTTAATCTCGTTTGATGTTAGTTCGTTGTTTCCTAGTGTGCCGATCCCCAATACCTTACAATACCTGGAGGAACTACTAAGAAGAAACAATCTAGAAGACAAAAAAACTTTAGAATACCTATCTTTAACAAAACTCTGCATGAATCAAAATTACTTTCAATATAAAAATAAATTTTACCAACAATTAGAAGGAACCACAATGGGTAATAGTTTATCACCTTTTATCGCAAACCTCTTTATGAGCAAATTTGAATCAGATATAAGTAAAGAATTTGATTATTTCCCCAGAGTATGGTTCAGGTATGTAGACGATGTGTTTGCATTATTCAACACTAAAGTAACTAGTGTTGAAAATTTTATGGAAAAAATAAATAACACATTTCCCACAATTAAATTTACTTATGAAACAGAGAACAACGGTACAGTGCCATTTTCAGATACTTTAGTTATAAGAAATAAAAATAAATTAGAATTTGAGCTATACAGAAAAGGAACGGCCACCAACAGGTATATTCTAAATGACTCTTTTCATTGCTTACAACATAAGCTTGCAAGTTTGCACTTTTTAACATATAGATTAGTAAATTTCCCCTTAAAAAAAGAAAGATTTGAAGCAGAAAAGAATAGGATTAGGAATATAGCTGTCGGCTTAATAAATAAACATTCCTTTCCAAAAACCTTTCGGAATTCCACTTTTTTTCAAACAAAAAGATACCCCCGACTATAAATTTGTATTAATTCCTTATAATCCTAATTATACAAAAGGATTACAAAAAGTATTTAATAACACCGGTCTTAAATTAGTATATCAATCCGGAAACACAATAAGAAGTTTACTAGGAAATCCCAAGGATAAAACTACAGTTCTAGAAAAAAGTGGAATTTTCGAAATTAGTTGCATGGATTGTGACAAAAAATATGTTGGCCAAACGAGACGCTCTATTCAAATACGATTCAAAGAACACTTAGCGCACTTAAAATACGGAACAACAGAAAAGTCAAGTGTGGCCGAGCATGCTTTTGAAAATAATCATAGATTCATATTAGATAAGCTGAAACTTCTAAAAAGTGTACCAAACAAAAGACTTTTGAACGCATATGAAAGTATGGAAATCATTAAATCCAGAAATAGTTTAAATAAGGATAGAGGCCCCATTCCGTTTAGTACACTTTATTCTTTAGTTGAGGGGAGATAGGATTATAAAGCGTGACCAATCACAAATTATTAGTCTTATCTCCGCCCACTAAAAAATAGTATATAAGATAGAGTGTAGGTTAATTTAGTTTATTGTTTATCGTCTCCTGATGATGCTAATGTTGTTAGCGAAACGCGCGTCGAGTGCAAAAAAGTGTAGTTTTGGTTTGTGGAAAACAATCATAACTTTGTTATAGTGCAACAAAAGGTTCCAAATTCCCAACATAGTTAACTTAGTTTTGTTATTTGTTTTCTGTTTAAACTGACATTTAATGATGGACGTATAAACCCTGGGAGAAAGCAATTTTATTTAAAATTTTTCTTATAAAAAACTGGTTTTAGGTGCGTATAAACGTAGTAACTGATTAGGGAGTTTTAGTAACCCTAGAAGCGTAACCAACTTGACCAAAAAAAATACCTTAGAATTTGACGAAAAACGTGAAATATTCGAAAAATAATCAAAAACCATAAAAGGGTCATTATCAAAAAAGGGACTTTTTGCTGCCGCCACCATTTTTTTCGAAAGCCAAAGCCCGTAATTATATTTCTTATAATTATTGCTACAGGTAATAATGTTATAAAACTAAAATAACTAAAGAGATAGTTGTTGTAAGTTCTAATTTTTTTATATATCGAAAAAATACCAATTTTCGCCACCTCCGTTATGTCACCTCCGTTCTCTACTAATGTTAACGGAGGTGACCATTGTTAACGGAGGTGGCGACAATATAGCTTTAAGACTATTTAAGGTAAAATTAGTTAAAATAATACATTTTTAATTCAAGGAGAGGCACACTAGTTTTGCATTTTCTGTTATTTTCCAATTTTTTAAAAAAATTTAGACTACAATTGCAAAAGAAAAGGGATCTTTGGTTGACACCGCCACACAAAATAAAAGAAGAGAACAAGCGCGCATAGGCATGCAGCGAATGAGAGAACGTACAAAAGCCCAAGCAGGGAAATATGCAGAATATAAACAAAACGAAAGAGAACGTTATCATAAGAGAAAAGAAGGTGGGAAAATTAAAAGAGTATCTGAAATGCCGAACAGAGAGAAAAGAGCTGTGCAAAAGAACTGGAAAGAACGGTCTAGAAGGTCTAGGTTGAAGAAAAAAAGAGCCGGACAATTTCTAGAAGAAAAAGAAGCTAATACGCCACCTCCAAGCCCAAGAGTTTTGGAACAGCATGAAGATGTCGAAAATTGGGATCTGAATATGTCAAGCATTCAAAAAATATGTGGTAGAAATGTAGCAAGGAGAAACCGAGAGAGACTTATGGCAGAGAATAAGGTATTGCTGGAAAAAGTAGAAAAGCTGAAAAAGAAAGTAAAAAAGCATAAAAAAAAGAGCGGAAAGTGCCCAAAGGGTTAAAAAAATAGTGGATAATACAGATTGACAAGATGTTACAGAGGAAGTTAACCGCAAGTGGTTATTTGGGGAGGTCATGTCAAGTTTTGTCAGAAAATAAGAATAGCAATGAGTATACCGTGTCACTTTTCAGAAAAAGAGGTCCA
Source organism: Oxystoma pomonae (assembly GCA_963921995.1). Lineage (NCBI taxonomy): Eukaryota > Metazoa > Arthropoda > Insecta > Coleoptera > Brentidae > Oxystoma > Oxystoma pomonae. Next base: position 36,186,847 of record OY998164.1, read on the forward strand.
AAAAATTCGTGTACCCTACTGAAAAAACATTGCTGTTATAGACAAAAATGATGTAAAAAAAATCAATGAATAGCGAGCTTTCCCTCAAAAAAGGTAATGGTAACCGTAGATCCGGATTTCACACTTGTGGTGCTCAGTACGGTGCTAGAAATTAGGAGATGAAATGATGATGAAAAAATCTGACACAGGATTCATGTAAATGACAACCATCTGTCAAATTGTAGAATCGGCAGATGTACCTTCAATTTGAAGGAAAATTAAGCGTCTCTACAGAGACAGTTATAATTATCCTAAGCTCTGGAGTTGATAAATTTAAAAAAGGATTTAGCGAGGGTGAATAAATAACAAAATCAATGAATAGCGAGCTTTCCCTCAAGAAAGGTAATGGTAACCCTAGATCCGGATTTCGCACTTGTGGTGCTCATCAGTACGGTGCTAGGAATTAGAAGATGAAGTGATGATGAAAAAATCTGACGCTGTCTTTTACATGAATCCTGTGTCAGATTTTTTCATCATCATTTCATCTCCTAATTCCTAGCACCGTACTTATGAGCACCACAAGTGCGAAAGCTCGCTATTCATTGATTTTGTTATTTATTCACCCTCGCTAAATCCTTTTTAAAAAAAATGATGTAGTTTATGTACTGTCAAAGCCATTAATGTTATTACGTGATCAATATTTTTTTCTGATATTGAACTACTTCAGATTAAAGTAAAATCGAAGATTATTTATTTTCGATAATTTCATTTCTATTTTTTTTCCATTTTGTTGTTAAAGTTGTTAAGTTAGTTTATTTATAGTTAATAAATCGTATTTAAATATTCATCGCTTTATTAGGTCGTCCCCTCCGTTATCATAGTCATCACCTTCATTATCACACTTTTCTATTTTTTCTTTGAAAAAAGCAAAATTAAGCTCACCGAGCATTTGAAGCAAAATTTTTTTTTTTTTAAATTATTATTTTTTTTAAATTTTGGCTTTAAAAAGTACCCTTAGAATGATAATGACCCAAAAACGAACCACGTAGAATCTTGATTGGTTCATTTGTTTGGCTTGTGATTAATTAAAAGTACCCTCGAAAGTACTTTATTTGTATGTATTTACATAATTACCATTTAAAAGAAAAACACGTTAGAGCCATCTTATCCTTTTCTGACTTGATCTTTTAGATTTTATCCTGATTCAAGAATTTTCCTTTGGTCGATATAGCCTCTGTGTAGGGCTGAACCTCACGTTATTTCCCAATGACGAAGTTTTGCTTGCTTGTGCCTTAGACGATTCCAAAATTCAGATTTTCACAGAAAACTCTAAAAATAACTTTGTTTTTTCTTGTACCATCAGTGGGCATGAGGATTGGGTACGAGGTTTGGATTTTACTCGAGAAGGTAAGTCACACCGTTTTTTCTCGTAACTGAATTTGTACCCAGGGAGAAATTTATTATTTCATACACCTCGGCATAAACAATATATTTTTAGAAAATGGCGATATTTTACTTGCATCTTGTTCTCAAGATTCGTTTATTAGATTGTGGCGAATTAGTTCGAACAAAACTTTGGATGGTTCACAAAACGTAACAGAAGACAGCAAAAAGATACAAATAAAAACACGAAGTAAAATTTTTGACGTCTGTTTGGAGTCGGTATTGGCAGGTAGGTAAGATAAAAGTAGCAATTTGGTTAGATTTTTTTAACGCATTTACAATAAATACCAAATTTTTTACTTTTATTGTTAGATATTATGGTCAAGCCGTGATGGTAATTTGAGGCTTAAAATATTTTAGCATAATTTAAGGGGTAAGTTTTTGATTAAGAAATTTTTACTATGTTTTTCACATTTTTATACCATGATTTTGCTCACATTTTAAAACTTTCGATTTCTAGAATAAAACACTCAAATTTTTCAAGTTTTCACTGTATTGTTAACGTTCAAAAAAAGTACTGTCAAAAAACATTTTTTCTCTGTTAAAATGAAAAATATTTAGAGAAAGAGAGAGAGGGCAGAATTTTAGAGGTAGATGGAGACATATATTAGTGAAGTGCAAAAATATTTAAGGCTGTTGAAGAGAGACAGCAGGCTATAAAAAAGTATTTTAGAGAAAGATGAAAATAATTTAAGGCAATTGTTTAATAAAAATTTCTGTTATGTCATCTTGAGAGGTGTCGTGCATATGATTTTTATTTCTCCATTTTTATACAAAAAACAGCAAAAATTGTAATTTTTCAAAGCATAAAGTGTGTGAGACATAAGGTGGTAAGGTGGTGAAATTTACCAAAAGATGTGTCCTACCATAAGTGTATTTAAACACATCTAAAAATCATTTAACAGGTATTTAACTAAATTATTTTAAGGGTCATCATGGCTTTACCATAACAGGTATTTAAATAAATTATTTTAGCACCACACCAACCGCTGGTATGATAACCATTTGGGACATACCAAGATTGCTAGAGATGAGACTTCGAAAATCAACACGAACAAGCCGTTTAAGACCCAGCTATCCTGGGACAACAAGACGGAGAAATCACTAGTCCAGATAGGAAAATTGGTATGGTATACCGATGGATCCAAGATGGACAGTGAATCAGGAGCGGGAGTATATGGCCTAGCCCCAAGATCAAATTGGTTTGCATCTCTGGGGAAACATACCACAGTATTCCAAGCTGAAATACATGCCATAGAGACTTGTCTGCGCGCAATCCTGAGAAGAAGATATCTCAACAAAAATATAACAAGCTTCTCAGATTAGGAAGGCACACAGCAAGAGATACAATAAGCTAAAAAGCTGCAGTGTCAGGGATTTCAAGACCTAAACTTGCTGTTGAGACAAATCAAATCAAATCAAGTGTCATCATGGCTTTACCATTACTTGCCTAAAATTTTATAAAAAAAAATCTGTTTTAGGTCATGAAGGTTGGGTGTATTCTGTCAATTGGAGTTTGACAGGTATGCAACTATTGTCAGCATCCATTGATAAATCTATGATCATATGGGAACATGACATGGTGTCAGGTAAGATAATAATAATTTATTTACAAAAAATTGGTGCTAGAGAATGCGCATACAGTCTACCATAGCAACAATGATATAAGATACTCGTTGGCCATAGTGTGTTATAAAGCAAGTGTAGATATAGTGTGCTAATCGGACCAATTTTTTGACACTGACAATGACAATTCCATTTTGTTTCTGTGTTTCAATGTTAGCCGCCATATTAAAATTGTTCCGGAGAATTTGGTATGAACAGTAGCTTTGCTAAGTTTATATTTATCAGTTATGATGTTTGTAATTTCAATATACTGTGTGTCCAAAAGTCTGGAATAATGGATTTTTTGCACTTCGGGACTAAAAACGTATTTTACTCCTTCATTTCAGGGACTAAAATTGTACTTTTTATCCCCGGGACTAAAATATTTTAGTCCCGCTCCTTATTATCAGGCTATATAAATTAACTTAACGTCAGAACGAATAAAGGTTTGGTAAAAACGCATTTTAGGAACATTTATATTTATTTGCAACATCCGAAAATAGGCATGAACACAATATGAAAAAGAACTAACCTAACCTATAAATTCTTAAACTATTTGATATTATTGTGCGTCACATTAATATTCACAATGGCCCCACTACAGGCAACTTAATAGACTAATGGTCCCGAATCTGAGGCGCTTCCGCTTCGCTGATGTATTGGAGTTTGAAAGATTGCCGATTGGGTATGTTCAGTGCCGCAATCTTCAGTGATTGCAGTGCGTATGGTACCTGATGTATCTTCGCTTTAATAAAAAGGGTGCCCAGAAATGCAAAAAATAGTATATATACCATATGACTAAAGTGTCTTTTTACCCCTTAGCGAAAAAACATTTCGCCTCGGGATAAAAAGTACCACTGTAGTCCCTAGGTATATTTGTATATAATGTACTATTTTGAGGGAACTTTAGGTTTAAAAAAAAACTTATATAGGATCTATTTAGGTAAAAAAACGATTTAAAAAATGTATAGCCTTCGATACAGGGTGTCCCAAAAATAAGATATGACACTAACTTACCTTTTTTTAAATTGTATATTATGTCATTTTCTATTAATTTATCTTTCCCAACTTTTTATTTTAAATTTATGTAGATATTAATAGTGTGTATTTTTGAGAAGCTTATTTTTCAGGATTCAGAAAATGACATAACCACTTAGCACAAAATAGGACGAACATCAAAAGCCGTGAAAAACAACATCTTTCTAACGCTTAATAGGCGGCTTTTTAACGTTTTTTGGTGTGTGAACGTTAGAATCACATTAAAAACGTTTTTTCACTTTTTATATACAAAAAAAGCGTTAGAAAGCCGCCTATTAAGCGTTAGAGAGATGTTGTTTTTAACGTGTTTTGATGTTAGTCCTGTTTTGTGCTGAGTGGGACGCATAATATAGAATGTGTCCAATTAAAAAAACGTAAGTTTGTGTCATATCTTATTATAAAACCGCTTTTTTACCTAAAATGACCCGATAAAAGTTTGTTTTAAACCTATAGTTCTCTCAAAAAATCGTTATTCCAGACTTTTGTCACAGTCACAGAGACTCTATAAAACTTATAGTAAGTGTGCATGTATTTTTTTTTAGGATTATGGATAGAAAAAGTCCGAGTTGGAGAAGTGGGGGGCAACACTCTAGGCTTTTACGGTGGCTTTTTTACCCCAAACTCTCAAAAAATCGTAGCTCACAGCTACCACGGAGCTTTCCATATGTGGATGAAAAATGACAGTTCCGAATGGGAGCCATCGGTCACTGTGGGCGGCCATTTTGGCGAAGTGGTCGATACGGCGTGGGAACCGCAGGGTGAATTTTTGTATAGTGCTGGGGCCGATCAGACCACCAGGATACATGCCCCTTGGTCGAGGGACAATCTTGAAGTAAGCTTCTTTGTACAAGTGGTACTTTATCAACCTTTTCGGAATTTCCTTTAGACTTTTACCTTTCGAATGATGTATTTATTTCTATTAAAGCTTAAGTCTTTTTTTGACAAAGTATAGTATAAAGCTTAACTTGACACTGACAATAACAGATATAAGGATATTCAAAATTTTCATCCTAATATTTTTTACTGCGCTGAAATCTGCGTTTTTAACTAAAGGATATCGCCCTTTTTAACTCTTGGGGGGGGGGGGTTGCGTGACGAAAACACTCGGATACGGTTGAAAAAAGTGTTTATTGTATTCCAAAATCTGTAACAACAGGGACGAATAAGTAAAATGAAGAATGGAGGAAATAAATACATAGTTATCAAAATATAAAAAAGTACATTACACTTTGTACACACATTACTAATTAATAGGTAATTAATTCGGTGTTTATATCACTAGTAGCTGCCAAATCACAGAAAGACAGTTTATTTACTTTTTAACAAAGACTAAAGAGCACTTGCTGACAGTGTGAAAACGCGCAGCGGTTCGAGAACGCGAACCAATTTTGGCAGAGAGGTAGGGGCAGTCAGGTATGCGTACCGCAGTTTCCGGTGAAGGTATATATGTATTTATTTTAAGAAATTAACTCCCTAGTTCAATTATTATCAAGAGGGTGAAATAATTCTGCTTCAGGTGGAATTGCATGATTTTTTATACAGGATTATGCGTTTTTCTCCTCAACATAGTACCTTTATGTAACTGTGGATCATATGGTATTTAGTAAAAAAGTACCAGCTTTTTTCTTATAATGTCAATATTTTTTATTGTCAGAAGTTTTAATTAAAAACGAACTATTACACGACGCAAGAAAAAAATAACTTATACATGTTAATTAATTATCTAAAAAACAAGCACTATTTTGAGGCTGTTGATTTATTAGTGTGGGATACCCACCTGTACTTAAAATCGAATAAGGCCCGTCCTTATTTTTAAATTTACAAAAATATAATTTGGAAACACATCAGTAGTCAGGGATAAATTAATTTTTACTTATCAATGTAAAAAACTCAAGTGCAATACTAAAATAATGTTTTTTATTATGGATGTAATGCAGGTTTTTTTATAACTGTGTTGCCACAGTTACCCTGAAACTCTCTCTTTGTTTGTCTGGCTATGTAGGAGCTGTTGGGGTGAAAACAAATAGTGATTTATGCATGGACTGCCGGGTCTATAGTAGTAAGTTGATGATCCCAATCTATCATAAAATTAGCTTGTATTATTTTGCAGATTTTCCATGGTACTTCACCACATTTAAGTCTTGTATTTTTTCGTACCCATTTTCTACGTAAATTTGATTTCCCAGATATCCCCATCGATAGAAATCATTGAATAGAAATCGTTTCGAAGCGCCCAATTAATCTTGTCGTTTTTCAAACATGTCCTCACAATTCGGGCATTATGAATGGAGCAGCCATCCATTTATAACCATGTCTGATAGTTATTTCTTACAACGGCATCAACTGACATCTATCAATTCGTGCCAATGTAAGGTGTCTTGGAAACGCTTTGTAATTAAAAGGCATTAATATCGATTTTTGCAATTTGGACAACTTCGACGTCATTCTTCGGGTACTTCTAGGAGGAATAGAGAGTTGGCGCAATAAAACAAAAATGTTCTTAGGGCAAGTACTACAGCGTATAACAAATTCAGGCAATTCTACCAAATACAAATTTCCATTTAAATAGGGTGATATCCTTTAGATTTTCAAATCCGCGCTGATATGTAATTGGGCAGATCCCCTCTACAGCTCGCGCGCCACTCGTCGATTCGACGCAGAGTAGGGCAGAGGCAAAACCTGGCAAAAATTCCAATTATAAATTTTAAATTAATTTTGAACACTTATTTATTATTAATACAGGTAATGACAGCCCTTTCCCCCTCCTCCATACAATAAAATAACTATTGCATTATTCAAAAAAATGCCACTTTTTAGATAGTCTTTAATTTCGAAAAAATACATAGCAGAAAAGACAGGACTCTAGATTTTACAGAGCAGATGTCAAAAATGACAATTCTTAATAATTCAAGGTGGTGGATAACTTAAAAAAAATAACAAATTTTACGCCCCCCAGTGAACAGCCACTGGGAAATTTTTTTGGCAGTAGCGAACACAAAACAGTTTCATAGGGGTGAATAATTTCTACTTTTTAAATTAACAATCATTTTGCAAAATTTTTAAAATCGGATCAATGGTTTCAAAATGAGAATTAATTCAAAAGTGCAATTTTTTTATCCAAGAAATTTGAATATAAAAACAAAATTTATTTTTAAGTCAAAACTACTGTTGAAAAATTAAATACATGTAAAAAGATTTTAATAGGGCATCTCAGGATTTAAAAAAGGCAAGACAGAATTTGTGTGACTTTTCTGAACAGTGACAGCGATATATTCCATGGCTATCTATGGTTTTGTATACCAAAGTTTTAAAGGTTTGTTTACACATAAAAATAAGCTTAATAACATATATTTTTAAATAAAAAAAAGGGTTTTTCACAAAAACTCCGCGTAAAAATTAAAATTGACATATTTTTTATTTACTCGAACCGTATTAAGAAATTAAATTTTAAGGAATATTAGGAAATAAGTCCTAACAAAAAAAAACAGTTAGTGTAAACTTGTGTTTAAAAATCGTCAATTTTTTGTAAGGGCGAGATTTTCTGACGGTTTTTGAAGAATCGCGACCATTGTGTAACTTTTCGTTCCACCAAACTTAAACAAATGTTAAAAATCAACCCTAAAACTCATATTATTAACTAAATGTCGATTAACTGGTAACGAAATAGTAGGAACTTTTTAACTTATACTTAAAATAATTAACTTATCGTGTTCATAATTCGACATAACTCTAAATTATTGTATATTCATTTTCGTCTTTGAAAATATAATTCAAAATTGCACATTTTTTTAGTATTAAATCACAAAACACCAAAACAATTTGTGTAACGCTTTTTGCCAGCCGTTTATTCACAGAGTACGTCTGTTAATTTTTTTAAGGCTTATGTGATTTGGTAAGGGATAAGTTTACTTGATTTTGGCTCAGTTTTTTTTTTCGCATGTTAATAAAATTTAGATTTGGAATTTTTGCCACGAATTCATATTCCTTGCCCCTCTGTGCGACGGCAACAAGTGTAACGACACTGACTATCGTCGGGCACGTGCCGAATTAAAACACTAATAAAAGTTTCGGTGATTTTCGCAACAAAAAGTGTTGTAAATTGTTATAAACCATCGTTATCTACTACTCCGATGTCCTACTGATCATGGGATGCAGCAGAGGTAAGGTTGGTTCCAAAAAAACGTCTTCTCTAATTCAATTCGGTTCAACCTATGGAGAACATTGAGATAGGAGTGAGAACACATCAGTACTCTTACTTTTACTTTAATTTCGGGGAGTACTCCGGAACATTGGCCCTGCAGTTTTTTTCCTAAAGCACTGGCGCACCGAGGGGGGGGGAGGGTTTGGGGTTAACCCCGCCCCTAGAAGCTTGGTTATGGTGAAATTTTTACTTCAAATTAAGTTTTTTTGAATTATTTATCCTTAACCCCCCCCCCTGAAGTCAATTCCTGGGTGCACCAGAGCCTAATTATTATTGTTTTAAATAGAAAAAAATGTATTGAAACAATAGTAGTTTTAAAAAAACAAACGGAAGATACCTGTGGCACTGTAAATCTAACTAAAAAACAAGAGTTTTTTGTAGTTCAGTCGAAAATGAACTTAGTAGTTTTCACAACTAGTGGCTAAAATCGTGCTTTTTTTTTAAAGAGTTGGTTTAAATATTGAGCGCGGCGAGGTATTTAAAAATGCGAGTAAAAAAAGCACAGTTTAGCCGCGAGTTGTTTACAATATTTTTTTTAATACCTTTATCAAAAAATCCAAGAAAAACAGGAAAATACTTTTAAAAATCTCGAACGGAGAGCACTTCTCGCAACACACCATCTTTACACTATAAATCAAGGCGACTGGTAAATGAAATAACAATGGTTTCCATAGCGATTTGCCTTTTTACTCGGTGCAGACGTTCATTGTTGCGACATTTTATTCTTTGACAGTTTGATATTTTGACGATATTTTCGTAAATACTTGGTCAAAACTGGCGGAAATGGCTTAATTTTTAGGCAAGAATAATTAGATTTTTTAATGTTACTATTTTCCGCTATTTCTCTTTAATTTTTGGTAAAAAACGGACAGAAATCTTTTTTTGCACCCGTGATAAAAAAAATAGTAGTTGTAACAACTAGTGGCTAAAAATGGTGTTTTATTTACAAGCATTGGTTTAGATATCGAGCGCAGCGAGGTATTTAAAAACGGGAGTAAAAAAAAGCACAGTTTAGCCGCGAGCTGTTAACATTTTTTTTAATACCTTTATTAAAAAATCCATTTTATTTACAAGCATTGGTTTAGATATCGAGCGCAGCGAGGTATTTAAAAACGCGAGTAAAAAAAAGCACAGTTTAGCCGCGAGTTGTTAACACTATTTTTTTAATACCTTTATCAAAAAATCAAGAAAAACAGGAAAATACTTTTAAAATCTCGAACGAAGAGAACTTCTCGCAACACACCATCTTTACACTATAAATCAAGTCGGCTGGTAAATGAAATAACAATTGTTTTCATAGCGATGTGTCTTTTTACTCGGTGAAGTTCATTGTTGCGACATTTTAATCTTTGACAATTTGATATTCAAACAATATTTTTAGACCATTTTTTCGTAAATTCTTAGGCAAGAATCATTAGATTTTTTCAGTATTACTATTTTCCACTATTTCTCTTTAACTTTGAGTAAAAAACGGACAGAAATCTTTTTTTGCACCCGTGATCAAAAAAAGAGTTTTTTGCATCGGTAACCATAAAAGCCATGCTTTAGTTTTTTGCAGACAGTTACTAAAATCATGTTTTTGATGTAGGTATAAAAAAAAGTATTTTCCTGTTTTTCTTGGATTTAATTAATTGTTAACAACTCGCGGCTAAACTGTGCTTTTTTACTCGCGTTTTTTGACTTTGTCGCTCGCTCGGCGGCAATTTGGTTACTTTGCCGCTCGGCGCGAGCTTTTTACCTAGAGACCCTCTATACATTTGACAGTTGTTGTTTTACCAGAGGTGGGCAACTCATATTGCCCTCTCTTTCAAGTTTTTTTCATATTTGCATGTAAAACGGATTTTATGAAATGGACTGATGCTTTGTTGTCTTTTCTTATAATTTCCCAGTTTTTGAAAGATTGATTTTTTTTGGTTAGTAAAATATGTTAGTGGTTAGTTTTTGACAAAAAAAAACAAAAACAACCAGTGAAAAAAATTTAAATAATAGGTAAAATATAAACTCTTATATGATCTATATTTTTGTTAATCTTTTTTTTACAATAAAACACGGAAACAACGTGTTATTTATTAACAAATTTCAGCTCACTTATCTCGCAAATTCGGCTATTTTTATTAATTTTCCAGCTTGGTCAATGCATGTTTTTTTTACACTTTTCCTGAGTTTCTTTCTCCGTTGGAATACAGAACAATACAAATTTGTCGAGGAAAAAATTTGACATTGACAAAATTATTTATTACCAGGGGTTACCAACTATCATTACCAAAAAACAATTTGTTTTTAAACATCTCCCTGAAATCCTCCTCCGTGAAATCCAGTTGCTCACTTCTGGTAAAACAATAACTGTCAAAAATCGTATACAGGACCTCTACTATTACCTACTCGAGTGCGGTAAAATGCACTTTTTGCAGGATTATTACCCCTGTCAGATCTGAAGGGTTTAATAGGAAATATATATTTTTTAAGGAAACTTGGCATGAAATAGCAAGACCCCAGGTTCACGGTTACGATATGAGCTGTCTAGCAGTTTTGTCAAGATATAAATTTGCCTCTGGAGCTGAGGAAAAAATCGTCAGGGCTTTTGAGGCGCCAGACACGTTTATTCTGAATTTCAAGAAGATTTGTCAAGTACGTGATGATGGTAGAGGGGAGGAAAATAGTAAGTAAATTTCGTGTATGGTGGTTGTCGGCCGACCAACATTTTGCTTTTCAAAACCAATATAAGTTTTTTTATGGTCAATACACCTACAAGAAGTGCCTGGACGGTAGGTGAGGCGCTATGTAATATATTATGCCCTAAGGTTAAGTTGTGTTCCGTTGACCTACTTTACCTTCCACTGTTTGACCTAATTTTCGTTGGGTTTTCTAGCTTACTTTGACATTAATGTCCTGACCTTATGTCCATATCCACCAACGTGAAAATTCTCCGATTAAGCTTTAATCATGATTATACTAATTGGAGTTTGGATTGAGTCTTGACAAACAGGGAACTCACAAAAAAGCCGAATTTGCAAAAACCGAAACACAATTGAACATAAAATAAAATGTCCGAAACGAAATATGAACGAAAGTAAAACACCCAGAAAATAATGGATACGAATATAATTTTATAGAATTTTAATTACAAAAGTATCGAAAATAATTTTATAGAAACGAAAAACACCCGAACCACCAATTGATAGAAAATAATATGCCCGATCCTTAAATGAGCAGAACCACAATCCATCCGAATCGCTATTGGGCATGCGTCAAGTTTAAATCTCTAGAGCGCCGTAGGCTCTGGATTGCGGCGTTTCTCTATTTGGAAGATGACACGGGGATTTTTTTTTATTTAACCAGTTTCTGGCTGTCTAACTGTCTATCAAATCTTGCGATTCATTTTTGACACACTTCCCGTGAACCGATTTTAATATTATGAAATTTGGGGGTGGGGGGTGGTTGAGGGATGTAAATGGGGTAAATTAATACAATATCACAACTTACTTCGACTCTTCCCTGCCGTAAGCCTGGCAACGTAGCAATTGAATTCGTTGCTATCGGTTCAAATCATTTTCGGACAGATTGGGGTTCTTGAATTTTGTGGTTCGGCATTATTATGTTTCTATTAAATTATTTTTGTTAAAAATATTTTCTGACATTTTGTGTTTCTATAAAAATACGTTTCGTTTACGAGACAATTTTTTTCGGACCAATTATTTTCTTTTTTTTTAAATTCTGATAAATTATGTTTTTTTTTCTAAATTTGTTTCGGGTTTTTTATAGGGACCCGACAAAGTTTCAATATAAAACACCACATTCTAAACACCGATTAGCATTTAATCATGATTAAAGCTTAATCGGGGAATTTTTGCGTTGGTGGTTACGAGCATGGCTGTTTATCGTTCTTTTTTTGGTTGAAATTTTATTATGTTCAATATTGAAATTTGTGCGACTGACCTACCAATCGAAGACGTTTGCTGCACGTCGGGCATTCAGACCTAGGATATCCCTACATCCTTTGAACGTAAGTCAATGTTGTATAACGAAAGTTGGAGACCCGGTCCGAGGTGGTAAAATACGCCATTGTAAACAACTTGGCGTCTATCGGCCGGCGAAATAGTAGTTTTAACAACTAGTGGCTAAAATAGTGCTTTTTTTTACAAGCGTTGGTTTTAATAAAGAGCGCAGCGAGGCATTTAAAAACGCGAGTAAAAAATACACAATTTAGCCGCGAGTTGTTAACACTATTTTTTTTAAATACCTTTAACAAAAAATCCAATAAAAACACTTTTAAAACAAAATACAAACAAAAAATAATTATATTTTTTTAAACTGTATTTGAAACAATTCTCGAGGCAATCACATTGTTTTAGCGAGCTCGATCCCCAAAGGAGCCTCAGTGCCTTCCTTGGGTCTCTCAAATAAGGCAGTTTATACTGAGGATAATTTGGAAGACACTTTACCAATTGACAAGAAAAATCCTTACCCCGAAGAGTCCCATTTTACTGCTCAATTTTTGACAGGTAAGCCCAATTTTTGACACATTTTTCCCGCTTTAACTGTCAGATTAAAACTCAAAATATCAACATTTTAGCAAACAACTATAGTCCAATTTTTTGATGAGTGTACTGACGTCATTTTTTTGGATTTCTATTTGATACATTGTTTTAGTCATGTCATGTCGTTGATTGTTTCAACTGTTACTTTAAAAAATTTGTTACATTATTGTCAATATTTTGAGCCTTCACTGTTTGCTATTTAAATTGGCCAGAGTCAATTAATAATATTAAATTAACTGACGGTTTTCGAGTTTGAAAAAAGACAAATAACTGCGGGAATCCCCCTGGATGTTTCAAATGTGGTAGAAAGAGTTTCTTCTGCAACAAAAGTTAGTAGAACTACAATATTCGAATTAAAGGAAAAGGGCATCATATCTGATGAAATATTTAAGGAACAATAATCAACAAACGCAAAACAACAGACCAAAATTACAGATTACTTGAAAAACTCTTCATCGCCACCTGAATCAAGACATGTCCAACTATTTTAAATATTTCGTCAGTTTTCTTCAAAAATGGGTAAGAGATATTGGCTTTCGATGGAAGAAAAGCAACAATAGAAAATAGCTGATGGATCTTCCAGATATATTTAATAAAATAATTCAATTTTTAAAAGAATATGTTAAAAACATGAATTTATTGGATCACGGCTTTATTCAGTCTTTCTTGACGAGACATGGCTATTTAGTAAGGGGTCATTCCGGAATACCTGGCAAGATAACAGCAAGGCTACCAAGTTCTACAAAATTCAGATGGATTCCCGCAGCTATATGTTTTTTTTTTAAAAACTTGAATGTGTACTAACTTTTTTTACAGAATTAATTATCTCTACCACCTTTCTTGCCCAAGAACTACTGCATGGGTACAATTTTTTTGTTTGTTTTTGTGCAAAGTACGTAGTTATAATTTGTTGTAGTCTTAGAAGATTTCCATCTTCTCAGGTTGTAGTTTTATTTTTATTGAATGGAAATTAAAGCTATATTTATAATACTTTTTTTTTAAATTTTTTCAACTTCTTGTAAATAAAAACTTTTCTATTAGTATCCTTAATTTATCAACAAATCATGGACTTAAAGAAATACAAGTGTCCTTTTCAATTGCGACAAATCGCACATATGTCAAAATGACAACAACAAATTATTTGATATGCGAACTGTTGACAACAAAGAAATACGTTTTCAGAAGCAAAAATGACGTCAGTCCGCTCATCAAAAAATTCGACTATACTTTACTCTTGTAACATTTTTACCATCCCTTAGCGAAGAATTATTTTTTGATTACACCTATATGGATATTTCACTAGTAATAAAATATAAGTAATGGTACGGCCATGATGGTAATTTAAGGCCTAAAATATTTTAGCGTAATTTAAGGCCACAAAAACAGCATAGATTTGACAAGACTGCTTTGCTGTTTTTGGACCAATCTTTACCGAGCAGAATATCGGAAACGAGAAAACGGAATATCTGTTGAAATTTGGCAGGAATGTTCATTTTTGAATTCACTTGGACTCTTTCATTTCCGAAATAAAATAAACACGGCTAACAATAGTCAAAAATCTTACCTGGCTTTTTCTTTAGCCTCGTCGATAATACAGAACTCTGTAACAATAATTTTTGGGTTTTTTATTTTTTTTAAAAAATACATCAAATTTTGAAACATTCTTTGGATACGGTTGTAGATTTTTATAAATCCTATTATCTGATAGCAAAAAAGTTATGTTTTTTTTCTTTATAAGCGAGATTCTGCCGAAATTCTGAAAACGCCAAGGTTACGGAATTTGGTAGGCCGAAGGAAACTGAGTGAGTTCGATTGGAGTATTGGAATTCAGGTTTCGCGTAGCCACCGGCCACTTGTCTAATAGAACATTCGGCCAATAAATTGCCAAATGTCAAGTGATAAAAATAAGAATACTGAAATTTGTTACTTTCCTAATAAGTCCTAATAATTTATACTTTTCCTCACATGGTATTCGCACCGTGTTCTGAACACTGCAAGATCTCACTGGAAACGGCATTAGTAATGCCACCCACCTATTGTTGAAAAAAAAATAGCAGTGTTGTCAAATCTATGCCGTTTTTGTGGCCTTAAGCGGTAACGTTTTGGTTTATCGGACTTTTTTGTAGGCTTTTCAAGTATTTTAGAGAAAGACGAAGATAATTGCCACTTTTTGATAAAAATTTCGAATTTTCTTTTTTGTCTGGCATCTTAAGTGCTGTTGTGCATATGATTTTAATTTTATCATTTTTATTCCAGAAACAGGCAAACATTTTTTTAAAGTGTAAAGTATGTAAGACATAAGGTAGTATTAATTTATTTTTATCAAAGTTCTTTACAGTCTTTAAAATTGCCAAAAAACGTCACTTTAAAGTACTAAAAATATTTTAAGAGGTGTTTAACTAAATTATTTTAAGGTTCATCATGGCCGTCTTAATAATAAATTAAGGGTCATTTGCACCAACAAGTAGTGGCCACTCGGTTAAGTCGGCGGTTAGCATGTGACTTGCCAAATTTTGGCGAGATGTTGCAAGTCAAATTCTAACGGACTACTTAACTAAGTGGCCACTTAACTCGTTGGAGCTATTGCCAATAATTGGTATCCAACTAAGGATTAAAAGAACAACAAATGAGTAAAAGTTTAAAAACAAAACAAATAAATTACGAATTATATAAAAGTGTTTAATTTATCAGTATGAATTATTAAAAGAGGAGAATTTGAAATTAATTGAGCAAAACCCATATTGATTTGTTGGGCCCGTTAAAAATATACTTATTAAACAAACTCTCACATGATAAAATTAACAAAAATTGATTGTCAAAAAGGTTATATTTGTACTACTTCTTAGTTTTGTGCCCCTTCAACCTGTGCAATCTGCACTTCTGTGCAGTAATCACACCATTATTGAATGCACAGGAGCACAAGAGAGTTTTTACAATTACAATAAAATCCAAAATTTTAAATAATCTAGTTGCTATGTGGAAATGTGTGCGTTAGATGTTAACTGTGTTCTCTTTAGAACCCCCTACGGAAGAAACCCTTCTTCAAAACACTTTATGGCCAGAAGTCCAAAAACTGTACGGACACGGGTATGAAATCTATTCCTTGGCCGGGTCACCTGACGGACAATATTTGGCTTCTGCTTGCAAATCGACGAAGATCGAGCACGCAGCAATATTTATATGGTAAGTCAATCAGCAACATGTTTTTGGAACAGATCCGGAATAACCCGAGAGTCAAATGGTTTGCTCCACTGGGAAAACACACCAACGTATTTCAAGGCGAAGTACATGCAATAGAGATAAGTACTCCTTCTAACTCTCATCAACAAGGTACCAGGGCATAAAGATGGAAGGGATACAAAGACCGCTATTGGTCGACATCTGCCAGAGGGGACTGCTTTCTATCGAATTTTTTATCTAATTAAGCCTTTGCTTGTGTTGGGTCGGATTCGCAAGATACAAGCATTAACCCGGCCCAAGAGGACTCAGAGTGCTCTTCTCTAAATCCCACTTGGGTCATTCTCAACAGGTGCATCCAAGTCGCGGGGGTGGCCCCAACTGAATAAGTCGGTGACTAAATCCTGTTCTTTGGGGTCGGTGTGCTAGAGATAGGGAGCGCTTAGGTGAACCCAACTCTGGCTCGCTCTCGACTTCTCTGAGTGGTGCCTCGGGGACGGGTGCGGGCGCCTTGGCTTAAACGCCATGGCCCCGTGGATGAGGCACGACAATAAAAACCTTCCTCAGAGAACCAGACGCACCCTGTTGTATAAAGCCCCCTCCCCGAAGTGCTGGGGAGGTGATTCTAGCCGATTTACTCGTCTGTGAGTGAACTCCAGAAGGACCCTCCGACAACCAGGAGGTAACACAAGGAACCGAACAGGTACCCAGTGGAACCTCTAAAGATAAGGATCAACAAGGAACTGTTCAAGGACCCAGTAGATCTTCTTCAACACAAGAGGCCCGACAGGGAACTGCACAAGTACCCATTGGACACTCTACAAACGCATCAGGGTCGCCTACGGACGCCGCTGATCTAAACAAATTAGCCAAGGAGCTCAGGAAGCTCCAGGTCAAAATCGTGGTGACCAACCGAAACAGAGCTGACTGAAGTGAGACCAGCAACAGGGCTCCTAACGGGACACTGTGGCCTCAACAAGCACCTATAGACGCTGGGAATCGCTGGAGACTCAGAGACTCGATGGTGCATAGAGGACGAAGAATCGTCCTTGCATGGATGATCAAGAATCGTCCTTGAATGTCCTGTTGGAGTGTCCGGCTCTGGCCAGTACAAGAAAGTCTCACCTTGGGAATTATCTGTTGGTCCCAGGTGATGGAAGAAGGTTGCAGCCCAGAAAAATCTGTTCTTTTACGACAGAGGCAGGCTTCCATGGCTAAACCATGGATAGTGGGCGTGCAATGGGCCCAGCAAGGTGGCCTACGTACATGGGAATTGTCCCGCCCGCACTTCTATGTTCATTCATTTATTCTATCTAATCAAAACTATGGTTAAATATCCTTTGACATCATCATTTAAGTTTTAAAACTTGCAAGGAATCAGATCCGAATAGTAACAGTTCATTGAACACTGACAAAATACTTGCACAATGTGATGAGGATAACGAATCGGACTGTCACATCTCATTTGAATGCCTACTTACCTACTGGGAATAGACAAAATTTTCTGAAAAAATCTGTTCTTTTGCGACAGAGACAGGCTTCCATGGCTAAATCATGGATACTGGGCGTAAACGGGCCCAGCAAGGTGGCCACTTCTACATTCATTCATTTATTCTATCTAATCAAGAATAAGGGCCCTGGAATCAAACACCAAGGCAATATCACAGCAAAACTATGGTTAAATATCCTTTGACAGCATCATTTAAGTTTTAAAACTTACAAGGAATCAGATCAGAATAGTAACAGTTCATTGAACACTGACAAAATACTTGCACAATGTGGTGAGGATAACGAATCGGACTGTCACATCTCATTTGAATGCCAACTTACCTACCGGGGAATAGACAAAATTTTCTGAAGCAGGAAACTTTATCCATGGAGGAGGTTCCCTGAAGCCTAATTCTTGAATCAAGAGAAGGGAGTACCCTTCCTGGAAGCTGTCACGTATTGCCCGAAAGCACCACCTGACCCACAAGTTTGTAGTTTCTCTCTTTAGGAACCGCTCTATTGGTACTTATAGAAAAGCTTCAAAGGAAAGGCGCTATATTTAGATGAACCGGGTCGTGTTTAATTGCTTTTTGCGCAACTCTTAAAAGCTTCCAGCCTCCGAATATCTGTTCTCTTTCTATTGATACAAAAACTAGGGCTCCAGAAAACACTGACAAAAATGCTGCTAGAACTGCCTAAAGATTCTGTGCAGTGGTATTTTCGCCCTGTAGTGTCTGGTATATAGATCAACTATTGTCCGGATGTCCAAACAGCAAGGAAAGTTTAGTTTAGTTAGAAGGGTCAGGAAAACCGGTGAAAACCCTAAACCTCACCTTGTTGTGGAAAATAACAAACTTTTAAGTTGACTTTAGTGATTTTTTCAAGTTTGCTACATTTCGTTTGTTAAAGGAGCAACTTTTGAGTTTAAGGCTCGTGCAAAAAGCAGTGACCAACATAAAAGATGTTACGCGGGGAAAGGTAATATTCGGCGCGAGAGTACGGTTCGGCGCGAGCGGTTCCGCGCGAGTTTTATGCAGAGATTTTATTTTGTATGAACAAAGCTCCAATTGGGATGTGGTGCTGCTGCTCATACTTTTACAGGTTTCTTCCTATAACCTGCTGAAAGGTACAGGATTCTGTATTTACGGTCTTCGGCACTTTTCAATTTTTATGTTTTTTTCTCAGTTTGTTCGACAGGTGGCGCACACAGGTACCACGTCACATGTTTGTTAGCTCTTTATTTTGGGTTTGTTTAGCTTGAGTTAGGTTGGGTTTGGGTTAGTTATGATAATTTTTTCTTTAGTGTATTTTTCCTAGATTCTGTCCCAACGGAAAAACCGGATAAAAAACCTCTCCAAGAAAAACTTGCATAAAAAATAAGTTAGCTTGAGTTGAATCGAGTTGATTTTGAGTTGGTTTGAGTTTGGGTTAGTTTGGTGTTTTTTCCTAGATTCTGGCCCAACGGAAAACACTCCAGAAATAAACCCCGAAAAAAAAACCACGGATAAAAAACGCCGGACAAAAAACCCAAGGAAGAAAGACTCCTAGTAAAAAATATTTTGGGTTGGTTAAGCTTGAGTTGGGTTAAGTTTGGGTAAGCTATAATAATTTTTTCTTAGGTTTTTTTTACGGGTATAGGGCCCCCCGCGCTGCGACGGTCGCGCCTAGTCGTGCGCGCCGAGAGGGCTCGGGCCGAGAAAGCTCACGCCGAAAGAACTCGCGCCAAAAGGAATTGCGCCGAATAGTACTAGACCCGTCGCCCAGTAGGTTTATCAATTTCGCTCAGTAATTTTTTTATAGGCTATTTGTTTTTAGGGATACTTCGAGTTGGCAACAAATTCAGAAACTTGTTTCCCACAACTTGACAGTGGTCCAAATGCAATTTTCCCCAGATTCTCAAAAACTGTTGTCAGTGTCCAGAGACAGAAGGTGGTCGTTATTTTCTAAAAACGAGAAAAATTTATTTGAGTTGGTCGCAACTACGGACAAAAATACTGGAGTGCATACTAGGATCATTTGGACTTGTGCTTGGACTCATGATTCTAAATATTTTGCTACAGGTACACAGGGTGACAATTTAAAAACTTGCCATGGATACATTTTCTGAACCACATGTAATATAATAAAAAATACCGTTTGGGTTTGTAAGAAAAAAAGAAGTACTTTTTACCATTTTTGATTTGCTGTAATATTCACCCTGTCGAAGGGGTAAAATTCACCCTTAAAGTGTAGTTACCAAACATCGGTGGTATAGTATCTCATTTTTTATGTGCTGGATTGCTTTTACTGATGTTAAGTTTTTTTTTAATTCATCAATTTTTTTTTGTTTCCTATAGTTTTATTTGAAAGGTACAGGATTCTGTATTTACGGTCTTCTGCACTTTTCAATTTTGATGTTTTTGTTTCTCAGTTTATTCGACAGGTGGCGCACACAGGTACCACGTCACATGTTTGTTAGCTCTTTTTTGAAAATCAAAAAATATTATTTTGTTTAGTTTGAGTTAGGTTGGTTTGGGTTGGTTATGATAATTTTTTCTTTAGTGTGTTTTTCCTAGATTCTGGCCCAACGGAAAAAACCCCGGGAATAAACCCCGAAAAAGACACCGCGAAAAAAAATCTTAGAAAAAATTTTCCTATAGTTTTTATGTTTTTTTTTCTGACACGTTAATTTAGTTTAGGGTTATGAAGCTCTTCCCAATGTTGAAAACCCTATAATTTTTTTGGGAAACGTGGGTCTTTAAAGATGTCAAGTTTTTTTGAAAATCTGTCGGGTGGTGGTTCTCGAGATATTCACGTTTATATTTAGCGTGAAGTCAGGAAAGTGGTCCGGAAAAGTTATAGAAATTGGCGCGCAAATAAAAGAGTAGTAAAAAAATTCACTTTATTTTTTTGGAGCCGAGCCATTCTTTTTTATATTTCACTTAGTGTTTTCAAATTTTCACCCTATATGAAAAATTCTGTTTAAAAAAATTATAACTAGGTTTGTTCTTTATTTTGGTAATTTTTTAATTTTGCGAGGGTAATTTCGTTGACATTTAAATGTCGAAAATTGAACTTTTTTTTAGAAAACTTTAGTTTTGCTTAAAAAATTAGAGAGCTAAAATAAAGTTCTTTATACATATACAAAGTCAAAGAAAAATTAAATTAGAAAAGCTACTGCTAAAATAATAACCTTTTTTGAAGGCTTTTGAGGAAGAGTATCTAAGGTCAATGCCAAGACTTTCCTGGATCACCTTTAGATACATAGAAATTTCAGGTGTGAGTATGATAATACAGCAGCTTCCACTAGTGAGTTTATTGTGGCCCCCACCCCAGTCCGCTTAGCCTCTTGAGAAGACTTGCAACTTGTTTAAGTAAGGCATCATTCAGATCTTTGGAGTCGATACAAGTCTTGCCAACTTAATGTGGTGTGGCACATAGCCCAGCCTTCTTATGCCTGGTGAACTCTACGGGTTAGTCCAGTTAGAGGGGGCATTCAAGGTTGGCTGTTTATTAACCGATAAAACCGATAAAAATGGTGAAGGCGTTACTTGGAATGCGAATTTCCTAAGGGCCCCCTCCACATAGGCCGATCAACTCCTACCGTTTTAGTGTTCTTTTATCGACGTTCGTCGGCGATAGGTTATTAGCTGGTTCATATCCGATAAAAATGGTGGAGGCGCTACTCGGCCTGCGACGAGAGGGTAGCCACTAGTTCAGAAGGTGGGACATCGAAGGGTCAACATCGATATTCAGCATCGACGTTAACATCGACACCTATCGATCGATGTTTTCTTAACAACGGACATGGATGTTTATTATTTGAAAGGTGTGTGTGCTGTAATCGTCTTTTTTAGTATGTAATAAACGTTAAAAGAAATAAAAACCTACACATATTTATTGTTTTAGATAAATACGATATAATTAAAACTATTTTAATATTTAAATTAGCCTACTAATAAAATATAAAAACATGCCTAATAATAACATAATCAAGGATGGAACATTTAAAATAGAAAGTTAAATTTTTATATTTATTACGCTTTATTTGCTGCAAGCAACATCAATCGACAAACATCGCTGATAATATCGATGTTTTCGACCGCTTTGACATCGATGTTTCAAAAACATCGATAAATATCGCCCACCTCTAGTTCAAAAAATGATTGCCAATTTTATTGAATTGTCAGTGATTGCAGAGGTTTTTAAAGACTCTCAGGGACTCTTAGGATCTGCGGATAAGATTTGTGACATGACGACAGTGGTTACACCCTCGGCCTGCGAATTTCCCAAGGGCGTTTAGTGTGTCCTGGCAGATCTTAACGCTTCTTGATGAGGAGAAAGAACCATATAATGATAGAGCAATGATGGTAATTTGCGGCCTAAAATATTTTTGCACAATTTAAGGGGTAACGCTCCTGTTTAACCATTTTTTTATGATTTTGTTTATATTTTAAAGCTTTCTTTCCAAACTTTTGATTTCTAGAATAAAACACTGACTTTTTTCAAATATTCACTGTTTTTTTAGCGTTCAAAAAAGTACTGTTAAAAAACATTTTTTTCTCTGTCAAAATTAAAAATATTTAGGGAGAAAGGGCAGAATTTTACAGGCAGATGGAGATAATTTAGTGAAGTGCAAAGTATCTTAGAGAAGGTCGTAGATCTGTTATAAATGGTCGCCTAGAATAAAAAAGTAAGCGTTGCCAAATCAAATTATTTTAGGGATATTTTGTTTTTAAATTGAATGATATCTTCTTTATACTGAAAATATATAAAAAGAAGGTTTTTATAAATAATTATGTATATATTAATGATATATTTTATAATAATAAGGTAAATGAAGAATTCCAGGAAAAATTGGTTTAGTGTTATAGCAACAGCGTAAAATAATTTTTCCCATAGTGTATATTATTTTTATTTTCCCTTTTCCTTCAAAAAAACGTTAATATTTCATATTAAGCCTTAAACTAGTAAATTGACTTCTTTTTTTATTTTGTATCGAGTTCTTAAACTCTTTAAAATTAACGAAAAACATGGACAAATCGGGCAAAAAGGGGGGTTCGTGTGCAAATCGTGCTAAATTTATGCCGATAAGCTAACTTTGTTGGTCAAGGGGATTATGAATTTTTGATCAGATTTGAAAACTTCAATATGACACATACACACATCTAAAAATTTAAAAATAATTTTATGTAAAAAAAAGCTTTTCAAATACAAGCTTTTATAAAATATAAAGTGCACTAAAAAGTAGAAAGTAATTTTAAGCATTATGATATCATAATAATAAAAGCGATGGGCGCAAATTAAAACTAACAATGTCCATCCATATATCAGAGAAATGTTTGGCTTACTTGGGTCGTGTTGGGTTGGATATACTTAATACCTCTGCTTTATACTGAATTCAGATTCTTGTGAACAATCATAATATAATCAATAGCATAAATTTATCGTGTAAAAATGTCCAAACTTCCTATAATGCACCCATCGCTTTTATTATTATGATATTAGAAGGCTAAAAATTATTTCCTACTTTTTAGCGTACTTTATATTTTATAAAAGCTTGTATTTGAAGAGCTTTTTTTACAAGTTATTACTACATAAGCTATAATTTTATTTGGCGGCCCGCGCGGCGAATTAGAGGTATTCGTCATAATCAGATCATTTTCCATTATTGTTTCTAAACTTGGAAAAGAGTATACCCATGTCTGGAGAAATTAATTTGTGTTTCTGCAGGGTCGCGATTCTTCAAAAACCGTCAGAAAATCTCACCCTTACAAAAAATCTGACGATTTTTAAACATAAGTTTACACTGACTGTTTTTTTGTCAGGACTTATTTGCTAATATTCCTTAAAATTTAGTCTCTTGATGATGTTTCAGTAAATAAGAAATATGTCAATTTTAATTTTTGTAGGCAGTTTTGGTGAAAAACCCTTTTTTATTTAAAAATGTATTTTATTAATCTTATTTTTGTGTGTAAACAAGCCTTTAAAACTTTTAACATACAAAACCATAGATAGCCATGGAATATTTCGCTGTCACTGTTCAGAAATGTCACACAAATTCTGTCTTTCCTTTTACATGGTGAGAATGAGAATGAGAAAAATGAGAATGAGAAAAAACACTTTTTGATGTTTATTGGTACGCGTAGTAACAATTTAGCTCAACCATAAACTAGTCCTGCAGAATATCTTTAAAATATTAAATTTACAAAATGTCATTAAAAAAATAAAGCAGTTTCTCTTACAACGTTAGGATAAATATGAAGGACTCTGTGTTTTTATTTTAAATGAGGCGATAAGTAAAAATCGCCACTTTCCAGAATTCTGACGGGTGAGATTTTCTGTCGTTTCTGAAGAAGCGCGACTATGTCAAAAGAAAGATAAAGATAAAACAAGCACTGCTTCAGAACATTCTTTAAGAAATATACAAAGGTAAGTAAAGTTAAAAAATTAGATTGTGCCACGTCGCTGTAAATAATGAAGCGTAGTACCTGAACAGAGAGCCTGTTTGGGTTTTGAAAGCTTAAATTTGTTTTAATATTTCTTAAATACAACCTATTTTTAATTTTCGTTTTTTATTAGTTTCTTATAAACAAATATTGTTGGGAAAACTATATTTTAAAATACTTAAATATTTTTTAAAAACTGCCGTTCCGCCATATTGAAATCGCCATATTTGTTAAAAAAATATACATATTCTGACCATAAAACATATTCTGGGATGGCCATAAAAACTTTTTTTTCGTAGACCAATACTAGACCAAAAAAATAAAAAATCTTTTCGGTTGTTTTTTTTTACATTTTTGTATTAGAAATATTTTTTTTATTTTTTCATCATAAAAATATTACAAAACAAGTATATCAAACCTTGTTTTTATCAAAATCGAATAAAAAATAAAAAAGTTCTAAATACTTAAATAATACAACTTTCCGCCATTTTGAAATCAGAATATTTGTTTAAAAACGCATATTCTAGAATAACAATTTAGGTTATCTGCAAAAAGTTCTTGTAGTTTTGGGTAAAATCATGAATCCCAAATATAGCCCAAAAACCCCTATTTTTGACCCCTTAACATAACATAACTCAACATAACTCAAAAACTACGTAACCTAATGAAATATTTGAACCCAATTTGAACTCATTATTAAAAAGGCTATCTTTTTCATTAAAACTTTTTTTTTGTTAAATCAATAATTTTCAAAAAATTAAAAAACCTTTTTAGTTTTTTATTTCTTTTCGGATTTTTTAATTTTTTTTTTAATAAGAATAATCTTTTTTTATTTTGTTTATTTTTTTTTCATAAAATATATTACAAACGAAGTATTCCAAAATTTTTTCCATGAACATCGGATAAAAAGAAAAAATTTTTTTTAAAATATACGGTTTTCCGCCATTTTGAATCCGCCATATTTTTTTAAAAACGAATTTACCAGAATGACAACAAGGATTTTCGTTTTACAATTGTTCCTGGTTCTGGTTGAACCAGAACCGCAACCGGTCCTTTCGTTTTAAAACAATGACGTCACAGTTGCAACCCGATTATGAAATTTTAGAACCAGCCTGGGATGTTGGTTCGGCCCTTTGGTTGTAAACATAACCCCTAAAATTTTGCAAAATTATAGATAGTCTTTTTTTGAGTAAAATCAAAGATATCTTAATAATATTTTAAATGACGTTATTATTTTAGAACCGCTGTCAAAATTTATGTCAAAATAATAATCACAGAACCAGGACCAATTATTAAATAGAAAATCCTTAACAAGTCAAAACGTGCATGGGCCACCCTTAACAAAATTAGCTTATTGGCACAAAGTTAGCACAATTTGCACACGAAAGTCGATTGGTTCACAGACTATTAAATATTTTAATACCTCTAAAAACATTTTAACTGGTATTTAACTAAATAATGGTAAAGCCATGATGGTAATTTAAGGCTTAAAATATTATAGAATAATTTAAGGAGTAAATTTTTCTTTCCAAACTTTCGATTTCTAGAATAAAAAACTTCAAGTTTTTTAAGCGTTCAAAAAAAGTAGTGCTAAAACACATTTTTTCTCTGTTAAAATGAAAAATATTTAAGGCGGTTGAAGAGAGACAGCAGGCAATAAAAAAGTATTTTAGAGAAAGATTGAAATAATTTAAGGCAATTGTTTAATAAAAAATTTGTTCATTCATTCATCTGTCTGTCATCTTTAGTGGCGTTTTGCATATAATTTTTATTTTGCCATTTTTATCCAAAAAACACAGCAAAGATTTTAATTTTTCAAAGCGTAAAGTGTGTAAGACGTAAGGTGTTATTAATTTTTTTCAAAGTTCTTTACAGTCTACTAAATTATTTTAGGGTTCATCATGGCTCTACCATTATTTTAAGGTTCATCATGGCTCTACCATAAAAGTCAAGATTGCTTGGACCTTTTGTTTAAAAATATAACTTGCAGAATGAGTAACTCCAAATGACACAAAGGGCAATTAAGTTAATTGTTGATAAATCATAGCAAATAAAATAGCCAAAACAAAACAAAAAAAACAAAAAATCTAGAGATTGGTTGTTTGGGAGTGACATAACTTGGCATGATGACACAAAGGGCAATTAAGTTAATTGTTGATAAATCATAGCAAATAAAATAGCCAAAACAAAACAAAGAAAACAAAAAATCTAGAGATTGGTTGTTTGGGAGTGACATAACTTGGCAAGACTGGGCGATTGATCCTTGATGGAAAGTCTGTTCTACAATATTGTCCCTTTCATAATAACTTTGATAGATTCTAATTAAAAAAATTTGCCTTGTACCTCGCTCTGGGACTTTAATATTAAATTTGACCAGTCTTTTCAGTCTATAAAGTAAAAAGGGTGAAATCTCGTATGTATTGCTGCGAAAAAAAAGCATTAAATTCATTAATAATTTTTTCTAGGATCTAGGGAAGGCAAGTTGGTAGTGTGGACCCAAAACAAGAACCCGGAACCTCGACCGCCGTTAGGAAGTTACCAAAATGTGTCAAAGTTAGAATTTGAAAACGATTCGGTTACAGCAGTAACTTTTGCACCAGATTTTGTGGATAAAGCGTATTTTTGTGCGATAGGTTTAGACAAAGGAGTTATTTATTTATATGCACTTAGAAATATGGAGTTTATGAAGCTGGCGTATCTTCAAGCAAGGTAATCTTTTTTCGGCACATTTTTAACTTTGTGTAACTTTTGTTGCGATGACAAAATTTTTATTTTTTGTTGTTTAGGGAAGCCCATCACTTAACTGTAAGAAAACTCTCGTTCAGGCCGAAATTGGGAAGAGCTGGACGAAAAAATGTCACTGAGGACAACACAATTTTACAACTGGCCAGCTGTAGTTCAGATAATTCTGTTAAAATTTATAATATTAATTTAACCTAAAAATTAAAGGATTGTTTTAATAATAAAATGTCAGTCATTTAATTTTTTAAACCCTGTAGACGGGGTTTATATGTGAAAAAAACAATTGTCTTATAAGATGTTCATGATAAGGTAGTCCTCGGTTTATTTCCCTCACCCATTATACAGGGTGGAGACTTTGAATGGAATATTGACCGTAGCGGGTTAAAAAATTGATTTTTTTTAAATATTCAAAAACACGTCAGCTAAGATTTTTAGCAGCTAAAATTTTCGGCAAAATTTTTTTGTGAGCGGACCCTCAGAAAGGGGTTTAGTTACATACATTTTTCTTTCAAATGAGAACACTCCGCTTGTAGCATTTTGTTGGAAAGATTATCGAAAAAGAAAAATGCTCGTGTAATTTTTTTTCACATTTGTCAATATATGTGTCAAAATTCTCAAGAAATCGTTGTGTTGGGCTTCAAATGGAACATTGTCCCTAGCGAGTTGGAAATTCGTTTTTTAGGAAAATCCAAAAGCACGTCAACTAGTATTTATAGCAGTCAAAATTTTCGGCATAAAACTTTTGTGAACGGACCGTCAGAAAGGGGTCTATTCAAATAGAACTTTTTTTTCAGAATGAAAAGACCCCGCTTGTGACACTTTGTTTAAAGCCTTACACAATATTTTTTTGAGGATTTTTGACATATGAATTGACAAATGTTAAAAAAAAGTACACGAGCGTTTTTCTTTTTCCATAAGCTTTCCAACAAGGTGCCACAAGCGGGGCCATCTCATTTGAAAAAAAAAGTAGTATGTGAATAGACCCCTTTCTGAGGGTTCCGTCACAAAAATTTTATGCCGAAAATTTTTCTTGCCAAAAATATTAGTTAACGGGTTTTTGGATTTTAATCTATTTATTTTTTTTTAAAGCTTTACACAATTATTTTTTGAGGATTATTAACACATTTATTGACAAATGTTAAAAAAAAGTACATGTGTCATAGACCCCTTTCTGAGGGTTCGGTCACAAAAATTTTATGCCGAAAATTTTTATTGCTAAAAACATTAGTTAACGGGTTTTTGGATTTTTCTAAAAACAAATTTCTAATCCGCTAGGGGCAATGTTCCATTTAAAGCCTTACACAATTATTTTTTGAGGATTTTTGACACATGGATTGGCAAATGTTAAAAAACAGTACACGAGCGTTTTTCTTTTTCCATAAGCTTTCCAACAAGGTGCCACAAGCGGGGCCATCTCATTTGAAAAAAAAAGTAGTATGTGAATAGACCCCTTTCTGAGGGTTCCGTCACAAAAATTTTATGCCGAAAATTTTTCTTGCCAAAAATATTAGTTAACGGGTTTTTGGATTTTAATCTATTTATTTTCTTTAAAGCTTTACACAATTATTTTTTGAGGATTATTAACACATTTATTGACAAATGTTAAAAAAAAGTACATGTGTCATAGACCGCTTTCTGAGGATTCGGTCACAAAAATTTTATGCCGAAAATTTTTATTGCTAAAAACATTAGTTAACGGGTTTTTGGATTTTTCTAAAAAAAAATCTAATCCGCTAGGGCAATATTCCATTTAAAGCTTTACACAATTATTTTTTGAGGATTATTAACACATTTATTGACAAATGTTAAAAAAAAGTACATGTGTCATAGACCCCTTTCTGAGGGTTCGGTCACAAAAATTTTATGCCGAAAATTTTTATTGCTAAAAACATTAGTTAACGGGTTTTTGGATTTTTCTAAAAAAAAATCTAATCCGCTAGGGCAATATTCCATTTAAAGCTTTACACAATTATTTTTTGAGGATTATTAACACATTTATTGACAAATGTTAAAAAAAAGTACATGTGTCATAGACCCCTTTCTGAGGGTTCGGTCACAAAAATTTTATGCCGAAAATTTTTATTGCTAAAAACATTAGTTAACGGGTTTTTGGATTTTTCTAAAAACAAATTTCTAATCCGCTAGGGGCAATGTTCCATTTAAAGCCTTACACAATTATTTTTTGAGGATTTTTGACACATGGATTGACAAATGTTAAAAAAAAGTACACGAGCGTTTTTCTTTTTCCATAAGCTTTCCAACAAGGTGCCACAAGCGGGGCCAACTCATTTGAAAAAAAAAAGTTGTATGTGAATAGACCCCTTTCTGAGGGTCCGTTAATAAAGATTTTATCCTAAAATTTTTCTTGCCAAAAATATTAGTTGACCTGTTTCTGGATTTTTTGAGAAAACAATTTTTTAACCCGCTACGGCCAATATTCCATTTAAGGAATCCACCCTGTATATGCGAAGGACTTGATTCCTGCTCAAAAAATGAAAATCACCTCGAAAATCACCTTCCAAAAAGTGAAAATTTGAGCAGGGTTATAAATAAGAAATAATTTTGGTTTATACAGCCAAAGAAAACTAAGAATAAAAATAACTTTGAACCAATCAGCACACAGTTAAACAAAAGTGAGTTTAATGTTTTCGCATACATGCCCAAGCTTTTTTTTTCACTTCTTATGTGGCCAAAGAGATTGTTAACAAGGTCCCTAGAGACTCACTCAGCTAAGGTTTTTTGTTAATAATCTAAAAACCACATTCTTCTATCAGTTTTGGGATTTTCAAAAAATAATAATAATTAGCGAATAGGCTAAAAACGACATTTTTTTTATCAGTTTTTTGCTTTTAAAAAACTACAGAAAGACGTAAGACAAAAGGCGATAATTTTTTTGAACGCAGCTAATGATTTTTGATAATAATCTAAAAACCCAATTCTTCTATAAGTTTTGGGATATGCAAAAAATAATAATAATTAGCGAATAGGCTAAAAACCACAGTTTTTTATCGGTTTTTTGCTTTTAAAAAATTACAGAAAAACGCTTGACAAATGACAATAATTTTTTTAAACGCAGCTAACGTGCTTTGACAATAATCTAAAAACCACATGCTTCTATCAGTTTTGGGATTTGCAAAAAATTATAATAGTTAGCGAATAGGCTAAAAACCACATACTTTTATCGGTTTTTTTCATTTAAAAAATTACAGAAATGCGCTAGACAAAAGGCGATAATTTTTTTGAACGCAGTTTTGGAATTTGCAAAAAGAAAATAATTAGCGAATAGGCTAAAAACCACATATTTTTATCGGTTTTTTTCATTTAAAAAATTAAAGAAACACGCTAGACAAAAGGCGATAATTTTTTTAAACGCAGCTAATGTTCTTTGATAATAATCTAAAAATCACATTCTTCTATCAGTTTTGGGATTTGCCAAAAATAATAATAATTAGCGAATAGGCTAAAAACCACATACTTTTATCGGTTTTTTCATTTAAAAAATTAAAAAAAAACGCGCTAGACAAAAGGCGATAATTCTTTTAAACGCAGCTAACGTGCTTTGATAATAATCTAAAAACCACATTCTTCTATCAGTTTTGGGATTTGCAAAAAATAATAATAATTAGCAAATAGGCTAAAAACCACATAATTTTATCGGTTTTTTTCATTTAAAAAATTACAGAAAGACGTAAGATTAAATGCGATACTTTTTTTGAACGCAGCTAACGTTTTCTGATAATAATATAAAAAAAACATTATTCTATCAGTTTTGGGATTTGCAAAAAAAATAATAATTAGGGAATAGGCTCAAAACCACATAATTTTATCTGTTTTTTTCATTTAAATAATTACAGAAACACGCTAGACACAAGGCGATACTTTTTTTGAACGCACCCAATGTTTTTTGATAATAATCTAAAAACCACATAGTTCTGTCAGTTTTGGGATTTTCAAAAAATATTAATAATTAGCGAATAAGTTAAAAACCACATACTTTTATCGGTTTTTTTCATTTAAAAAATTACAGAAACACGCTAGACAAAAGGCGATACTTTTTTTGAACGCACCTAAGGTTTTTTGATAATAATCTAAAAACCACAAAGTACTATCAGTTTTGGGGGTTTCAAAAAATAATAATAATTAGCGAATAGGCTATAAACGACATATTTTTTATCAGTTTTTTGCTTTTAAAAACTACAGAAAGACGTAAGACAAAAGGCGATAATTTTTTTGAACGCAGCTAATGTTTTTTGATAATAATCTAAAAACCCAATTCTTCTATAAGTTTTAGGATTTGCAAAAAATAATAATAATTAGCGAATAGGCTAAAAACCACAGTTTTTTTATCAGTTTTTTGCTTTTAAAAAATTACAGAAACACGCTAGACAAAAGGCGATACTTTTTTGAATGCAGCTAACGTTTCCTAATAATAACCTACAAACCACATTCTTCTGGCAGTTTTGGAATTTGCAAAAAAATTAATAGATAACGCATAGGCTAAAAACCACATATTTTTATCGGTTTTTTTCATTTAAAAATTACAGAAATGCGCTAGACAAAAGGCGATAATTTTCTTGAACGCAGCTAACGTTTTTTGATAATAAACTAAAGACCACATTCTTCTTTCAGTTTTGGGATTTGCAAAAAATAATAATAATTAGTGAATAGGCTAGAAACGACATATTTTTTATCGGTTTTTTGCTTTTAAAAATTACAGAAAGACGTAAGACAAAAGGCGATAATTTTTTTGAACGCAGTTAACGTTTTTTGATAATAATCTAAAAACCAAATTCTTTCATGAGTTTTGGTATTTTCAAAAAATAATAATTAGCCACATATTTTTATCGGTTTTTTGCTTTTAAAAAATTACAGAAACACGCTAGACAAAAGGCGATACTTTTTTTGAACGCAGCTAACGTTTCTTAATAATAACCTAAAAACCACATTTTTCTGGCAGTTTTGGGATTTGCAAAAAATAATAATAATTAGCGAATAGTCTAAAAGCCACATATTTTTATCGGTTTTTTTATTTAGAAAATAACAGAAATACGCTAGACAAAAGGCGATAATTTTTTTAAACGCAGCTAATGTTCTTTGATAATAATCTAAAAACCACATTCTTCTATCAGTTTTGGGATTTGCAAAAAATTATAATAATTAGCGAATAGGCTAAAAGCCACTTACTTTTATCGTTTTTTTTCACTTAAAAAATTACAGAAACACGCTAGACAAAAGGCGATAATTTTTTTGAACGCAGTTTTGGAATTTACAAAAAAAAAAAAATTAGCGAATAGGCTAAAAACCACATACTTTTATCGGTCGCTAGACAAAAGGCCATAATTTTTTTAAGCGCAGCTAACGTTCTTTGATAATAATCTAAAAACCACATTCTTCTATCAGTTTTGGGATTTGCAAAAAATAATAATAATTAGCAAATAGGCTAAAAACTACATATTTTTATCGGTTTTTTTCATTTAAAAAATTACAGAAACACGCTAGACAACAGGCGATAATTTTTTTGAACGCAGTTTTGGAATTTGCAAAAAAAAAATAATTAGCGAATAGGCTAAAAACCACATACTTTTATCGGTCGCTAGACAAAAGGGCATAATTTTTTTAAACGCAGCTAACGTTCTTTGATAATAATCTAAAAACCACATTCTTCTATGAGTTTTGGGTTTTGCCAAAAATAATAATAATTAGCGAATAGGCTAAAAATCAAATCTTTTTTTCGGTTTCTTGCTTTTAAAAAATTACAGAAAGACGTAAGACAAAATGCGATACGTTTTTTGAACGCAGCTAACGTTTTCTGATAATAATATAGAAAACACATTCTTCTATCAGTTTTGGGATTTGCAAAAAAAAATAATAATTAGGGAATAGGCTAAAAACCACATAATTTTACCTGTTTTTTTCATTTAAATAATTACAGAAACACGCTAGACACAAGGCGATACTTTTTTTGAACGCACCTAATGTTTTTTGATATTAATCTAAAAACCACATAGTTCTGTCAGTTTTGGGATTTTCAAAAAATATTAATAATTAGCGAATAAGCTAAAAACCACATACTTTTATCGGTTTTTTTCATTTAAAAAATTACAGAAACACGCTAGACAAAAGGCGATACTTTTTTTGAACGCACCTAAGGTTTTTTGATAATAATCTAAAAACCACATAGTACTATCAGTTTTGGGGGTTTCAAAAAATAATAATAATTAGCGAATAGGCTATAAACGACATATTTTTTATCAGTTTTTTGCTTTTAAAAACTACAGAAAGACGTAAGACAAAAGGCGATAATTTTTTTGAACGCAGCTAACGTTTTTTGATAATAATCTAAAAACCAAATTCTTTCATGAGTTTTGGTATTTTCAAAAAATAATAATTAGCGAATAGGCTAAAAACCACATATTTTTATCGGTTTTTTTTATTTAGAAAAAACCAGAAATACGCTAGACAAAAGGCGATAATTTTTTTAAACGCAGCTAATGTTCTTTGATAATTAAAAATCACATTCTTCTATCAGTTTTGGGATTTGCAAAAAATAATAATAATTAGCGAATAGGCTAAAAACCACATACTTTATCGGTTTTTTTCACTTAAAAAATTACAGAAACACGCTAGACAAAAGGCGATACTTTTTTTGAACGCAGCTAACGTTTCTTAATAATAACCTAAAAACCACATTCTTCTATCATTTTTGGGATTTGCAAAAAATTATAATAATTAGCGAATAGGCTAAAAGCCACATACTTTTATCGTTTTTTTTTTCACTTAAAAAATTACAGAAACACGCTAGACAAAAGGCGATAATTTTTTTGAACGCAGTTTTGGAATTTGCAAAAAAAAAAATAATTAGCGAATAGGCTAAAAACCACATACTTTTATCGGTCGCTAGACAAAAGGCCATAATTTTTTTAAACGCAGCTAACGTTCTTTGATAATAATCTAAAAACCACATTCTTCTATGAGTTTTGGGTTTTGCCAAAAATAATAATAATTAGCGAATAGGCTAAAAATCAAATCTTTTTTTCGGTTTTTTGCTTTTAAAAAATTACAGAAAGACGTAAGACAAAATGCGATACTTTTTTTGAATGCAGCTAACGTTTTCTGATAATAATATAAAAAACACATTGTTCTATCAGTTTTGGGATTTGCAAAAAAAATAATAATTAGGGAATAGGCTAAAAACCACATAATTTTACCTGTTTTTTTCATTTAAATAATTACAGAAACACGCTAGACAAAAGGCGATACTTTTTTTGAACGCACCTAAGGTTTTTTGATAATAATCTAAAAACCACATAGTACTATCAGTTTTCGGGGTTTCAAAAAATAATAATAATTAGCGAATAGGCTATAAACGACATATTTTTTATCAGTTTTTTGCTTTTAAAAACTACAGAAAGACGTAAGACAAAAGGCGATAATTTTTTTGAACGCAGCTAATGTTTTTTGATATTAATCTAAAAACCACATAGTTCTGTCAGTTTTGGGATTTTCAAAAAATATTAATAATTAGCGAATAAGCTAAAAACCACATACTTTTATCGGTTTTTTTCATTTAAAAAATTACAGAAACACGCTAGACAAAAGGCGATACTTTTTTTGAACGCATCTAAGGTTTTTTGATAATAATCTAAAAAGCACATAGTACTATCAGTTTTGGGGGTTTCAAAAAATAATAATAATTAGCGAATAGGCTATAAACGACATATTTTTTATCAGTTTTTTGCTTTTAAAAACTACAGAAAGACGTAAGACAAAAGGCGATAATTTTTTTGAAGGCAGCTAATGTTTTTTGATAATAATCTAAAAACCCAATTCTTCTATAAGTTTTAGGATTTGCAAAAAATAATAATAATTAGCGAATAGGCTAAAAACCACAGTTTTTTTTTATCAGTTTTTTGCTTTTAAAAAATTACAGAAACACGCTAGACAAAAAGCGATACTTTTTTGAATGCAGCTAACGTTTCCTAATAGTAACCTACAAACCACATTCTTCTGGCAGTTTTGGAATTTGCAAAAAAATTAATAGATAACGCATAGGCTAAAAACCACATATTTTTATCGGTTTTTTTCATTTAAAAATTACAGAAATGCGCTAGACAAAAGGCGATAATTTTCTTGAACGCAGCTAACGTTTTTTGATAATAATCTAAAAACCATATTCTTCTATCAGTTTTGGGATTTGCAAAAAATAATAATAATTAGCGAATAGGCTAGAAACGACATATTTTTTATTGGTTTTTTGCTTTTAAAAATTACAGAAAGACGTAAGACAAAAGGCGATAATTTTTTTGAACGCAGCTAACGTTTTTTGATAATAATCTAAAAACCAAATTCTTTCATGAGTTTTGGTATTTTCAAAAAATAATAATTAGCGAATAGGCTAAAAACCACATATTTTTATCGGTTTTTTGCTTTTAAAAAATTACAGAAACACGCTAGACAAAAGGCGATACTTTTTTGAACGCAGCTAACGTTTCTTAATAATAACCTAAAAACCACATTCTTCTATCAGTTTTGGGATTTGCAAAAAATTATAATAATTAGCGAATAGGCTAAAAGCCACATAATTTTATCGTTTTTTTTCATTTAAAAAATTACAGAAACACGCTAGACAAAAGGCGATAATTTTTTTGAACGCAGTTTTGGAATTTGCAAAAAAAAATAATGAGCGAATAGCCTAAAAACCACATACTTTTATCGGTCGCTAGACAAAAGGCCATAATTTTTTTAAGCGCAGCTAACGTTCTTTGATAATAATCTAAAAACCACATTCTTCTATCAGTTTTGGGATTTGCAAAAAATAATAATAATTAGCAAATAGGCTAAAAACTACATATTTTTATCGGTTTTTTCATTTAAAAAATTACAGAAACACGCTAGACAACAGGCGATAATTTTTTTGAACGCAGTTTTGGAATTTGCAAAAAAAAATAATTAGCGAATAGGCTAAAAACCACATACTTTTATCGGTCGCTAGACAAAAGGCCATAATTTTTTTAAACGCAGCTAACGTTCTTTGATAATAATCTAAAAACCACATTCTTCTATGAGTTTTGGGTTTTGCCAAAAATAATAATAATTAGCGAATAGCCTAAAAATCAAATATTTTTTTCGGTTTTTTGCTTTTAAAAAATTACAGAAAGACGTAAGACAAAATGCGATACTTTTTTTGAACGCAGCTAACGTTTTCTGATAATAATATAAAAAACACATTCTTCTATCAGTTTTGGGATTTGCAAAAAAAATAATAATTAGGGAATAGGCTAAAAACCAAATAATTTTATCTGTCTTTTTCATTTAAATAATTACAGAAACACGCTAGACAAAAGGCGATACTTTTTTTGAACGCACCTATGGTTTTTTGATAATAATCTAAAAACCACATAGTACTATCAGTTTTGGGGGTTTCAAAAAATAATAATAATTAGCGAATAGGCTAAAAACGACATATTTTTTATCAGTTTTTTGCTTTTAAAAACTACAGAAAGACGTAAGACAAAAGCGATAATTTTTTTGAACGCAGCTAATGTTTTTTGATAATAATCTAAAAACCCAATTCTTCTATAAGTTTTAGGATTTGCAAAAAGTAATAATAATTAGCGAATAGGCTAAAAACCACAGTTTTTTTATCAGTTTTTTGCTTTTAAAAAATTACAGAAACACGCTAGACAAAAGGCGATACTTTTTTGAATGCAGCTAACGTTTCCTAATAATAACCTACAAACCACATTCTTCTGGCAGTTTTGGAATTTGCAAAAAAATTAATAGATAACGCATAGGCTAAAAACCACATATTTTTATCGATTTTTTTCATTTAAAAATTACAGAAATGCGCTAGAAAAAAGGCGATAATTTTCTTGAACGCAGCTAACGTTTTTTGATAATAATCTAAAAACTATATTCTTCTATCAGTTTTGGGATTTGCAAAAAATAATAATGATTAGCGAATAGGCTAGAAACGACATATTTTTTATCGGTTTTTTGCTTTTAAAAATTACAGAAAGACGTAAGACAAAAGGCGATATTTTTTTTGAACGCAGCTAACGTTTTTTGATAATAGTCTAAAAACCAAATTCTTCCATGAGTTTTGGTATTTTCAAAAAATAATAATTAGCGAATAGGCTAAAAACCACATATTTTTATCGGTTTTTTGCTTTTAAAAAATTACAGAAACACGCTAGACAAAAGGCGATACTTTTTTTGAACGCAGCTAACGTTTCTTAATAATAACCTAAAAACCACATTTTTCTGGCAGTTTTGGGATTTGCAAAAAATAATAATAATTAGCGAATAGGCTAAAAGCCACATATTTTTATCGGTTTTTTTTATTTAGAAAGTAACAGAAATACGCTAGACAAAAGGCGATAATTTTTTTAAACGCAGCTAATGTTCTTTGATAATAATCTAAAAATCACATTCTTCAATCAGTTTTGGGATTTGCAAAAAATAATAATAATTAGCGAATAGGCTAAAAACCACATACTTTTATCGGTGTTTTTCATTCAAAAAATTACAGAAACACGCTAGACAAATTACAATAATTTTTTTAAACGCAGCTAACGTGTTTTGATAATAATCTAAAAACCACATTCTTCTATCAGTTTTGGGATTTGCAAAAAATTATAATAATTAGCGAATAGGCTAAAAGCCACATACTTTTATCGTTTTTTTTCATTTAAAAAATTACAGAAACACGCTAGACAAAAGGCGATAATTTTTTTGAACGCAGTTTGGGAATTTGTAAAAAAAAAATAATTAGCGCATAGGCTAAAAACCACATACTTTTATCGGTCGCTAGACAAAAGGCGATAATTTTTTTGAACGCAGTTTGGTAATTTGCACAAAAAAAATAATTAGCGCATAGGCTAAAAACCACATACTTTTATCGGTCGCTAGACAAAAGGCCATAATTTTTTTAAACGCAGCTAACGTTCTTTGATAATAATCTAAAATCCACATTCTTCTATCAGTTTTCGGATTTGCAAAAAATAATAATAATTAGCAAATAGGTTAAAAACCACATATTTTTTCATTTAAAAAATTACAGAAACACGCTAGACAAAAGGCGATACTTTTTTTTAACGCAGCTAACGTTTTGTGATAATATTCTAAAAAACACATTCTTCTATCAGTTTTGGGATTTGACAAAAATAATAATAATTAGCGAATAGGCTGAAAACCACATATTTTTATCAGCTTTTTGCTTTTAAAAAATTACAGAAAGACGGAAGGCAAAAGGCGATACTCTTTCTGAACGCAGATAACGTTCTTTGATAATATTCTAAAAACCACATTCTTTTAGCAGTTTTGGGATTTGCAAAAAATAATAATAATTTGTGAATAGGCTAAAAAGCCACATATTTTTATTGGTTTTTTGCTTTTAAAAAATTACAGAAAGACGTAAGATAAAAGGCGATACTTTTTTTGAACGCAGCTAACGTTTTTTGATAATAATCTAAAAACCACATTCTTCTATCAGTGAAGACTTTGATGATGACCTAAACATCATACTAAATTTGAGGTAATAACGTACTTGCATTGATAAAAATGTCCAGCATCAAGGCTCCTTGGGAGCGACTATGAATACGGCCCTTATAAGTCACATTTCCGATTTTTTCGAGCCAAGGTTGAGGTATGAATTTACTATTTTAAGTGTGGTTATTAGAGACCTTTTTCATCTCTTATAACAAATCCCCTTTAGGTGACTTTATCGCTTAATAACGCGTTGTGACGTAGCTATGGATGACTATACAGTATTTATTATTATAAAGATTTACAAAAAGAATTTGTCCAATAATATTTTTCATTTAGAATATCTTATTCTTGTGTTTCACGGTGAAACTCCAAAAAACAACAGAGTTATGATAAAAAGATCGGAATCACTTTGTTATAGTTGCCAGTGCAAATCAATGTTTTACATTTCTTACGAAATTGTAGCCAAAGAAAACGATTAAACAAAAATCATATATCATTCAAAGATCAATTTAAATTTTTTGTTTTTCTACTTAACGTTTTACTGTCTGCAACCATGTCAATTATAAGGGATACGGTATTCTTCCGCAGGTAACGTCAAACTTTATCGGTTAGTAAGGGATGCTGTTATTA
This sequence comes from Oxystoma pomonae, assembly GCA_963921995.1. Lineage (NCBI taxonomy): Eukaryota > Metazoa > Arthropoda > Insecta > Coleoptera > Brentidae > Oxystoma > Oxystoma pomonae. Next base: position 36,225,606 of record OY998164.1, read on the forward strand.
CCTCGTAACTGCGCATGTCCGAAAGAAGGGATAAAGTAAAAAGGCATCAAAATTATAGACCAAAAATAACGTATAGGATGCGTGACGTGTGCCGTTTAAAGTTTTGTGGTCGTTATTTTGACACGATGATCCCCAAAAATAACCAATTTCTCCACCAAATACATACAGTTATCGCAACCCAGCAGGTCATACAATTGTTACTTGGGTTGTGATATTACTACAGATAAAATTGTCATCACAATGAAGAATGTTTTTTAAAAAAAATATTTCCCAACAAGCTTGTTCAAAGTAAGCTATTAAACTTAAAATACTATGTTAAAAAATAAAAATTAAAAAAATTTTTTTATTTAAAAACAGTTAAAAATATTGAATGTAATAATAATAAACAAGAAAAATAAACAAAAATTAGAAAAAAAGTCATTAAACAGTTGCTGTCTAATTTAGAGGTTACGTTATTTGCGCGAAGATTTATATGTGGGACTAATAAACAATTTCTTTGAGAAAGTTTATTCTTTTTAAGAGGATGCACATAAATCAAAAGACTTTTTGACAAAGCCGCATTTCCGCAAAGCTCAAATAAAGATATTTCTCTGCATTTCCACAATTCGTCATATCGCTAAAAGAAATTTAATATTTCTAAGAAAAGTATATAAGGTAAAAGTAACTAAACTTGTTGAAATTGCTTACAATGTATCCCGGCGAAAACTGTAAATGGATAATATTTTTTAAATGTTAAGCAATAATTTTTTTTTTAAGTTGAGATTTAAACTAAAACAAGATACAGTGTCACGAATAAATTCTGCCCCCTTTAACAGACAGAAAGTCAAAATGTCCAGATTTGCATGTTCGCCAAAGTCATGATATTTTTACTTTTTTGTCATATAAGGGGGGCAAAATTGATTAGTGACAACTGTACTTTCAATTCCACCCCAATTTCATTTTTCCTTAAATATTAAGAGCGCAAAGTACTTAAAACCAGGGTGTCCACAACCTGGGAAAACCTGGAAAGTCAGGGAAAAGTAAGGGAATTTTAAAATGGTCAGGGAAAGGCAGGGAAAGTTTTGATGGGTCAGTGAAAGTCAGGAAATTTTCCCATTGAGATTAATTTGAGGGGATTTTTCATAGTGCTCTAGTGAATAAACTATTGTATAGAGCACTGTCTTTTTCAATTTAGGAAAAACGCAAACATACTTATTCAGAAGCAAAGTGTTCAAAAGGTTGGTCATTTGTCTCGCAAGTATTTGTAATTTTTAGTTAGTTAGGGTTGATGGAGGCTGATTTTTTTTCTTCTTTTTTTAATAAATACGCACCTAATATTAGTTAAGTGAAAGTTCAATCAATAAACATTCTAAAAAAATTGTTTCCTTTTTCGAGACTGCTAAGAATATCAGTCAAAGAACTTTTTAATCTGGTCAGGGAAAGTCAGGGAAAAGTCAGGGAACTTTTTCTCGAAAAATCTGTGAACACCCTGAATACTTTACCACCGAAAAAAGTTGAGCAATATTTACTGTAAAGAAAGAACAATTTAAACAAAAAATATAACCATTGCCATTCTTCCCCACCCCGGGCTGCTGGCCACGACTTGAAAAGGCTTGCTGCGGGTCAAATCAGCTATTTGAGACCAACACTGCAAAGTATATCAAACTCAACTTTTTTTGACGTAGCCCGAGGATTAGGGGTTTTATTTTTTTTGTCTGGGGATTGTAATTATAATTAGTTTTCGGTGGGACACACTATATATTTTAATATAGGGCCATTTCTCAGAAAATAGTGACTTTTTCCCCTACCTACGTGAGGCTAATTAAGCATTAAGTTATAAATCATTGCGACCAAAACAAATAACTTGATTAATGACTTTGTATAGACTACATTATGTCCATCAATTTGTTATGTTAAAGTGTTTTAACATAAGTTTGGTTTTTCACCAATCACAGGAATTCGGAGAGTATTAGCTAGCAAGTTAAGCTCAAATCAACACATTATTTTGACAGCGGTTGTAAAATAATGTCAGTTCAACTTCAAAGTATTGTGAAGATATCTTTGATTTAACTCAAAAAAAAAATACCTATACTTTTGCAAAATTTTAGGGGTTCTCTTTACAACCAAAGTGCTTCTAAAATTTCATAACCGGAGCCACGTTCAAGCTTAGGTGCAACTAGCCCCATCTTCTGCAAACTGCATCCTTCTAAAATAATGATAAGGCTTTAGTGAAGGGCCGTATAAAAAAAGAGATAGCTACATGAGCGGCACGATATTGAGTGTGACGGGGGTCTGAGCTTTATAAAAAGGCTGCATGGAAGGGAGCGAATATACGCTATCTTTAAACCATAGTTTAATAACTGCAATCTTGCGAATTAATTTTGACCAACTTCCCGACATTCGATCGGCTTCAAATTTGGCATGCTTCTAAAGTTGCAGTGACAACACAAGAATATAGTGTGATGAAATTGATAGCTCTCCCCTACTCGAAGGGGGTGGAGGGGGGTACAGTTGAAGTACGTCCGATTTCGTTGAAATTTGGTGTGTTGGGGCACTTGGGGATGGAGATAACGAATTTCTAATCAGACTTTGAAAATTCAATAAGGCGAATTGAAGACGGACGATTTCTGGTCATCATTGGCATGCATTTAGTTCCGGTGACAATACAATAATATGTCATTATTAGGCACCTGTCCTCCCTACGAGGGGAGTGGAGAGAGTTTGTCTGATTTTAACCAAAATTGGTATACGGGGGCTTTTGGGGATAAGGAATACGAATTTTTGATAAGATTTTCGGTCATGCATTGCTAACCAATTTTAACTGACTTATCCAAATCCGATTGTGTTCTAACGAGGGAAGTGGAGGGGGAAAAATATTAAGTTTGTTCGATTTCAATCAAAATTGGCATACAGTGGTTTTTAAGGAGAGGGATTATGAATTATTGATCAGATTTGAAAATTTCAATATGGAGGATTCAAAATGGATGTTTAAGGTTACAAATCTAAAAATTAAGGGTGTGTGTGTAGCATTATTATTTTCCACTTAGAAATATCCTAGAAAATGCTACAGTTCTTTTTTTGCACTTTCTCCTAACTTTCCCTTAATTTAAATTTTTAAATAATTAAAATTCCCCATTCCCAAAAATCATCTATTGATCCGCGTTTAAATATACCTTTTGGAAATATTAAGTTTTCGAGCTCATTCGTCAAAACATGCGAGGTCTTAGATTAAATCCAAATGAAAGCAAAATATAATTTTCCTAGATCGTATTTCTTGCACAAGTCTTTATAGAATGGATATCCATTTTCCATGTTTGGTTGCAGGATTAGGCTCACTTGCACTAGAAAGTTTTACGAGGAAGGTGAGCGGTCAAAAAATTGAGGGGTCTCCTCAACTCGTCCCGTTTTTAACGCCTTTTTTGGAAACAGGATTTGTAAAATTGGCGTAGGCCGATATCTCACTCAGTGCAGTCAGTTTTTTTGTGTGTGGTTTTTCGCCAAATTATGAGTTTTTCTGGATGATGACGTCGCGTAAGTTACACATGTACTGGTGTAAGATTTTCCATTTTCTAATGGTCACTTCCGCTTTACAGATCTATTTCTGGTCGTTTGGTTGCTGTTTTGGTCGCTGCTGTGTTGTGCCGCTGCTGCGTCAAATATCTATTGAGGGTAAGTTCGATTTAATTTGCTAAATATTATCTATTTTTTCGTAAATTTTAATCAAATAAACATCCCTGTAAATCCATCCACAGTTGCTTTAGCAATCTTTCTTTCTGATGGTTCAAAGTTTTAAAAGTCTCGAGACTCTCCGACGAAGTTTCACGAATTTCTGAGGTTTGCACCACTCACAAACTCCATGGTTTTCCTGCCTTTTTTGAGGCTAGTTTCCGGCCTCTTTTGACCTATTGGTCAATGCAACAAGTGCGATTCCTGACGGATTGGTTGCCAGGTTTGCCTAGGATTAACACCCTAAAAATTTTTAGTTTAATCCGATTTATTTTATTATGACAAACACCCCAAAAATATTTTCTTCTAAAAATTTGATTTTTTTGTAAATAGCCTTTTTGGTTGCACCCTATTTTTACAAACCTTTTTGCAATGTTTAATTAAGTTCAACAGGTAGGATTTTGTTGACCTACGCAAAACCCCGAAAATTCTAGAATTTTCCCCAGGTTTCTTAGAGTTTCTTTTTATTTTTTTTTTAACCAAATAGCGCTATGACAGCTTGTTAATTATTTTGTTAAATTCCCTATTTTCAGCAATGGTGTTTTTATAGATAAAATACTGATTCTATAATATTTTTGCGATATTTTATTCGGCGAAGCAAAACCGTTTTTTGTACTATTTTTCCTTACTTGAGAAAATCGAATAAACCTATTTTCTATTTTCGAGTAAACCAAATGCTTTTATTTGATAAAATCTTCAGATGTAAAAAGTAAACAAAAATGTTTCTAAATTGAACAGATTAAATGATCTAACTCTAAACTGACTTACTAAAAAAAAAGAAATAATTTTAGGAATATTTCCTATTTATAAAAAATATATTTAAGTTTTTCGAAATCTTCTTGACTACTTACTAAAAAGTCAATAAGTGAAATGCTTAATTAAGAATTATAAAAAAAATCAGTGGCGTTCACTTGGGAGCTATCAGTGACAGTGAACAATACCATTTTTTCTTAATCTATGAATCCACCCTAGTGCAACCGATAAATAGCTGCCGTGCTGTGTGTTGGCAGTTTTTTTTGTAGAAGAAAAATAATTGTTACACATAATAATTAACGAGGGATCCCGGAGATTAAGACCCTCATAATTTTGCTTTCTACTTCTATAATGAAGATTTTAGTAAATTGCAATAAAAATAATATTTGCTCTATTTAAAATTTCGCAGAATTATTTCCAAGCAGAGAACGCAAAACGGCGGTATTTTTTTGTTAGACTGCTTGATATTGAAACTTTTGTATAAACCTACGAATGCGCGTAAACAACTTTTTATAGATAAAAGTCAAATCTTGTCTCCCTGTGGGTTTTTTAAAACCTTTGATTTAAATTTTATTATTCTAAATCATGAAAATTTGCCATTATTATAAGCCTTATTTTGTCACATCATAATATTTAAATAATTAGTTTTAACTTGGAAATTTTTTATAAATTGGAGAGCAATTCTATAGCGGAAAGTTTCGTTTTTAATTTTTTCGGCTCTAACAATAGATAATGTTTTTTATTCGATACTTGGCCAAAATTTTAACACCTTTTTCGATTTTTGTAAACATTTTTAGGTTTTCATTTTTGGACTTTGCCAAATGTTTAAGATTTTGGAACTAAAATTTAATTTTTTTTTTACTTGAATTTTCATGGATTATTATGACAATGAATACAGGGCGGCACAATAAAAAGGATTTATTTCTGAAAATATCTTGTGCGCTGTAAATTAAATTTAATTAACGGAAAAGTTTATATATTTTCATACAGGGTCTTACTATACCGGGTGAAAAAAAAAACAGGAAATTTATAGAAGATTTAAAATGATGGGATTTTTTGGAACTGGACCCTCTGATAGATTGTTGTACTGACAATATACAGGGCGAATATTTTTTTTGATATTTAGCGGCGACTTTTTGTGTTTTGGTATTAAGTTACTACTACTAGGTAGTTATCACTAATATTTTTCGAATATATTCGGAAGGGCTCCCCAAGATTTTTTGGTGATTATTTTGGAAATTTTTGAGTTATGCCTTTGTTATTTTTTTGGTATTATATTTTATGGTAAGTAGCTCTTATGTAAGAGTTGGCGTTTTTTGCTAAGTCTACTGAGTTAATATTTTAGCACCTCGACATTTTTAAATATTCTTGATAATTTGATTAATTTGTCAATTAACTAAATAAAATGGAGCTGCTTGGAACCTTTGCAGCTAGTTATTTACTAGACAGTGAAGTTGATTATGAGTTGGGAGTTAGGAATTGTTTAGTCAAAAAGAATAAAAGAAAAGAGGACAATACTTTCTCGGTTGTTAGCTAAGGAGATGGAGAACAAAAAGTCATATATAGTTGAAGGTGCTTACAAATTTAGTTTTCATACGAAGAAGGCTGCGATAGATAAAAGTATAGGCTCAATCATTAATCTAATTGCTCTTTTTGAAGGAAACAGTCGAGATTCAATTTGTGGAAGAATAAACTCGCGTTTATACCACGTGTCAGGTCGTGTTTTACTTTTGCCTGCGCAGGATTACACAACAGAAGGATCTCAATCAGAAGTCAATATGTAAGTGAAACCTACGCGACTTGTCTTCAGTTGGAGGCCGAACTTCTACAGACGTCTGAGACACCTAGATGTTCTTCACCTTCACCTCAAAATCTTCAACCTCCATTCAGTGTTAATGTTGTTGCTCCTCCTTCCTCTTGTTCTTCTCGTACCGTCCCAATTTTCGAATGGGGTGTCAAATTCTATGGAGACCCTCGTAATTTGTATTCTTTTCTTGAACGTGTCTGTTTGTTAGCTCAATCTCGTCAAGTAAATGACAATGACTTATTTAAGTCAGCCGTAGAATTTTTTGTTGGGGACTCTTTCGCTTGGTTCAAAAGAGTTAAAAATTCAGGATCAGTGAATAAATGGTCTTCTTTATTTGACAGACTTTTTCTTTTTTCTTTTCAAGGGTCTCAAGGGAAAATCTTGCATAAGACGCTCGAACTACTTTCCTGCCAGAGTCATTTCTCCTCTACCAGGAGAGCCCGGGTAGTATCGGATTCCTACCGACTAAAACTCCCCGATTGTGGGTTCGACCAGCCTGATGGCTGGCCAGAGTCACTACACTGCAGCAATTACTGACTTATTGTGCACCCTTTGATCCTAGTCCTGTACGAGTTTGTACAGGTCCTTAATGGAGCACTTTCTAGTGTTGATTCTAGTTTAACCACCTCATTAGATTTATCCCCTGTACGAGTTTGTACACTACTTCGCCATAGGGCTATATCGTCCATATTCGTTCGCCCAAGCCTAGTCCGTTTTAGACAGGGAGTACTACGAGAAGGTGAGGTTGTCATTTGGATATGAGAGGCTAGATGCATACGCATCATATCGATCGAAAACCTCTGTTTCCACGCTTAGTGGGTGTAAGCACGGTCTCCAACTGTTCCGAGCAAATATGAAGGTTACATTATATTCGCATCACTATCTCAGACTTTAAAAAAAAATAAGTTTTTTAGTTGACAGACTTAAAAAAGACTTTTTACCACAGGATCAAGTCGAAGATATTTGGAGTCAAATTAAAACAAGAAAACAAAAGCGAATAGAACCAATCCATATTTATGAGGTATCTAAGATCAAATACCTTAGACAAAATTTACTTTCTGAGTACTCTGATCATTTAGCATTATGTGATAATAATAACGTGGAAGAATTAATTAATTTTTGTCGTAAGATTGAAGAAAATTTAAATTTAAAGAATAGACCTTCCACTAGTCAAGTTTCTAGTATGTATTCGTCAAATAATGACCAGCTAGGTAATTCTAAAAATAAATTCAGTCAAAATAATAATGGTAATCAAACTTCAGGGCAAAGTAACGATAATTCAAGAGTATCTCAAAATTATTCTGAAAATTCTAACAGTAAGAAAGAGGTAGTTTGTGGAACTGCAATCAACCTAATTACGTTTTTTTTGGCGACTGCCGTCTTAAAAGGAAAACTTTTTGTTACAAATGTGGTACTTAAAATGTTAAATTTTCATTTTGCCCAACTCAGTCAATCAGTAGAGGGCGTGATCCTTAATGGTCGGGACACAAACCTAAGGTCAAAGACCATTTCTAAAAGTAATTATTTTGATTTGTCAGATTGGAATGCTTGGAAAAATTTATGTTTCAGATTTTTTTTACATCGTTTCACAATAAGGTTTCGCCTTTGTTTATTCCAAAATATTTAGACAATAGTCCTTACATTTTTGTGAAACTATTCGACCAGGACATCACGGCATTGTTAGATTCGGGAGCTACTACTAGCGTAATAGGTTCCCCAGGTTTAGATATTCTAGAGCATTTTGGCTTAAAAATTAATTCTTCTTTGCATCGGAACATTTGCACTGCAGATGGTTCCCAGAAAAATGTAAAAGGGGTCGTTGATTTGCCTATTGTTCAGCTTGTCACTTAATTAAAGCTCTTGTAGTGCCTTCCTTACCGCAAGCTTTCATTTTTGGTGTCGATCTTGCCAAGCAGTTTAAAATTTTAATTGATTTTAAGGACGATCCGTGACATGTTCAGAGTGAATTTTTGAATTCAGATTTATCTGTTACAAATTTTTCCAATGGCAATATCATGTCTAATTTTCTCTACTCACTTGATGATCTTAGTACCAGAGATCGTAGTAAGGCTGAATCACTTATTAAATCTTTTGAAGAAATTTCCAGTAAGGACAAATTGGGGCTTACCAATAAGTTGGGGTGTTCGGGCTGCGCTGTAGAGGTAGTCCCTTTTGTTCACATCGAGAGTCATAGACATAGAGATGGTTTTAAATAATTGATCCTCACAGGACGGTCAGCTGTGGTACACCCCGGTAACTGCATCGACCTGCAGGCCAAACTATGTAAGGGTAGCCAGATATGGCGAGAAAATTAATGTTGGGAAGCAGCAACACTAAAAGTAACTGTTCGGCGTATTTCTAGATATAGAAAACAAAACGGCAACAAATGACATAGTTAAAGGCGTGACAAGTATTGTTTTAACGGTTTTAATACTGCGATGAGGAAGGCAACGGGAAACCACCTCATTATTTATCCCCAGGAAAATTGTCACCATGACTGGAAAACCAAAAGCCCAGGCCTTCAGTCCCCGGCAGGTCCTAAGTGATTAGAGAATGCTAAGAATCTCTGTTCCAGTCATGATGAAGATTGCAACCTGGAACGTACAAAGTGGACAATGTTCTCAAAGAAATGAAAAGATTAGACATAGGGATCTTGGAAGTTAGCGAAGTAAGATGGCCTAACTCAGGGGAATGCCAGATGGATGAACACCATATCTATTAGCAGTCATTTTAAATAAAGAAACTCAAAAATCCCTAATCTCCTTTGTCCCTGTGTCAGATCGAATCATTTTCCTTCAACTAAACTCTAAGCCTTTTATGATGATGCTGTAGAGGCATTCTACAATGAAGTTCAGACTGCGCTTGATTTTGCAAAAAAATCAGAAATTACCATTGTTATGGGGGACTTCAACGCAAAAATTGGAAACGCTCCAAGAGAAGATATTGTTGGAAAGCACGGTCTAGGTATACCAAATTTCCAATTCTGCCAGGAAAGGGATTTTGTCGTGTCAAATACTTTCTTTAAACTTCCCAACAGGCGCCTATACACCTGGACCTCTCCTGCTGATAATCCATAGAGGATCGTTAGGAATCAAATATTAATTAATAAACGATACAAAAACTACATTAAATCAGCAAAAACCTACCCTGGCGCAGACGTAAATTCAGATCATAATCCAGTTGTAGCCAAAATTAGATTTACCCTAAAGAAAAATCGCCCAACAAATAACAAACCCAGACTCAGGAATGACAAACTTCAAGGTACCACGGATTCCGCTGAACTAAGAGACGAACTGAACAAAAAACTTAGAGATATTGATGCATCTACCAAACAAGATGCAGAAATGGTCTGGACAGATGTCAAAAACGCCATAGTTGAAAGCACAGCACGCCTATGCAAGGGTGAACCAAGGAAAAAAAAGAAAGTTTGGATGACGGATGAAATCCTGGACCTAATGGATAAAAGGCGCAATAAAAAAGGCACCGCTCAGTACAAAGAAATTCATAGAGAAATAAAGAACAAAATCAATTCAGCAAAACAAGAATGGCTAACACAACAATGTCAAAAAATAGAAGATCTGGATGCTAAACATGACACTTTTAATTTACACAAACGTATAAAGGAAGCGGCCGGTTTAGTTAATAAGAGACAAACAGGAATCCTTGTTGACAGTGAAGGAAAAATCGTACCTGATACCAAAGAAAAACTAAAAGAATGGTGTAATTACATAGAATTCTCAAGTCAAGGCTTAGATAGGCCTGGATGGAAGAGCGCGCTCCCTACTAGGCAACTAGGCAATGCGATTCCTGACCTTTGCCACATTATTATTTCTAGCTAATGTAAATAGCATTCTAGCTAATGTAATTAGGATTCTTTATTTTATTTTATTTTATATTTTGTATCCTTTTTGTGGCAATAAAAGCATTTATTATTATTATTATTATTAATATTATTATTATTATTATTATTATTATTATTATTATTATTATTATTATTATTATTATTATTATTATTATTATTATTATTATTATTATTATTATTATTATTATTATTATTATTATTATTATTATTATTATTATTATTATTATTATTATTATTATTATTATTATTATTATTATTATTTTTTTTTTTTTTTTTTTTTTTTTTTTTTTTTTTTTTTTTTTTTTTTTTTTTTTGTCTTCAAGGTTTCCCTGTTGTTTCAGCCGCTACCGGAAAAAAAAATTTCAAGGCATCGACCTACATGATTTTTACTTTTCGAGGACATGACGTGCAATATGTGCTGCATCGAGTAGTACTGATTTTTGCAGTGCTTGGTAAGTATTTTCGTTTAATTCTAACTCTCTTAATATACATTTTAATTTCTTAGGTATGATTCCTAGAGCAGACAGCACAACGGGCATAATCTTAACGTTATCCGTATTCCACATGTACTTAATTTCACGTTTAAGCGGTAAGTATTTATTAATTTTTTCATTGTGTTTTGCTTCTAAGTTATTATTGTTTGTGATTGCTACATCTATTAAGTACACTATGTTGTTCTGTTTGTCTATCAGGGTAATATCCGGTCTATTGTGTTCGAGAGTCACATCAGAGAAGTTTTAAAACTTATCAAAAACGAAGAGTCGCTGAATATTCTTGTCAAACTTTTAAATCTGATTTATCACAGTGGTAAAATCCCAACTGATTGGCTAAAAAACATTCAGCAAAGAAGTGTAGTGATTACCGTCTAATTAGCCTAATGAGCCATATGCTAAAAATATTTTAAAAGATTATTCATAAGAGAATTTATAAAAAATGCGAATTCTTTATGGGCTTCGGGACAAGAGAGGCGGTATTTGGAATTCAAGTCTTGGTTCAACGGCCCAGAGATGTGTCAGTGCCAGTATATGCCTGTTTTATAGATTATGAGAAGGCCTTCGACCGAGTCCAGCACGAAAAGCTTATGGAATCTCTTAAAGAAGTTGGTCTAGATGATCGAGATCTAAAAATAATTGCCAACCTCTACTGGAGCCAGACAGTTCAAATAAAAGTTGATGGTCAACTGTCCGGAGAAGTTCGAATAAAAAGGGGTGTTCGCCAAGGCTGCATATTGTCTCCGCTGCTATTTAATATCTATAGAAGTGAAATCGTCGAGAATGCACTTCACAACTGCGAGGAGGGTCTAAATATAAACGGCATAAAAGTTAACAATTTGAGATATGCTGACGACACCGTCATAATTGCGGATACGTTGGAAGGCCTGCAAGAGCTGATAAATCGAGTCGCAGCCGAAAATTCGCAATTTGGGCTTAACTTGAATGTTGGAAAAACAAAATGGATGGTTATAGCCAAGCAAAAAAACATAAGATGCATACTGGAACAAGTCGAACGCGTAGAATCGTATAAATACCTGAGCTGTCAGCTCAATGAAAACTGGGACAACATGCAAGAAGTCCGTAAAAGAATTGAACAGACTAGATCATCCTTTGTCAAAATAAAATCAGTGTTGTGTAGTCGCGATCTTAATAATACTCTCCGAATTCGCATGCTTCGTTGTTATGTGTTTAGCATTGTGTATTACGGCGTAGAGGCATGGATAATAACTGATGCCATGTGCAAAAAATTGGAGGCATTCGAGATATATTGCTGTCGTAGAATGCTCAGGATATCTTGGGTGGATAAAGTACGTAACATGGATGTTCTTCTTAGATTGAATAAGAATCTTGAAGTTTTATTTACCATCAAAAGACTTGAATATTTTGGCCATATTTTAAGAAATGACAAATATGAACTCTTAAAATTAACAATAGAAGGAAAAATTGAGGGCAGAAGAGGTCCGGGTCGCAGACGTATATCATGGCTTAAAAATCTTAGACAATGGTATGGCGTTAGTACTACGATACTTTTCAGAAAGGCAGTCGATAGGGTGCAGATCGCGCTGATGATAGCCAACGTTCGAAGAGAGCATGGCACTTGAAGAAGAAGAATAAGTTGGTAATGACCATCGACACTAGTACCCAGCAAACATCGGATTACTAAAAATGTAACATATTCACTCTACGCCAATCTGACTATTAACTTGGATAAATGCCACTTTTTTAAACGTCACTCACATTCCTTGGTTTTATTATGGTTCCAACTCACTTCGTACAGATCCCGATAAGGTATCGTGCGTGGTTAATTATCCTCGTCCTCGAACGGCCACTGAGGTAAAAAGGTTCGTTGAAATGTGTTCTTGGTACCTGGTTTTGTCAAGGACTTTGCCTCGTTGATGTCTCCCATCAATGACCTGCTTAAATGTCGTAAAAAAGTAAGCCTATCAGTTGGACTGACCAGGCTGAGGGGCTGAGGATGCTTTTGTTCGTATTAAGCAGACGTTGGTGTCTGCTCCTATTTTAAGTCAACCTGACTTTTCTCAAAAGTTTTTCATCCAGTGTGACGCTTCTTTGTGTGTTCTTGGAGTTGTTTTGACCCAAGAAATTGACGGGGAAGAACGTGTGATAGCCTACGCGAGTTGGGGTCTTTCCAAAAGTGAAAGGAATTATACCACTACAGAATTAGAATGACTTAGTGTTATTTTTACTATAGACAAGTTGAGGTGTTACTTCGAGGGTGCCGAAAGAGTTACCGCTATGACTGACCATTACGCACTCCTCTGGTTAAATTCTTTGAAGCCAGCTACAGGTAAACTCGCTAGATGGGCCGTTAAGCTCCGCGAGCACAATTTTGACCTTGTCCACCGTAAAGGCATCTCTCATGTAGTTCCTGACGCTTTTTCACGCATTCCCCGGAAAGATGTTGAAGATGTTCTACAAATAGACAGCTATAGGTCGGTTGCAGGAGTATTTTTATTGAAAGATGCGCCGACATGTCATCAGATTTTGTAGATCATGTAAAGTTTTGCGCTTCGCAAAAACATCCTAATACTGCACCCAATGGATTAATGAGAAAGGAAAAAGTAGCTAGTGTTCCATTTGAAATTCTTGCTGTCGATCTGATAGTGCCTTTACCCCGAAGTAAAAAGGGACATAAATGGTTGTTGGTGGTGTTTTTAGAAATACACACTTTTGTTTCCATTAAGAGATGCTAGGCAAAATTTGTAAGTCGTATTCTTGAAGAGGAGATCTTCCTTGTATATGGTGTTCCCAAGTTTATTATAGCGGACAATGGATCCAAATTCATAGCTAAGCTCATGAAGACTGCCTCTGAGACATATGAAGTCAAGCAAATTTGGTTCATTACCTTGTATTCTCCGTGGTGTATGTTGGAAATTTGGAACCTTTGGTTGCACTAAAACAAAATTATGATTGTTTTCCACAAACCAAAACTACACTTTTTTTGCACTCAACGCGCGTTTCGCTAACAATGTTAGCATCATCAGGAGACGATAAACAATGAACTAAATTAATCTACGCTCTATCTTATATACAATCCTTTAGTGGGCGGAGATAAGACTAATAACTTGTGATTGATCACGATTTTTAATCCTATCTCCCCTCAACCAAAGAATAAAGTGTACTAAACGGGATGGGTCCTCTATCTTTATTTAAACTATTTCTGGAAAACAATCATAATTTTGTTTCTCCGTGGTGTAATTACGTAAAACGTAATAAGAAAACGGTAGGCACCATTTTGCGTTGTTATATTGAGGACAACCAGGATACCTGGGATGTCAATATTCCCAAGATTCGCGCTGCCATAAATGGTTCGAAACATGAGGTCCATGGATACGTACCATCGTTCTTGATCTTTGGTCGTCAGATTCCTTTGTCTAGCCAGTATTATGCAGATGGAGATGTAGAAATTAAACTAGGCGATAAGGGCTCGTATGCCGGTTTAAAGGATATATTTAACGATGTTCGTAAGAAATTGCACTCAGCGTATGTGCGTAATTCTAGGTATTATAATATTCGTAGAGGAGAAATTGAATTTTTTGTTGGTGACCGTGTTTGGCGGCAAAATAAAGTTTTGTCAAATGCAGCTAATAATTTTAATGCAAAATTAGCCCCCAAATATATACTTTCTGTACTTAAAAAGAAACATTCTAAGTTAGCTTACGATTTGCGCAACGAAGACTTGCTTCTTGGCCACATAGTTTTGGCACTGCTTGGTAGACCTTACCGATTTTTCACTTTCCCGATTTTTACCCCATCTGGGCGTGTGATACACGTTAGTTATCAAAGTAATAAATCGCGAAGCCCTTTTAAAAAAAACCGGTTCGGATTTTTTTTCTTTTAGGGGAATATCATTTTTATTTTCCACTTAGAAAAATCCTAGAAAATGCTACAGTTCTTTTTTTGCACTTTCTCCTAACCTTCCCTTAATTTAAATTTTTAAATAATTAAAATTCCCCATTCCCAAAAATCACCTATTGAGCCGCGTTTAAATATACCTTTTGGAAATATTATGTTTTCGAGCTCATTCGCCAAAACATGCGAAGTCTCAGATTAAATCCAAATGAAAGCAAAATATAATTTTAATAAATAATATTCCTATAAAAGTACAAATTATCCCAACCCAGTCAGCCCTAGATCGTATTTCTTGCATAAGTCATCATCTGATAAATTGCATTGTGCTTACGCATTTCTTTAAAGAATGGATATCCATTTTCTATGTTTGGTGGCAATCCATTCCTGTTTGAATTTCCAGAATATTGGCGCTATTGCAATCGTTTGGTTTCCGCTTACTTCGATACGCTTCGTTTCGTTGTTCAGCTGACCATTTCCGTCTATTAGGGGTAAGTTCGATTTAATATTGCTAAATATTATCTATTTTTTCGTAAATTTTAATCAAATAAACATCCCTGTAAATCCATCCACAGCTGCTTGAGTAATCTTTCTTTTTAGGGTTCAAAGTTTTCAAAGTCTCCAAACTCTCCAACGAAGTTTCACGAATTTCTGAGGTTTGCACCACTCACAAACTGCATGGTTTTCCTGCCTTTTTTAGGGCTAGTTTCCGGCCTCTTTTGACCCATTGGTCAATGTTCAATATGGCTCTGATGGACTGTACCATCGACAAGTGCGATTCCTGACGGATTGGTTGCCAGGTTTGCCTAGGATTACGGCCCTAAAAATGTTTAGTTTAATCCGATTTATTTTATTATGAAAACCACCCCAAAAATATTTTCTGCCAAAAATTTAAGTTTTTTGTAAATAGCCTTTTTGGTTGCACCCTATTTTTACAAACCTTTTTGCAATGTTTAATTAAGTTCAATAGGTAGGATTTTCTTGACCTACGCAAATCCCGAAAATTATAGAATTTGCCCCAGGTTTCTTAGAGTTTATATATATTTTTTTAAACCAAATAGCGCTATGACAGCTTGTTAATTATTTTGTTAAATTACCTAGTTTTAGCAATGGTGTTTTTATAGACATAATACTAATTCTATAATATTTTTGCGAAATTTTAATCGGAAATGCAAAACCGTTTTTGTACTATTTTTCCTTACTTATGATTGTTTTCCACAAACCAAAACTACACTTTTTTGCACTCGACGCGTGTTTCGCTAACAACGTTAGCATCATCAGGAGACGATAAACAATAAACTAAATTTATCTACGCTCTATCTTATATACAATCCTTTAGTGGGCGGAGATAAGACTAATAAATTGTGATTGATCACGATTTTTAATCCTATCTCCCCTCAACCAAAGAATAAAGTGTACTAAACGGGATGGGTCCTCTATCTTTATTTAAACTATTTCTGGATTTAATGATTTCCATACTTTCATATGCATTCAAAAGTCTTTTGTTTGGTACACTTTTTAGAAGTTTTAGGTTATCTAATGTGAATCTATGATTGTTTTCAAAAGCATGCTCGGCCACACTTGATTTTTCTGTTCTTCTGTATTTTAAGTGTGCTAAGTGTTCTTTAAAACGTGTTTGAATAGAGCGTCTCGTTTGGCCAACATATTTTTTGTCACAATCCATGCAACTAATTTCGTAAATTCCACTTTTTTCTAGAACTGTAGTTTTATCCTGGGATTTCCTAGTAAGCTTCTTATTGTGTTACCGGATTGATATACTAATTTAAGACCGGTGTTATTAAATACTTTGTGTAATCCTTTCGTATAATTAGGATTTTAAGGAATTGATACAAATTTTGAGTCGCAGGTATCTTTTTGTCTGAAAAAGGTAGAATTCCGAAAGGTCTTTTGGAAAGAATGTCTATTTATCAGCTTATTTATTAAGCCTTCGTCGTAACGGTTTTCGCCAGCTATATTCCTAATCCTATTCTTTTCTGCTTCAAATCTTTCTTTGTTTAAGGGGAAATTTACTAATCTATATGTTAAAAAGTGCAAACTTGCAAGCTTATGTTGTAAGCAATGAAAAGAGTCATTTGGAATATACCTGTTGGTGGCCGTTCCTTTTCTGTATAGGTCAAAGTCCAATTTATTTTTAATTCTTATAACTAAAGTGTCTAAAAATGGCAGTGTACCGTTGTTCTCTGTTTCATAAGTATTAAATTTACTACTTATGAAACAGAGAACAACGGTACACTGCCATTTTTAGACACTTTTGTTATAAGAAATAAAAATAAATTGGACTTTGACCTATACAGAAAAGGAACGGCCACCAACAGGTATATTTCAAATGACTCTTTTCATTGCTTACAACATAAGCTTGCAAGTTTGCACTTTTTAACATATAGATTAGTAAATTTCCCCTTAAACAAAGAAAGATTTAAAGCAGAAAAGAATAGGATTAGGAATATAGCTGGCGAAAACGGTTACGACGAAGGCTTAATAAATAAGCTGATAAATAGACATTCTTTCCAAAAGACCTTTCGGAATTCTACCTTTTTCAGACAAAAAGATACCTGCGACTCAAAATTTGTATCAATTCCTTATAATCCTAATTATACGAAAGGATTACACAAAGTATTTAATAACACCGGTCTTAAATTAGTATATCAATCCGGTAACACAATAAGAAGCTTACTAGGAAATCCCAAGGATAAAACTACAGTTCTAGAAAAAAGTGGAATTTACGAAATTAGTTGCATGGATTGTGACAAAAAATATGTTGGCCAAACGAGACGCTCTATTCAAACACGTTTTAAAGAACATTTAGCACACTTAAAATACGGAAGAACAGAAAAGTCAAGTGTGGCCGAGCATGCTTTTGAAAACAATCATAGATTCACATTAGATAACCTAAAACTTCTAAAAAGTGTACCAAACAAAAGACTTTTGAATGCATATGAAAGTATGGAAATCATTAAATCCAGAAATAGTTTAAATAAAGATAGAGGACCCATCCCGTTTAGTACACTTTATTCTTTGGTTGAGGGGAGATAGGATTAAAAATCGTGATCAATCACAATTTATTAGTCTTATCTCCGCCCACTAAAGGATTGTATATAAGATAGAGCGTAGATTAATTTAGTTCATTGTTTATCGTCTCCTGATGATGCTAACGTTGTTAGCGAAACGCGCGTCGAGTGCAAAAAAGTGTAGTTTTGGTTTGTGGAAAACAATCATAATTTTGTTTTAGTGCAACCAAAGGTTCCAAATTCCCAACATAGTTTCCTTACTTGAGAAAATCGAATAAACTTATTTTCTATTTTCGAGTAAACCAAATGCTTTTATTTGCTAGAATATTCAGATGTAAAAAGCAAACAAAAATTTTTCTAAATTGAACAGATTAAATGATCTAAATATATTTAAGTTTCTCTGAATTTTCGTAACTACTAAATTCAGTGGCGTCCACTTGGCAAAGAAAAATATCAGTGATAGTGAACAATACCATTTTTTCTTAATCTATGAATCCACCCTAGTGAAATCGATGAATAGCTGCAGTGCTGTGTGTTGGGAGTTTTTTTTGTAGAAGAAAAATAATTGGTACATGTGTTTGGTATGCGCTTATAGTTCCGGCGACAATACAATAATATGGTAAAATTAGGTACACACTTCCCTCGTTAGTTTGTTCGATTCAAATCAAAATTGCCACACAGGGGTTTTTCGAGAAGGGGATATGAATTTTTGATCAGATTTGAAAATTTAGGGTACAAATCTAAAAATTAAAAAATAAATTTTTAATAAATTTTTTTTTAAAGAACAAGCTTTAATTAAATGCACTTAACAAAACATAATTTTTTATCTTTCTTATACCATACCAAAAGCGATGGGCGCAAATTAAACATTTTAACTTTTCGGTGACAAATTCTTCTTCTATTCGAATGATAAACATAATACTTTCATCTAAAGAAGCTGAGAACGGGTAAGATTGCCGTGCTTGAGAAGCCTCTGAAAATGTTCTTAGGTTATAGAGTAATACAATTGTTTCTTAGGTGAAGTAAAGTTAAAATTTTTAATTTGCGCCCATCGTTTTTATTATGGTATAAGAAAGATAAAAAATTATTTTCTACTTTTAAGTGCATTTAATAAAAGTTTTTTTTTTAATAATAATATATTAAAATTTTGATTTGAATTCCATGTTTAATAGAAGTAAATAACATGCCGGCGTCACGAGTATTTAGCGAGATTTCGGTTTTTTATGAGGTTCAAAACCCGTGGATATACTTGACATTGCTCTACGGCTTTTCTATGTTAAAAAATATTTTTAAAGCTTTAGGTTTTAAAATATAATGGCTAGATCCACGTACTTATATATAAATCAAAGCTAGGATCCCTAGGTGATTAGCAAACATAAAAAACAAAACAGTTTTTCCTTTTTTTTAGTTTAAAATATTGTTATTATTATTTGAGTTTCCTTTAATTCTAAAATCCTGGAGAGTGCTTTATTTTTGTTTGTTTCGTGCACTCTACTGCACTATCTCATATTCTTCGCCGCACTTTAGCAGATATTAATTTTAGATAATATTTCTACCTTTCCGACGCAATATTTTTCGAGATAAAGTAAAATTTTAAGATTTACGTCGTGTCGCTGTTTTGCCGTAATTATTTTTGTCCAGAGAGACCGTTTTACCTTAAGTGCTTTTCTTTTTATTATTGTGACGGTATTGTATATATATACAGGGTGGATTTTTTAAACGGAACGGTGCTTCTAGCGGGTTAGAATTTGGTTGATTAAAAAATTCAAAAACACGCCAACTGAGATTTTTAATTTCCTTTGATGATGATATCTTGGATTTTGTCTATATCATTTAATTTACGAGGTATGGCAATTTTTTATTTTTTTAAAAATAGGACACCCTGTATATTTTGCAATTTTTGAAATCTGCAAACAATTCTCTCTTCAGCCATACAGAGGGATAACCGGCGCTATGAGGACGGCACCTATACAGGCACTCAAAACCATTCTGGGACTGCCGCCGCTTCCGATCTGGATCAGAAAAGAAGAGATGGCGACCCACCTCCGGCTGAGAGATACAGGTCAATGGAGAGGAAGAGGAGAAGCTGCGGGGTATCTTAGGATTACCCAAATCGCCGAGAGAGAAATCCCTATGGCAGTGATTAAAACAGAAAGACCAAAAAACCCCTGGAGATTCAACAAGAGGTACAAAGTAGTCATCCCAGACAGGGAACTATGGCAGAGTGAAAACCTCCGCGAACAGTTCGAGGAGAACGCCGTGATTTGCTACACCGACGGGTCGAAACTGTCGGAGAGGCAAACCGCAGGATCTACTAGACTAGACTGCCCGCTCGGAGAGCAAGCCACGGTCTTTCAGGCAGAGGTGTATGCCATAATAATGGCTGCAACCATGGAAGAAATAAAGAACGGTAGGGAGGAGCATGTTTATATATGCTCCGACAGCCAATCAGCCCTAAAGGCACCAAGGGCGCCCAAGATCAACAACACCCTGGTGGAGGACTGTGCGGATGCACTAGAATTCTTGGGAGAGGGCAAACAAGTGACACTTATGTGGGTACCGGGACATATGGGTGTGCCGGGTAACGAAATGGCCGACGAGCTCGCCAGGATCGTGCCAAGCACCCAGTATGTAGGGCCGGAACCACTCCTAGGAACAACTAAGAGGCAATTGCAAAGTCGACTCAATAAATGGGCCAACGATGCCATGACGACCGCTTGGAGAGGAGGAACAGGATGCAGACAGACCAAGGACTTCGTGAAGGGCCCGGATGTAGCCAGACAAAAATGGCTTCTGGGGAGATCGCGAAGGGACGCTGATCTGCTGACAGGTATCATAACAGGTCACAACCGACTAAGGAAGCACATGACCCGGATCGCGGTGGAGAATGACTTGACCTGCCGGGCCTGCGGGCGGGCAAAAGGGACATCTCGACACGTTATAGCGAACTGCGAGGCATACCAGAGGACGAGATATCAGGTATTCGGTTTCCCGACCCTGGATGAGGAGGACCTGCACACGCTCAAATGGGACAGTAGGGCAGAAAGGGCCCAGGGAGGCCTACTTGCCAGGCTTCGCGCCGCCCCTTCTCTACTACTACTACTATCTTCAGCAATACCACACAGTAGGATCTATCTTTTACGATAATCAAGATATTTTTATCTAAATTTGTATGGAAAACTTCGATATTCATTCAAATATCCCCCGTAAAACAGGGCATAGATAACAAGTCCATGCAAGTTTAAATGCCTCTATCTTGGAAACCATAGGAGATAGAGTATTAGTGTGTGGTTTTATCAAAAAGATAATTTTTTTTAGAATTCAAAAATGTCAAACTATACATGGTGTGCCTTTAAAAAAAAATATATTTTTTTTGTCTTACCTCGTAAACAAAACGACATAAAAAAATCCAAGATAGCACGATTAAAGAAAATTAAAAATCTAAGTTGATGTGTTTTTGGATTTTTTTATAAAACCAAATCCTAACCCGCTAGAAGCACCGTTCCGTTTAAAGAATCCATCCTATATATATATAGATATAATAATATAAATTTATAGTGGTTCTTTAATTGAGCATACTTAGACCTCAGAACACTTTCCAAAAAGATGAAGAAAACATCTACTTTCTTCTATCTCTCCCAAGTAACACAGCTTCGACGATATAGACTTTAAAGCCAAGCCAATGCTGCAAAAACGCTAGTATAGCTCTCCTTTTGCTTTAAAATGGCTAACTGTTAAAGTTGTTTGACTACTAAATTTAAATTAAAAAAAATATGCAAAACTTAGCTAACAAAATAGTTGTAATGTTACCCTTATTTTTTTTAAAATTCGGCAATGACAGTTACCTGTCGTATCCTATAGTGCTATCTTTATTAAAATGCAGCTGTTCCTATGGCTATTCAGCATTTGAGAATAACCGTCCTCTAGGCTGGAACCGTGTTTGCTTTTATTTTAGATTTTTTTTTTAATTGCACGAGTGGGCGAGCGGCCATGTTTCATACTATGGCAAAACATAACTTCTCAAAAAAAAAATACATATTTTTTACATAAATATGCGCAAATCAAAGTCTGACAATCTTTCAAAATTAACTATTGCAAGACTTGATTTTTTCCCTTAATTCTGGATTAGAGTACAGTAAATTAAAAATTTTATGATTAAGGCCATAGTTTCTCCCCAGATATTTAAGAGGAAAAACTGCAACTGGCAGCGTCTTTTTCCATAACTTTGCTTACCAAAAATATCTGAAGGATTTTTCAAAATTTTCAATATTTTTTTTCGATAAAAATAGCTCTTATGATAACATCTTTCTTCAAACCCAATTTTTAAAAAACTAGACTATTATCAATTATTTTCTCTGGATTAGATTATTCCTTTTTTATATTTACCTGCCTGATCAAGAAAAAAACTAGGCTTCCTTTTCTCTAAAAGCCTGGTCACCCCGGCCAAGGAAATCAATGATCAATAAATCTTGCTTTCTAATTGTTTTTTGTTTCACTGAATTGGATTGAAGAAATCCGTAGTTCAAGGGTTGGGATATAAATGGCAGTACTGTTCCGATTTTCGGTCGAGGTCATTTGGCGGATTTACTGACTATTTTCCTAGATCGTAACTATGACCTTAAACAAGGTGACCAACCGTACTTTTTTTTATTCTGTGTCACCTTAACAAGTCCTGAAAGATTAATTTATATTTCTGATCTTGTTTTTTAATCTCTGTCACCTTAACGACGCGCTCTGCTCTCGCTGAAAACTCTTGCTTCAGTTCTGGCGGCAGGTAGCCTCGCAAGAGAACTATGGCTGCACTCTGCTTTAAATGGGAAAGAGAGCGCACGAACTCTTGAGTCCGAACAGGAAAATTCGAGAACTCACGCGAGCAGACGATGCTTGAATATTCTCGGTAGGTTTCGTTCTATCTCACGGGAATCAGTCGAGCTAATGCTAATACAAAAATAAATAGAGCACGTAAATATTCAAGTAAAATTTGGTTTTTATTCCTCAAAACCACTTCGACCATAAAGGTTAAACGTCTTTGACTTCGACCAAGAAAATACTTTGTCATTTCCACATGGCACAAAGCAAAAAGACGTGAAAAACACACTTTTTTAAGTTTCATAGGCTGATTTTTCACTTTATTTTCAAACCACGTTTAAATCACATCGAAATAAAGTTGTTTTGAAAATAACGTGAAAAATCAACCTGTTAAACTAAAAAAAGTTAAAAAAAAACTTTAAAAAAACCTGTAAAACTTAAAACTGAAAAAAGGCGAAAGGGTGTGTTCAATAAAAATCTCCAAAAAGCTTACCTGTTTTTGAAAAAATTCGATTATCTGCAGTTTATGCGGGTCTAATTTTCCAATAGAGTTTGGAGGTATAAGTGGAATTCAAGAGCATATAAAATCCGCTAAGCATAAGGCTGGTGCTGATGCTGTTGTTGGTACGAGTTGTATGGTAGACCACTTCAAATCTAGTACGTTGGATGAAAAAACAAGAAAAATATTAGCTGGGCTTATCACCATATACAGCATAATCATTGCTTCAGATCCGCGGATTGTCAGTCAAAATTAATTCAATCGATGTTCGAACTTTTGTTAAAAATACAAAACTTGTACCAATTCTACTTAGCTATTTTCTACCTGCCAATGGCATTCAACTAAAAATTTTAGAGCTGGAAGATTTACCTGGCGAAATCTCAGACCAAGTCAGTGAATATTTGATTAACGTTTTCTCTTAACACAATATTAGTAAAAAAATAGTTGCATTATGCGCTGATAATACTAATTCCAATTTTGGTGGTGTAAGCCGGTTAGGGCAAAATAATGTGTACACCAAAGTAAAACAGGGAGTTAATAATAAAAATATTATTGGAGTTGTTTGCATGGCCACATTTTAAACTTTTTTTTATTAAAAGTTTCTTAATACCTACACTGTTAGAATTGAAAAATTAAAAGAATTCTGCACGTTTGCAGAAAATGAATTTAAAAATCTTTTAGGCTACAATAATACACGTTGGTTCGCCTCTTTTCCAGCTTTGGAACGCGTCCTTCAACTGTTTCCCGCTCTTAAATCGTACTTTTTATCAATACCAAAATGCCCTTTAATAATTAATAATTTTGGCTTCTATTTGTGTATAATGCTGTCGCATTATTTCATAGAATAAGTCTACTTATACAAGGTAGGGAAATATGAGCAGTAGAATGCCTAAAAACTTATACAGAACTCAAGAGCTCGAAAAGAGGAGAACTTTATTCCTCTAATTTGAAGAAATATGTTTCAGATAGATGACTTAATTACAAAAAAAATCTATTGAAAGAACGATAACTGAGTTTTATCAAACATCCGAGGAATACCTTGTACAATGGGGTGCACCATCTTCCCAAATATTTAATACATTTTCAATGCATATCACAATTCTCAGAAATTCAACTTTCGATAGAAACTCTATTATTATTTGGAACAGAAATAACTGAGGATGAATTCTTTGACAAAATAACTTTAATAAAGGGATATATAACTAACGAAAAGCTGAAAGATTGGCAAACTAAGAGTACTAATGTTGGTGCACGATGGCTTGAAGTTTTTAATAATTTAACAAAAAAGCAACTGCCCTTTAAAAACATAACTTTGACAGTTGAATTTGCGCTTTACCTTCCGGGTACCAATGCAAAGGAAGAAAGAGTGTTTTCAATTATAAAAAACTTTTGGAGTAGTGAAAAAACTCAGCTTCATGTTATTACCTTGAACAATGAGTAGAAGGTGCAATGCGAATTTGACTTGTTTACAGTTTTATAAGGTTTTATTAAAAAATGATGTTGCTTTAAAAGCAATAAGTAGTCAAAATAAATATTCTCTTAAACAAGAGAGTGTGCATAGAAAAATATTTATTTAGTTTATTAGTAGTTGTGATTTTTAATAAAAAAAACATAAAAAAAGATTTTTATTTAAATCAACCGGGGGGAGGGGGGAACGGGAGTGTACCGGATTTCTCTCTCTTGAAGTTGGTCACGTTGCCTTAAAGAAACGCTTATTATCTTAAATTTTTGAGGCACGTGTATTTTAACGAGAGGTATCGATACGTTTCGTCATTAAACTGGCCTTCGCACAATGATTGATTTGACTCTTGGGAAGTCAACAAATTGCGAATTTTTGATTGATAGTTTGTTAAACATCAATAATATTCCTATTTTAGGTGTCTCCCATCGTTAATCTTTTATGTTGGCAGACAATTTTAATTTAATTGCTGTTTTTAAATGCAATACGTCTGCCTCTATAGACGTTGTCACAGGCAAAAAATATTCCTCAAAATAGTTTTGACCACATTTTCATGACATTTTCAAAACGTTGTGACAGAAAAACTATTATTGCTATTACCGCGGAAGCGTTTATCCCAGCTTATTTACAGCACGTTGTGTTGTTACTTGGGTCTAGAACGTATACTTAAATCAGAAGAAAAAAATATGAGAGACTGTAAGAAGGCCGGAGATATGCGATAAAAATTTGAACCAACTCATCGTAATATTTAGGACAATATGCTGTTGTCTCTCAATTGCACACACTTATAAGCGCGAACCAAAGGAACAATTTGTCAACGTTTTGACGTTGCCAAAAGCGACTTAACGTTGCGTGAAAACAGCGTATAAACTTTCTAGACACTCGCTTTTGCACCAATTTGGCTGAGATTTTTTGTGTTGTGTTGAAGTTGCCTGCAACTAGAGTTGCGTGCAACGTTTCCACAACGTCGTCGAAGTGACTACGACTGGAGTGCCCTCTAGATAATATCTTTATTAATACAATTGATTTGAAATCAAGACTTCTACGACTGCAACCACAAATAGACTAATTTCCAAACACCATTTATTAATAATTCTAAAATACGTAGCTATGTAACTTACAGTTAAATTATAACATTAAAGATTCACATCCACTAAATAAAATAAATAAGCGGACCTTCAATTTTTTTGATAATTTTTTTTAAATTTAAATACTGAATATTTTAAAAATGTTCTTAACCTATTTTAAGCTGTAACTAGCCTAAAGGAATACTTAAACATTACTAAAACTAACTAAAAAAGGAAGAAAAGAAAACAATATGGCGGCAACCATCATTTCTTGATTTACTGTAAACCTAACCGTTTTTGGACTAAGGAGGTGCCCTCTATAGTTGTCAGATATAGTTATATTTTGAAATTGTGTCGTAAAGAGAAACGTTGAAAGAACGTAAATTAATTAACTCTAGTTAATTATCACCATTTTAGCGTCTTTGATGCGTCGTTCGTTGCGGTCGTTAAAAACCCCGCGATATTTCAGTAAAAATAAACGTCGTTAGAGGGCTGCCAAAATTACCCTAGTTAATGACAACGGTGTGACGTCGTTTTCTCGTCCATCATAGCGGTCTTTGTACAAATGACTAGTTTCTGTATTTATGCAACGTTAATTTTAGTGTATTTTTTAGTTATGGCAACTAAGGCAACTAAAAATTGTTACTTGGGAAAGAAATAGGACCGACTTAACACAAGAACTATTTAACAAAAGATCAGAAGATCTTGGGTGGAAACAACGAAAATTCAAACTTGGATGAGCATCCCACAAGGGACACCCAAAGGACCAAAGCAAAAAGAGAAATGATCAAACGATGTTTCGCCCTGGGCAACCAGCGTGGAATCATCAGTGGTTTCACTGGTCACCCTCCACAAACATCATTAAACAGCATCATACAGTTTGATTTCCAACTTTGAATCACTCACAAATAGGCATCGTTCCGCACTGGTACTTATCTAAGTCACCTGATCCGGGTGTCAATTAAAACAAAAGAGAAGTTCAAAAAACCTCCAAATCAGTTACTAAAACCAAAAAGAATCTAAAAGTAAAAAATCACAAGATCTTGGGTGGAAACAACGAAAATTCAAACTTGGATGTGCATCCCACAAGGGACACCCAAAGGACCAAACCGAAAAGAGAAATGATCAAACGATATTTCGCCCTGGGCAAACAACGTGCCCTCATTAGTGGTTTCACTGGTCACCCTCCCCAAACATCATTAAACACCATCATATTCTTTGATTTTCAACTTTGAATCACTCACAAATAGGCGTCGTTCCGCACTGGTACTTAGCTAAGTCACCTGATGCGGGTTTGTCCTGGCGTGTTAATATTTCCAATAGGATTATGCTCGTAAGGCGACTAAAACAAAAAAGAAGTTAGAAAAACCTCCAAATCAGTTACTTCAACCGAAAAGAATCTAAAAACAAAAGATCAGAAAATCTTGAGTGGAAACAACGAAAACTCAAACTTGCATAGATGAGCATCCCACAAGGGACACCCAAAGGACCAAAGCGAAAAGAGAAATGATCAAACGATGTTCTTTTAATTTCGTTTTGTTTTACAAGAACTACTTACTAAATTATATATACATTTTTAATGAGTTTATATTTCTAAAAAATCAGGAAATAATTTTTTTTTCGAAACAAACAGTTATAATGATTCCTATATTCACCAATAGTTAGGTATAGGTGTATGTGTATAGCGACAGAGAAAATGTCAGCAAATGTGCCTGTTATTTTCCTTTGAATCTCGCGTTGCAAGCCCAATCCTAGTAATTGAGTATGGGCTTGGACCACAGATCTTTTATAGAAATGTAGAATTTCGGATCAAAACCTAAAAGAGTTTTATAGCAGCAATATAATTCTACATAATTATATAATAAATGTATCTATGAGATGATTATGACGAATTATTTAGTGTGCCAGTCTGACATTGTCCACTGCGACCACTAGCTGGTCTATTGTGGCTCACTTTTGACATTGTTTGTTGCTACAGAATATTCAGCCCCTTAAAGAGGCTCCGAACTTGCTTTGGTAAAGCATCTTTCAGATCCAGCCCGTCGATCTGTAATACCTATGAGATAATATAATAGCCCAAGTGTCGCAAAATGCGGAACAATAATAACTTTTAAAAACAAAGAAAATCGTGTAAAAATCAGGGTTGGCCCTGGTCAAGGTCAAAGAATTAAAATCTACTGAGCATACCTGACGCAGTCTGCTCGCGTCCAGAAAATTTTTTGACTCTGCGTTTTTTCATACTACCTTGATTGGGAGTTATTATCGCTACGCTTTTTTCCGGAAAATGCAAGGGCCGGGTTGAGCCGTCATATAGTATATCATAGTTATATGGGTGGTGACAAGTTTAAATGTAGCAAACTATGCAGTGGCGGATTCAGGATTGAGAAAGGTCAGATGAAAAAAAAACTGAACAACAAGGGCGGATCTGGGGGGGGGGTAATGAGATTTTTAGTTAATTGTTTACATTAGTCGGAAAAACAGGCTTTAATGTGAAAATTTTGAGAAAATTATAACAAAATTAATCCCTAAGAGATTAAAAATAAATTTAATCCCTCAACCTAGGGATTAGAAGTAAATCTAATCTCTCAGAGATTAAAAAAAAAATCTTTCTTAGCACCCTTTCTTGTAGACGACGAACCATAACAATAGACTTTTCGTAAAGTGCACAAAATAGTATACAGAGCGCTTCAGGCTACTGCAAACATAAACCGGAAGAAGTTTAATTTGCCAGTGTACGTACACACAGGGACACCGCACACCTATCAGTGGAGCAACCAACACTCAGGCTTGCGATCATCGTTCGCGGCTTGCGTTTAGTACGCCTCTAACCACTGTGCTATGTGGAGCGTAGTCAATGAAACCGGAATTTGGTCAATAAATACGCAAATTTTTATAACGTTTTTTGTCACTGATAAATTAGAGCGTTTTATTTTCAACTGCTCAGATTTATCACTAACAACGTGTTACAATGAAAATAATAAGGAGAAACAAAATAAAAGCAAGTTCTCAAAATAAAATAATACATTCTAAAAACCAAAAAGATTCTCCCAGTAAAAAAAAGTTAGAGCAAATGTTCGAAAAGTCCTCCTTGCTCGGCTAGACAATACCCAAGCCTATTATAAAAACCCCTTCTAAAGTTTCCAAGCATGTTAGGGGTGATAGTTTGAAAAGTTTCTTCAATTTTAGTCCGAAGTTCTTCCAAATTATTAGTTCTTTCGTGCCCGAGCTGGCCATAAAATAGTTCCTCGTGTATTTATTAACTCGATAAGGAAATACATTATCAAGATATTCCCTAACAAGGTCAACATTGTGAGCGGGAAAACCATCACGTTGAAACCATGTTTCACGAAATCTCACACCTAATAACTGTCTAGCAGTTGGAATAATATGCTGCTGCAGTAGATTCAAGTATCTAGAACCATTCAAATTGCCGTCAATAAAAAATGGCCCAATTACGTGTTCCCCTACAATACCCCCCCAAACATTTAGTTTTTGGGGATACTGTGTTCTTATGTCAAAATACAAATGCAAATTTTCCCTCGACCAATATCGAACGTGTGTTGGGTTATGACGATTCAATAATGGAAAAGTGCTTTCATCTGTGAAAAGAATAGATCTCAGAAAGATTTCATCACGATTAGCCATTTTCATCATTGTTTCGCAAAATTCCATACCATTTCTGTTTGAGAACACGTAAGACAGTGGCTGAAGACGTATCAACTGCTTCGGCAATTTGGTGGCTAGTTAACTTTCGATTTTCCTCCACTGCAGCGCAAATCATCACATCTCGTATTTCCTTCTCATTCAAAACAGTGGGTTTTTTATGGTTTCTTGGTGCTACACAACCAAACTTAAAAAAAAAAAAAGTTCTTGAATAAGTCTCAATGGTCTGCTTGATATCTGCACTTTTCCGGCAACTTCGTAGACATCTATTTTTAGTTTTAAAAATTTATCATTTCACTTAAGAACTTACCAATCTGTTTCTCGAGCCACGCAGAAATAAAACAAAATTATAAAAACAAAATAAATTTCCAAAAGAATCCACCTCGGTCGTACGGCACGGAGAGTAAATTGGACTTGATTCCCCCTATGTTCGCAGTAGCCTAAAGATCGTTGTATAAACCTCGAAACTAAAGCGTCTTTTAATCCCTTTTCGCCGCGGGATTAAAAGTAACACTTTAGTGCCTAGGTTTATAATGCACTATTGTAACAACGCTACGCACCTGGAAATAAATATTACCTGACTATATTGTCACATTTACCTGATTGATTCACAACAAAGTTACGGCTTTCTTGGACAATGTTTTATTTAATTATTTATACCAACAGCCAACGTTTCGGTCCTAGATCTGGACCATAATTAGGGCTAACAGGATAACAAAAACATTATTATTATACATAAAAATTTCTTTGATATTTTAGTTTTTATGCCTAATTTATTATTAATATGAATAGCTCTTTCACTTAAGAATAAGTTGTTAAAATCTAGTTGAAAAATATTTAAAAATATTTGAAAAACACGCCACACACAAGATCGAGAATAAAACAAATTGAATATGTTTGTATAAAAAAAACAAACAAAAAATCTTAATGATGATGATGATGATCTACTAGATCATTTAGGGTTAAAAATATTGTAAATAAGAGACAAAACTGTAACAAATAGACATTTTACAACAAATAACATTTACATAGTTAAAACAGTGAAAAATACCAATAACTTACCTAAATAAATAGAGTTACAACACAAATTATTTTTATTTTATTTTGTGTTGTAATTTTATTTAGCTAGGTAAGTTTTTGATATTTTTCACTGTTTTAACTATGTTAATGTTACTTCTTGTAAAATGTGTATTCGTTAAAATTTGTTTTTAATTAATATTTTTAACCCTAAATGCCCTATTATGTATATAACACATCTTTCTTACGTGTTCAAAATTCATAGATTTTTTGTTATTTTTTTATGTAAAAATTATCAATTTGTTTTATTCTTGATCTCGTGTGTAGCGTATTTTTTAAAGACTTTTTAATATTTTTAAACTAGATTTTAAGATCTTATTCTCAATTAAAAGAGCTATTTATATTAATAATAAATTAGGTATATAAATTAAAATATAAAAAAAATTAGCTCTGTGTAATAAAATAATGTCTTTTGTTTTCTTGTTCGGTCCACACCTACGACCGAAATGTTGGCTGTTGGTATAAATAATAAAACATTGTCCAAGAAAGCCGTAAGTTTATTCTGAATCAATTAAAATAAAGTGGACGAGAAAATATATATTGAATGTATTTTGGCTACTCTATACACCAAAGCCCTACCCTATTTTTGTTAATGACTTGTAAACGACTCCAAAAATTTTAAAAAAATCGATAGATGTTGCTTTTCTATATCGGGCAAAAACTACTAAACATTTATCTACATAAGCAGGACGTTTTTTTAAATATGTTAATCTCTTTTTTCTTGTTTTTGAAACATTAAGTTCTTGAGGAAGGAAGAAGAGGAGTTAGGATCCCCTAAAATCCGCGCTACGCTAGTGAAGCTTATTATAACACCAGTTAATTTTGAAAAAATACTAAATTGAGGGAGTTTGGACGGTAAAAACAGTTCGTTGAGTTAAACGGATAAAATTTTGATTGGAAATATGTGAAACGTCCCGCGATAATATGTTTTAAATGTCAGCGCTAAATTTAGTACAAATTAGATGAAAGGTATTTTGGATTATAGGCTCGGCTATTTAAAAGTAACAGGGGTGCGTTTGAAATTAAAAGGTAAAGTTAAAGCAAAGGTAGGGTAAGGTAAATGTCTATGACGTCAGCGGGTGAACCTGGGGTGAATATCCTCTTAAATTCTCGAACGCGGGTGCTAGATTTGTTTTGACAATTTTTTTTTTTTAATTTATGGGAAAAATTTATCAGCAATGTGAATTGCTCCAAATATCATTATTTTTGTGTAAAATACACTTTTTGTTCATACAGTTCAAAGTAAACAAAAAAAAACACTTTTCAGGTCAAAACGCTATTGCGCAGACTGGGGTATTTTTTACTCAGCCTAAGACCGGTGTGGCGATTCTGGCGCATCCCGTGCGATCTACTTTTTATTTTCGAAAGAGAGCTGTATGACGTCATTCTTCTCAGCTCAGTCATTTTCGAACGGTTTTGGGCTAGCCGAAGTATAACCTTTACCATTGGGTGACAATTTTCAAACGCACCCCTGCAATTTAAATCAATTTTTGGTCGAAAAGTAGTGTTACTTAATTTATGGTAAATATTCAAACATTTTAATCGGTGGCGTTAAGGCGAATTTACAGTTAAGCACGCAAGCAAGCGGACAAATGTCAATGTAAAATTTCCTGGCTTTTCCAATTTTATCCAAAAGTACAAATTATTTTCGAAATAGAGCGCGTTTAAAACATTTCTAGATGTTTAGAAGTTAGAAAACCTTAAAATTCTCCCAAGAATATCAAAAAAATGTTGATGTTTTGGAACTTCTAAACACCTAGAAATGTTTTAAACGCAAAATCAAAAATAATTTTTAATTTTTGAGAATTTGTCGTCTTGCTTGCGTGCTTGCTTGCTTAATTGTAAATCCGCCTTTACAAAGAAATTTTAGCTTACTCGGCAAAAAATCAAAAAAGTGCTCAAAAATCAAACACTCGTTTTAAGCTCACATTATTTGTCCGACATTTAACGTAAAACCTACTTATTTTTTAATAAGGACATTTTTAAAAATCAAAAAAGATGTTAAAAAACCTCCAAATCAGTTACATCAACCGAAAAGAATCTGAAAACAAAAGATCAAAAGATCTGGTGACCAGTGGAACCACTGACGAGCTCACGCTGGTTACCCAGAGTGAGACATCGTTTAATGATTTCTCTTTTCGCTTTGGTTCTTTGTGCGTTTCTTGTGGGATGCTCATCCAGGTTTGAATTTTCGTTATTTCCACTCAGGATCTTTTTAGATTCTTTTCGTTTGATGTAACTGATTTGGTGGTTTTTTAACTTCTTTTTTGATTTTTAATTGCCTTAGGAACATAAGTACCAGTGCGGAACGATGCCTATTTGTGAGTAATTCAAAGTTGGAAATTAAAGTGTATGAGTGTGTTTAATGACGTATGGGGAGGGTGACCAGTGGAACCACTGACGAGATCACGCTGGTTACCGAGAGCGAAACATCGTTTAATCATTTCTCTTTTCGCTTTGGTTCTTTGTGTGTTTCTTGAAGGACATTTTTAAAATGTAACCCTGTGTTAACACAAATGTAAACTTACTTTTTACCAATAATGTTTAGAAACACTTACATTCAATTGTTGAAATCATGTCAAAGGGTAATATGCTAGTCAGGTATTTTGCTTTTGCTCTTTTAAAAGTTGTAGCATACTGTAATTAAAAAACTGTTGTAGGGGAAATTTTCCAATCTTGTGGACTGATTCCAATAATTTCATGTTACCCTCAAATTATCCCAAGCAGCATTTGAAACTGACTTTATGGCGACGACCTTAAGACCGGCATTTGTACAGAAATGGAGCATCAAAATTTTTGTCGTTACGACAGCAGTAGGCGACTCTTAGTAGCGCCCGACTAACCAAATCCGACGACCAACAACATCGTCATTTTTGTACTAAAAATGTGTTATGTTTTCTACACCTAGAATTTTACGGCCACTGCACTTAATTTTGACTGAAAGTAAATAGTTCTGGAAATCGCCAGATATTTATTACCTTGAAGGAAATAAATGTTTAAATATTTCTCAATTAGTGATTATATTATGTAGCACTTTTTGACCATTCAGAAGTCGAAATTCTTCAAATAAGTCCACTTTACTGATAAACATGAACAAATTTTGTTGAAAAAAGTAAACCCGCTTTCAAAATTCTTTGAAAATACGAAAAAAAAATAAATAAAAATATATCTAACTCTATACTTTTTTTTTAATTAGTAAATTTTTCACAAAAAAAGGACCAACCGCATCATCTAAGCCAAATTTTACTAAAAATGTTTACCAAGCTTGGTTTGATTGCTTAATAAAGAAAAAAAATCAAAAATGCCTTCACAATGAGCCTATTTCTGCTTTGATGTCATGTCGTTTCAAGGTCTCCATAATTGTTACACCTAATGCGTCCACCTTTGCACTTTAAGTCAGTACGTTCACTATGTATTCACTAACCTTTGTCTAAGACAGCTGTGTAAACGGGTATAAGTCGTGTTCCGACTATCGCACGCCAGGATCGGAATTCGACGTCTGTGCCTGCACAGAGCACGACTGAAGTTTACCTGTCATTTTTCATTGTCATAATCCCGACAAAAAATCTAAAAAATGTTTTAAACAACTAAAGAAACCGGAGTTATAGCCAGGTGATCACATGTGACCAATAGCTTATTCTTATTTCTTATCTTATGTTATTTCCTATATAAACCCAACTTTAATCTTGTCCAAGTTCTTTTTTACCTAATTTATTGGATCTGCTGGTTGCTCCTGGGAGGTCAAATCTCCTAAATTTTAAATAGTCTATTTGTTTAGCTTGCCTCCTGTAATACGTGTTAGTGTGCCTAAAAGCTCTTTTTTTTTCTTCTTTTAGGCTTATTTTCAGTACAAATTCTCAAAAACAAAAGAGTTATGGCGTCGGGTCTTCTTTCTGAAGTTATTTTTTGGACAAAATGCCTAATTGTCGCTGACGACGAAATAGGGCGATTTGTTTGGACTAACTCTGGCTGGTTCATCCACCAACGTCGCGTTCAGTTATTTCGTAGTTAATAAAATCATGCTAGATAACTAGGCTACATGACCCGACCACGATTTGCAGTATGGTATAACAGAGAAAACTAACGCCTCTGTCGCCGACGTCCTTACAAAGTAATTTTATTTTATCGTCGGCAACCGACGACGCTTTTTTAAAAAAGACTACGTCGTCAACTAAACTACTAGTTATAAGTTAACAGACTATTAAAATTTTCCCTCCCTGACGTCGGACCGAGTCAGAAACAGTCGGAGGTCGAAAAAATGCTGCTTGGGATTGAGGGTTGTTAATATTTTTGACACGATCCTTATCAGAGACCCACTGTTACCTAAAACAAAAGTTGTTCAAGCGTCATCTTCAGCTGGAAAGTTAAAAGATGCAAGAAATCTTGCCCTTGCCATGGGGCAAAAAACGAGATTGCAACTCACAAAAAGCTCGTTCCGCAATTCCTAGACTTGCACAGAAATTTTATCAGCCCTTGTCATTTTTTTTTGCATGGAAGCTACCAGAACAAAGTCACATGATCGGTAATGCAAGTCCAACGAATTTATGTTTGCTGTGTTTGAACACCACCGACTTCAACTGAATGAACTGAAACCATGCAATGTGGTGACGAATTCATAGTTCTTTCTTAATGCGTTCTTGGGCCAAAACGGTAATTATAGTCGGCCAAGTTTTCCTCGAGGCAGCCTTGCTGTGTTTTAGTTTATAAAGTAAAGAAAGCAAGAAAAATATTAACAAAAGATCAAAAAATCTTTTGTGGAAAAAACGAAAATTTAAACTTGGATGAGTATCCTACAAGGAACACAAAAAGGACCAAAGCGAAAAGAGAAATGATCAAATGATGATTCATCCTGGGCAACCAGCGTAGGCTCATCAGTGTTTCCACTGGCCACCCTCCCCAAATATCATTCAACACCATCATACACTTTGATTTCCAACTTTGAATCACTCACAAATAGGCATCGTTCCGCACTGCCACTTATCTAAGTCACGTGATACGAGTTCATCCTGGCGTGTTAATCTTTCCAATAGGATTACGCTCCTAAGGCGAATAAAACAAAAAGTAATTAAAAAATCTCCGAATCAGTTAATTACACCGAAACGAAACTAAAAACAAAAGATCAAAAGATCTTGGGGGGAAAAAACGAAAATTCAAACTTGGATGATTATCCCACAAGGATTCCAAGGAACCCGTATCAGGTGACTTAGATAAGTATGGAACGATGCCTATTTGTGAGTGATTCAAGGTTGGAAATTTGGGGAGGGTGACTAGTGGAACCACTGATAAGCCCACGCTCGTTTCGCTTTGGTCCATTTTGTATTATTTTTGGGATACTCATCCAAGTTTGAATTTTCGTTTGTTCGACCCAAGATCTTTTGATCTTTTGTTTTTAGTTTCTTTTTCGGTTGAAGTAACTGATTCGGAGGTTTTTTTTTCAACTTTTTTTAGTCAAGAAAGATATTGTTATTTGAATAACTTTTTTGACTTTATGGGAAAATGAAGCAGAGGACATCCAAGAAAAAAAGTCCTTTTTTCTGTTTTTTTTTTATTAAGTTCGTCTGAAACTCCAATGCCGTTCTAAAAACTTTACTGTTTATGAAAGATTTAACGTTTTTATGCATGAAATTTTGGACTCTTGGATTGACTTCAGGATGTTTAAATAAAGAAACCAATGAATATAAAAATAATTTCCATGTAATCTCTTTCAAGATGAAATAGCTAGTTGTTTTTAGGATGATTTTTATATGTAAATATAACGAAAGTTTTTGTTTTAAAGATAAAAAGAAATAGTTCGAAATCCTTCTGAACATAACAAAGTGAAAGATTATACCGTTTTCTAAACGTAGCGGAATTGTACCTAATAACATCAGGTGTGTTTTCCTTTAATCAAACGTTATAAAACATTCTTTTTTACGTTCCTTGCTTAGTGGGATATTTATACATCAGTTGTAAGGCTTATATATAACGGCATAAGTTAATTTACTCTTTTGTGTACCACTTAGGTGCGAGGTACAGTAAAGGGCGCGTTTTTTAACGTGGTTCCTCTATTGCTTGGTGTTTATTTAGTGGAGTTTATCAAAAATTTGGATAAAATCTTTCTTGTATAAAATCTAATTTCAAACATATTTAACGAAAAAATAGACAAACAAACAGACAAAAACAATTGCTTGTAGACGAAACCTGCATACAGATGGCATTGTAATATGTCTCTTACAGGATCGATGCTACGCCATGCACCAACTGCTTATGCAGTGGGTACTCTTCTTGATTGTCGGCGGTTCACACAGAGGGCGCCATGGTCGGTACTCGACAGAAATTCCGCTTCGCTTTGCCGATTTTTTTGGCGTAAAAGCGCGAGCGAATTGTCTGTCGTTGTGGTACACCTAGCTGATGAGTCCCTAATAAGGACAAAACAACGTCGTCCTAGGTTCCACCCTCTGTGTGAAAAGTCGAAGATCATTTGGCACTAAGTACAAAAAACTCCTGTTTTTTCGTTAAATTTTAACTGCACGCAACCACCACCCATTCGTATTTTAAACATATTTGTTCCCACATTCTTTTCTTCCTCTGAACGACGGTTTACAAATTATTTGAGAAACATCGACACAATATATGGATGGTGTCTCGCAAAAAAGGGATATTGCGAACACTTTCAGGGTGGGAACTTTTTCGGGTTTTATTCTTACCCCTATAAAGAGTACGTTTATACGCAACTAAAAGCACTTTTATATAAGGACGGTTTTTAATAAAATCGCTTTCTCTGAGGATTTATACGTCCTTCATTAAACGTCATTAAATATGTCAGTTTAAAGAAAAAATAAATAAAACAACTTAATTAACAACAGAGTTTTAAAAAAACCAGGGTTGAGTATTTCCTTAGGTTGGAAGAAATGCCCTAAAGTGTTTTTAAAGTGTTTATAACGACCACAAAATGGGTTTTTAAGCGATAAACCGCTTTCTTAAATCGCTTTAAAATAAAATTTAGTGCTTAAATCCGTTTTAGTGGTGTTTACTACATTTTCAAACCGTCCTTATATAAAAGCACTTTAAGATGTTCGTATAAACAAAGTAAGTCACCCTAGCTCAGAAATATCGAAGTAACGTGCAAAACGAGTCATGTGATATCCATACTTTTTTGAATCAAACAACATTGGCTGAATTTTGAATGGAAAGCATATATTAATATTATCTGGTGAAGCAAAAGAAGGATTTTTAAGAAGAATAGATAAGAATATATCCTAGATGCTAAGGAAAAATTATGCAAAAATTCAGTATTTTGGGATGTTTTCCGACCTCGGTGTTTTTTGGATCTTATGACTGGGCTATTAGGGAAAAGTATCGTTTCTCAGGACTTTTTGAGTTATCAGGGCTAAACTTGAAAATCATGGCTTTTCTTGACTTTGCATTTTATCAAGTGTTGGTGGACATCCTGGACTTATAAAAGAGATATTAGAATTGTGTTGGGCATAGATTTCCTGCAAAAACTATTCGTTTTTGACATTTGGTATCTACAGCCTATAGAGTCACGTATTTAGAATAGGCGGAGTGTCACACGCGAACAAGGGGTTTAAAGAGACACAGAGAGCTTTGCTAGAAATCAGACTCCTTTAATAAAGGTCTTGCGGCGGCCTTATTATCATATGTCGTGTAGTTAAATAGTTTTGATAAATCAATAATTACCTACTTATTTATAATGTATTAAGTATGTATTATGGATGTTGTGTGTTATCACGGTATATTTCTGCAACGATGGAGTCACAATGCAAGAAGATGTTTTTTAATAGAAAAGAATTGTCAGTCGTTGTAAAACATCAGTCAATATGATATAATCAAAAGTAAACTATTTCTTGTAAAAACAATTGGCGACCATGACAGGACAAAAAGAGGAAGCAAGCTTCAACGAAGAATGGAAAAAGCCCAAAGATTGCGGGAAATTCATAGAGTTTCTTTAAGAAGACTGATAGACCAACTGGAGTTTGATTTGAGTAAAGATGACCCACAAGACAATGAAATTAAAGGGAATATGGAATTCTTGAAGGCTAAGAACGAAGGAGTACTGAGGTTAAATAATGAATTGTTGAATTTATTGTTAGAAAATGATGTAGTAGAGGATGTTATTGACTCCGAAACTGGTGGAGCAGACAAAATTCAAGTTAAGTATAAAGTTAGCTTACTTTAAAAGTAAAGAAAGAAAAATTGTGAAAAATATTGATATGTCGGGGACAGGTCCATCATCGTCAAATAAACTTCAACTTCCTCATTTAAAACTAGAATTAAAAAAAATTGGGGAAGATATTAAAGAATGGCTACCTTTTTGGGCACAGAAGATATAGATAAATTTTTATTTTTGATTCAAGCTACTGTATCAAAATTTAAAGCTAGGCCACTCGTAGAAAGCTATCCTCAGACTGAAGCGAACTATAATAAAGCTTCAGTCTTAAAACGAGATTTTGTCGTGAAGAAATGCTAGTAGAATTCCGTGTCAGAGAACTACTAAAATTAGTGTTAAATAATATCAACAATAAACCTAAGCTACATCTTCTATTTGACAGGTTAGAAACGCAGCTCAGAGCACTTGATACACCAGGCGTTAACACAGAAAAATGTGCTGCTATATTACAAGATGCACGATTCTACAAATCGTGCATCTTATATCTGAAGATTCACTCAGAACGTGGCAAAGGCATTCTTCTTATGATATCGATCAAGACTCTTAACACTGCTTAGAAAAACTCTTAAAATTTTTGAAGAAAGAGGTAGAAAATGAAGAAAGGATTTCTATGGCTGTGTCAGGTTTTGAAGTATCAGGTAAAAAGAGGGAGTCTGAGAGAGAAAGAATGTCGCAACAGTAGCTAGATTATTTAATTCAAAAACTAAAAAGAAAACGACAAAGTGTGGGTTATGTAAAGAGAGTCATAGTTTAGATAAGTGTGTTAAACTTTTAAAAATGACTGTCAAAGAAAGAACACGGTTTCTATCAGAACGTGGATACATATTTCTAGAAGATGCAATGTCAATATTATCAATAATACTTTAGTTTGTTATCAAGATGAGACAAATCAAGATTTGTTAACCGAAAGTACTGACAAGGAAAGCATGGAACAAACAAGCCTAACCAACAATACATACACAGAAACGTTTATGATGACATTTGTGGTGAAGTTAATGAACAAAGAAAAAAGTAGACCAGTAAGATTGGTTATTGATACTGGTTCATCAAAGTCATACATTAGTGAAAGAGCAGCTTTGGATATAGAATACATTAAAAGAAGTAAAGAAAATGTGTTCCACTCGCTATTGAATTAAAACAATTAAACATAAAAACTACAAGATTTTCCTACAAGAGGAGAACGGTAAATAAAACAAGGGAAGGATGATCGGAGAAATTGATAGGTTTAATAAAAAAAGTATTGCGAAAAGTTTTGGATCAAACATCTCTAAACTATAAAGAATATGCGTCTATTTTATGTGAAAGTGAAGCTATTGTCAATTCTGGTCCACTTACATATTTATCCGAAGAACCAGACTATGTAGCATTAACACCTGCAATGTTTATGCAAGTCATAAGAGATATTGGAATGTTTGATTTAGATGAGGTTGAATCTAAAAATTTTAAAAAGAGATTTCAATACAGAATTAAACTGAGAGAAGACCTAAAGAAGAAATTTAGAGTGGAGTACTTAGAACAATTATTAAGTATGAAACAAAAGAAGATTTATAATAAAAATATAAAAATTGAAGACATAGTGTTAGTTGGCAATGGAAACAAGAAAATAATTAATTGGCCACTAGCGAAAGTAATTGAGATTTTTCCAGGAAAAGATGGGGATAATAGATTGGTAACTTTAAAAGCAGAAAAAAGCATGATTTTAGGACCCGTACAATGTCCTTATCCGTTGGAGGTCAGCGATGAAGAAGAAAAAAAGATTTTGATTGAAAATGAAAACTTAGTCCGTTTCGGGAATAACGCCTAATGCAACCAAAGATCTTCGTCAATACAATCCATTCCTAAAAAAGTTCAAAGTCCAATGCCATTTTTTCCGGAAGGCGATTCTCAAGACAGTCCACCACAACGTTGCCAGGTCAGACGAAGTAGCAGGAAAATAACTAAATCTAAACGTTATACTTAGTTTTTAGTTAGATGAAGTTCGAGTTGGTATTATGGTTCTACTATGTTACGGGTTGGACGAATGTTGTGTGTTATCCCGGTATATTTCTGCCACGATGGAGTCACAATGCAAGAACATGTTTTTTGATAAAAAAAGAATTGTTAGTCATTGTAAAACATCAGTTAAAAGTAAAAGTAAGCTATTTCTCGTATAAACTTGTAAAACTCGCGTTTTTAAATACCTCGCTGCGCTAGTTATTTAAACCAACGCTTGTAGAAAAGCACTATTTTAGCCACTAGTTGTGAAAACTAGTATTTTAACATTTTTAACATTTTAATTTAAAATCTGACAGTTACACCATATCAACCAAAAAAAAAACCAAAGAATTTAATTTTTAAAATTATATTTATTTTGCTTTTAGCCCTTTAAATTAACTCATCAAAAAATTGAAATTCATCAAAGAGAAAAACCCTTAAATTCTTTATTACCGAACTGTAAAATTTTTAGCCATTTTTCTGCTGTAGAGCACTCTTCCCTAATTATATCCAAAGCTAATTTTTAATAACAGATGAAAATACGGGACGGTGACCGATATATGATACCTAAAGATAAAATTTTTAATTTGCGCCCATCGCTTTGATTATGGTAAAAGAAAGTAAAAAAAATATTTTCTACTTTTGAGAGCATTCAATAAAAGCTTGTTCTTTAAAAGCTTTTTTAATAAAAATTTATTTTGTCTTAAATGGAATGTTTAACATTTATCGATTTTTTTCTCCTGATTCAAAAAATATTATATTTTTTTCTTCTTTATTCACGGGTAAAATTATATATTATATGTTTATCTTTGGTTTTCAAGTAAAAATAAAAAATGCTTTTCGATGAAGTACACTTCTCTCCACATAAAACTGGTACTTTAACTCAGTTAACTCATTTTCGTTTTAGTATCCTTTGGCCTATGATCGGTGTCATATTGACACCAAACTGACAGAAAATCCATGTTTTACTTATCAATTTGGTTATAAAAATGGCCGATACAATCGTATACAATAGGCTAAAGGGCACTGAGACGGTAGGAGTTACCTGGCTTTTTAGTTGAGAAGTTATTAGCGCAAAACAATTAAAAGGCCAGATCAAGTCAATGAAATAAATAA
Source organism: Oxystoma pomonae (assembly GCA_963921995.1). Classification (NCBI taxonomy): domain Eukaryota; kingdom Metazoa; phylum Arthropoda; class Insecta; order Coleoptera; family Brentidae; genus Oxystoma; species Oxystoma pomonae. The sequence continues at coordinate 36,266,960 of OY998164.1, forward strand.
AATGAATTAAAATTACAAAATTAAAAACATTTTATAAAAATACTTATTTTTAATAGCGCGTCATTGCACTGTTGACTGCAATGATGTTTGGAAGTCTTCTAGGCAATTAATTGGCTAAATTTTCAAATAAGTTTGGATTTTCAGCAATAACTTTTTTATATGCCCTTACGATGACTTCCATTAGATCTTCTGAATTCCTGGGAATGATATTAAATTATTAAGAATTAAAACATTCTCTATTGGATTCGCATCAGTAGTTTTTGCAGGCCAAGGCAAAACTTCAATATTATTATCCTAGAACCATCGCTGCGCAATTCTGGCCGTCTGAACTAAACAATTATTTCGTTGGAATAAAAAATGATCTGGATAAGGGACTCTCACCTCTCTCACTACCAGCATATTAACGTAAACTTTGGCTGTAAATTGCCCATTAATTCTAAATAGATCGCCATGTCCTCTAGCCGATATCCAGCTCCAGACATTTACCGAAAATCTTTCCGCCCGGTCTTCGTTTCCAGCAATATATTGCCAAAATTCTTCGTCTCTCAGAGAATAATTCAACGCAAAAATTAATCGAGACTGCTTCTTTTCCTCACTTAGTTTAATTTGTTTGCCGCAATGCGACACCTTAGCCTCGAACGTTTAATCCTACTGCCTAATGTTCTTATGGATTCTGGAAAATTTGATTCAATTTTTACATCTTTCGCTTTGGCAAACGGATGATTTTCCAGAAAATTGATTGCTTCTTGGTCTTTCGTCAAACCGGTGCTTTCCTTTCGGTGGATAGTTCCCTCCTCTTGAAATCGGTTTTTTTATGTTTATTATCGTAGAATTGCTTCTCCTATAATGCCCAGCTACTTGCCGAATAGACCAACCACCGTCTAGTTTTGCTATGATTTGAGCTTTATCAAATTCGGAAAGATACGGCGGCATTTTTTAAAATTTTGATGCCACTGACATGCAAAACATGATGCTGTCAGGAGTCTGTGACATTGTCACTTATAGAAAGACAATGCCGTACTATAAACATTTTAAAAATTAAACAGGCTGCTAACTTCTGCTGTACCAGTTTTATGTGGAGAGAAGTGTACAATCTTGCACATTTAGTTGATTTCATTGTTCAACACACTACTCTTATGACGTCATACTTTGTTAATTTCTTTAAGTAGTGTTACAGATAAAAGTAACGTGTTAGGTATGTTTAAAATATCTATCAAAAAATTTAAAAAACATACAGTATGATCTATTTAAAATAGATTTTAATTTTCTATCTATTTTTACCAATCTTAAATAAATGGATTGGATTTTTTGATAAAGGTATTAAACAAATAGTGCTAACAACTCGCGGTTAAACTGTGCTTTTTTTAGCACGCGTCTTTAAATACCTTGCTGCGCTCGTTCTTTAAACCAACGCTTGTAAAAAAAGCACTATTTTCGTCACTAGTTTTTAAAACTACTTTTAAAAATCTCAAACGAAGAGCACTTTTCGCAACAAAGCATTTTTACACTATAAATCAAGGCGGCTGGTAAATGAAATAAAAATGGGTTCCATGGCGATGTGCCTTTTTACTCGGTGATGTTCATTGCTGCCACATTTTAATCTTTGACAGGACTTGGTGAAAAGTGGCGGAAATGGCTTACTTTTTAGGCAAGAATAATTAGATTATTTCAATATTACTAGTTTCCGCTATTTCTCTTTAACTTTGGGTAAAAAACGGAGAGAAATCTTTTTTTGCACCCGTGATAAAAAAAAAGTTTTTTTTGCATCGGTAACCAAAAAAGCTATGCTTTAGTTATCTACAGGCAGTTACTAAAATCATCTTTTGAATGAAGGTATAAAAGAAAAGATTTTTTTTGCATCGGTAACAAAAAAAGCCATGCTTTAGTTATCTGCATACAGTTATTAAAGTCATGTTTTTGATGAAGATACAAAAAAAATACTCTATTACATACCAAAAGAAGAAAGTGACAAATTTCACACTATGCCTACTTTATGTACTAGTAAGTCCCTATTAAGACGTAAATATCTGATTTACCATTACCATATAACCATTTCCGAAGTGTTAATTTTAATAATCACTCCGAAGCTGTAATATTGAATATTACATTTCTCGGTCCATTGCATTGTGGGGTTAGTTCCGGCCATCCTCGTGCTAATTTAATTTCGATGTAATCCTTTTTAACACCCCCTTTTGGCCTTTTCGGAATCTTCCAATATCCTCATAATTATGGTAACTCGAATTTTAGAAAAAGCAGTAAAAAATATCGAACTTTTTACTTTGAGAAAACCATACATGGGCTTAAATGTTATTTTTTATTTAAAACTAGCTAAAAACCCCGCAGCTTTGCCTGCGGTTTTACCTATTTTTATCCAGGTTTTCTTAATTTAAATTGTCATAACTTTTGTTCCGTGAACCGATTTTAATGAAATAAAGCCTATATACTCCCCAGGCGTCCAAGGAATGCAGAATAAAAAGTTTCATCAAAAACGGTCCATTAGTTTTTGCATGACAGAGAGTTCTAGAGATTTATTATACAAGGTGTCCTATGTAGTATTTACCACTCAGGATTTCTCGAGGATCGCTCAAAATTTAGATAAACCCCGAGACAAGTCGATTTAGTTTTTTAAATTTTTGTAGCACGCACCCAGTTCGAGGGGTAAACTTTACCCCTATGTTTTGAATAGGGGGTTGAGTGATACCTTGTTTTGAAGTTCTTTCAAATGCATTCACAAAAGTGTCAAAATTTTAAAAATGTAGCGGTAAGTTTCCGAGATATTTACTTTTAAAGTTGCCTGAACCAATAAAAAAATGATTTTTGAAAAATCCGGTGACACCTTGATTTTGTGTTCGTTAATAGTACATTTTATCATTTTATTTTTTCTTCTGAGATACATTCCTACGAGGGAGAAAAGTGAATATCTCAAAAACATATGGCTAGATTTTTAAAACTTTAATATTTTTGTGAAAGCATTTGAAAGACCTTTCTCTATTTAAAATGTAGGGGTAAAGTTTACCCCCTGAAGGGGATGCGTGCTACAAAAATTTCTCCCTCTAAAACTCAATCGACGTATCTCGGGATTTTTGTAAATTTTTAGCGATTCTCGAGAAATCCTAGGTGATACGTTTTAAATGGGATCGACACATTGTATGTATAGATAAAGGAAATTTTTAGCGCTCTTATTTTTTTATACCTTACATAAAACACGGTTTTAGTAACTATTCGCAAATAACTAAAGCATATAGCTTTTTTGCTTATCGACGCAAAAACTTTTTTTATTGATCACGGGTGCAAAAAAATGCATTCATCATCCATTTTTTAACCAAAGAACCCCGCCAATTTCTTATGTAGCGTGGGCTCCTGTTAATTTTTTTTAAATTTTAATATGTTATAGTGGAGGATCAAACAAATATTTTTTATCATTGCCACCCCTCCCAATGGATATAGGGTGAGCCAGAAATTAAGGTTAAAGTTCAAAAATCGACTATTTTGTACCTCACTCAATTCTTGTTTTCAAGAAAAATATGAACTGGAGAAAAATGAGTTTCAAGTATGTAGTTTGATAGAGCACCACTAACATTTTTTGTGTTTACACTTCAGCCCGTATTTATACAGGGAGGCTAAGAAAATCGTTCAAAATTTGTCAAAAATCGTTATTACTTGAGGGGGAGGGGGAGTTCTACCGGCTTATACGAAAATATTAACTTTTCGTTTACCTACTGGGGAATAATACACGGGGCCCACCATTGCCAGTTCCGGTCTTCCATCAACCGCAAAAAAATCAAACATTGAGTTGGATAGTAGTTTTAACAACTAGTGGCTAAAATAGTGCTTTTTTTACAAGCGTTGGTTTAAATAACGAGCGCATCGAGGTATTTAAAAACGCGAGTAAAAAAAAGTACAGTTTTGCCGCAAGTTGTTAACACTATTTTTTTAATACCTTTAGCAAAAAATCCAGGAAAAACAGGAAAATACTGTTAAAAATCTCGAACGAAGAGAACTTCTCGCAACACACCATCTTTACAATATAAATCAAGGCGGCTGTTAAATGAAATAACAATCGTTTCCATAGCGATGTGTCTTTTTAATCGGTGACGTTCATTGTTGCGACATTTTAATCTTTGACAATTTCATATTTTGACGAAAATTTTAAATGATTTTTTCGAAAATACTTAGTGAAAACTAGCGAAAATGGCTTAATTCTTAGGCAAGAATAATTAGATTTTTTCAGTATTACTATTATCCGCTATTTCGCTTTAACTTTGGGTAAAAAACGGACAGAAATCTTTTTTTGCACCCGTGATCATAATAAAAGTTTTTTTTGCATCGGTAACCAAAAAAGCCATGTTTTAGTTATCTGCAGACAGTTACTAAAATCATGTTTTTGATGAAGGTATAAAAAAAAGTTATTTATAAGCCATTGACCAGTGAGGAGTGGTTTTGACTGCGGTTATTCGTTTGGTCATTGATTTTGATTTTAGGCTATGACGTAGTTCATAATAAGCGTAACCCAATGGACCGTTCGTTTCGATGGAACGGTCAAACTGACTGGTGGAAGTAATAGTAATAGTAATAGTGCCAAGCAAAAATTTTCGCCTTTGTCCTAATCGAAGTTCGTGCATGGGGTAGCACTAATAAAATTAATTTAAAAATCACTATTTGGTAATATACACCTAACCTCTCCAAAACTAATGACCGAAACAATAACTCACTTCCCGAGCACGGTCATCTTTGGTCGAGACCAAAAGTAAAACAGCTGATCAATGACGTCACAATTTGCCCTATTTTGGTTCAAACCGGTGGCTTATAAATCACTAAATCCATGCCAGTAACTTAAATTTAAAAAAAAAACAAAAGGTTAACAAATATTTTATAGCAGTAAGTTAGGTTAGGTTAAGTGAAAATGTCAATGCTAGAACCGATGACGTTGTGATTGAACCGGTGACCTTAGGTGAATGTTTCATAAATAAAAGATTTTTGTTACAGACCTGTCTAAATTGCGATGTCGTTTGATTTTGAAAGTTAGCGCATCTGCAAAGGCTTGCAGACGAAGAGACTAAAACTCATTTTGCGTTCCACGTTTTCATTGGTCGACTCAAGGTTATATGTTTGTGAGGTTAGGGCTTTTGCGTTTGCGTCTTTTCGAAGTAATTTTTTTCTGACGCGAGTCCACTGAAGAAGACGTTTTTTCTCGTTAATTTTGTAACTCTAAATTTCTTCGGGCTCCTTATTTAAAATGCCTGTATTGTCATGTGTGTGCGAAAAGTTAAGTTATGTTATAATGTTCTTTTTTCTGAAGTGCTGCTAGTAAAAAATATGTTGTTGATTTCTTTAATAAAACAATGAGTACAACAAACAACCACCTTGTCATTCTTGTCATCTGAACGTGCTATTTGAGTGGTCGTTTCCATATGATAATCGGTTTCTAAATGATTCAAAATAAAAATTAGCAGTGGGATTTTCTAAAAGGGTCTAGTCGATTTTAGAACGGTCTTAAGTTTAAATGAAATTTTTGGTTTTGGACATGGCTTGATTTATAAGAAGAATTTTTATAACTTTGTTTATTGAATAATCATCTTAACACAATCTTTGTTTGGATTTAAGAAGAAAGTTTCAATTTAAAAGGAAAGAATATTTAAACCCACGCGAGGTTTAAATAGTAAACACTCTATACAAAAAATGAAAATTGGGGTTATATGTCATTCTAATTAAAACTTATCCTTGTTAATTAATTTTTCCAATTAATAATTGAGGCCACACAACGATTTAGATGGGTAATAATAAAATAAGTAATTAATTTTGTATTTATTTAAAAAGTGTTTTTATTTATAAAATGTATTAAAAAAATTAAATGCAAGTTTTCTTTACATTTCTGTTAATGTCTAAATGTCAGTTTCAAAATATTAGCTGCGTTCAAATCACAATCAGCGAGTTCGGATCTCTTACCTCTGCTTGTACCTTGGTTTGCATCAACTTCTACGGATAAAACCTACATCTTCAGTAAGGAGTAAGGAAAGTTTTCTTAGTTTTGTTTCTTTTTTCGGTATATTTTTTGTGCATAATCAGTGACCTTCACTTATGTTTGTTTTGCCTCGTAGTGCCCTCATAAATATATTTTTTATGCTGAAAACGAATGTGGCTTTTCTGGACAAAATTGGAGGTGTTTTATTGGTTAATGAACAACTTGGGATATTAAATAAAATTAAGGTAAATTAATCCTCGTAAAATCGGTTACTTAGGGAAATTATAAACGAACTTATTACCAATTGCCAAAAAAACAATCGTTTCTGGGGGCTATAAATTTAAAACACCCACCAGAGGTGGTCAAAAAAATCACCAACTTTATAACCTCAAACTCAGATAATGAAGCTATTATGTGACAAATTTTTGGCGTACTCACCATTTACCATTTTGAAACCTGTCAAAAAAAAATTGGTTTTAGGGAATTTTATCCTAAAATATGGTATAGTTTGAGAAAAAAAGCAGTTTTTCAGTGATATTTTGCAATAGCAATACAAAATGACTTTGTGTCTGGGTACTATTTTAGATCTTAGTAAATCCCACTGTAGATTTTTTAACGTGACATTTTCCCAAAAAAACAAAATCAAAACATATCTATAACCTCACATTCATGAAACCTTGAGTCGACCAATGAAGACGTGGAACGCAAAGTGGGGTTTAGTCTCTCGTAGTTTTTTTCGCGATCGTCTTTCGGAAGAGAAGTTTCGTTTTGTATGTAAATAAGCGCCATCTAAACGTATTTTCTAAAAGCTAGATGGTTGCGCCTCTTAAACAGAATGATCCACATATACAGCATGTGGGCCCTAACTGTGTATCGGTCGTTACCTGGCGGGGCTGTCGAGCGTGCACGGTTGCCGGGTGCAGCAGCCCTATTGTACACCCTTTTTGCAAGCTGCGAGGCTCCAGCATCTCAAAGCACCGTAACCCGGTGGCCGAGTGGCGGCGCTGCTTCTCCCGGGATGCTAAAGCGCAGTGGGCCACGACAGAGGCATTAGCCTTTCTTTTTGCTGGAAAATCAAATTATGAGGCCCGCACACTATAATAAATATTAGGTAGAGGACGTGGGTTTAACATTTCAAAGGTGTCAAGGCTTGGACTACTCATAAAAAACAAAGTTTTGATGTTACATGTTCATAATGTTATTCTAGTGGTAAAATATTATTTTGTATTTGTGAGACCTAAATATTCTACTTAAACACTTGCTAATAATGGTGCTATTTTTAAAAAACTAACAATATTACACACATTCCCATTTTACCCCAATAATGCGGGTAAAATGAGAAATACTGTTGCGTTGGGTTGGGCGATCCACACAAATAACTCATACCATTTTACCCACAATAGCAATTTTCCATTTTATCCCCATCTAAAATCAAACTAACTTAACTTTTTTAATCCTCCAGGCGACCATTCTCTCGAAATTCAAGAATCTAGTCGACAAACAACGTAAATAGTATACTGCGACTAAAACGCGACGAATGAACTGTTTTTATTACAAGCTTTTATTTAACTTGCAATGTATCTAAGTATACATGTAACGAACGAACTGGATATACTTGTTTGGGTGGAATCTTGCCACTTAATTTTTGGCATGCTTATATAGTTGCGGTGACAACACAAGAGTATAGTGTGATGAAATTGACAGCTCCCCCCTACTCGAAGGGGTTTGAGGAGGGTACAGTTGAAGTACACCCGATTTCGTTAAAATTTGCTAGGTTGGGGCACTTGAGGATGGAATGAACTATTTTTGGTCATCTTTTGCTAACACCAATTTTAACTTACGTATACACATCCGATTGTTTTTAAATTTAGCATGTTTTTTTTTTAATACTGTGACTTTCCATCCATTACAGGATCAATGCCCAGTGTTACAGTGTTAGCGAAGACAAAATATCCATGCACCTAGCCGGGATTCGAACCCGGGACCTTCCGTGGGGCAGGCAGATGCGCTACCCACTGCGCTACTACAATGATATGTTATTATTAGGCACCCCTCCTCCTTACGAAAAAAGTGGAGGGGAGAAAACACCTAAGTTTGTCCGATTTCAACCAAAATTGGTATACGGGGGCTTTTGGGGATAAGGAATACGAATTTTTGATCAGATTTTGAAAATTCAATATGGCGAATTCAAGATGGACGATTTTTGGTTATGTTTTACTAACCAATTTTAACGGACTTATCCACATCCGATTATGTTCATATTTGGTATGCGTTTTTAGTTCCGGTGAAAATACAATAATATGGTATTTTCAGGTACCCACCTCCCTCTAATGAGGGAAGTGGAGGGGAAAAAAGATTTAGTTTGTTCGATTTCAATCAAAATTGGCATAGAGGGGTTTTTAAGGAGGGGGATTATATTATTTTAATATGGCGGAATCAAAATGAACGATTAAGGGTACAAATTTAAAAATTAAGGGTGTCTGTCAAATTTGGTATGCGTTTATAATTCCGGCGACAATACAATAATATGGTATTATTAGGTACACACTTCCCTTTAACGAGGGAAGTGGAGGAGGGAAAAGATTTAGAGAGATTTAGTTTGTTTGATATAAAAGCGATGGGCGCAAATTAAAAATTTTAACTGTACGGTGACAAAGAGAGAACTACAAAAGAAGAACTGTGTTACTGAAAATATAAACATAATTCTTTCATCTAAAGAAGCTGAGAACGGGTGAGATTGCCGTACTTGACAAGCCTTTGAAAATGTGTAATACAACTGTTTCTTAGGTAAATTGTCGATGTGACCGATATACGATACCTAAAGTTAAAATTTTTAATTTGCGCCCATCGCTTTTATTATGGTATAAGAAAGATAAAAAAGTATTTTTTACTTTTGAGTGCGTTTAATAAAAGCTTGTTTTATAAAAAAAAAATTAAATAATTTATTCTTTACTCGTCGAGGCATTTACTAACTGGAAAACGTACTAAAGGAGAATATGTATTAAAAAATGTTTTTGTTAATATTTCAAAACTAAAGATTTTGATAACGAACCTTGCGTCAAATTTATCAATGGCTATAACTACAGCTCTTGCAACAAACCACAACCATAACTTTTTGTTGTGTAGTAAAAAACTTTATAATATTTTCCACTGGATGTCGGGGGGCGGCCGGACGCGCAGGCCATAAGGGCGGCGGCGGCGCTCTTGGCTCGGCGCCGCGATGCTGCCGCCGCACGCAGCATTCCACGATGGAGATTCGGCACAGTTCGACGCGAGCGCGGATAACACGGACCTAAGCCCAAAAAACGTTAGCCTGTGTGTGACAAGTACACGCCGCGCCGCTCGAGAGGAAACGTCATGGTGGGGGGCACGACTAAAGGTACGACTCGTGGCGGTCGTATTTCGAACGCACCGTGGTCGCATTAGTGATATCCCGATTTGTTCGTAAATAATAAGTTTAAAAAGTGCATTAAATTTTCTGATGATGAAATATTTTATGTTTAAATTGTCGACATAAATTGAGGTTTGTAGATTTGATATACGCGGTGATTTAAAAGTTGTGTCATTTATTTTGGGATGCAGTAGTTAGTTCGTGTGGTCACGTTATTCAAACTAAGTAAATTGTAAATTTTTAAATTTTTAAACGAAATTTTACATTTTTCTCCCATTTCTTTACACAGATATAAAAAAAGCAAGATTAATTATTTAGCATTTCGCGAATTGAGAAATAGAACAATGATGGAGTGCATAAATACAATTTTTTAAATTGATTTCTTTTATTAACGAAATTACTGTTTTCAATTTTTTAACATGTTTCTCAAAGAATTGTGAATTATAAATAAAAGCAGAACATTATGTATTTATGAGCAAACCAAAAAAAATACAAGTATATTTTATTTAAACGATTTATAGCAATTACAAAATAACATATTTTATCGGAATTCCGGAAAATAGGGGCTTATCGAAATATAAAGTTGGCATAGCCTAAAACCTGACTGACTTTTGAGAGTTCCTCATGAAGGTTAAACAACTATTACATTATTTTAGGCACTTACATACACAGAAAAAATATTTAATTTAGCCAAATAAATATTTGTTTCCCATGGTCCAAAAAAATATTTATTTGAATGAAACAAATATTTATTTAGTTTAGGATAAATTTATTTAAATCAAATAAATCTTGCTGAACAGAAATAAACATTCATTTGATTCAAATAAAAACTTGTTTGGACCACCTTTTTTCTGTGCATCTGTTATGAAATGACGGCAAAACATCCTGCATTTATCAGAAAAAATTTACTTAAATTTTTACGTTTAACTATAAGGAAGACAACACAGTTATTTTTCTTGGTACTAATTATTATGATAAAACTGAAGTTATGACAAAACTGAAGTTACCGCACTTTTCTTGGATACTAGGGCTATCCGAAACCTGCGTTCAGGCTATCCGGCCAGATTTTTTTTGGGCGCTGTGCTGTCAAAATAATGTCGGTTTTTATAATTTTTGTGCAAAGGTTTTTACCGGCATTAACTTTAATTATGTCAGCTTTATAGGTGGCACGACATGAGCTTGTTTAAATGAAAACAGTGTCAGAAATAGTTGCAAGAACGTTAAGTAATCAACTTAGGGGCCATCCATAAATTACGTAACGGAGCAAGGTGGGGGCGAGGGGTAGGTGTAAGTATTATAAAGTTTTACAAGGGTGGCAGGGGGATTCACAAGAAAAATGCGAGGGTTTGTTCCAATAATTTCATAGTGGTGGCTAAAGTGTCTAAAAATATGTAGTAGTTACGTGAGGAACTGTTAGAAATAATGCCTCTTTATTAAAGGCGCTAAGCCGCCTTTATGTATCGATAAGTCCTTAACAACTACTTTTGGGATGCACTTATAATTATGATTCTTACAGATAGTTTTCGGGATATCACTAAGCTATAATCATCTTATTTTTAATTTTTTTAACTTCAGTTTCAAAAATATAAATTTTAAATACAGTTTCTTGCCTATTTTAAAAATTGATTTTCTCCAGAGTTTCGTACCTTTATTGTGCTTTTTTTACAGTAACAGAGTGCTCGTGAAAGAGATAACCGACAAAAACAATCGCGTTGACAATAATTGGTAAAGGTGACTATCTTTTTATAATTGCAAATCTCAATCGAAAAAAAATATTTTTGTTGGAAATGCAAGTTTAGGCTTATAACTATTATCAAAATACATAAAAATAAAACATAAGTTTTTTATTTGGAATTTTTAAATTTGAGAGAGAGAGCTAAGACAACCAATATTTTCATTTAGAAAAAGCAAAAAATTTAAAAAATTAACCTTAACGATATAACTATCCTCTATTATTTCTCAAGGGCGGGTAATCAGATTTTGAGTTTGTTGCCAAAAATATTCCTTTTAAGAAAATGGCTGATAAAGCGCCGCAAGCAGAATTGTTTGCGATTTAAGCAAGGGCTTAAATGCTTAATTTTTAAACATATAAATCTCCCATTTTATACAAGATTTTCACAACAAATCTAGAATTAAAAGTAGATCCGCCCAAGGATTCGCGCCTTTACTTTTAATAATAAATAAGTATTTTTTTTTAGTACACACTAACCTGTCTCCTAAATTTAAATATTTTTTCATCTCGTAGTGTAGGAGTAAACAAGTGCAATAAATTCAAATAAAAAAAATTGCATTTTCAGCAAATTCTGGGTTCGATTGGATCAAAATTTAAATAATTTTTTCACCTCGTAGTGTATGCGGTAAACATAAAGAACAAAAAGACCGATTTAAGCAATATGCGACGGAAAAGCGACTGCTTGCGACCTACTCCGGTCGTTTTTAGTAGGTCACCGCTGAACAGTAGTGGTACCTCATCGTAGCGGAGCGCACAGTGGACCATGTCGCGCCGGTGGTGCTGGTTTTATTGCGCCGCGCTATTATGCCTAGCGGCCCATCGTGCGGCGCCAGATGAAGCTCTGCCGGCGCCGGCGGCGCAACAATCTGGAGGTCAACGGCCAACACCTGGTCATCAGGAACCGCCCGTGGCTCAGGCGTCGCAAACTAAAAGAGGTGAGTTTTTTTGGGATGTAGTTTTTCCTGATTCTATACACAGTGAATTTTTTATACGTTTTTGTCTTTTGGGGGAAGTATATGAAAAGAGGCGTGTTTTTATTGTCAGTGTCTATGGTAGTAGTCAGAAATAGTAAAATTCGACTTAACGATACTTCTATTTTACTCAAAGTGTTGTGAGAAGCTAAAGACCGTGTATGTATGATATTTATTGAAAAAAAGAGACACCACAACCCTTTCAGTCACTGAAACTGACAGTTTTTGTTAAAAAATTACTTTCACCAGTAATACCACAAAAGGTTAAATTATTTTCGGAAATTTTTACGAGTTCATGAATATTTTAAAAGTTTTAATAATTATATAATTGTATTATGTATTAATAATTATGTAACAGTAATAATATTTGTATAAAAATATTCATCAGCGAATAATTCATGATTTAATTTAATCTCGCGCGGTATGGTAAGAAAATTTCACACCAAATTAAGTTTAAAATAAAATAATTTTAAAATTATATTTTTTCTTCAAACGACCAGAAAATAGCCACTTTTCGTACGGAAAGTTCTACGTTACAACGCATGTTTTTTCGAAATATTTCCACTCTCAAGAAAGGACCTTTTTGTTCAATTTTCCGGTCCCATTTTTGACCAAGTTGGCTATGACTTCTTGTTGACAGAGTTGAATCCGGGGGAAATAATAGAAGACACTTTCCGGTCGTGTATCGTACGTACTTTTTTTTTTCAAACGATCAGAAAAAACATTTTAGTATCTATTATCGTCGACGCCTAGCCGTGTTGCGTAATTTATTAACAGTCCCCTGATATTTTCTGCTTCTTGTTGGCCAGATAGCCATTGCCGCTAAGGCCGGTAGTTTTTAAGATGAAAACTAAGAAAAACAAGTAAAGTTTTGTGGTTAGAAATGATTTTTGTATTTTTAATTTGTGCAAAATTGTATAAAATATTAGAAAATTATAGTGTAGTGCCTATTAGCTTCACACAGCTAAATCAGTGATGACCGACGACCATTTATGGCCACCCATGGCCAACTTATCAAGCAAAATAATGATAGAAGAGCTCATAAAAGGCAGATTTCTAGGTTTGTTCTTTATTTACCTATATTTATAGTATACTCTTACTTTGAGAATTAAAAATGTATGGTCGATTTTTCGGTGTATGTGACTCTTGAAGTAGCTTTTATTATTTCCTCCCAATTCAACTTATTTTCTAGATCTGAGTCCATTTTTGTAAACAAAACTTTTGAAACAAATTTAAAACAGCTTTTTTAGAAGTGTCAAAACTGGCCATAAGGAAGATATATTGTTGAAATATTTTTTAGAAAAATCGACCACACATTTTAAATTGTCAAAGTGAGTCTAGGTATTATCACTATTTTGCTTGATGAGTTAGCCATACTCGACCGAGGTGGCAGAAGAATATGAAAAATCAAAATATAATTTTATAAAAAATTAAGATCTAATTTTGTTCAGCTGCGGGTTTGCAAAGTATGAAAACGTTTAAATAAAGAGACTGAAACTTACTTTAAGTAAAAAAAATATTCTGTGATTACCTAAAAAATTTTCCACTTGTTGTTGGTTACCTACCCAAGCGGAAAAAAAATCCCAAAAAATACTATGTATTACCATAGTGACCGGCAAAAAAAACCGACTTTGATTGGCTAAAAAGTACTGGTGTGAAATTTTCTGTAGTAATTTATTAAGAAATGGGAAATTATCGAAAATCATGTCGAAGATGTTTTGCCGTGGAAACCGCCCAATGCTTGCCCGAGAGCGGTTACATCATGGGAAAAAATCTAAGAATTATTTTCTGATTATTTCACCATCCCGAAATGAATTTTGAAGATTATTTACCATTAAACTGTGCAAAATACATCGCTATCCAACACCGGTCTCATTAGTTGAGTACGGTGTTGCGCTATCTATACATCATCAAACGACACATCGACATTAAAAACCTGTTGGTACAAATGTGTGATTGTGAGTTTTGAAAAGGGCAATTATCAGTTATGACAAGAGAGATTTTCAGTTTTGACAAGGGAGATTTTCACCTGAGCCGCAAATTTTCACTGAATAATCAGGTGAAAATCAACCTGCTTTTATAATTTATGATGTAAATAGTCTGTGTGTATAATTTAACATCGAGGATAGTGACGTCGAATATCAACAATTGAATGCCCGCCTCAATTTTTGTAAATTGGTGTTAAAGGAGGAATAAGGTTGTAATCACCATTCTTGCTGGATTACTAAGGTCTTCTGCAAAAAATTGGTTTTTTAAAGAGAAAACGATTTCGTGTTTCTTTGCATTTTCCGACGCATGAATAAACATAGTGAGAAGGTGCCTCTCTCTCTCTCTCTCTACACAATGCTAGAGCATAGTAAACTTCTCTCTTATGGCGTTGTTGCATCTCTCTTTCATCAACATATGTCATACATACAAGGTCTCTAGTGAGAAGCTGCTATACAGTGTGGCCCAAAAGTCTAAGTCTGGAATTATGGATTTTTTGGGATAAAAATAAATAATTAAATTTAAAAAAATCCGTTATTCCAGACTTTTGGGACATACTGTATATAACACCTAAAACGAAAAAACAAATATTACGTTAACGTGTTGATTTGTTCAGATTTGTCAGGAACTTCGATCGAAAAGATTTCCAAGATAAGGGGATTTACCCGGATTAACAATTATAAACGTTTTATAACCAACTCATTCCCTCGACTGCGGTTTGAACCAAAAGAGGGGAAATTATGATGTCACCGATCAGTTGTTTGACTTTTGGTAAATACCAGGACTAACCACAGTTTCGCTTTTGGTTCATAGTTTGTGAGGTTATAAAAGAAGATTGAGCTTACTAATAGTAATAGTTTTTTTCAAACCCAACGCATGGACCTTTTTTGGCTTTGCTAATGAACCATTCCTCAAGTTTTCTGTTTTGACAATTTTTTGATACTTCTAAGAAAAATTGTGTCTTTTTTAAAAGAGTAAAACACTATGAGGTTCGTATGTCTTTGATAGGATAGGAGTTGTAATTGTTAAAGAACGTAAGTCCGGTATAAGATTTGTTCGCATACCTTGAGAAGTTCTTGGATTGAATAGCAATTAAAGGTTTTATAAAGGTGCCTAAAGAATATTTTTGCAACTTTGTTTTACTTATCCAATTTAACTTGGGTAGGACCCATAAAGTACTGTTGAAAAAATAAAAATTGGTAAGAAAGTTCCAAAATTATTTTTTTCGTGTACACTTGATTTCAAAAAAAACTCATACATGCATTTTTTCCTATGCCAGAAAATTTAGCTTTCCATTAGTGTATACTATTAAAAGGCACCACCAACTTAGTATGCCTGACAGCTTGAAATTCAGCGTGACATCCTTAAAAATGCCACATATATCAACATTTACAAAAGTTCAAATTATCACTCGAGTTATAGAAGACGGCTGGTCTATAAGAAGAGCGGCCACCCATTTTGGAGTTGATAAAATGACCATAATGCGATGGAAAAAGCGCTAGATTGAAAATAATTCTACGGATAGAAAAGATGGGTCAGGACGACCAAAAGTAAGTTCTGAAGTGCAAGATGAGAGACTTATTGACCATCTCAGAAAAAATCCTTTTTCAACGTCGGTTGAAGCAGCTAATGTAACATTATTTGCGGGTTCTTTAGCAACAGTAAATAGAAGAGTAACGAAATCAGAAGTCTCTTGTAGAGTTGCTGCAAAGAAACCTTTTCTAACAGAAGAACAAAAACAGGCCAGAGTTATTTTTGCACTGAATAACGTTCTTCGTAATAATGACTTTTGAGAGAGGGTGGTTTTCACTGACGAAAAAATTTTTCAATCATCTTTAAGCAGCAGGAGAACTTTAGTTTATCGTCCACCAAATTCTAGATTTGAACCCGAATATACAAACCAAATTAAAAAAGCTGGACATTTTTCTGTAAACATGTGGGGCTGGTTTAGTGCTAGAGGTTTGGTTTTTTTTTTGGAGAATCGAAGGAAGATTCAATAGTGAACAATATATTGAAATCCTTGAAAATGTTATGCTGCCATCTGTACAGGCTTTACATGAAAATAATGACTTCGTTTATCACCAGGACAACTGTTCAGTACACATGGCTAATGTTGTTCGCCAGTGGTTTCAGAATAATAATATAGAAACACTTCCTTGGTCAGCCAACAGCCCTGACCTTATCCCAATGGAAAATATATGGGGTCGAATTGTTAAAATAATATAACAAAGGAATTGGAGACCACGAAATGCTGAAGAGTTAACCGATGCTATTTATCGCGCATTGGATCAGCTCTCAGAAGACCATCAGTATTTTCAAAATTTAACCTTTTCAATGCCCAGACGTTTGCAGCTTGTAATAGAGAAAAATGGTGATCCTATTAAATACTAAATTATTTATTTTAGTTCTTTTTTAAGTTAAAATAATTAGTATAAAGTTTACCATCGTTTTTGTCCTAATCCAAGTTTCCTATTCGTCGAGTTGTTTTCAATCCAGCGCTGTTTCCATTGTATTATTGTTATTTTATCAACTCCAAAATGGATTACCGCCCTCTTTATAAAACAGCCTTCGTCTGTTACTTGAGTGATAATTTGATATTGTTCAATAATAAAGACTACTAAAACATTATTTTTTCTGATTTTTTAGTATTATGCAAAATTTAATATAAAAATCTCAACCAAAAAGCAAGGTAACTCCTACCGTCTCAGTGCCCTTTAGCCTACGATGGCTGCCATTTTTATAACCTAATTGACCGGTAAAACATGGACTTTCTGTCAGTTAGGTGTCAATATGGCACCGATAATAGGCCAAAGGATACTAAATCGAAAATGAGTTAACTGGCTTTTTAGTTGAGAACGGTGTTGATAAAAATAAAGTTGCCTTTAATTTAAGTAAAAAAAAATATTTTCAGTTTTAGAGAACTTTTTTAAACAATATGACAAATTGTCGTACTTTTTTGAAGTTTTTAGGCATTTTAGCTGGTAATCCGTATATACTATACACTTTTAGAAAGGTCAATTTTGTGACTGCATGTATGCGTTTTTTTTTTTAAATCAAGTGTACTTTTAGTCTAAATTTTTGTCATTTAAGAGTTATTAAAGGTTCTATAAAGGCAAGTAGAACCTTTTTGCAACTCTATTGTACCTAACTTTACTTGGATATAGTGAGATCCTCACTGATAGGACCAACCATGACTTGTTTTTAAAAAATAATTGGTTTTAAAAATATAGAAGCTTGTAAAGTAAACCCCGTTTATTACTTTTTGTCTGAACTTCGCAATTGTTTTAATTATTTTAAAAGCGTAGCAAAGATTTGCAAATAACTTAATTGGTTTCAATATTCGTAAGGCATAAACACAACATAAACTTTTGAAGGAAAACAGAAGATTATGAGATTAGTTTCCCCCTTATTTCACCGAGACGGCACGCTTTTCCATTTTAAACAAACTGAGAGGTTAGGTTTTAGGAAAGATGTCAACGTTTTCGTTTTTTATTAAAACCAGAAAAAAAAATTGCATTTTGTTTTAAAAAGAAGAATACAAGAATACTTCTTTGCCTTTTAATTAGGATATCAGACCAAAGAATCCCGCACGGACAACATGGAAAAGTGGACTTCCGTAAAAGTTGACCATATTTAGACATTTTGAAGCTATCGGTCCTTGTATTAAAATAAGTAGTGAAATTATTAAGAGATCGTATGTCTGTGATAGAAGATATAGGCCGTCAAAGGCGTATGTCTGAAAGTGCACCTAATTTCATTTTTTCTTATAACTAGAAAAGTTATTAACCAAAGGCGCCTGTCAGTTTGTTGAAGTTTGACCAGAGGCGTGCCTAGGGGGGTGCTTTTAAAATTAAACACTTATATAAATCATAAGCATATGGATTTTGAAAGCATAGGTTCGTTATTCGACCTAGTTTTTAAAGAAGGGGGAAGGGGGAAGGGCATAAGAATCAAATTATAATTAGAAGATAGTTTTTGAAGCTTGACCAGAGGCGTACCTAGAAGGGTGCTTTTAAAATGTGAGCACTTATTTTTATAATGTAAAAATGGTTTTTGAAACTATATGTGCGTTAGTTGACCAACGATATTACTATGGGGTGGAAGGGGGGTGGACCTAATAATTCAATTAAGTAGCAACCATGTAGTTCATAGAGTATAATGTAGATAAAGTTTGGTATCATTTTATAAAATAAAATATTGCTTTTTAATGTATTCTTTTCATTCTCCTCATACTTTTCTCATTTAAGTACGCACAAGAAGAATCTGTATGAAAGTAATTTGAGGTAATTTGAGGGAATAGTGATAAAGTATATTTCAATAAGTCAGGGATATGGGTAGTGGCGTATGTAGTAGGTAGGTAGGTCATGACATCAAAATAAATGTCATTCACGTTCTAAGAGATTACTTACATTTTTACTCAGCTTGTTAAAAATCTATTGATATAAGTAATAGCTTTTCGTTACTTCACCAACTACACTACTACACTGCCCATAATCCTGACTTATTGAAATATACTTTGTCGCTATTACCTTATAATTACTTTTATGCAGACACGTCTGGTATGTACCTAAATGAGAAAAGTATGAGAAGAATAAAGAGAATACAATAAAAAGCAATATTTAATTATATAAAATGATACTAAACTTCAAAAACCATTATAAAAATAAGTGCTTACATTTTAAAAGCACCGTTCTAGGTATGCCTCTGGTCAAACTTCAAAAAATGACGTCGATCTAGACCGTTCAATTTTTTTTCGATTGAAACAAAAATTGCGAGAATTGGTTAAAAGCATTTCCGGTTACATGCATTTTCAGACATCCTTCTTTTACGGCCCATATCTTCTATCACAGACATACTGTTTTCTAATAACAATTTGATTCGTACGCCCTCCCCCCCCTTCCCCTTCAAAAAAAGTAAATGGAATAAAGCACCTATGCTTTCAAAATCCATGTTTTTATGATTTATAAAAGTGTTTACATTTTAAAGGCGATCCTAAAAAATTAATTTATTTTTAAAATGAAAGACGACGTGCTCCAGAGTATTCTTCAAAAGCTTTTTAAAACTTTTGGGAAACGCTATATGTAATAATTAATATTAGAGCAAGACAATTGGTGTTCTAGTTTTATAAAATGGCTTTTTTTATCGAAAAATATTTTAATGGCGTAGAGTGCAAGAAGAATAGTCTCCGGATGCTTCAAAAATTACCCCACTAATAACAAAATAATAAACCAACGAAAATTATTGTCGAATATCCGAAAAAACTCGATAATTAAATTAGTTAGAGCATCGGACTAGTATTCCAGACGTTTGGTGCTCAAATCCCAAGCAAAAAAATCAGTCGCGATGTGGTGGCCGTCTCAACGCCCTATTCTTAATAGAGTTGTGGTATCATGTCACGGCGACTACTATACTCTACTACTATTCCCAAAAACGGTGGTTTTTGGGAATGAAGTAGGACGGTTATACATAAGTACATCGCGACGGTAATGATTACTCTTGATATAGGAGTTATTTCGCCGCGGGTAGTAAATGGGCACGTTATCCCTACGTCCTGTTTACCACATAAATTAGTATTTCTGACTTTATAGGGTTTTTATAGGTTTTCTCTTTCCAACATTATTAATTGTAAATACGTTGGTCTTCTTCTAAACTATATCAGGACACACATCATAAAATATGTGAAGACATGCCAGAAAACAAAAATATTATCTGTATCATAACCTATACCTAAAAATGCTGATTTTTTGATAAAAAAACGCGCGTGATTTAACGAGGGATTTTGAAATTTTGACGTGAATTCCATGTTTAATACAATGTCAGTAAAGTAGCGATAACTCGTAGGCAACGTTTTTCTACTCTATGCACATTTATTTCTTACTGCGTGGTAGATAGGCGACTGTGTCGACTCCATAACTTTGCAGTTTTGTATTGAGTGGGGGCTGCTGAATTGAGACCAAATTAATATCAGTAGAGTCGTTACCTTGTAAAAGTAATATTAAAGAAACTAAATGTGACAACTATGAAGTAAGCCTCAGACTATAAAATTTTTTGTACTTCTAGTAATGGTATATAGTTATACAGGGTTCCTAAGCAAATCCTTAGGGGGCCAAGCAGCCGTGTATAAGACGCAAACAAACGGAAAAGCACATTAGGCAGAAAAGGATGGGCATGGGGCGATGTTGTCACTACATCTTACACGTAGTAGTAGGACTGGAATAAAAATTGTTTTTGCTCGACTTTAATACCAAACTGATGAAAGATATCGTAAAAAAATTTATTTTTCGGCGTTTAATTTCGTAACCATTGTCCTTACGCACTGTCTACAGGCTGGGGACTGAGATACATGCAAATGCCTAACCTAAAGCGTTCATACACGGCCGGAGAAATCGACTGAGATATTTCCGTAGAAACTTTATCAAGCAAATAGGACTGGTTGACGCCTTCGAACGTCCAACCCGGGTTTTGCACTTTGATTCGAAATCAAAAAGGAGGAAAAGATGTGGGGCCGTGCACAAATTACGTAACGGTGATTTTACCAATTTTTGACCCCCTCCCTATGTAATGTTTTGTAACGGTTTGGCACGCCACTCTCCTAATATTACGTAACGATTTCAAGACCACTACCCCCCCCCCCCCAAAAAAAAACTTTTCACTTATAAACCCCCCTCCCCCCTACGTAACGTTATGTAACCCCCCTCCCCCCTATGACCATTACGTAATTTGTGCACGGCCCCTGTAGTCCCAGTGGAGGAGGGCGAGAAAATTGATATTTTTTTCTTAAAAATTATACTCTTTAGACCTATTTCTTTGCGTTTCCGAAATTACTTAATTTTTGAAAAAAAATTGTAATTTTTATTTCGTGCTTTGTTTTTCTAACATTTTTGCGTTCGGCTAATTTAATTGAAAAATTTTTGCCTGCGGCGCCCTTTATCTTCTCACTCGAGACCAAGATCCCCCGTTTTAGGAAAACTGATCCCGTCTCTGTTTCTAAATTTTTTCGAACAAAAGTAGAGTATGACCATGGGGGAAATAATTTTTTTCTACGGTATGACGAAAATTTCGAGAAAGTTAAAGATAAAAATAAAAAAAGTGGCAGAGCTCAAGTTTTTCGTAAAAAAAACGTTTTTTGTAAAGAAACAGAGCAAAATAAATCTTTTCACCCCTTTTTGGGTGTTACAAATATTGGCAGCCCCTTATTTTTCGCTTTTACCCTCCCGCTAGTTTTGAAGAATTGGTTTGCTACATGTTTCGAGATCATGTCATAAAACACCTCGAAAATATCAAATGTAGTATAGGGCCAGCTTTATTTAAAATCAATAATATCGCAAGCAAAAAGCTCTGCAGGAAAAACAGCGCCGTTTATTGATTTCTTTGGCTGCTAGTGCTAGCTGCATGGTTTGGCCGTTTCCGGATAGATGTCACTAATAGAACAGAATGGAAAGAAATTTAATTAAAAGCGAAGATATTTCTTTCTAATGTTAACAACCTCACGAGTTTATCGCTCAGTATCGTAAATAATGGACCCTGCCCCCTCCTTTAAGCAAGAAAAAGCTGTGGTTTGGACCTGAAAACATCTAATTTTCCTCGATCATCTCATGGTGTGGCCGCCATCTAGCGGAATTTGCAGACATCTTGTCAACTGTTATTATTGCAACTATGATTTATGCTCACAATGAAAGAGTGGCGACAATTTTTTCTCATGAAAGCAGTCCGGAGATAATAACAAACTGGCACCATTGCTCAATATACCTGTTTCTTTTGTGCGCGCAGAACTTTCTATGCCATTTCTGTTTGATTTATTGAAATCCTATCCCTAAGGAAAATCTTAGGAACCCTGTATATGTACAGTGGAATATATTACTTTCAAAAAACAAAATTAATCTCGTGTCCGCAAATAAAAATGAAAGTATAATCCTATGACTCCCTGATGATTCCTAATAAGGATGAAACAGGTCTGTAGGTGTAGGATTCTCCATTAGACATTGGAGGCCTGGTCGTAATGAAGTGAGAAACAAAAACGCTTTGTCCGATATGCCACGAGTGTTACTTTCATTTACATTACTTTCGCCTTTTAACCGTAATAGTGATCACACTAAGTGTCCATAATGACATTTACACCAGTGAAATTGACTATAATTGTTGCTTGGCATCCCGGTCTTTTTTATGATTTATTCTTCACGCTCTCTACGCCATTAATAAATTATTTATGCAGGGAAGTCAATAAGCATAGCTTTAATGCAGTGTGTAAATAGCAGCGTGAGACGTTAGCCGAGGGCTGCTACAAGCTGAGGGCGTTAACTGTTTTTGACCAAGGTGCATGCAACATTTTCTGCAAGATAAATTTGTTTTCATATTATTTAAAAAGTAATCATTTAACAATCATCAATTTCTTTAATTTCAAAAGTATAGCTGAAATTGTTAGTTTGAAATTCATCTTCAAATACCTTCAATAAAATATACAGGGTGGATTCTTTAAATGGAACGGGGCTTCTAGCGGCTTTAGGAAAGAGGTTTTAAAAAAGCTTGAAGCGAGTCTTTAATGATTTTTTACGGACTCTCCGCCTATGATAAAAAAATTTTTTGGAGCGCCCACCTGGAGGCCTCGGGGTTTAGCAACAATTTTTTTTTCAATTAGAAGATACCACTTGTGACACCTTTTTGGAAAGCTTGTTAAAAAATAAATTAAACGCATTTATTACATATGTCAACTAATGTGTCAAAAATTTAAAAACTAATTTCTTTTCAATTGTTTGAGCTTCAAAATAAACTACATATTTCTACATTTATTAAGCGGAATAAAAAAAATACCACACAGGGACATTATTGGCGGCTCATTTTGGGGCCCTCACTGAAGGCCCAGGACCTACTAACATTTTTTTAATGAGGAGGTACTACTTGTGTCACCTTTTTCGAAAGCTTGTTAAAAAGGAAATTCGATTAAACACATTTTTTTGACATCTGACGACCCATGTGTTAATAATTTTAAAAAATCTGTTTTTTGTCGTTAAGGACGTTTGAGTAAAAAAGAAAATCGAGGTGTGCTTTTCCTTTGTATCTAATATCTAGTAAATTAAAAAAAAAGGAAATTAGCCTGCCCTCCCAAATAATGCGCCAATAATATCTTTGTGTCGTAGTTTCTTTATTCCACTTAGCAAATAAAAAAATATGTAGTTTATTTTAAAGCTAAAACAAAAAATAGGTTTTTTAAAATTTTTAACACATGCGCTGATAGATTTGAAAAAAAGTTATTTAATCGAATTTCTTTTTTAACAAGCTCTCCAAAAAGGTGCCACAAGTGGTACCTCCTCATGAAAAAATTCCGCTTAGTAAATAGAGAAATATGTAGTTTATTTTTAAGATAAAACCATTGACAACAAAATATATATTATTTTAATTTTTGACACATTGGTTGACAGATGTCAAAAAAATAATAGTGCGTTAAATTTCTTTTTTAAGAAGCTTTCCAAAAAGGTGCCACAAGTGGTATCTTCCTATTTAAAAAAAAATAGTTGGTGGGTCCTGGGCTTCCAGTTGGGGACCCCAATTTTTTTTTCATGGACGGAAAGTCCGTAAGAAATCATTAAAGATTCGCTTTTAGCTTTTTTTAAAACCTCTTCCCTAAAGCCACTAGAATCACCGTTCCATTTAAAGAATCCACCCTGTATATGCCGTTCATTGTTGGTCAAAATATAAAAATTAATTTCACACAGCTAATAATCGTGAATGTGTCTTAAAACCAGTCTTTTGGTTTTCGAAGTTGCCCAAAGCTTGGAAAAGCATTTTACGGCCAGCAAAACAATAAATCAGCAAAAAGGATTGCCCAATAACTAGCCGATCAAAACTCAAAACCTTAACAGTTCAATTAATAAGAGCGTTGGAATGATACTCTATTCAAAGGTTCTTCAGATTCGGGTCGAGGCAAATACTTTTCTCCGATTTGTTTTTTATTCTTCTTGCCATCAAATTTTTTTTCTGTAAATTTATAGGGATGCTAAAAATTTTAGTATTGTTGATGTTGGAGTAATTACACACATTGGAAAGGGAAATAAAAACAATTTAATAAAATAGCGATAATTAAGTTATCCGGTCCACGTATGTCCGCGCGTTTCGTCGAGTGTCCAGAGTAAAGTAATTCGAAAAATTCGTATTTTTTTTTGCACGGCACAGCCCTAAACAGATTAACTCCACACCCGTCAGATTTTAATTTAAATTATATACACTCCCCTGATGGCGTTAAAGTCATCCTTGCACATATAAATATTTTTGTTGGTTTGTGTGTTACTTTTTTTGCAAAAATTGTAATTTACACAACGCAGCGAGTACTTAAATAAATAACTCTTTCGGAAAATGCCTTTTCCACCCTTGACGGCTTGCTCGAACTCCGCTTCGTTCTTCCAACTGGCGTCGCGTGCGGAAAAGTATCACTTTCCGCACTTGTTAGGTAAATAACTATGAGTTTTAAATATTTCATAAATATTTAGATTTAAGGAATTATGGCAATTTTAATTTAAATAATTGTTTTATTTTATTGGAAAGTGTTACATATGAAACGAATTACAGAAAAACATACACTGAACCAAAAAAGGCACCGTTTCCTAAAACAAAATACATGGAGTCAATGTATTTTGCTCCGATGTAAAGTTTTATCAATATCATAATCAAGTTTACATATATTTTATAGCCAAAACGAGTTATTGATTTTACGGCTGCAAGACGCGGTTTCAAAAAAAATTTGTTACCATATAAAGAGTCTTTAAGAATGATTTTTGTGAAGGGTGTTATGAAATCAAATGTTTTCATAGCTTTTAGTTACAACTAAGAATGAATTTAGTAAAAGACTGTTACGTACATAAATTTCATAACCATGTTTATGTATTTTGATTCCCGGTTCATAATTTTCATAAAATTGTACATACATTCTATAACAACTTTTAAACGACAGTCAATGATTGCCATTTATAAAATTTATTTAAGGCATTGATTAAAATCGTCAACATTGTTTATTCATTTCATATGCTCTTTTATTATCTCCATAACCTGTACATACTATTAATAACAACTCTCTATAAAATGTCAAGAAACATTTTTCATTGATTTCGTAACTTCCCTTTATTAATTTCATTACTTTATATGACAATATTTATAACTTTTCTCCGATTAAGTAAGTAACAGTTACGTGTTATTGATGTACAATTACCTACAAAAAATTAATAAACGCCTGTTATTAATACTATGTACGATATTTTTTTTAGTGTAGTTTGAAGTGCTGGTGTATTGTTAATAAAAAAAGAGAAGATTTAAAATAAGAAATAAAGATGTAATATATAGGGTAAGCCAAAAAAAAACCGCCCCATTTAAATAATTATAACTTAGCGGGAAAGTGTCCGATTTTAATAATATTTAGCTTTTTAGAAAGCCAAAGTCAATGTCAAACTTGACATTTTCTAAAACTCCAAGAGGGCGGACCTATTTGAAAATAGGCATTTTATCCCCTCTAGATATTTTTTTGTGTGGAACACTGTAATAAATCTGAAACATGGGTTACAAAGCTACATTTTTTCGAAACATATGTAACATTTTTAAAATTCGGACAAGAAATAAGGAAGTTTGAAATTTTTAAATAGACCAGAGTTTACCTGCAAGATCTACTTGTTTAAATAGCAATAACTTTTTCAAAAATAGATTGATTTTAATAAGTTTAAACTTTTTAAAGGGCACAGGCCTCAGAATTTATAGAACTTGTGCCAAAAATTACATTTGTTAAAAATTCAAGATGGCGGACCTATTTAAAACCTATTTAAAAAATAGGCATATTTGACTCCCTAGAAAAAAATTTGTAAAAATTTTTTCTGCAACTTCTTTATTTCTTGTATGAATTTCATAAATTTGTCGCAGAAAGAGTTTTTTCTAGGGGGGTGAAATATGCCTATTTTTTAAACAGGTCCGCTATCTTGGATTTTCAGTAAATGTCAGTTTTATCATTAGTTGTATAAATTTTGAAGCTTTTGCCGTTTAAAAAGTTTAAAATTATTAAAATTGATCAATTTTTGAAAAAGTTTTACTAGTTTACTTAAACAAGTGGAATTTTTCTTAATAAGCTTG
This sequence comes from Oxystoma pomonae, assembly GCA_963921995.1. Lineage (NCBI taxonomy): Eukaryota > Metazoa > Arthropoda > Insecta > Coleoptera > Brentidae > Oxystoma > Oxystoma pomonae. The sequence continues at coordinate 36,293,104 of OY998164.1, forward strand.
ATTTTGCAGGTAAACTCTGGTCTATTTAAAAGTTGCAAACTTCCTTATTTCTTGTCCGAATTTTTAAAATGTTACATCGATATACCTCAAAAGAATGTGGCTTCGTAACCGATGTTTCAGATTTATTACAGTGTCGCACACAAAAAAATATCTAGGGGGTTAAAAATGCCTAATTCTTAAATAGGTCCGCAATCTTGGATTTTGGTGGGCCATTGGTCCTATAAATTTTGAAGCTTTGGCTTTCGAAAAAGCTAAATATTATTTTTAAAATAGTGCGGTCTTTTTTGACACACTCTATATAACCGTAAAAGTTAAAAATATCAAATAAAAACTATCTATACTTACTTAGAACAAAAATTTATGTTGAGAATATGGAAATCGACATAACCATTTAAACATTTTCAATTTAGTTTTTTGTGTACGAGCGTCATCAAAATTCCCAATAACAAAAATAATTTTCAAGATATTCCTTAAGGTGATCTCATAGCCCTGGTTTCCCCTACAAGAATCTACACGTTTTGTGCGCAATTTTCGATCCGCGCGGAACGAGATCTAATCTAAAAGGCTTTTTCAACCCCATATAAACGGGAGATAGGCTTGCATCATTATCATCAAAGGCTTTTTTAACACAAAATTCATTATTTGCAATTAGAGTTTAGCCGTAGCGGAAGCATTAAGCAGTTAAAAGTTAATAGCAATTTAATTGAAAAAGTTTAGGTGAGTGGTGTTTGGTTTTATTGGATTTAGGTCAATTTTTATGCGTTTCTTATGTGATTGAGATAAATAAGAAAGGCCTAATTTTATTTTACTATGAACAAGTGATTTATTATAATTTGGCCCCTTGATATCTAGCGTAAAGACATTTGTTGAAGAAAAATAATAGACGCGACAACCCCATAAAAGTCACTAAAACTGACATGTTATTTTCTTGTCAAAATGCCAGAAGTGCATTGTTCGCGTTACACCAAAACATTCATATAAATAGACACGGTCGCGATTCTTCAGAAACGACAGAAAATCTCACCCGTCACAATTCTGAAAAGTCACCTCATTTAAAATAAAAACACAGCGTCCTTCATATTTATCCTAAAGTGCCCATTAAGGCGTGCCCATGCAGGGTTTTCTGACGCAAGAGGTTTTTTTGAAGCGCGCGTGTCGACCTTGAAAATAAAGGCTGAAAAGTTGCATACCTTTTCTGTTCACACCTATGCATCTTTTTTACACAAAATAATAATAGGTTAAATCTGGTGACTTTTCTGGTTGCAAATATTGATCAATAAATGTCTTGGGGTCTGAACTAAAAGAAGTATATTAAATTGTCGCTAGATGGCGCCAGATTACATTTTACCAAAAATATGAATAATAAAATTTTATATCTATGATTAATATTAAAAATCTAAAATATTATATTTTGTTCTTTAGTTTTTTAAATATTGTAATAAATGAACGACCTAAAATAAGACACAAAAGATTCCCAAGTACTTACCTATACTTTTTAAATTTGAATTTTTAGTACAATTTTAATATTCATTTTTTAGTCGCTAAAATTAAATTTTTACTAAAATATCTATTCGTAATAATTTAAACTCTCTTCATGAAAGTAGTTATATTAAAGATTTTACATATAGAAAAGCCATAAAAAAATTGGCAAGGCACTATAATTATATCCTCTATAGCTTAGTGCCGAAATGTATGTAGAAGAATGTATAATAAAGACTTGTGACTCGCTTAGCTGGCAACTTGTTAATTGTGGTATGTGAAATAAATAAAAAAACAAATAACAGAGAAAATATTTTTGATATAGAATGTTGGGCTATTCAGTATTCAAACCCAGACAAAAAACCCCATAAATTCTCATGAAAGTTGCTGAAATTTTGTATTGTTTTATAGCTGTAAAAACTGATATAGAAGCAACAAAATTTATGAGATTTGTCTTAATTTTTTACATTTTGTTTCACATACCACATAGAACGTATATAAAACCTGATACTGGTTTATGGAAATTTTTATAGGTATATCTCAATATATTTAGTTATATCATAATTCCAATAATCTAAAAATGGATAAACTCATCCCATATTAAAGTTCTCTTTTTGGTGTTGACGGGTACATTATGGGGCTGATGAATACTACATCTTCACAACAGTACAGTTGTTCAATTTCCATACTTCCTGGCTTTTAAGTTGATACATGCATGATGACGATATTGTAAAACGGTTCATTTGCTGAATTTTTTTTAAGTGGGTTTATTGTGTTGGCAGGAACCAACACACAATTGTAGTTCTTGGCCTAAAAATAAAAATAAAGTTACGGATCAAGAAGAAAAACTCTAGTGTCAGTACCCAGAGAGTATGTGAATATATTTTTGGGCAATTAGAATAATTTACATTAATTGAAAATAGGTAGGTACATAAGATTTGTCTGTTGTTAGCACCTTGGTGAAATAAGTTTTTTAAATGGGCTAAAAGGATAATAGACAATATGTCTGCTCTTTTCTTGCTTATTCTTTTTGAAACTATAAATCTGAAGGTTTGTTCTAGCTATAGAGTCCAAGGTTGAGACATTGTAACTGCTTATATGTGTTTTAATATTAAATAGCCTAAATTGTAATTTTATAGTTAGTGCCAGAGGCTAATTAATGATGTATATTTTCTAAGGACAGTAGTGTTCAATATCACACTGCAACAAGAGCAGCCATTAAGAGTGTTTCCAATATATAAATTCAAATTAACTACAAGCTTTGGCTTAAGTACCACAGTCCCCTCCAGCTTTGTACTTATATAGGAAGGGGGGAGAAAGGGTTTAGTGGCTCAAGTCCCTGCCAAGAACCATTTAATATCACCTCCTAAAGATTGAATTTTTTCCCAAAATCTGCTGTTGTTCAAGCTAAGAAACAATTTTTGCATATGCCACTGATTCGTATCTTTTTACATAGGCTGTTGTAGATTATTGTCACAAATGCTTAGGTTACAACAGTCGGGAAAAACCTGATCTTTTCAATTTTCACAAGAAAACTAACAAAATTGACTGACCTAATCAAAACACAATACTAAAAAGCGCTAACCAAAGCAACCCAACCACATAAACGGTAACACATAAATTTTGTCACAGCCTTAATTAGCATATAAATTAATTAAGTACTTACTACATATGGTCTTGGATCTACGTCATTTATTTCTTGTTGAAGCAGCTCTCTCAATCACAAAAACTTTTGCAAAACATAAACAAAAAAAAATGGAAATTTGACAAGAGAATGTCATTCTGGAAATAATTTTTGACATTTTAAAAAAATGTCCCTAGAATTCCCCAGACACGCATGCGATTCTAGTGGAAAAATAGAACATATTCTATTTTCAATGTTGGCATTCCCGCGTGCATCTAAAAATATATTTTTAATTTGTAACACGTTTTTAGATAACTCTGAAAAATAATTTATTTGCTGCATTTTTCTGGTAAACTTACTCAATTTTCTTTCATTTTATCGAAGTTTAAACGAACGAAAGTTTTAGGTTATCTTAAACGTTAAAAAGATGCACGAGACACGCACTAGGTGTTGCCAACATAGGTATTTCTAGAAAATTTGGGCAAAAACGCATGTAACTTCAGGCATTTCTGGTGAGTTTCCTGGAAACGCGCCGGTGTGAACAGGAAACGCCGAGTGCCCACCCCGCTTCAAAGCACCCTGAATGGGCACACGTAGGTGTGTACAGGGCTTAATGTTGTAAAAGAAACTGCATTATATTTTTAATAACTTTTTTAAATTTAATATTTTAAAGATATTCTGTAGGACTAGTTTATGGCGGAGCTAAATTGTTACTTTGCATAACAATAAACGTCAAAAAGTGTCGAAAATTCTCACCATGTCAAAGGAAAGACAGAATTTGTATGACTTTTCTGAACAATGACAGCGAACTATTCCATGGCAATCTATGGTTTTGTATGTTAAAAGTTTTAAAGGTTTGTTTATACAAAAAATGAAAGTAATAACATACATTTTTTTTTAAAAAAAACAAGCTTTTTCAGAAACACAGTCTACAAAAATTAAAACTTACTACATACATATACATACATATTGTTTATTTACTAGAACAGTATTAAGAAACTAAATTTTACGGAATATTAGCAAATATTCCTGACAAAGAAGCATTAAGTGTAAACTTGTGTTTAAAAATCGTCAGGTTTTTTGTAAGGTCAAGATTTTCTGACGGTTTTTGAAGAATCGCGAAAATACAGTGGAATTTACTAAGATCTAAAATAGTACCACACAAAGTCGCTGTCACAAAATGCCTTAAAACAGGTTTCAAAATGGCAAATGGTAAATATGCCAAAAATTCGGCACATTGTTTTCTCGTGATTCTTCAAAAATCGTCAGAAAATCTCGCCCACAATTTTTAAACACAAGTTTACATTAACTGATTTTTGTCAGGACTTGTTTGCTAATATTCCTTAAAATTTGGTTTCTTAATACTGCTCCAGTAAATAAAAAATATGTCAGTTTTAATTTTTGTAAGTAGTTTTTTTGAAAAACCCTTTTTTTATTTAAATATGTATATTATCAAGTTTATTTTTGTTTGTAAACAAACCTCTAAAACTTTTAACATACAAAACTATAGATAGCCATGAAATATGTCGCTGTCAGAGTTCAGAAAAGTCACATATATTCTGTCTTTCCCTTTACATGTTGAGAATTTTCGACACTATGGTCGCGATTCTTCAGAAACGACAGACTGCCGTCCTTAACTAAAAAGCAGTAAAAATACATTATTTTCCTATGGAGTTACTGCTTTTTGGTTAAGGACGGCAGAGAAAACCTCAATGTCAGAATTCTGGAAAGTGGCGATTTTTACTTATCGTCTCATTTAAAATAAAAACACAGCGTCCTTTATGTTTATCCTAACGTTGTAAGAGAAACTGCGTCATTTTTTTAATAACATTTTGTAAATTTTATATTTTAAAGATATTCTGCAGGACTAGTTCATTGCGGAGCTAAATTGTTACTACGCGTACCAATAAACGTCAAAAAGTGTCGAAAATTCTCACCATGTAAAAGGAAAGACAGAATTTGTATGACTTTTCTGAACAGTGACAGCGAAGTATTCCATGGCTACCTATGGTTTTGTACGTTAAAAGTTTTAAAGGTTTCTTTACTCAAAAAAATAAGCTTAATAACATACATTTTTAAATAAAAAACCGGGGTTTTCAGTCAACAGTCTACAAAAATTAAAACTGATATATTGTTTATTGACTAGAACAGTATTAAGAAACTAAATTTTAAGGAATATTAGCAAATAGTCCTGACAAAGAAGCATTAAGTGTGAACTTGTGTCTAAAAATCGTCAGGTTTTTTGTATGGTCGAGATTTTCTGACGGTTTTAGAAGAATCGCGACCATACAGTGGAATTGACTAAGATCTAAAATAGTAACACCCACAGACACTGTCACAAAATGCCTTGAAACTAATTTTTTTGACAGGTTTCAAAATGGCACATTGTAAAAATTTGGCACATTGGTCGCGATTCTTCAGAAACGACAGAAAATCTCACCCATCACAATTCTGGAAAGTGGCGATTTTTACTTATTGCCTCATTTAAAATAAAAACACATCGTCATTTTAAAGATATACTGCAGAACTATTTTTACGGCGGAGCTAAATTGCTACTACGCGTAGCAATCAACGTCAAAAAGTGTCGAAAATTCTCACCATGTAAAAGGACAGACAGAATTTATGTGACTTTTCTGAACACTGACAGCGACATTTTTCATGGCTATCTATGGTTTTGTATGTTAAAAGCTTTAAAGGTTTGTTTACACCCAAAAATAAGCTTAATAAAATACATTTTTAAAGAAAAAAAGGGTTTCTCACAAAAATTGCTTACAAAAATTAAAAATTGACATATTTCTTATTTACTGGAATAGTATGAAGAGACTAAATTTTAAGGAATATTAGCAAATAAGTCTGGACCAAAAATTAGCTAGTGTAAACTTGTGTTTAAAAATCGTCAGATTTTTTGTAAGGGCAAGATTTTCTGACGGTTTTTGAAGAATCGCGACCATTGGTGGCGGTTCTTCAAAAACCGTCAGAAAAAAAAAAAAATCTGACGATTTTTAAACACGAGTTTACACTAACTGATTTTTGTCAGAACTTGTTTGCTAATATTCCTTAAAATTTAGTTTCTTAATACTGATACAGCAAATAAAAAATATATCAGTTTTAATTTTTGTAAGTAGTTTTTTTGAAAAACCCTTTTTTTATTTAAAAATGTTTTTTATCAAGCTTATTTTTGTTTGTAAACAAACCTTTAAAAATTTTAATATACAAAACCATAGATACCCATGGAATATGTCGCTGTCAGTGTTCAGAAAAGTCATACAAATTCTGTTTTTCCTTTTACATGGTGAAAATTTTCGACACTTTTTGGCGTTTATTGGTAAACTAGTTCTGCCAAATATCTTTCAAATAATAAATTTACAAATTGTTATTAGAAAAATGACGCAGTTTATCTCACAACGTTAGGATACATATGAAAGACACTTGTTTTTATTTTAAATGAGGAGATAAGTTAAAGTCGCTACTTTTCAGAATTGTTACGGGTGAGATTTTCTTGTCTTTTCTAAAGAATCGCGACCTTTATATTATAGCTTCATTATCTTTGTTTGAGGTTATAAAATTAGTGATCTTTTAGACCACCTCTGGGGGGTGGTTATACGCTCGTTTATAATTTACCTAAGTAACCGTTTTTACAAGAATTAATTTACCTTATTTAATATGCCAAGTTGCTCATTAATCAATAAAACACCTCCAATTTTGTCCAAAAAAAAAAACACATTTTGAACTTGTTTTCAGCACCAAAAATATATTTAAACATAAGTGAAGGTCACTGATTATGCACGAAAACTGTTTCTAATGAACAAAAACCAAAACAAGTGTACCTATTCATGAAATTAAAATATTGAGTTTATCTAAAAGCTTAATCATCAAGCAAAACTTTCCATTGAAAGATTACACTTAAAAGTCTCAAAGCTGCAGTTTTCATCGGAACTTCGCTAATGGCCATTTTCACATGTTCTACCAGAGAACCGGGCACCGTCCATTTCGATGAGCCGACATGACTCTTTTGTGAACGCATTAGTGAATGATCGTTGGATTCAGGTCTGTTTTTAGCCGCATTTGTTTACATGACCTCTTATGAAATATTTTTATTTGTGGTTTGCGAGTGCGATGAGTTTGCGTTTGTAAAGTTTTTTTATACTTTCAATAGATAAAAACCCCTTGTAAATAACAAAGTTAATCTAATCCTTATTTATTTATACGGGCCTCTTAAAGCGCTTTTATATAATGATGGTTTAAAAATGTTGTGGTGTAAACACCACAAAAACCGATTTACGCACTAAATCGGTTTTATTTTAAACCGATTTCAGAGAGCGGTTTATCGTTTAAAAACCCGTTTTAGGGTCGTTATAAACGCTTTAAAAACGTTTTGGTGCATTTTAGTTTTACGAAAAATCTGATGTTAACTAAGTTGTTTTATTTGTTTTTTATTCAAACTGACATATTTAATGACATTTAATGAAGGACGTATTAATCGCGAAAATCGATAAACAAGGGTAAGTTTTAATAAGAGTGACATATAAAGTCAATTTTAATTTACTCAACAGAGTATTTATCATTTAGATCCCCCCTAGGGTTAAAAAACTTCTTTTATGCACTTCAGGGATTAAATAGGTTCTTTTAATCCCTCCTTTTTAGGGACTAATCCCTGGAAAATTATAATTAAATTTATGGCAAGTCAAGCCAAACAGCACTTGCTCTTGGCCAAGATTTCATTCTTAGAATCCTTTCTTGTAGTTGACGAACCATTTGGCGTAGAAATAACGTAATTTTAACAAAGATCTTTTCCTAAAGTGCATAAAATAGTATATAAACCTCGGGACTAAAGTGTCGTCTAATCCTTTAGCGAATTGTAGCCCTCCGTACGGTCGAGCTACAAACCTTTCGCCGCGGGATTAAATGTGGCACTTTAGTCCCTAGGTTTATAATTTACTATTAAATTGAAATTTTCTTCTTAAATCCAACACAAAAAAAATAATAAAAATTATTCCTATAAATAAAACTATGTCCAAAACTCAAGAAAATTGGTATAAAATGCTTAAAACCAACAATTTCACTTAAACTTAGGTCCTGTCTAAAATAAACCAGTACCTTCTCCATACAGGCCGATCAACTCCTACCGATTTAGTGTCCTTTAGTCCACCTTCGCCACCATTTTCACTCAAAAGTAACAGAAAATCTATTAGTTTTCTGTCAATATGGCGGCAAAGGTCGAGAAAAGGACACTAAAACGGTAGGAGTTGATTGGCCTATCTGGAGAAGGTATTGTCTAAACCCTTTTGGTAAATTTCACTGTTAAAGTGGCTGCACAAATAGAGAGTGAATAATCGTATTCGTATCTCAGTGCGCATGCTCAGAATGGATACCTCGTACAATATCGACTACGTCTCACCTATCTCTAAGACTAGCCTTGCAGTATTCGTACCTAGCTGCGTGTTCTAACCATTTTGTTATCTGTGGTTTTTCAGAAATGCCTGATCCACAGTTTCATTCCTTCTATTTTCGATTCTATTGCCCTCTCACTTTTTTCGACAAGGAAGCACTGAACAAGAATTGGTTTGGTACGTTGTAAGCACAACTTTAACTCTTTTTTTTAAGCATCAAAAATAGGCTAACAACAAGGAATCAAAAATAGCTTGCTAACTTTAAGTGTATGTTAAGTTGCGTTTTTTTCCGCAATGTAGCGGTGGAAATTTTGACGTCATTCCACCAAACCAATACCAAACGTTGCAAATATGGTGAAAAGGTTTAATACGTTGAAAATAGATTTAAATTTTTATCTAAAAACACAATGCTGGATTTATTATTTTTTTTTAATTATAGGGTTTTGGCTTTTGTTGTTGCGCCCTCGAAACCGCAAAAGGCGGTTAGGTAGTGACAGAACTGGCGCCACGGAACTTTTTACTCGCACGGTTCCAAAGAGTTTATGCGACTGGATATGCAACTTATAGTGCTTGTTTGTGTATTTTAGGTTTTAGAAATAAAGATATGGCTATCTTTGTTTGACTTGTTGTTTATTATGTATAGCTATCTTTGTTATATGAAATTATGTTTTATGTTAGAACGAGTTGTACTTAGTTAGGATTTAAAATATTAAAAAAAATAAATTGACTAAAAGGTGTTTGTTTATGAGTTTACTTTATTAAAAAACATAAAAAATTGGTGCTAGAAAGCACCGATAGTCCACCATACCAGCAATTATTTTATGCTGAAAGGAAATGAAAATATCTCGAAAACTGTAGCTTTGAAAGATTTGTACCTTATAATAAAACTTTTGGGTAATATTTACGAAAACCAAAATCTGAAAACCGCATATCAATAGCTGCTTTACTTCTAAATTTATGATTTTTTTTTAACGTTTTTTAATTAAATGTGAAAACCGTATATCGCTACTTGCTTTTGTTCCAAAGTTACAATTCTTTTAAATGTTTTATGCCCGTTTCCCCCCTTTTAACCCCCCACTACTCTACCCAAAAGTTAATCAGTTTACGGTCAGCAAATAGAGGATTTTTGTACCAAATTTTGTTAAAATCGATTACAGCGTTCTTGAGTTATCGTGTATACAGACAGACAACAGACCGACAGACCGACAGACAACTTTTTTTCGTCGATTTAGATGTTTTGGAACCTTAGTTACTCATTTTTGATAAAATTAGGAAAAATCGAAATTTCACGATTTTAATAGTCCCCCATACCATATTGGTATGGCGGACTAATAAAGTGATTTATTTAAATAAAACCAAAATCAACAGACATAGCCACGTCGGCGATTCTGATGGAGTACACATAAATACACCGGAGTACCACAAGAATACATACCGAATGCGACTTGGAGACTAGACGCAAACACGTGTTTCACCCTTCTTAGGGATCATCATTATTTATATTTAAGACCACTACGGGAATTTATTATATACTTGTTTTACTTAAAGTTTAAATTACTGACGATCTTTTTGGGGGATGTGGAGGGAGCTTCCTGCTGATTATTAGGACGATTTAATAGTTAAGTAATATACGCTGCAAGAGCCAGTTTGTTTGCAAAATAAATGAAAGGTTTAAAATTGCCATAAAGCGAACCCAAGCACAAGCTTAACCTTTAGTTCAGCGTGCATGAAAACACCAAAGAAGCCATTTCCTCGAAAAATATAAATTACTTGTCAAAAGCAGGTTCCGTTTACACGTTATTCTCCACAGATTTCTGCTGTAAGGAAACTTCTTTGTAAGGCTCAGTTTATCAATCGCAGCTCAACTAAAGTTACCTCTTGGTTAAATTTAATAATTTTTTGTTATTGTAGTGCGGGTTATATATTTGATAAAATAATTAGGGGCGTCCGCAGGGAGGAAGTTAGAGGCGTAAGCCCTCCCACAGTCAGCGGCGTACTGAGAAAAAGTGAAGCCCGGGGCGGTATTTTCAGATGGGGGCCCCCCATCTCATTTTTCTATATACTTGTATTAGTTTTATTTGACAGAAACACAATATTAAATCCTAACATTTTTATAAATATCATAAATTTAAGTAAACTAAAAAAACTGAAAAAATTAATTCAAATAAATCTTTTTTTTTATACCTTCATCAAAAATATAATATTAGTAACTGTCTGCAGATAACTAAAGCATGGCTTTTTTGGTTACCAACGCAAAAAAGGTTTCTGTCCGTTTTTTACCCAAAATTACAGAGAAATAGCGAAAAATAGTAATATTGAAAAAATCTAATTATTCTTGCCTAAAAATTAAGCGAAGTATTTATGAAAAAATCATTCAAAAACATCGTCAAAATATCAAACTGTCAAAGATTAAAATGTCGCAACAATGAACGTCACCGTGTAAAAAGGCCTATCGCGAGAAGTGCTCTCCGTTCGAGATTTTTGAAAGTATTTTCCTGCTTCCCTTGGATTTTTTGATAAAGGTATTAAAGAAATAGTGTTAACAACTCGCGGCTAAACTGTGCTTTTTTTTTACTCGCGTTTATAAACCAAAGCTTGTAAGAAAGCACTATTTTAATTTTAGCCACTAAGAGTTGTGAAAACTACTATTTTTCTACAATTTACCGTTGCAAACGCTTGCATACCTTCATTACATTCGATGTTTGTTATCCGTTCTTGGCTCGTAAGCTCATTATGGAGTGCAAATAATTTTTAATCAATTTTAATTTCGAAAAACTGCGGTAACATGTGACGTTTGAAACGCATAGTGTAATAAATAATTTCAGATTTAGAAAGAGAATAGAAACTGAATCGCAAAATTCATATTTAACAATAAATTTAAGAAAATCTAAACAACTCCAAGACGAAGAATAATTTTTATTACCAAAGAATCAGTTTAATATATTCAGAAATATGTGTGATTTAAACAAAGGGGTGGTAAAACTAATGAAATCAAATATATATTTTTTAGGGTTTCAACCTTGGGAACAATAAGTTTCTTCGAGCAATGAAATAAGCAAATGTAAGATTTTTATGTCTTTTAACAATTTTGTCAGTTTTTTTACTACACATACTATTTCAAATTATTAAACAAAAATTAAATTATAACTTGGATCTATTTTTGAAATAGAAAGTCTGTGGTTGAATCACTTCTCTCCTAGACGGATGCTAGACAGTCTGAGAGAGAGATGTGCGTACCGGAATACCGGATATCTTTTTCTATCATTTTAGGTATCTAATATACCTATTTATGCCGTGGCTTTTACCGGTTTTCCAGAAAGCGGCCACCCCTGTATGCATATACTTGGTGCTTTTACCTTATCCCTGCCAAAAAAACCACGTTCAATCTCTTAGAACAGCTTTACGAGATTTTTTATAATGTTTTACCGGGTTTTATATGTTTTATATGCGGTATGTGAAACAAAAATTAAAATCTCATAAAGTACGAATTTTTTCTATCAGTTTTGACGAGAAAGACAGCTTGGCTCACAGAATCTTATAAAACCCTTCAAACAGCATAAAAACTCACAAAATTTCATAAGAACCTATGCGGATTTCGTACCTGGGATAACTTAGAGTTACTCAAGCTCCCCCACAGAAACCTCAAGGCCCTCCCCCCTGGAAGAGTTTGTGCGTACGCCACTGAATTAATACGCTGTAGATGGAATAGACCTAAAAAAACCCGGAAAATAAAACTCCGGAAAACATACCCTCGGAATAAAAACTTTTAGAAAAGATTCATTGTTACTCAGTAAAAATATCGGAAAATAAACAAATATTTATTTTTGTTGGGTTTGAGTTACTAAGAATGTTTTTTCCCTAGGGGTTTTAATTCCAGGTTTTTTTTTCGCGGATTTTTTCAATGTTTTTCCTGCATTTTTTTTGGAGGGCTTTCTGATCCTAGATATACTGCCGTCAAAAGGAAAAACCCCGTGACTGACCTAAACTTCATTTGTAGAAAAATAGAAAAGAAGCTTTGAATTAAAATTAAAACAATAATTAAGAATTAAGAATTGTGCGTTGTGCAGATGAAATAACGTACATAAAAGGGTTGTAATACGTGGTTTCATATTCTTTTTTAAGTCGAAATAAAAAAAAATATATATTTTTTTTTCATCTTAACATTTTTTAAACCAACCAGTAAGTTCAAAAAACCAAAAAAGTCATTTTTGAAAAATTTGTGGGCTGCGGGGTTTTTCCTTCTGACGCGACGGCAGTATATATACAGGGTGGAGACTTTAAATCGAATATTGGCCGTAGTGGGTTAAAAAATTGTTTTTTCAAAAAGTCCAAAAACACGACTACTAAGATTTTTAGCAGCTAAATTTTTCTTCAAAATTTTTTTGTGAACAGACCCTCAGAAAGGGATGTATTCACATATTTTTATTGATAAGTTTTCCAACAAGGTGCCACAAGCGTGGTCTTCTCATTAAAAAAAAAAGTTTTATTTGAATAAACCTTTTTGAGGGTTTTATGCCGAAAATTTTGATTGCTAAAAATACTAGTTGACGTGGTTTTGAATTTTCCTAAAAAACGAATTTCCAACTCGCTAGGAGCAATGTTCCATTTGAAGCCCAACACAACGACTTCTTGAGGATTTTGACACAAATATTGACAAATGTCAAAAAAAATTACACGAGCGTTTTTATTTTTCGATAAGCTTTTCAACAAAGTGCTACAAGCGGGGTATTCTCATTTGAATAAAAAAGTTGTATGTTAATAGACCCCTTTCTCAGGGTCCGGTTACAAAAAATTTTTGCCGAAAATTTTAGCTTCTAAAAATCTTGGTGACGTGTTTTTGAATTTTTTAAAAAACAATTTTTTAATCCGCTACGGCCAATTATCCATTTAAAGTCTCCACCCTGTATACAGGGTGATTCACGACGCAATGCAAATATTTTAATGGTAAGTATTACAAGCCAGGCGCAACTCATATCCAATGCTATTTTTTTTTTAAATAAAAAATAAATAAAAGCGGACATATCTCGGAAACCAATAAGTATTTACATTAAATTTGGCACACATAAGGAGCCCTAAAAGCCACTTCTACCAATGTATCAAAAAAATCAGGTCCGAACTAAAAAAAATTAGAATTATATATTTTTGTTAAAAAATCACCGTGTATACTGCAATTTGCAAATTTTGGTATAACCACATAAAAGCAAAGGATGGTGCTTTAATACCCTTAGATTGTATTTAAAGCGTTAAGTCTCAGTTTTTCATAAAAAAAATATCGTGAGATATTAGGGTTACAAATAATATCACGTTTTAAATTACCCAAAACGTATTTTTAAGTTGAAACTAATTTAAGCATAAATAAATCAACACCCACCCTACCCAAGCAAAAAAAAAAGGTAGGTACAGGGCCTGATTAATATTTTTAAATTTATTTTTATAAAATATACAAACACGTCCAAAGATTACAACCAGGGGATAATTTACAGGGTGATCTACCATAAATGCCACCGCCACTTTTCTTTGTTATTAGGCATGCTTTAAAAAGTGTTTGGTACAAAAGCTGTAGAACTTTTTCCAGCTTTTTAGAATATGTATGCCAAAGTTATCAAGTGTCATTGCAAACATCAAATTTTGACGTAAGGCTTCTTATTTTAAATAAAACATCCTATATTTTATCGAATTTCTAAATTCCTCGTTTTCTTCTGATTTAGAAAACTTATATCATGTATATAATAACGGAGAAAAATGGCTATGGCATTTATGGTGTATCACCCTGTACATTATCCCCGGGTTGTAATCTTGAGACAATTTTGTAGATGATAATCAATTTAAAAGAACATGTAAAAACACCTTGTATGTTGTGATACCAAATTCTCCAAATGCAGTACAAAGAAATGTTGTTTTCCAATAAGGACAAATAAAACCAAATAAATATTAGTCCGGGCTTGAAATTTAATGATTTGACTAGGACTTCAAATCAATTCCGAAAACGGATTTATTTATGCCTAAATTAGTTTTAACCGAAAAATACGTTTTTAGGAATTTAAAACGTGATACTCTAATATCTCATAAAGAACTGAAACTTAACGCGTTAAATACGATCTAAGGTTATATAGCACCAGCTTTTATTTGGCAATACCAAAATTAGCAAATTGCAGTATACAGGGTGTTGTTTTAGGAAAATTATATAATTCTAAATTTTTTTTAGTTCGGACCTGGAATTTAATTTTTTTTATACATTGGTAGAAGTGCTAAATTTACATTTATTGGTTTGCATTACATTGCATTTGCATTCAATCAGCCTGTATATATAATTTAGAGAAAGCCTCTTTATTTGCAAAAGAAATTGATGCCCTCTCTCTATCCAGCCACAAATTTCTCTGAAATTCTCGGATTTCGGGGTAAAACAGATTGCAGATTTTCTAGGTAATCACAGGAGGTTAAACAGCCCTCGCCACATGCACACACAGAAATAGTTTTCGGCATAGTTATGCATTATATAAGGAGTTTGCACCAATCTCATTCTGAACTTTGAGGCGTGCTAACGTAATCACTTGCAAGTGCAGATTCAATGCTAACAAGCAAAAGATCTTTTGGTTCATGATAATACCATCTTTCGTGTAATACGTATTAGAACAGCGCATTCAGTAAGAGTTTGATAAAATTCCTTGCACGTTAAAAATCTCAGAACAAGGAAATAATTAGGCAAAATTTGCTTTCCTTTTCGCCATGATCATATTTTCTCAAAAATGAAAAAAAAAAATGATCTGCAGTTTTAATATAAAAAAATTATTTTGTTTAGGGTAAACAATAGATGGGGACAAAAACTGAGAAAAAGACTAAACACTGAAATAATAAAATTTCCATTAATATAAAGCCTATTATAAATACCAAAAATATTGTTTTAATAGCTTTTTTATTTGCTATCGAATTTTGGCCGATTTACCCTTTTTAAAAAGGCAAATTTCAAAAATTCAAATTGGCGGACTAAATTAAAAAAGAGCAAAAACTTTTTTAGTCAATCCTGTATGTATTTTTGAGAACAATATGGAAGCTGATGAATTGTGTATACTACTTACTACTGGTACTACTTATAAAAATCGGTTTGCTCGTAAAAAATTACAATAACTTAAAGTATCCTTATTTTAGAGTGAGTTCTCAATACCCAAAAAAGTGTAAAAGTTTTTGTTTTTTAATACTACTTTTTACCAGTTTTTGAAAATTTAGACTTTTTGGAAAGAGAAAGAATCCAAATTTATTATTTTTCTGCAGAAAAAGATCAAGTGTCAAAAAATTAAGATGACTAAGTAAATTAAAGATATTTTTGCTTATTTTAACAGTCTGTATGTTTTTTAATATTTAATTTTTAAAATTTGGCGTTTTTTGTGACAAAATAGTAAATTATGCTTTTTTTGCCTTTTTAAATGAAAAAGTCATTAAAAAATTTTAAATTACGTAACTATTGTATAAATGAATCGAATTTTATGTATGGTACCTCGTATACGATACAACTTTTCTTATTTCTATAACAGAACATTACAGGGTGGTCAAAAATGCGATCTTTTTTCAAAAACGTAATTTTAGATTTTTTCTGCCATCTTGGATTTTATGACATTTGTCGTTTTTTCACAAAAAATAGTAAAACTTGGCCTCCTTGCTTTTCGAAAAGCTAAAATATATAAAAATCGATTAAGGTACAAAAAAGGGCTGCTAGTGGGGCAGGCATGGGAAGCAGAACAAATAGTTTATTAATATTAATTAATTTATTATAAAACATGTTAAATGGAGATAAAATAATGTGTACTAAAGAGCTACAAAAATACGAGAAGAGCTAATAGGCTTGAAAGGATTCTTAAATGACAATGATAGAACTGCTACATCTTGTCTAACAAAAACCGCAGAAACACAAACTGACAAATCAATGATTGACGTAGCATTGTGTATTGAAGAGAAAGTCAGACTGGAAGACCTTTCAATCCTAAATCATAACCTAGAATTGGCAAATAAATATTTGGAATGTGAAAATCATGAATTTTATTTAGAAGTTGGCAAGCTTAAAGATGAATTAAGGAAAAAAGAGGAACACGGAAAAATTAAAGTAGTTAATCCTGTGAAAAATCCCGTTGAAATATTAACTAGTCAAAAGATAAAAGATTGCGAAGTAAATTTAAACAGTTTAAAAAAAGTTCTTATTTATGGTGATCACACAACAAAATATCTAACAACTATTTTACAAAATTCAAAAGAACTAAAAAACTATGCAGTTACAAACATGAGTAGACCATATGCTCCACTAAGCGAGCTTTCTAAAAATATTTTTTTTAGAAACAACAGACTACAATTTTGTTTTTGTGTAATCAGGAATCTTTAAAGCCCAACTGGCTTCGAGAAATTTTATCTGTTAGCAAATATACCAATTTAGTATGCTACATTACATACAATCCTAGGTATTTCTTTAGCAAAAAAATGTACACGAAATTTTACAGCCAAATATGCGAAGAAACAGGGAAACACAATGTATCCATTAGACTATTGGCAAATGAGAAACTAAAAAACGGATATTATAGATTTGGAAGAAATATTTTAAGTAGTTTAATGGCAGACTACATAAGATTTAGCTCAGCAAAAGGAAACAAACTTACCCTTGTGCCGATACAAACTTGTCTGATAGATATGGTATATAGTGAAAATAATAAACTTACTGACCTTAATAATGAAACTGAATCCGCGGCAATGGCTAGTAAGGAGATGGAGTTAAACGAAACAATAGGGGAAGAGGTAAATCTATTGAATGAAAGCAACAAGAACTCTAGTCATATTTTTAGTAATACATCTAGTCAAATAAATGTTATCAGTAATTTAATTGTAAATAATGTAGCTCATGTAAATGTAGTTTGTCAGGAAGGTAATGTAAGTTCTGTAAATGTAGTGAGTAGTGAAAGTCCAAAAAAGTTTTTTCGTGACTCAGGAAACTAAGTTGAAAGCACAACGTTTACTTTATCTCAACTGTCAGGGACTAAATCAATTAAAAGCTGACTATATTCAGTCCGAATACCTAGAAAATACTACCCTTCAATTTTTATGTTTCATTGAGACCTGGTTTGAGAGTGAAAATGATTTTGTTTATTTTAAAAATTTTAACTTGGCGACGGAGTTTAGTAGAACAGAATATCAACATGCTGGCCTTGCAATATGGTGCAAGAAAGGTTGTAACTTTAAAAGTATTGAATTAAGCAATTATTGTGTAGAAAAAGAATTCGAGGTGTGCGGAATATCAATCGATTGTGAAATAAAAACAACTGTAATAGTGGTCTACAGATCACCAGCTTGTAGAAATTTTAAAGTGTTTTGTGACCGTCTCAATTTAGTTCTAGATAAGGTGTACAAGCAAAATACTAAAATAATTCTTAGTGGAGATTTTAATTGCGATCCAATTAGAGATATTAATAACTACAAAATTTTGGAAAGTACGGTTCTGTCTTTTAGATTAAGAAATTGTGTAACCAAACCAACTAGAGATAAGTATATGTTAGATCATATTTATGTAAATAACAATGGTATTAGTAACGTTTTAGAAAATTGTATTTCTGACCACAATTCAATTATATTCTGTGAAAATTTTGACATTGTGACTCAAAGGAGAGATTTTAGCTTTCAAAACAAACAAAATTTTAAGGACGACATTTCAAAAGAAACTTGGGAATCTCTTTTTTTGGAATCAAACTTAAACCTAGCTTATGATAGGTTTCATAATACTTTTCAATGGTATTTTAATAAGCATGTTACAAAGAAAACATTTTATAACAAAAAAAGAAAACTTGGGTAAATGGAAACATAAAAGAATCAAGTAAAAGAGTTAGAGAGTGGTACCAAATGTCTCAACAATATCCGGTATTAAAAGAAAATTATAAACAAGAAAAAAAAACGGCATATGAATCTCATCAAAAATACAAAAAAAGGTTATTTTGAGCAAAAAATTGCAAAATCAAAAAATACAAACAAAACTGTGTGGTCCATTGTTAAATACATGAACGGCAAAATTGAAACTGGTAAAAGTAATTTGAAAATAAAAATAAAAGAAGAAACGGAGGAAAATCCTCAGTTAGTTGGAAATCATCTCAACTCATTTTTTAACGAAGCTCCTTTGCAAATCATAAATAAGATCAACAGACAGACAGATAGACAAAAAAATACATCACACACATTACGAACGGACGAAAAAAATGCAACAAAACTTGTTAATGACGTTTTTTCCCTAACGAGTTTCACCGAAATTGAGTTATTATATTTACTAAAAAAAAGGCTTAAATCGAAATTTTCTTGTGGATTTGATGATGTTCCAAGCTATTTGGTAGTTAAATGTTTGGATTTAATTATTTCTCCACTGACATATTTGGTAAAAAATCTTTTGATTTGGGAGAGTTTCCAGAAAGGTTAAAATTAAATAAAATAATACCAGTGTTCAAAAAAAGTGATTCAGCCAATCCTGATAATTATCGACCAATGTCTGTCTCTTACATCGGTGTTTTCCAAAGTATTTGAGTATAGTTTTCTATATAGACTGGAACCGTATCTAGAGAAGCATCAGATAGTTTCTTCGAACCAGTTTGGGTACAGGAATGGCGTCTCTACGATTGATGCAATTAATAGTCTCATAGAAAACATAACAACTTGCATGGAAAAAGGAGAATGTCCAGCAGGGATTTTCTGTGACTTGAGTAAGGCGTTTGATTGCGTTGATCATGTCCTATTAATTAATAAACTAGAACGTTTTGGAATAAAAGAATGTCCATTAAACTTTGTTAAAACATTTTTAAGGCCGAGAAAGCAATATGTGTCGTTAATCGATTTTTCTTCCCAAATTAAAAAAGAAGTGGTGTCGAAAAAACTTGAAGTTACCTCTGGAGTCCCACAAGGATCTGTATTGGGGCCAATATTGTTTATTTTATACATGGAAGATATTAATTTAGCTACGGGAAATACTCAACTGGTGTCTTTTTGTGATGATTCCACAGTCACGGTAAGTGACAAAGTAGAACAAATTGTAGAGTATAAATGCAACTTGGCGATGTCTGGTATTACGGACTGGTTCCAAAGGAGCTCGTTGTTTATAAATCTAGACAAAACTCACTATTTAAGGTTTCATTTTCCCCAGAATAGAAGAAATTTGGATCTATCTATCTTAGTTAAGGATACTGTACTGGAAAATAAAGAAACTGTAAAATTTTTGGGTGTCCATTTGGATGAAAATCTGGATTGGAAAAATCACTGTGCTAAGGTAAATACCAGTTTAGGATCCTCATATTTTTTATTTAAAAATCTTAAAACTGTTTTAAATATCAACAAACTTAAAGTAATATATCATGGTCAGGTTGAATCACGTTTGAGATATAGCATTATTTTTTAGGGTGGATCAACAAATTGGGAGGAAGTTTTTATTAAGCAGAAAAGAATAATAAGATGCATGCTAGGACTGCCTCCTATGCAAACATGTCGTGATAGTTTTAAAAAGATCAAAATTTTAACTTTGTGCTGTCTCTATTTGCATGAATTGTGTAATTTTGTTTTTTCAAAAAAATCAACCCTAATTCGTAATATTAATATACATAATATAAATACAAGGCAAAAAAAACCAATATAGGGTGCCCTTTCATAAAACCAAATTAGGTAACAATCTGCCCTTAACAGTAGGAATTAGGGTTTTCATGAAACTGCCAAAGAGAATACAGGAGATTGAGAAAAGACATAAGTTTAAAAATGATTTAAAGGCTTTTTTGATACATAACGCTTTTTATGATATGCAGGAATATTTTTCAGGTAGTTTTTAGTTTATAATTTTTAACTTAAGTTATTGAGGATACTATTTCGGATAATTGAGACTGTAAAAATTTAAAAAATTATTTAATATTATTTTAGTCGTTTTGTTTTAGTTTTGTTACCTCTTTATGATTTTTTATTTTTTATTTTTTGACGTGTTCCATATTATTCCAGTAATTCCAGGGGGGGGTATTGTAGAGGAACACGTAATTGGGACATTTTTTATTAACGGCAATTGCAATTTGAATGGTCCTAGATACTTGGATCTACTGCAGCAGCACATTATTCCAACTGCTAGGCAGTTATTAGGTGTAAGATTTGGTGAAACATGGTTTCAACAAGATGGTTGTTCCACTCACAATGTTGGCCTTGTTAGGGAATATCTTGATAATGTATTTCCTAATCGGGTTATAAGTACACGGGGAACTATTTTATGGCCAGCTCGATCTCCCGATCTTGCTCCTAATGACTTCTATTTGTTTTTGAAGAAGCTTTTCAAATTATCACCCCTAACATGCTTGAAAACGTTGAAAGGGGTTTTTATAGTAGGCTCGGATATTGTCTAGCCGAGCAAGGATGACTTTTCGAACATTTGCTTTAATTTTTTTTTGACTGGGAGAATCTTTTTGGTTTTTAGAATGTATTATTTTATTTTGAGAACTTGCTTTTATTTTGTTTCTCCTTATTATTTTCATTGTAACTCGTCGTCACTGATAAATCTGAGCAGTTGACAATAAAACGCTCTTATTTATCAGTGACAAAAAATAAGAAAATTACGGTATAAAAATTTGCGTATTTATTGACCAAATTCCGGTTTCATTGACTACACTCCACACAGCACCGTGGTTAGAGGGGTACTAAATACAAGGCGAACGGCGGCGAACAGCAGCGAAAGGCGATCGGAAGCCTGAGTGTTGGTTGCTTCGCTGATAGGCGTGCGGTGTCTCTGCATGTACGTACACTGGCAAAGTAAAGTAATCTACGGAAAATAAAGATTTATTGTATTGTATTGTATTGTATAAATACAATAGTTTCGATATGTATACTATTATATCTTCTTAAAATAATAATATAGTATATTAAATACGACGTATTTGGTTTATTTCTTAAATTTATAGTCATTAGAATCAACAATACTTTGGAAAATAAAATGAATTATTGACGAAATAGGTTTTCCAAAATAATGTTGTTTCTAATGCACTGAAATACTTTAAAAAATACCCGAATTCAAATTTCAGGGCGCCGACGCCGCTACCCTAATTTAAGCTTCCGGACCCTAAGTCGTCAGATCGCCTTCTATACCCGTAGGTAGATATTTTGTGAAGGCATTCCCAAAATCAAATCCCTCCCTCCCAAAAATTTGCAACGTTTACAATAAATTCACTATAAATTAACAAATAAAAAATTTGACACCTATCAGCGTAAGCTGCTGCATGCTATTCTAAATGAGCCTTAACAGACTTTTGACCGTTTCAAAGTAAAGTTTCTTAAACTAAAACGTTTCGTTTTGAGGTGGATAAGTATATGAAGCATTTTTGCGTGGGGAGTGAGAGCGAAAAAGGGTCAAAGAGCGCCGCGGGCCCAGTCGTATCATTTGTCTGGCCCCATGTATTTTACATGTGGAGAGGCTTAAAGGAAAATGAAACATCGTCTAAGCCTGGGCAATCACTGAGTCAGCCGAAAATGAAAGTAAGAGCAATAAAGTGTATAATAAAAATTGATTTAATCATAAGTAAAAATTTGTTTTAGAAAACCAAATTCACAATGCCCTTAGATAAATTTCTTAAAGATACTCGATGCTTACGGACACTTTGGTTATATTATTATCTGAGAAATCTTGGGACCTAATTTTCGAAGCTGCAATAGGAATTGATCTCTCAACAGCCAAAGCACATCATCAAATGCATGCTCACAGTTCAAGAATGACCGCGGCAAAACCAATGCTCACTCTGCCATAGAACTTTTTATTTAGGCTTGTTTTCGCGACTGCGTCACACTCCACATATCTGCGTCGCTTTCTCTCTCTAACGTTTAGAATGATATGGAATTTATTCCAACTCATTATTTTGGTTTTGTCAAGGAGTTTACGGATGGCGCCACTTGTAATTACATATGGGGCAGAGATGTCACGAAATAAATATATGTGCATCTAAAAGAACATAATATAAGCACCGGCGTAAGCAGGAGAGGGCACTTTTGGGCTCAAGCTTCTCAAAAGTTACTAAAAAAAATAACTCATAAAGGTTGACCACCAGTTGCCTAAAAATATGAGCCTTGTCGACGTTTTCCAATAATTTAAATAAACAAGAAAAAGGAGAGGAGCATTGTTTTTCTAAGCGGCACCTTTGGGCGCCAGATATTTGGGCGTCAATGTGTAAAAAATGGAAACCCACAAAAAGCCGAATTTACTAAACCGAAACACAATTGAACAGAAAATAAAACGTCCGAAATGAAATATGAACGAAAGTAATACACCCAGAAAATACTGGATACAAATATAGTTTTATAGAATTGTAATTTACTCGATTCTTAAAAGACAATAATATAATTTAACCGATTATAATTTTCCCGAAACTTAAAATATAAGAATTACAGAAGTAGAATAATTGTCTAGAAACGAAAAACACCCGACCCACAAATTGATAGAAAATAATATGCCTGACTCTTAAATGACCAGAACCACAATCCAGCCGAATCGCTATTGGGCGTGCGTCAAATTTAAATATCTATAGCGCCGGGAATTTTTTTAATTAATGCTGTAGTTTCTCCCCAGATTTTAAGTAAAAAAAAGTACAGCTGGCAACGCCTTGTTCTTTAATTTTTTAATCTTTTGACAGAGTGCACAGGGAAAACTAAACATCAGAATTAGCTGAAATTTTGCAGGGGGTATCATTTTTAAATCTGATCTGAACCTGAAGGATTTTTCAAAATTCTCAATTATTTTTTCTTCACAATAAAAGCTCTGGCGCTGTCATCTATCCCAAAAGTCTCAAAATAATTGCGGTTTAGAAAAAACCCAATTTACAAAAGAAATATATTTCCTTGCTTTAGCGAAAATAAAAACTAATTTTCCTTTTTTCTAAAAGCCTGTGCACTCCGGAAAAGAAAACCGATCAATCAATCACACTTCATTGAATTTGGGAGACACTTGCATTTCAAGTGTTGGACGATAGATTGCAGAATTTATACGATTCCATGGTAACTGCAGGTGTTTTGCCAACAAACTTTAAATCGGGCCGTAGTGGGACAGAAGAGTAGTTTTATGTTTTCTGACAGAAAACCATTCGAGGTTATGTTTATCTTTCAAAAATGTGTTTTCAAAAACATTGTTCCAAAACAAATATAAAACCACTCCGCGTTGCGCGGGCATTATCCCGAGTCTATCAAAGAACCAAGAGAACTTTACTGGCTCGCTGGGATTACTAGGAATTCGCATAGAAACGTTCGGTACCCATAACCCCACATAATTTTGTTTTTATTTTGATTCACCCATTTTTTTTAATTTAAATTATTGCGGCATAGTTATATGCAAGTGTACTAGTCAAATCTTGGAGTGTAAAGGATAGGTTTTAGAACCTCAGTTTTAAAAACACACGGATACTTGAGTACTAACAAAACAGGTCAGTAAAGCTCCATTTAGAGGTTGGAAAGACTCTTGCTACTCGTTGACGCTCCTGTTTAAAATAGAATACGATTATTTCGTCTAGTGCCAGTAGCCAATTTTTAAATCTGCATGCTTTTAAGTTAACCTGTTGTAGGTATCAGCTAGCGGGAGTGTTTCCAATTCAATTATAAATGCACCTGTAAATGCAACCTTAAACATTACACCCAGTTACTTTAATACGGAGTTGTGTAGCGTTTTTTTAGCAGGTAATTCTGCAATAAATGATTTTATTTTATTTTAGTATTTTACTTGGTTTTTTAGCGGCGCAGAGCGCGAAAAGTCAAAATAAGTAACCTAACCCCAAATTTTGGACCCGGTGCTAAAAAAGCTCTGGTGTCCCACTGTGGATAAACATAAATAAAGTCTCCGCGTTGCCATGAAAAACAAATTCAATCATGTAAAATTTTGCAAAAAAATCAGGTCGACATAGTTAAATTGATTTCCCGTACAGTGTTGCTAAAAACAAACAATTCCCCAGATTATAACTACGACCTTAAATGATTTTATTTAACTTCACAGTTTCTGGCTGTCTATCTGTCTATCAAATCTTGCGATTAATTTTTGTAATCTAGGTCCGATGACAATACAATATTATGAAGAAATTTGGGGGTAGGGGGTGGTTCAAGAATGTAAAGGGGGTAAATTAATACAATATTTTTGTGTTTCTATAAAAATATATTGCGTTTAAATTTAGTTCTATGCATATATTTTCTAGTGATTTGATTTTCCCGTCCGTCATTGAATTTTCGACACAATTTTTTTCGGAGCACTAAATTTCTTTTCTTTTAAGTTCTGACAAATTATAGTTTTTCCAAATTTTCTTTCGGGTTTTTTATAGGGACCCTTAAAAATATGTACAGCCGATTCCAAAATTGTCACGATTTTCCTTTGGTATCACACGGCACAAATTTAATGTCAATCATTTTTTTTTGTACGAACCTCTTAAAGCATTTTTATATAAGAACGGTTTAAAAATTTTGTCGCATGAACACCACTAAAATCGCTTTGGGCACTAAAAAAACGATTTAAGAAAGCGTTTTATCGGTGTAAAACCGATTTCAAGGTCGGTATAAACACTTTAAAAACGCTGTTTTTAAACTGATATTAAATGACATCCAATGAATGACGGAGAAAGCGATTTTATTTAAAACCGTCCTTATGTAAAACCGGTTTTAAGTAAGTATAAACGTAGTAAATGTTTTCTTTTTTTTTAGAGCAGGCTGTACTTTCTGTATACTTTTGGGTGTCACGAGATAAAGAAATGCTGCCACTCATATCCCATAGGAATTAAGCTTTCAGAGGTTACGCAAAAAATCTTATCTTTTAAGTTTTATCAAAAAGAGGGCGAGTTAAAAAAGAAGAGGTTTGACAGAATGTGATGCATGATCTCTAAATAGAAATCCTGATGCCGCAGTCTGAATTTACGCAGATGGTTAAAACAGGCAAAGTAGGAATTTTTAGGGTATTAAAAATAATAGTAGTTATGTAACTAAATGCTAAAAAAATGTCATGTGTTGCATTTTTAATTATTTTCTTTTTTTCATTTCAAAATTTTTGTCGGCGAGGAGGGATATTTTCAAGCATATTTTTTTTTGTATTTTCGGCATTACGAAATTTTGATTAATGGTAGACTTATCTCAGAAAAATAAAACTCAAAACTAAAGAAAGAAGAGCACTCCATAAATAATAAATTTATCTTTAATACAACCCACATTTGGAGCCACTATTGCATAACAAAACCCGTGTTTTCTCCAATACAAAAGTGTGAAATTATCGGGGGTATCGACTTAAGCACAAAATACATTTTTGTGACATTGGGTGAGGGGGGGGGCAGAAATAAAATGAATGAATTCATTGAAAAGGGGGATGGTCGAGTAGGTGTATGTAACTTAGGTATATTTAATAGCACAGGCGGATCTAGTCCTAATTAAGAACAAATCTAGGTTCGCAAATTCATGTCTCAAATGCTGTTGATAAAAATTCATTAAAAAAGAACTGTAACAATCAGTGGCGCCCCCAGGGGGGAGTTAACCCTCTCCCCCCCGGAAAACCTTGTTATGGTCACATTTTTACTTCAAATTAAGTTTTTTTTTTAATTATTTATCCTTAACCCCCTCACTCTGAAGTCAATTCCTAGGTGCGCCACTGTAACAACGAATAAGGTTATGGTTTCAATTATAGATTTGTGGCCAACATCAAGTCAGGCGAAATTTTTTAGAAAATTGTATTAAAAATGCCAATTTTTACGAGACGATGATAAGTTTAACACAATTTTTTTTAAAGGATTTTCATCCCTTTTCATATTTTGTGTGATTTATCCCCGTTATCCCCGTGCCTACGCAACTACTGCAAACGCGTTTGTTTTCTAGCAACACATACTTCAAATTATCCGAACAAATTTCAATATGGCGGCTGACATTAAAACACAGAAACTACAGTGCATTCATATTGTTTACAAAAACCCGCAAAACCTTAACAAGCGTCAAGCACGAAGAGAAACATGCACGATGCACTTTATCAACACATTATTCCCACAAACACAAACATTTTCAAGATAAAATAAACCGCTGGCTAAACCTCTACAATTTATCTAAGGAATCTTCAAGAAAATATTTGCAACATCTCCGCTGAAAGAAACACGTTCGTTTTGAATAGTTTTTCCCACACGTTTCGGCCATTTTGGTCCATCTATTTATAAGAACCAGCCTATATGGAGGTGGTGCATTTTCCATACAAAATCTTGAAGTATTGGGGTTGCGTATATGCAAATCTAAATGAGATATTTATTAGGCACTTTTTGGTGGAGTTTTGTGCAATATCTCCTAAATATAACCAAACGAACGTTTTAACCTCATGCAATATCTTTTCGTTATTGCCGTCATTAGTGACTGCGATTTTTCGTTGGGCTTACACTCAGATCCGGCTATTAACTTATAATGCACTTTAGACTACTTTAGACACGGGCCCACACACTAGACAGTTTAAGTTACTCCAGTGGTGGCTTTAGAATGGGGCGCGCCTCCCCCTCAAAGATTTAAAAACGAAATATTCGAGAAGGTGTGGCAGCTTATCCACATCTATTTTCTATTAGGCTATTTGGTTTTTCTGAATAAAATAACGAAGATCTGATTACTTTTGAACAAATTTCTATAATCATCAAAACAGTCTAGTCTGACATGTATATCAGCTCTTGTAATGAAATTAACTCTGTGTTTCGGTCTTCCGTTGTCTATATTTTATTCATACATGATGTTTCGATCACTACAAGCTCTGATTGTCTTCAGGTGCAAACTACAATCAATTCCTAAGGCCACGTACTTATATACTGCGAGAAATCACTCAACCTTGAAGTTTAAGAAGTTGGCTCCGACCAAGGAAGGGCTTCCAAATATTTAAAATTTCAACACTTGGTTTACTGAAAATACTGTGATTCTACCCAATAAAGGCAGCTTCAAGGAATTTTCGTTTCTTCCAGTGTGACTCCTTGTGCAAAACCTTTGCTTCTGCCCACTTCATTCGGTGTTGTTTTCACCATGCATGTTCGGCGATTTCTGATTTCGTCGTTTCACCTTTTTGGGTATTCGTCTGATGTTTCCTAAGACTAACAAATAGTGGTCTTTCTGTTTCGCCTATGTATAATTCACCACACTTACAAGAAACTTTTGTTTTACTAAAAAGGTTTCGAATTGTATTACTAGATTTAAAAGCTGTTTTAATATTAAAGTTTTTCGCTACTCTTCGAATTTTCTCTGATACTCCTTTAACGTATGGAGTTGTAAGGAATGCATCTGCTTGGTTTTGCTCTTGGAATATTAGTGCTGCTTGAAATATTAGTGCTGCGCGCCGGCTTCGCTTGCACTTTGAACTTTGATGAGAAAGAGCCAAGAGTAGTAAATAATAATATTTAAAAAAAGAACGAAAAATAGCAGAGGGAACGGCAAACGATTCTCCGTGTATCCAAACTAATGCTGAACAAGTTGTTGTTTCTTTTAGTAAAAATTCAAGACCTTCGTTAAGTCAAAATGTAGACCTAATGGAAATTCCGTAACAAATTGTCTTGGCAGTATTCAAGAAATCGTAACTTTCTTCAACCTTTCTTCTAAACAAACCTATGAATTAGAAAAATATTTAAAGTGTATCCCTTTGGATTGAGAGGCACAACGCCATTTTACAATTTGCTACTGACCTGTTAGTGTCAAGTCAAGGCTTTAAGGGATATTTCTGAATGGGATGGTAATTTATCCTCTAGTGAAGCAAACATTTTGTTAAAAGTAATTTGTGACTGATGTGATTTTATTTTTACAGTGTTTTGTCTGGCTGATACTTTTAGCTTAACTCGACCATTAGCTAAATACCTACAAAGTATAAAATCATCTCCTAAATGCTCTGAATCAAAAAAGGGCCGACCTTGATTCATATCTTTTTGTCAATTATATTCTACAAGTTCAAAAAATACAAGTAAACACAATTCCCTTAAGAAGGTCTTATCAGAAATAATTTTGGTTTGGTAATAAAATAAATTTAATTATAAATTATTTTATCTTTTTACGGGGGGGGGGGAGCGAAATATTTTGTCTCTGTCTACTTACGCGTTTATATCCACTTTGACATTTTTTTTTCCTTCAACTCTACGTAAAACCCTATTTTTTAGGAGTTTCGGTGGGTAGGTGGGAGAGGCAGAATATTTGTTTTTCTGCTATATTATTAGTATTTATACCAATTCATAAATTTTTTTCCTCATTTTTATGTATTCTATTTTTGGCAAAAATAAGGACCTAGTGGGCTGGGACGTTATATTATATCATAGTTATATGATTTTACCCTTTTGGGGCTAGTTGCACCAAGAGACACTGTATGTATGACATCTATTGAAGAAAAACGGCGCGACAACCCCATAAAAGTCACTAAAACTGATATTTTTTGGTTATGTTTTTTTCTTGTCAAAATTTGCGGCTCAGTCAATTTTCCTTTTTTTTAAGAAGAGCTCTAATCTCATTTTAATAAAAATATATTTTTATCATCACTTTTACAACCCAACTGAAAAAATATAAAATAGGTAGCGATATTAGAAAAGCCGTTCACCGCTAAAAATTCAAAAATAAATCTTTTTACTAAACATCAAAAAAATACACGAAAAAATATAAAATGAAATAATTTTAAATTGAAATAAAAATTATTTTATAGTGTATTTTTATGAAGTTAGTCATAATTTTCTGTTAAATAGTACATTATATACCTAGGGACTAAAGTGGGACTTTTTATCTCTAGGCGAATTGTTTGTAGTCCGACCGGAGAGAGGGCTACAATTCGCTGAGGGATAAAAAGACACTTTAGTCACATGATATGTATACTATTTTTTGTACTTTTGGGCACCGTTTTTATTAAAGCGAAGATACATCAGTTACTATATGCACTGCAATCACTGAAGATTGCAACACTGAACATACCCAATTGGCAATATTTCAACTTCAATACAGCAGCGAAGCGGAACCGCCTCAGATTCGGGACCACTAGTTCATTTAGTTAGTTGCAGTGGGACCATTTTAAATATTAATGTGACGCACAATAATATCAAATAGTTTAAAAATGTATAGGTTAGGTTAGTTCTTTCATTCATTCATTCATTTCATATTGTGTTCATGCCTATTTTTGGATGTTACAAATAAATATAAATGTTTCTAAAATGCGTTTTTATCAAACCTTCATTCGTTCTGACGTTAAGTTAATTTATTATTATTATTTTAGTCCCGGGGACTAAAATATTTTAGTCCAGGGGATAAAAAGTACCATTTTAATCCATGAAATGAGGGAGTAAAATACGTTTTGTTCCGTGAAGTGCAAAAAAGTTTTTATTATATTATAAAAAAAAATAAATTAAAAGTTTTGCTTGTTTTGCAACGCCCACCCCATATATTCCGCTGGTGCTTATAAATATGTGAGTTTCTTCCACACGTTTGTGCCATTTTGGCCCGAATAGTCGCCACCTGCGTTGGAGCTCTCTCAGTACGTTATTGTCCTGGCAAGAGGGCTTTTTCGGGTTATTTTTGGGTTATTTTCTTTTATGGACCATTTATCGGATGCAATCCTGAATGGAAAAAATGCACAGATATTAACGCACGCCGCATTGAGGACCACAAATGAAATCATATAGTTATGTCATCAACTGGGTAACTCTCTCAGGTGTGTGACACTGAAAAAACTAATCGTTTGTCCAGATGCATATGCTTCGGATATACAGAGTGTTTCACATTCGATGCCCTCCATGGGGATCTCCTAAACGGTGAAAGAAAAGGTATAAATTGGGGCAAAGTTGGGCAATTTGATGCTTTGCTAAAAATTAAAAAAAAGTTTACAAAATCTGTGAAGTTCCGTAAATAGGCAAAAAAAACGAAATCTTCATTTTTAGTTTTTAATTTTTTTGTGTCTTTTAAAACTGTCAAAAAACTTTCCACAGGTACTTTTTGAAGATCTACCTAATGACAGGTCCGTTTTTAAGATTTGATACTTCAATGTGACTGGGGGGCAATTCCAGTGGGCTATCGTTATGAGATAACGATCGCTATCGCCATTATTTTCACTGTTACGGCAACATCGCTTATTATTAATTAAAAAGAAGGCTTAAATGGCACGCAACCAGCAATACTTTCCCAAAACAACTGTCAAATGCCGACAGTCAGTCAAGTTTGTTTAGATTTTTGTTGCGGCGAAATTTCGAGAAAATAATAATTTTCATGAGCTTTTTGCACGCAATATGGACTAAAAATCTGATCACAATGTGATGGTGGTCAACCGTTATTGAATTTTGTTTGGAAAAGCCACGTTCTCTGTGAAGAAAAATCCACATGGGCCTTGTGTGGAAGTGCCTCCAGATTTTTTGTTTGGGTAAGTACTTATATTTACTTTATCTTATATTCTATTCTGTTCTTTTTGGTGCTTAAAGAACACTACTTACATAATGTAAACAAAAAGATATAGTAGGTCCGTTTTAAGTTCAGTTTATACATTTTGAAAAGACGTGAGCCAGTGGCCAGAAAACCGAAAAATAATTTTACAAAATATTCATACATTATAAGAAAAAAAAGTTGGAAATTCAAGAATGCAGGATTTGTTTGATCCAAAGTTATTACACTGACTTTTTATTAAAAAAAATCTGACATTAAATAATATCTACCTATATATCGAGAAAAAATCAAATATTATTTATTTGGACAGTTTATGTTTGTATTTTTTGAGGTTATAGCCAAATTACTAAATATTATGTATGAATAATAGTACTTACAACAGTCCGCATTGAGTACCTAGTTGAAGAGAGGCGGCTGATTCTGAACTGCTATGCATGATCAAGTAAAAATTTAGCATCCCTTCTCATACTGTCCCCCCTTCTTCAATTATTTTATTTGCACAGGATAGTAGATCTTTTGAACTCCCTCCCTCTGACAGACAGATAAGAGTCATGTACCTAACTTTCATATATTCAAATTGATTTTACTAAAACCAATTTTGATGTACACATTTTCTTTTTTTAAGGTTTTCAAAGTTTTAATGTTTTAATGTAATATAATTTACTGTTCTTTTTTTAGGTCAACAGTTGAAAATCTCCAAGAGCAGGACCCATACTGTAGTGCTAATAAGAGAGAAAATAAATTATGAAGTTTGGGAATAAACACTTACCGTAGCTGCTCAATGTATATTGATAAATTATCCATAGAAATCAGTTTTGGTAAGTTTTCAATTCCACACTGATTTTAAATTTGTAGGTACACCTATTGTCAAGTAATGCAAACTATCCTAAGATTTTGTCCCATACAGTCAAGTATTGTCAGGTATTATCGAGTTTTCGTACACCTATTGGAGGTGTTGGCCTCTCGGTTTTAGATTCTGAGTTTTAAAAATGTTTACTTAAATCTAGTAAACAAAAAAATTTGTGTAAATATAATATTTTTGTGTAAAAGTAGAGTATTGTGGTTTTTGACGAAACATCATTTTAAGTTTCACAATTATGTCAGTAATAAATAGTCATTTTTAAATATTTAACCTTTGCGTTTCTACATAATTTTAAGACCAAATTTCTCAGCTTTGTCAAAATAAAAATGCACAAAACTTTTAACTTTTCAAACTCTCTACTGTTGATCAAATTCCTGTCTTAAAAACTCTTTTAGTTTTTATCTACTGTTTTACAAAGTTTACTAGTTCTTATTATTATTATCATCACACAAAATTAGTAAAGTTTAAAAAATTTAATAATAATAAATTGTAATTTTACTCAGAAATCATTTTATTGAGATAATTTCGTTTTTTAACCGGTATCAGAGGGTTTTTACCTCGACTTCCCCTTCCTTTGGAACGCCACTGGGTAACTATATACACCTATATAACAAATCTTATGCATTTTTGTTAGATAACGTTTAAAAAATTGGATTATTTAATTCACATTACATATTTTATGGATGTCACTAATAAAAAGAATAAGTAAAATTGATAATACAGTACCTAAAATATGTTATAAAAATCTAAACTTTTTACATGAAAAAGTTAGCTCATTTTTTTCCTCGTATTGAAAGGTCATTCATTCATTTTGATTCAGGCCTAGATGAGAAGATTAACTTTAAATTTGGCACAAAATTGGAAAAATATTGGGAAAAAAACAAAAAAAAAATAGCACATGGTATTGCTATTGTCTGAAGTATTAATTCAACTGAACTAACTGGTTAGCTGATTAGACTATAGATTTGCATACATCACACCTATAATAAATTACTTTAAATTTAAGCAGGCAGCACCCCACCCCACCTACGCAACTAAACATTTTAGCAGGACAAAACACATATGGTAAGCTACCTTCACATTAAAAAGAAAACATTTTAAAATCCAAAAATTCATCAGTAAAATTAAAAGAATTGGCTACTTTCGTTTCAACCACACATAAATTTCCACTTCTTTATTGCTGTAATTTAAGTTTTTGTTTTCTACTATTTTTATTAGCCACCAAAACCTAAATATTTCAAATTTCATTAGTAAAATTCAAGGAGGAATAAAGTTTTAAGGTAACTTTTTATGTCCACAGGATATTTAAAAAAAAATCATTAAATAACAATTAAAGATCTTGGAGTAACTAGGGGATAAGCCACACTTATTTCGTTAATTTACAAGAAAAACTCAAGTCTTTTTCCACTTGGATCCCAACTTGTTAGATTTTCTGAACTTGTTCCCTTTGTTTTCCCAAGGTTTTTAATTATTATTCACTATCTTGATAGTTTTTTTGATCGACAGTTTACATTACTTTTTCTAAATAATATATACAAGGGCCAAATTCATATCGTTTTTTTCAACAGGCAAGTTTTTTTACGACCTTAGCCAGAAAGTTGTTTTATCCTCTCCCTTAGTTTCTAAATCAAAGTGCGTTGGACCAAATTCACACAAGCATTGACCATCACTTAAGTTTCTACTTTATCTTAAATATTAAGATGTGGGGTAAACAAAAGATAGTCAATAATAAAATTTTCAAAGTAGAATGTAATGTAAAACTTGGTCCGTACTTTTCTAAAAGAATCTAAATTGGCAGACAGCAATAAAACTGGTGGCCAAAAAATTGGTGAGATATAGTCGATGTAAGTCTAATAAGTCGGATTATACTCTTGTTCAAAGGGTGAGGTGATTAAAAGTTACTATTGGTGTAATTGATTGATTTTATAAACCAAACCTGAAAGCTTTCAATCTTAAGTAGCCATTTCACTGGCTTACATTTTGAAATACATCTTATTTTTTGTTTCAGGTTAGCAGTGCCCAAGCTGATGAAAGAAAAGATGCAATCCACCAATTATTGAAATATTAGAAAACAATTTGTAATTCAGATGCAATCCACCAATTATTCAAATATTAGAAAACAATTTGTAATTCTAAGTAACATTTAAACCAATAAGTAAAATAAATCAGTTTTTTTATCCCAAATTTTATTATTTTTTAATAGCAATGTTAAGAGTGACAAAATCAACTCAAATCAATTTTTTCTTTGTAATATAATAAATTGGTAATATAAAATTAAAAACTAGTATAAAGTATTAATCTAGCCAAAAAAATACATTTATCTAAATGCATTGTAAAAAACTTGCCATGTCAGTCAGTAAAACTTTAGAGTTAATTTAAAAATGCAGCATACATTTAAGGCCCTTTATTTGAAGTAGGTACTAAGTAGGTTTCTTAAATTATATTACTCAGGTATTAAAAATTAAAATAATTTGCTTAATTAGCCAACTGCTATATAAATATCAAGCTATGCTATGTGTGTGTGGGAATAAATATCATTTAGGTAATTTAAAAATGGATGTAAAATAATGAAGAAATATCATTTATAGTCCAATTTTTAAAAACATCTTCATCAATTCTTTCTTGAAATAACTTAATACTGTACTTAACTTACCCCACCAAACCAATCTAAAGGCTCTTGAAAAAAAACTCTGCCTTATTTTAAAAAGTTTGCAATAACTGACTCCCCCAAAAAATCTGCGAATTTTTTTGAAAAAGTTCTAAAATCGTAGTTACAATGTTCTATAACTATCACTTAAGTGACATTTAAATTTTTTGATTTAAACAAATGTGGCCTAACAGAATTAAATAATAAAATTTTATTTCTGTACTATATTTTACACAACTTTTTAATTCATTAAAAGTTATCTTATTATTTTTTAATGGGAGAACAAATAACATTTAGCATACATGTATATTGCATCAGTTTCTTCTGAAAGTTAGTTTCACTATGTCTATTGAACATCGAATCTTTGTCTAGTTTCATTTAGTGCCTTGGAAGGTTGGTCTGTGTCTTACTTGAATCTATCCATAGTTAATTTGTGGCCCAAGTTGTGGTCTTGTGTGGTACTGATTCTTACATGTAGCTCTATTCACATACCCTAGCATGTTATACCTAAAAAGAAGTATACACTTTAAGTTTTATCAAAATAGTACTTATCCAAAATCTGATCAGAGCTTTAAGTAGTTATTTTTTCTTTGGTGAACTGCAAGAATCTAAGTCAGTAGTTTTCATTTTAAATAAATGTATCACATTCTTGCCAAGCCTGACTTTAATTTAAGTGGGTGATAAACTCAACTAGTGATGTACAAGTTTGGGATAAGTAAAACAAATATTTCCCCATAACAAAAGCTAGTTTTACTTACTGTGCCGTTCTTTGTGGGCTCCAAATATGGTGTGAACTTATTTTCGTCTTGTTTGGTTCATGAACGATGACAGATAATTGCTACGTTTTCATGGGAATTGAGTTCGTTCTGAAAACGATTTCAATCCGATACCGTCCATGAAAACGCCTGTTTTTCTAGTATGCAAATCGATTTCAATCTAGATCCGACCCTGAAAATTTTTAGGGTCGGATCAAGATCATATTGAGATCGAAATATCGATTTTCCATGAAAACGGGGATTGAGTTTACACATGCGTATTGCGTGGGATTATCAGACAGCCGCCAAATTATATTTTATTGCTCACTCTCTTTTTGAGAGAGAGAGAGAGAGAGAGAGAGAGAGAGAGAGAGAGAAATAGAAGTGAAACTGTGGAACCGGCATTCTAAAATTTGGTGGAGTGTATAGAAAAAAGAAGATTACTAACATAACCTTACTTAAATAACTAAAGATTGGTTTTTAAAGACTTTAAAAAAATTAATTATGGAAAATAAAAGAAATATTTGGCTCGAAAGTGTGTGTGCTATGCACATATGCCAGTCCAGCATTTCTTTCTTCACTTCCACTTGCAAACAGAGTAGTAATTAAAATTAGAAAAAATGAATAAAATACATTTAAAAAAAAGGACCAAAACTCAAAAATGAATATTTCACAACTATGACCTATGTCAGCTGCCAAATATCAAAATTTGAAAACCTGTCATGAAAACTCATGAAAAAAAAGTTTTCAAAACATATTGAAAACGAATTCAATATCCATGAAAACACAGCAAATATTTCGCAACTTTATTTTGACAAGTCACCTGACTTTTTGGGTTCATTGACTATCATCAGCCCAAATTCAATTTTTGCTTTTAAATTACTCAGGATATTTTGGAAACCCGCTTGCAGTACTTTTTTTGACATTTTAAAAATTACAGTATTTTGATGTTTTGTTTTAACAAAATAAGTTAGCCTAATATTTTTAGAATTGTTTAAATTAAAAAAAATTTAAGAATTAAAAACTAAGAAAAAAAGCGGATTTTTAAAATATTGGGCCAAATTACCTTGTTAAAACAAAACGTCACAAAAAAAACTGTCAGTTTTAAAATGTCAAAAAGGTACTGTAAGCGTGTTTATAAAATATCTTGGGTAAGTTAAAAGCAAAAATTGAATTTGAGCTGATGATGGTCAATCAACCCAAAACATCAGGTGATTCGTCAAAATAATGTTGCAAAATATTATCTGTCATTCTTCATGAACCCAACGGCAGAAGAAAAAAAGCACGTGTCTATCACACCTCTCACACTAAAAAGTCAAATGTCAAAAACGGACCTGTCATTAGCTAGATCTTAAAAAAGTGCTTGTAGAAAGTTTTAAGCGTTTTTTTGACAGCTGTAAGCATCAAGGTGCAGAAAAATAAAAACTGAAATTGAAAATATCGCCTTTCTCCGGAACTGCCCGAATTTTTTAAACTTTTCTTTTTAGTTTTAGGAAAAGCATGAACTTGCGCAACTTTGCCCTAATTTAAACCTTACCTTTGTATCTCCTACCTTTAAGAAAAGCCCCACGGTGAGCATCGAATTTGGAACACTCTGTATGCCAAGTGCCTTAAACATGGTTTTCAAGAAAAGAAAAAAATATAGAAGAGCAGAGTTTTTTCAATACGTGCCTTTTTCTAAAAGCCATGGTTGATCTTGGTTCAAAATTTTAAGCATTTGACTTATCGTTACTCTAGATGTGAATGGAATTAATCCACATAGCACTACTTTTGAGTAAAATAAGATTAAACACTTTTTGTATAATAAAAATGGTTATTTTTTTGTTTGCTATTATAAAAAAAGTAATAAGTAAAAAAATGAACGAAGGTTAGATCTTTTGTCAACACAAAATATAGACATTTTTAAAGTAATTGCTATCATTAACTCAAAATTAAATATTTTGTGGATTAGGACCGTCTAGGGCGACGTTATATCAAGATCATATGCGTTGGCACCAAATGATTGGTTTTTCAGTGCAGAACATCTAATTTTTGAATTGCGAAAAAAACATTTATAGTTGAAAAATTGATATATTCGAAAAGTTTAAGTTTTTTTTTTGGTCTGACTAAATTTGGTTCACCACTCATTTGAACAATTCATAACTTTCTTATTTCTTACCCGATGTTTACAATTGATATATTAGTAGACTCACGAAATATAAGGCTCTATTTGCAAATTCTAGTTTTTTTACCAGTGGCACACATAAAAAATTGTAGGCGGGTCAAACATACCAATTTTTTAAAAATGTCCGACATCTTGGATTTTTATTAATTGTGAAGTTTGGCACTAAATTCCTAAATTTGAAAGACCTGGCTTTTTAAAATGGTAAACGTTTTTGAAATCAGGCAACAACTTTTTAGGTAATAGACAGTCAAAATGTCCCGTTTTTTTAAGGCGACCCTACAGAACCATTTTTGAAAAAAATAAGGAGTAAAAATAACATATATTTTTATAAATCAATTTAGAAGAATAAATTATAAAATATGTGTGTGTATCTTATATTTCTATAAATGTCAAAAAAGTAATATAATAAAATGAATCTCGTGTCCGCAAATAAAAATGAAAGTAAAACTCGTGGCATATCGGACAAAGCGTTTTTGTTACAGTGACCTTATACTTTTACAGGTTTCTACTTTATAACCTGCTGAACGGTACAGGATTCTGTATTTACGGTGTCTTGCACTTTTCAATTTTGATATTTTTGTTTCTCGGTTTATTCGACAGGTCCCCAAGGATTACAAACATTTTGTTTTAAATTCTAGAGGTGTGCATGGTCATTGTGTAGCTTCAACTGCCAGGTATATTCCTATGACTCCCTGATGATTCCTAATAAGGATGAAACAGGTCTATAGGTGTCTGGATTCTCCATTAGACATTGGAGGCCTGGTCGTAATGAAGTGAGAAACAAAAACGCTTTGTCCGATATGTCACGAGTTTTACTTTCAAAAGTAATATAGTTTGTTAGATGTGCTACGTACGGAACAAAAATTTAGTAATGTGAATTTTTAAAGCCAAATTGATTTCTATTTATAATAATCTTATATATTTAACAATGCTAATACGTAGAAACGGAACGACGGATAACAGAAACCTGTCTTTTACACATATATCTTCTCAAACAAACTCTATTTTTCTAATTTATTGTATCGTAAACAGTTTGATTAGCTGTCAGTAACACAAACGCTCTATTTTGCTCTATGGAAAAAGATCGCTTTATTAGGCTAAAACTATACGATCGAAAAGGCAAAAGTGTGACATCTAATTTTATATGCAGCGACCGTCGCCAAAAAGTTGGCACACATTGCGAGGCGACTTTGCAGGGCGCCTTCCTTCGCTTAAACCTGATCCACACTTCTATACTTCTAAAGCTAAAGCTTTTTTTAATCTAAAGCTTTTTGTTTGTACAACTCACAGAATCATAGATACACTCAAGTAATAATTTCAAGAGGCTATCAAGACAACATACAGAATCATAGGCAACCAATGGGGTGGCAGAGCAAGCCAAGTAGTACCAAACCCTTTAACGCGGGTAATTGAGAGTCATTTTAAGCAAAACATTTTATCTCTTTTACGTTTTTTCTAGACTATTTTAAACAAAGTGGGCTGGGTTTGGGCGAGATATATTCTTAATTCTACATGTTTGATGGCAAAATCAAGGTGATGTAGGAGAAAATTTTAATAAAATTATACTGAAATATCGCCTTTTACATTTTTTAAATGCTGTTTCATTGAAGCCATTTGGCCGCCCCCATAAAACAGCCGTCTGAGGCGGCCGCCTCCTTGCCTCACCTCTACAGCCAGTCAAACAGACAAATAAACCAATAAAAATTCTAAAAATTAATATCTATATGTTTTGCAATTATTTTTATATACAGAAATGGTCTGTCTAGAGATTTATTATATGTATAGATTAGTGTTAAAAGGATTTTAGCTATGGATATGTTAACTTAAAGCTTTTTGATTTGTAGTTATGTTATAGTTTTTATATAGTATATTCCTTTGATCTTCCTTGAAACTGTTTCTCTTAAGTGTTTCTTAGTTTTATTTAAAAAAAAGATAAGTATAAAAAAGAATTAGTGTAGGGACATATGTCGATAATTTTTATCGCGTGGAATTTTGAATGAAGGAGTGTTGTGACTATATGAGATTGATAGCTTTTTAGTCACACTATCAAGTGTTACACCCGTTTTTCGAATCCATGTAGAAGGGGTTGATATGACGTCATCTTTCAAGAAGGCGGCCAAAAATCATAAAAAATGCAACTGTCGCGACCCAGGCATGGTTATACTCGATTCCATATAACTCGAGGACGAGGATTTCAAAAAATTTCAAGGTCATCCGACCTTAGATGACTTTAAAAATCGCTAAAAACAAGATTTTTGCCATTTTCTCTTCAAAAACTCTTAATAATTCGATGTTTTTTAAAGCCAACTTCAAATTTACCTCAAACTATTAGGTATGTACACCAAATGCGATCCTTAGAGTTTTATGCAGTTTAAAGCTTCATGATCTTGAAAAATATCCTAGTAAAATTAACGTATTGCAAAAATAACATACTAAAGGGCGCTTTTCATCAACTATTTAAGCAAAGATTACCAAATTTCGTAAGAAAGATAAGAAGATCAAGTACCAGAATATTGTATAACCACATTTTATTTTATCCAGTTTCGTAAAAAGAGCAAAAATGACAAGGTGGCCATCAATTCTTTTTTACTTATTGCCGCTACCTATGAAAAAAAAATAAGGTGATGCACGATCTTGATTGACCTTGAAAATAACATGTACAAGTGAAAAACAAGCTTTTTGTAGCGTTTTTTCCAATTTACCACTACGCAAAATCTTCCAGTGCCGGTGATGGAATTAACATTCTAGCCAGAGATAAACACTTCATTTTAAACCTCCCTACTATTTTTTTGGATCTGACGTCCCAGTTGTTTATACTATACCCCGGTAAAAATAACCTATATGCCTATCGTTTTTATCCATATAAGGCCCTTCTACACGGACGCGAACAAAACACTCGGTGTCACATGAATGTGTAACTAAATAGCTGTTAAACCTTATCCTTGAGTTACATCATGAATGTTAGTAAACTAGTAGTCATGCCCTACTGGCATAATTGGAATTTTTTATGACTTTTCTACCACCACTTTGGAAAATGGCATCTAAATGACATTTTCGGCTAGACAAGTAAAGAGAACATAAAATTCACAGTTTCGAAACTTAATAAAACCGACAGGCATATAGGTCATATTTACCGGGGTAGAGCATAACCATCTGGGGCGCCAGATCAAAAAAAATAGTAGAGAGGTTTAAAATGAAGTATTTATCTATCTATCTATATATCTATGGCTAATATATTAATTTAATCACCGGCACTTAAAGTTTTTGGGTAGTGGTAAATTGGAAAAAATAAGATAAAAAGCTTGTTTTTCAATTGAAAATGATATTTTCAAGGTCAATCAAGGTCACTGATCAACTTTTTTTTCCATATTTTACTGGGGTATTTTTCAAGGCCATGAACCTTCAAACTGCATCAAACTCTAAAGACTAAATTTGGCATATATGCCTAATAGTTTGAGATACATATGAAGTTGGTCCGATAAAACGCCGAATTATTAGGATTTTTTGAAGAGAAAATGGAAAAAAATCTTGTTTTTTTCGATTTTCATTTCATTTAAGGTCGGATGACCTTCAAAGTGAATTTTTTGGAATCCTTGTCCTCGAATTATATGAAATTAAGTATAACGATGCCCCGGTCGCGAAAGTTGTATGTTTTATAATTTTTGGCCGCCATCTTTAAATATGACGTCATATCAACCCCTTCTACACGGATGTGAACAAAACACCCGGTAACACTTGACTGTGTAACTAAAGAGCTATCAATCCCACATAGTCACAAAACTCCTTCATTTAAAATCCCACGGACTTACACATGCCCCTTCACCAAATATTGAAAAGCAACGATTTAATTAGGTTGTACAATTTGTTGTATAAACGTAATTAGTCATTTGAAAATATTGCCTCAGACATAAATAAATCTCCACAGACTTATTCACAAAAAAGTTTGAACACAAATAATATTAGGATTTAAGATGCTAGTTCTGCTGTTAGATTTTCAAGATACGTATGTGCCTATGCATAACTAGCAATGTTACGGCTTTATATTTTAAGTTCATTATGAAAGCATATTCTAAACTCCAATTAAATTTAAACTAGGTTTAACACAAAAATGCTTGAGATATGAATAATTCAGATGTTTAGTTTCTCCTAGGACTCCATGGGAAGGATTTAAAAAATTATGGAAAAAGGAGTTGTCAGTTATAGTTGTTTTTCCTTAATATCTGGGAAGGAACTAAGACTTTAAGTTTTAGCCGTCAAAGATGTAGTGTAGGCCAGCCTTAGCTTTCGCGCTGCCATGGAAAAAGTATTGTTTTATTCACTCACATGGGACGCGAATACGAGAAGATAAAGTAGGCTACTTTGGAGAATTTTTATTAGATAAAAAGACAAAAAACAGCTGACAAAACAAAAAACAGTATCCTCATTTGTTTGGAGAAGAAAGGACGTTCCGGTAACGACTGGATTTGTAGCTCTAGATAGAAGGTTTCAAAAATATGCCGTAGAATGTTCGTTCCCTTGCTCTATTCAATAGTTTATAGAGGCACAAAGGAAACAAAAATCTAAAAATGACAAACTTGTTTTCCCGAAACTTGAGAATTCGCTTTCTTATGCTAAAAAGTAGAAATAAACATTGTAGTAGAAAAACCGAAAAGGAAAGGAAGCTCTGCAAATTTAATACGCTCGAAAATATTTGTTTGATTATTTTTCTGGCCAATAAATTTTTTACTTTTTGCTTTAAGCCTTTTGTAAAACTAAAGAATAAAAACGTTATATTTATCTAGAAGGCATGACAACGACCCATCGAAAAACATCACATAAATATCGAAAATTTAATTTGCAATAAATATTTCGCCTTCTCTTGTTTTTATGGCACAAACTCAAGGAGTGAAAATGTTTAAATCCTTCATTTCGACCAATAAGAGGGCTCAGAACCTGCCGAGCTTTTGTGGTGCACGTGCAAAGCTGACTCGATAATCGTTTTTTAAGGGAACGCGTCACAAAATATATGAACGCGTCCCCTGGCTTAGAGGCTGTGAAAAGAAAGTGTAGGGAGGTTCTCTAGATAATCGGCCATCGGGTCAGGTTCGACAGTGGTCTGCTAATTTTCGGATATCTCGTTAAAACTTCAACTTATTTTAAGATCGATACACTGGAAACACATTGAATTGAACTCTTGTAGTGAACTACAGAAAAGTTCAAACTGAACTTTGTGGAGCAATACATATTGCACAACAAAAATATAATTTTTATTTCTACTATATTTATTTATACTAAGTACCTATTATGTATTGCAACTATAACTTCAATAAAAGTTTTAGGGATATGAATGTTCCCAAACTATCGAAGTTCAAGAATTATCCAGTGAAGCGAGTTGGTTCGTGTTTGATTTGAAAAAGTCTTTGATTTGAAACCTCTTAAAAATCAAAACGGCGTGTTT
The DNA here is from genome assembly GCA_963921995.1 of Oxystoma pomonae. Lineage (NCBI taxonomy): Eukaryota > Metazoa > Arthropoda > Insecta > Coleoptera > Brentidae > Oxystoma > Oxystoma pomonae. Next base: position 36,335,842 of record OY998164.1, read on the forward strand.
TTTTTCTGGATGGTTTGTTTTTTTCCATGTAGTTTCTTTTCCGTGAAGAAACAAGGACAACCAGAATTTGATGTCCGCAGGAATATCAGGTTTCGGATTACGGTCCGAGGCTAAGGTTTCAGTTTTTGTTTCTTTTAGACTGGATTTACCATATGCTTTGCTGACGACAATACATGAGCGACGAGAACTTTTGTGACCTACATTTTGATATATTTCCAGTTTTGCATCCAGATGCTTAGATACGGGGATGATTTTGACAATGCTATTTAAAAATTTTTGAAGGACGTAAATAAGAACAATGCGCCACGCCGGCAAATCCCAGATATTTTCCAGTTTTCTGTAAAATGCCATTGTGGGTGATTTTTAACAAGACCAAGATAAAAACATTATTTTTATTGCTTGACTCATTTTAAAACATCTATCACAAGCATTTTTTCCCTCATATTTGGTTCATTTTTTCACGAATTTTTCCACATAATTGTTGACATTCATTTTTGCTCGCATTTGAGCCTCGCGGGAAAATTGAAAGCTTTTAAAAATTACGAGTTTTTTTTTTTGAAATAGCGGAATAAATATCTGCATAATTACAATGTCCCCAATGAATTGTCTGTGCTGATCACATGGGTGATGAAGTACTGAATCCAAATTAAAAAATAACAAAACGTATGGGTAGACGTGCAATACAGGATGAGGCAACGAAAAGTGTCAACGTAAAATAATCTAAAGTACATAGTAAATAAATTTTTGAAATGCGTCAATTTTTAATCCAAGAAGAGGGCTAGGTCAGTTTAGGTTTGTTATGAGTGGTGGACCTAAGATATCTAGTGTTCCTGATAAAGGAAACCAGTCTGTTTGGTGAGACTTCCTCGAAGTCTTGGGGCACTTTTAATCTAGGGCCAAATATTCTCTCATTAGTCCTACGCAGAATCTATAAATCGCTGTATAGGTCACTCCAATTCTATTCATGTTTTGGTTGTTTTGGCACTGGCCTGTATACAGAGCTGTGGTTATCCTCAGGCTGTTCCTTGGTAGTTGCAGGAGCTGCTTTGCTCTACGTTTATCTAGCCTTTTCAGAAAGGCTTTGGAGTGGTGTTGTACTGGAGTTGAGAGCTAATGCTGCACCCTTTTTCTCTCAACCCACTCGGATATTTCCCTATTGACCATGGTTTTAGTTAGCCCAAAGGCTTTGGCCCTAAGAATGCAGATTCCGCTCCTGCCTTAGCAAGAGAGTCGGCTTTTTCATTTCTTTCAATTCCTGTTTGGCCCGACATCTATACAAGAGTTATTTCGCTAGTTCCAAAGATCTTTAGCTGATTTTGAAGACAGCTCCAAACTAAAAGTGATTGGAGCTTGACTATCTGATATGATTTTAACGTTTCTGTTAGATATGCTATTTATCTTGCACAAAGCTCTATGGCGCAAACGTTGACCTGAAAGATGGTAGCAAGCTTACCGAGTCCAACTGAAATTGCATTTCTTGAACCAGATACACCCGCTCCCACGCCGTCCTTGGTTTTTGATCCGTCTGTGTACCTAACGTGATCAGCTTTGATACGTTGATTTATATTCCCCTCCCATTCTTCCCTCGTTGGAAACAGAACCTGAAAGGGTTTTCCAAAGTTATATTTGGGTGGTTAGAACTACACAGTTGCCCAATACCTGACCAGGAGGCTCCTGATTTAAACTATTAGATCTTGCTAAAGTTTCTCTTGCCTCCTTTTCCGCCCTGATGTGCAGCGGGGGGAGATTAAGCATTACTTCCATTGCTTCCTATGGTATTGTCTTCATTGCTGAAGTTATGACTTTGCATGCTTTTCGTTGCACGTCTGCTAATTTTTGCCGAGCAGTGACGTGCTTGGTTTTGGACCACGAGGTTATAGATCCATAAGTGATCATTGGTCATACTACCGTTAGATGCAGCCAGTAGGTTTGTTTTGGTTTCATCCCCATGACTACTTTTATTGGAGATTGCGATAAAAATGGACAAGACAGAAACAGAGAAGTTCGGAAGACAAGAGACATTAATTTAACAAGGGGTAGTGGTTAGTTCGATCGCTACGATATGATGACGTGACATGATACTATTTTGTTCACGTGACATCTTTTTAGGTTTAAATTTACATTTTATAAAAAATTATAATGAAAATTCACTTTTATATTAAAACAATTGTTTAGAATGATTATTCATTTTTATGCACTTATTTACAATGATTATTCACTTTTATGCCCTTGCTTACAATAATTACAAACTATCAATGTCAAAAATGTTTACATAATCTGAAAATAGTTTTTTTCCAAGATTCGACCAGATCGACTTGTCTTTACTGAGTCTAAAGCAGACTATGATATTGATGATATTTTAAAGTTGATTTTTTGAAAAGATGTAGATGGTGTGTCACCATTCAAAGTTGTCTCGTCAAAAGGTTGAATTTGACAATTTTTCTCGAATTCTATAAACTTGTTGGTAGATTTAACAGAAATTTTTTCCTGATTGTCAATTTTTTGAGAATTACTTGCTAAATTGTCATTTTCAAAAACTGCCAGCAACATCTGGGATAACCTCAGAAAATTCCTCCAACTGCGGGTTTTGATAACGTGAATATATTGTTATTTAGGTAAGTTTTGAGTGGTTTTTGGTGGATTTTCTCTGCTTTCTCAAGAGTACTATCTAAAAGCGAACAGTCTTTAAACATTTTTTATTTAGGTATAAACCCAGCTTTAATCCTCTTAGGATTCCCTGCACTTTGTCACTTTCAGGACAATATCTGTCGCACAACATATAACTTGCATAAATTTTTTTAGCACTTTTATTTATTAAAATGGGATTTTTGACTTGTTCCACCCATTTTCTAAATAGTTCTGCATTATTCTTTGGAAACGAATGTTTTTTCATTAAAACATCAGTGCATCCCGGAACAACCCATTTCTTTTTTCAAGTTGAATAAATTTTCATCACGAATAAAGTCAAAAAAACACAAAAATATAGTAAAAAAACACAAGAACACGTTGGATTTCAAACTTCTAAAATAAAACTCTGGATTTTTCCACAATCGCCGCAGTTAAATTGAAATTGACGCTATAGATCGTTTTTAATATTTGTGTCCTTCTTTAATATGTGTAAATAGAAGGAAAGGAGATATCTTAACCATTGAAAAGATGAAAACGCCAATTTGCTGGCAGCGCCATACCGTGAGTAAGTACAATACCTTTCCTAAGGTGTATATCTGAGACTTTCATTTAGCTTTCCCTTATATTCTGGGTGTTATGTGGTAACGAGTTCTCTTAAAGCCAAAGATGATATAATATACTTGTTTGCAGTGTTTTCTTCTCGGGATCGCTATACTGTTTTGTACTAATAGAAATGCTTTAATAGAAAAGAGGTGAGTCGAGTCGTTTTTATTGACTTTTGCGCAACCCGCGATAGATGCTATAGTTTTGCGATCTGCCAGATAGTATTTTTGTCTAAAAAGCAACATTTTTTTAAGAAAAAGCAAAACTTTTATAAAAAAAACCCAATGTTAAAGATAAACACAAATTATCCATGCACCTAGCCGGGATTTAAACTAGAGATCTTCCGTGCGGTAGGCCTATACGCTACCTACTGCACTACCGTGGCCGGAGTATCAAATATGAATGAAATGACTGGGTTTTTCTTATTTGCCGTTTTACGTTAGGCCAACTTGTATAAGTGCTGGACAACGTCAAATTTATGTTTAATTTGTAAACATCATCAACATTAAAATAGCAAATGAAAACAGAATAGTGTTGATATTTGGTAATATTTTTGAAATATGACGGATGTTTTGTCAATATACAACAAATTAAAAAAAAATATGACCGATGAGAATTTACCTCTAATCGTGCTTTTCTCATAGTGCAATACATGCCAAGTAGTGGGGTGATTAACCCTCTGGACTTAATAATTTTTTCAGACGAAACATTAAAAAATTGTGTGTTAATAATTATATTCTTAGAATAATTTTGTCTCAAAAATATTTTTGGTGTAATTTTGTTCACAAATATATTGCCAACAGATTAAGAGTAAGCAAAAAACCCAAAGTCTGATTAGCCCCCCCCTAGATTTGAGGCCAGGTTCTTTCTTATTATATGATCTAAAATGGCGCCGAAAGCACATTTCGCTGACGGGTAAAAGGAAACTTCACGGGAAAAAACTATTTTTGGACTTTAGACCAAAGTATCAAACACGTCGTTTTTAGGCAGTTTCATCAGATTTTACCTCTTTTTACTAAATTTAATTTGATTCTCTATGTCTATCCCTAACGTGTTATTTTACTCCCTAAAATTTTATTTACTAACTAAATTTTATTTTAAATTCTAGGGACCAAAATTGCGTTTTAGTCCCGCAATTATGGACCCACAAGTTTTATGCAAATTAAATGGCGCCAGCAGGCAAGTATAGCCATCCATAAAACCTTAAGAAAAACACAAAAAAAGATTGTTTTTTATTAAAAAAAACAAATTTCAAAATATTATTTTTTCAAATTTTTGTTTTTAATTCAACCGCTTGTGGCTGGCTGCTACGGTTCGTGAGTTAGAATTTTTTATAAAGTTTAATTCTCCATCCTACCCTCTTTCTAATCCCAAATCAAAAACTAATCAGCTCAGCGTCTCGTGGCAAAAAAATTTTTGTGCTCAATTTAATAAGCAATGGTTTAGTAGTTTTTGAGTTATCGTATCACAGACAGACAGACACCATCCGAACATTTTGTCTTTAGGTCTCTTTTGACCCAAGTAACTCATTTTTAGTGAAAATAAAATAACTTTTTTTCTGCCCCTTCCAATAGCTTCCATACTATGTATGGATGGCTAAAAAGTGAAGCTGTGGAAAAAAACTTTTCATTTATTATCTGGTTCCAAAAAATAAATATGGTACAAGAACCTCATTATCATTTTAAGATAACGTTTTAGGAAAAGAAACAAGATAAAATCTATATGTATAAACCTTTCTCGAACTCCATCCCCTTTTGTTTTAGATAAAAAATCTTTAAAAGCACCTTTAGCTAAATTGGATTTCTTCCTTCAACGCAATGGATCTGTGTTTCGATATTTATGGGCAAACTTTAAAAGTAGTAAAACTCAAACGTTTTGTTTTTTCGGATCATTTATTTGTAGACTGGTATAAAAATAAACAAAAAATATGGGGATCACCTGATGTGCCCTTTGAAAAGTCAACTTTCTCCAGGGTGCAGATTCTGGATTACTAGGGTGATTGAGATTGCCTTTCCGAGATTGATTGAGAGAATTGTTAGGGATATCTCGAAACTCAGTCAAGCACGGCCCGACAACACCCTATTGATCCTTTTTAAAGCGAGCTTCCCTACAAATCCCTTCTAGTGGTTATGGATAAGAGAACGGCTTATATCAAGAACCGGCAGCTCTGCACATGCATTATAAGGACTTGGCAACCATATAATTATGAGATACTAGAACGGCCCTGCCCTTGCGCGATAACTCTATTAATCAAGTTAGCTTGGAAAATATGCAGAGCTAAAAACTCTTTTGCCAGAATGCGTCAGGCATGCGCAGTAGATTTTTCGCCTTTGGCCTTGCCCAGGGCCAACCCTAATTTTTAGATTATTCTCTTTGTTTTTCAAAGTTATTATTGTTACAAATTTTGCGATCCTTGGGCCATTATAGTATATGATTGCATGGAACTATAATTACTTTTTCAATGTAGAACCAAAAACTATTTTGGGTGCGAATAGACTGCGTCAGGCATGCGCAGTAGATTTTTCGTTTTTGGTCTTTGGTCCAGGGCCAACTTTAATTTTTCAATTATTTTCTTTGTTTTTCAAAGTTAAGTATTATTACAAAGAAAAGAAGTTAAAAAACCTCCAAATCAGTTACTTCAACCAAAAAGAAACTAAAAAACAAAAGGTAATTGATTCAAGATTGGGTGAAAATAACGAAATAACGAAAATTCAAACTTGGATGAGCATCCCACAAGGAACACACAAAAGACCAAAGAGAAAAGAGAAATGATTAAACGATGTTTCGCCCTGGGTAACCAGCGTGGGCTCATCAGTTTTTTCACTGGTTACCCTCTACCATACATCATTAAACACCATCATACACTTTGATTTCCAACTTTGAATCACTCACAAATAGGCATCGTTCCGCACTGGTACTTATCCAAGTTACCTGATACGGATTCGTCCTGACGTGTTAATATTTCTAGTAGGATTATGCTCCTAAGGCAATTAAAACAAAAAGAAATTAAGTTAAAAAATCTCCAAATCAGTTACTTCAACCCAAAAGAAACTAAAAAAAAACAAAAGATCTTGGGTGGAAATAACGAAAATTCAAAAAATGGTAAAGGGTGACCAGTGAAACCATTGATGAGAGCGCGCTGGTTACCCAGGGCAAAACATCGTTTAATTATCGAATTTTCGTTATTTCCACCCAAGATCTCTTGATCTTTTGTTTTTTAAGTATTATTGTTACACATTTTGCGACACTTGGGCCATTATTGATACCTCAACCCTTTCCGCCGGTCTCCGTAGCGCGTTAGGTGGCGTATCCGCCTGCCACACGGAAGACCTCGGGTTCGAATCCCGGCTGGTTGCATGGATATTTTGTGTTTGTCTTTAACTTTGCAGATCACTTGGCTAAAACTGGGCGTTGGTCCTATAATGGATTGAAAGTCCCAGTATTAAAAAAAATTTTAACCTTTTCCAACACACTGAAAAAAGGGATGTCTTAGTGTTACGAAATACGACTTCCGATATGCGCAAAATCCCCAGTTTCTTCCTACGAGATCTTCAATCCCTTAAACCAATTTGAGATTCAAAGTCCTATGCAAAGAACATAAAATCTTATGCCACGAGCATATTTTTTTACTATTTGTATCATAGTATAATATATAGTTTGCTTTTATGGGCATATTTTCTTGAAAATTGGCCTTAAAAGAGGAACACAATTCTCTTACGAAAACTTTAAAAAGAACGACGTTATTACACAGTATGGCAACACGTAAAGGGATCATTGCACAATTCACATAAGAACCTCTTTTTACTTTGGCTTCCCCCACTTCTAATATAGCAAAAGAAAAAAGAGATAATCTTTTATGTATTGCACTGTGCAGGAACGTCACACCTGTAAGCAAAAAAAAAACTGTAAGTACCTACTGGAAATTATTTTTTTTTAAAAAAACTTAACAAAAATTGTTTATTAATAAAACATTAAAACGTTACATAAACGTGAATATAAATTCGCTACATATAATATTGTCAAAAACAGTAAAAAGTGTATTTTGCACATGAACGTGAACATTTTTCGCATAGAATTTTTATTTCTAATTATAACAAAGGGTTTACATCACACCATCAAAAGATCAGTAAGTTAATTTTAGCTAATTCTAACAAAAAAATCTAGGTTGACTAAACAGTTCATAAACAGTATACAAGTATATAAACTCTGCTATTACAGAACTTGATTAAAAATTAAAAGTGGGAATAATTTTTGTTTGAGGTAGATTTTTTATCTGACAATAATTTTCATTCTAATAGTCTTTCCTTTTTGGCTGTGCTCAACAAAAAGTACACAGCATAATTCTTAAATTAAAATATAAAAAATAGTTAACAGTAAAAATGGGACTTAAGTTTTATCTCCCTACATTAAAGTCGGAGAGCTCGTGAACAAAAATTGCAAAAAAGGCTGATTTCTTAGTTTATCGGGTTAAGTTATACATCATCAAGGGCACCTCCAGTCAGCCAGTTCTCCTAACAGCAGGTGGTTGGAAGGGAGAGGGGTTCAAACCTGTAAAAAAACTAAAAATAAAAAAAAACCGAATACTATACTGTTACCAATGTTCTTAATTGAGTAAGATCAAAATATTTTTTTTTAATTCTTCACAATAATTCACTTGACACAGACCTATTTTTTTAAGGTTAGGTGTCCTGTCCTCTACTTTACGCAAATTTTAATTGCTAGTTCAAAATGGATAATGCATAATTTTTACATGTCTGTCTCTTTTATTTTAAAAGAATAAAAAGAGACCGACGTATAAAAATTAGGCATCATCCATTAACCATTACGCATTAAAAGTTCGGTAAACGGGGCATACATTTCTATTCTTTACACTAGAAAGTGTTTATACTCATAAAGAGTTTTTCATAAAAACTTAAAAGAAAACCAAAAAATAATATAGTCCATTCCTAACCTATAAGTAGGTACCCTGTTGTAAATTTAACGAATAATGCTCTTAAGGTCTTAAACAAGACAACAGGAGCTCTAATCTCAAGTCCACACAGCATGTTGTACAAGGTGGACCGTCCATTTTGGATTGCCTTTACTAAAGGTAATGGTCAAACAGGATATAAAAAATAATTATTTAGCTACACAATCAAAAATTTGTAAAATATACTACACATAAGAGTTCAGGCATGATTGTTCAGTTCAGAGATGATTATATTTTAAACTCTAAATGGAAGAAATCAGGAAGGCGTACCCTGCATGTTTTCTAGCAATATCGTTTTTAAATTACTCAAAAAATACTACATGCTTACCTTTAAATTTTGATTCCAAGTGCCCCATGCCCATACACATGTAAGAGTTCTTCCAACCACGGTATTTTTGAGGTTATAACATTATCTATTTTTACCACCAACTGCACAGACCACACGTTTGATCTTATTATGGCCGGCATCTGACTAGTGACTATCGATTGACGGCTGGCAGGGTAGTCGCCCATCGGGCGTGCTCGGTAACTAGCCGAACGAATTGAAATACTTGTCTCTTGGGAAAAGAACTTCTATCATGGACTGAAATAATTTCGTTTAATGTTGAGCATACTCCTCTTGACAGATAAAATAAAATCAACATATTAGGAATATTGTTTGGAGAAATCCTAAAAAATAAAAAACAATATAATTAGGGATCTTGTCTCAAGTGGAGTTTTTTTTTCAGTGTATGTTGGTAACCTTTCGGTCGTCTAGTGACTGCTTTTGAGCGTGTTTATTGGTTAAAACCATATAACTACGAGATACTATAAAGGCCTTACCCGTGTATTAACCTATAATAAAAAGAATCACGGAAACCCCTGCCAAATACCAAGTTGGCCGTTGCCAACGGATTAAAGACGGGCTCCAATGCGCATGCGTTAGCTGGAAGTGCGTTGAACGAGAAATGAGGTGGATCGACGTTACAAACTCGCGCAGGCTCAGATCTAGTCGTCTTTAGCCCATTGGCTATGTCATGGCAATCTAGATTTTGACCGTTGACGCGACGATTTTCTTGCATCCATGAAATAGCGTGATTGCAAGCTTTTTTTTAATAAATCTAAAATATACTTCTTAGATATTAAACTGTCCACTACTTCTCGGAAAAGTGTCGTAGTACTAATACCATCCCATTGTTTAAGATTTTTAAGCCATGATATCCGTCTACGACACGGACAAGAGGTATTTTGTTACTATAGATATTAAATAACAGCGGAGACAATATAAAACCTTGGCGCACACCTCTTCTTATTTGGACTTCTTCGGACAGTTAGTTATCAACCTTTATTTGAGCAGTCTGATTCCAGTATAGATTAGTGATTATCTTTAGATCTCGGTCATCTAGACCAACTTCTTTTAGCGATTCTATGAGCTTTTCGTATTGGACTCGATCAAACGCTTTCTCATAATCTATGGAACAGGCATATACTGGCACCGACACAACCCTAGACCGCTGAACTAAGACTTGAATGCCAAACCTCTTGTCCCGAACCCACCACGAAATCCAGAAAAAAATATCATGCTAGATAATACCCTACTCTCCTCTACATTCTATAAAACCTACCATCGGCAAGCCACAGAACGAGGTGGCTGGTTAATTTTCCTCAGCTACCATCAACGAGGCGCCGTTTCCATATTATATGAAATTTTCTCGTCAATTTTTTTTTCATATTCGATTTTCTATATATTATACAACCGAGAAATCGGATTACTTTTAAAGCTTCCACACATGTCAGCTATAAATCCAAACATGTCTTTTGTCGATAAACTGGTTTACGATTTCACGATAAGTCAGTCAGTTGATGGTTGTGTGTATGTGAGTTACCGTAAATGAATAATAGAATCTGGAAGTTAAAGGGTTAATTCAAATACCTCACACACTGTCTCTGAACATCAAAAAGTGGTAAAAATTTAGCCTAAAGATAGCATTTTATATAAAACTGATAACATAGACACTTGAACCTTTTCCCGTACAAGTCAGTTCCATTTGTCTTGGTAATATAATGCAATAGTACGCTTCATTCCAAATTGCTGTGGACTGCTGTGGACTGATTCTGTGGATTGTTTGGGCCATAGACACATTCCATCATTATTGGCAAGGAAACATTAAAGATTCCAAAACATTATATGGCAAAATCTGAATCTTCCCAGTGATCAAAATATATTTTTTTAATTTACACTTACTTTTGATAATACGCAATTCGTTTGACGCCATTTGTTGAATCTTTTAAAACTCTGAATGAAATAGTCAACAATTGGTTTTTATCAAAAGCGAAAATTGATAAGTGTGAATTAAAAAAACATCGTAACCACATGGAAGAATTTTTTTTGCCACAGAATTTTCTTGGACACATTTTCCTAAATGTTTCTTAACAATATTAATGATGGGCTGGGTTAAAAAAATGAAAAATTAAAACAGCGTTTTTTGTATTTCGTGCAAAGTTTTCGTTTTATTTCAGACCGGTTTCGGCATACATGCCATCATCAGTGAATGATAAATTTGTGTATGAAACATGGACTAAAACATTAATTTCTCATAAACATGATTATTAATTGGTGGTGTCCGCCTTTATGCCTATCATAACCTTAAAAATAGACACGCTACAACTGACTGGTGTTAATTAATAAATTTCTTAAAACTGCTATTTTTAAGAATAAAAATTGAATCAGGCTCACAAAAATGGCATAAAGGCGGACACCACCATGTTTTATACATAAATTTATTATTCACTGATGATGGCATGTATGCCGAAACCGGTCTGAAATAAAACCAAAACTATGCCCGAAATATAAAAAACGTTAACAAACAAAAGATCTAAAGATCTTGGGTGGAAACAACGAAAATTCAAACTTGGATGAGCATCCCACAAGAAACATCAAAAAAACCAAAGTGAAAAAAGAAAAGGTCAAACGATGTTTTGCCCTGGGTAACCTCCAAATCAGTTACTTCAACCGAAAAGAATCTAAAAACAAAAGATCAAAAGATCTTGGGTGGAAACAACGAAAAATCAAACTTGGATGAGCATCTCTTAAGGAACACCCAAAGAACCAAAGCGAAAAGAGAAGTGATCAAACGATGTTTCGCCCTGGGCAAACAGTATGGGCTCATCAGTGGTTTCACTGGTCACCCTCCCCAAACATCATTAAACACGATGATACACTTTGATTTCCAACTTTGAATCACTAACAAATAGGCATCGTTCCGCACTGGTACTTATTCAAGTCATTGTTTCAACCTGAGTTTTTTTGATCTTTTCTTTTTAGATTCTTTTCGGTTGAAGCAACTGATTTGGAGGTTTTTTTTTAACTTCTTTTTTGTTTTAATTGCCTCAGGAGCATAATCCTATTGGAAATATTAACACGCCAGGAGGAACCCTCATCAGGTGACTCTCGTCCACTGTCGCTGGCTGTCGCAAAAAAAAATTGTTTTTGAGATTAGATTTTTGTTTAAATAATGACACCATTTAACAATGAACCGGAACACGTTAAAAAAAAGGTATAAGAAAAAGAAAAATAACCACAGAAGATACGTTTTAATATTTTTGTACTTTCTTGTAATGTATATTACACTGTGTCATATTCATTTAATATTGACTAAACAATATATACGCCAATTGAGACTTTTAGAGATTGAGCTGTTTATCTCTTCGACTACTAGGGTGGGTAAAAATTGTGTACCTTCCGTTTATGAAAGCCAAATATAGCTTAAAAAGTAATACAAAAATCTAAAAAAAATATTTATTTTCGTTTAGATACGACGGTCGCGATTCTTCAAAAATCGTCAGAAAATCTCGCTCTTACAAAAAATAACGATTTTTAAACACAAGTTTAATGCTTGCTGCTCTAGTAAATAAACAATATGTTAGTTTTAATTTTTGTAGGCTGTTTTGCTTGAAAAACAACCCTGTTTTTTATTTAAAAATGTATGTTATTAATCTTAATTTTTGTGTAAACAAACCTTTCAAACTTTTAACATACAAAACCGTAGGTAGCCATGGAATATGTCCCTGTCACTGTTCAGAAAAGTTACACAAATTCTGTCTTTCCTTTTATTTCCTATTATAATTTACAAAATGTTATTAAAAAAATTACGCAGTTTCTCTTACAACGTTAGGATAAATATAAAGGACGCTTTGTTTTTATTTTAAATGAGGCGATAAGTAAAAATAGCCACTTTCCAGTATTGTGACAGGTGAGATTTTCTGTCGTTTCTGAAGGTGTCGAAAAAATTCTAATATTACAAATGTAATGTAAAACTTATATCTTGAGTTTAACTAGAGTGGACACGTAATACCTATCCTTGGAAGGAGGTGTTACCTAAATTCCAAATCTCTTAAAATATTTAAAATCTGGCAACGCCTAAAATTACACCTAACGACGCATGCAAAATCCTACGGCAATTACGATATTTTACACTTTTTCCAGTCAGTGCATAAATAAACGTCATAGAAGCTACGTCGCGTAGCCATTTATTGCCTATTTAAATCAGTCTTGCAGTGAGTATTTTGAGCGCATAATAGTGTCAATACACTGTGTCGTTCAAGATGACTAGGTTTTTACGTGACAGTGAGTTAGAAGAAATATTACAAAATATGTCGGATATTGAATTTATGTCTGAACCAGAATACGATGACAATGAATCAGATGTTAGTGAGGTTGAAAATAATGTAGCTTTACTTGATATCGATAGAGAAGAGAATGATGAAGACTATGACTCCTGTTCACCAATAAAGAGGCAAAACTGGTAGGGTGTATTTAGCTCATTCTACTAAAAGTAGAAGAAGGACAAAACAAAATATTTTGCGTTCTAACCCTGGCTTACTAGAAGACGGTAAAGTTAGCTTGATTGTAAATTAATTTCTAAAATTTTTTCACGAAGATATAATTAAAAAAATGATTACATATACTAATGCCGAAGCTGTTAGGAACAATATAAGGAGCACCGACAAAGAGAAAATCTTGGCATAGTTAAATTGTTTCGATTTGTGGTCCAAGAAATTTGGTAGAGCTGTATATACTGGAACCATGAGTGAAATTGATAAAAATACTGCGATTTGATGATAAAGAGACCAGGAAAGAAAGACGTGAACAAGACAATAAGAGACATTTTTGAATCTCTAAATGACACTTTTTTAAAATTTGTCAATCCAGGAATGAATCTTGTTATTGATGAGATGATGTCCCCTTTTAGAAGAAGATGCCTTTTCAAAATTTTTATGAAAGATAAGCCTGGGAAGGACGGTATCCTCATAAGAATTTTGGCAAACTGTGAATGCCGCTATGTTCTAAAAATGGAGCTATAGTCTGGAAAAACTGAAGGTACTACTGCTGAATGTAGGGCACCAAAAGATATAACAAAATGAAGCCCATGAAAAACACAAGTCGTAACAACAAACTGTTACTACACATCCATTAAACTAGCAGAAGCACTGTATCAAGATTTGGGACTCACTGACACCGCAAAGGAGGAGCGAAAACTATTTACAAATTTGTTTGCTTTCACGGTTCCCCAATCAGGACGTCCACCAGTAACTCTTGTCTCCTTCGTGCCTGCCTGCTTGGTGTCGGGGTTAACGCCGCGACTTTTAAGTAGGAGATGCCGGGTTCAAGCCCCGGTTCTTGCAGGTAGTCTAATTGGACTTTTTGTTTTAAAATTACAGAATTTTATAAGATTAAGGTAAAACGCACTACGAAGCGGAGTAGGCCGAGTTAGCTAGAAGGCAGGCTAATTCGATTCGATACCGTCCCTCGGAGAGGACTTTGAGAGCACCCGGTCCGTGTGATCTATATATTGATAGTGGAGCACGTTAAAGATCTCTACCCCGACAAATGGGTTTAGGTCTAAATCCCTCTAGGAAAAGAAAACTGCCTTCCTAGGGGGTGCTCATCAGACCGGTCTGGTGAGTGGGGTAGGGGGGAAATGAGGCGCAATAGATCTCTCAATTCGCAATGGAGAGAGCTGTAAATTGCACCACTCATAACAAACCTAACCTAACCTAACCTACGTGCCTGGAGTAAAACCAACAGAAATTTAAATTTTTTATCAACACAACATAATGATGATGCAGTAAGCAGCAACGAAAAAAATAAGTCTGACATAAATTTATTTTACAATGAAACAAAAGGAGGCGTCAATACCATTGACCAAATGGCAAGAAAATACAGTAGCAAGAGACCTACACGAAGCTGGCTCTTATCTCTTATTAAATTAATTTTCTTTATTTACACTAAATTTTCGACACTGGAACAAAAAAAAGAAAAACAGAAGAGTGCTTTATCTTTAAGAACTAGGCGTAGCCAGTATTTTAGAGGGAAAAATAAAACAAACAAGCCAGCATAAGACAGGGGAGAGGTTATCCACTGGAAAAGCCAGGTGCTACGCCTGCATCAAAAATGCTAACGCAAGAAATAAAGGCATTCCAAAATTAACTAAATCATCAATAGTGTGCTCTAGATGTACCAAATGTTTTTGAGGACTGCACTGGATCTGAGATTATTTTAACATTTGTTTTGAAGTTTTTTTAAAATTATGTTTTGTTTTTAATTTTTATAACTTGGTTTAAGTTGTTTTTTGTGTTTTTTTTTCTAATTTAAGTTTACATTTCTTTGAGTTATATAAAAGATAAAGTGTTTACTCGCTTAAATGTAATTTATAAATAAAAATATCACACATTTTTGCTCACCCTTGGTAGTACTCCGAAGCTATATAAGCTTTGTAATTTTAGGGTTATGGGAAATGAAAGTGATTTTTATTATCAGATCAGTTTGGTAACTTTAATTCCGTTGAAAGAAGAAGAATTTAACAGCTGATTCTGACGTTTAATTAGATTTTTTGGATTTCCGAAATGTTGTATTTTTTATGTTAAAACTCTTTAAATATGTAAAACAAAACAAATTTTTATCAAATTTTTTACTTTCCTGTATTTTTTTTACTTACCTGTGTCACAACGTTCCGAATCCGTTAGGCTTAAGAAAATCGAGTAAATACTATTTTCTTCTGGATCAAACAGATTAACTTGTACTTTATTATTGATTTTTGGGTGTTTTAAACATACACAAGAATCCAAAACAGTTGTTGTTTACTTTTAATTGAGGTTAGGTTAACTGATCTGAGCAAAAGCACGCAAAAATATTTCCATCACTTGTGGCTATGAGTAAAGTGATTGCAATCAGTTGGTGGGCATGGTGGGGGAAGTGATCGAAATCGAATAAATAGCGTGCAATCAGTTGTTGATGTGATTTTAATCAGTTTGTTCAGAACGAAAGAATACATATATTATTTAAAATTACATAAAATATGGAAACACTGGAACGAAAAGATGCAAAAACTGTCGCAGCACAGGAGAAAAAGTTGAAATAAAGAACCACGCAAAATTTAAATAGAAACTGGATCTTAGTGGGATTTCAACGCCGTTTAACTATGTTATTGGGACAATCCCTGAGAGCATTTTGTCTCATACACGTAGGTGCTGATATCTACAGGGTGAGTAAATAATAGCTGCCAAAATTTACAGTTTACGTTAAGCAGAGAGACGACGGTCTGCTACACGGATGGCTCTAAACTGTCAGCCAGGCAGACAACAGGCGCAGGAGCGTACGAGGAAAGCCTAGAAGATCAGAAGAGTTATCCACTTGGAGACGGTGTTTCAGGCGGAGGTGTATGCCATTATCATGGCAGCAACCCTACCCGAGGTCAGAAATGGCAGCAGGGACATATACATATGCTCCGACAGCCAGGCTGCCCTCAAGGCTCTAAGTGCACCCAAAATAGTCAGTAGTCTGGTGGAGGAGTGCGCTGAAGCACTGCAAACACTGGCTCAAGACAAAAGGGAGAGAATGAGAAAGCAGACGAACTTGTCAGAACTAAATGTCTCTTAGGCACGACCCGAAAGGACATTGGACCGCTGACAGGGATGCTGACTGGGCACAATCGGCTGAACAAACATCTGATGCAAATAAGAGTAGCAGGAGATCCCGTGTGTCCCGCTTGCGGGCTCGAAGATCGTTATCGTTCACAAAGCAAACTAGCTAAGCAAAATATTTATCAAATTGATCAATCAATCTCCTATATACCGTCGCAGACCTGGAGAGGCGAATGGGTTGCGTACGTTAGAACATTGTTCTTTTGTTCTTTCATGGGCCAAATTGTGGTCCAAATCATTGGACACTTAAAGTAAATATTTCAACGCATCGGTATCGGTGTACCTAATGCGTTCGAAATCAAGCCAAAATACACACATTTTTGACTTGTTTATGCAATGTTTCGAACGATGCCCGCTTTTTTGAAGGGTGCGATGACAGAAATGCTGATTGTAAACGTTGCATATGTTCGTGGAACCGTAACGCTACGTACATCCTTCCGTACGCAACGAGGTTCTGTCATCACACCCGTCAAAGAAGCAGGCATGGTTCGAAACATGGCATGGACAAGTCAAAAATGTAGTGTATTTTGGCTTTGTTTTGAACGCGTTAGGATACTTTGAAAAATTTACTTTAAGTGTCTATTAAATATCTTGAATAAAATTAATCGAAAACTTTTTATTTCATACAGATTTTATTTTAAAACCTATCAAAAATAAAATCTGCAAGAAATGAAAAGTGTACGACTCATTTTGTCTAAGATATTTAATGATTTGAACCATAAAAAAAATGTGAATTAGTCCATTAGGTTAGCCGACTTTCCTATATATTAGTTACACAACGCTTACATCAAGGCATGCAGAAGAAGACCCCTGTCCCGGAGAGAATGTAGCAACGCGTGGAGCAGAGTAGGAGAGACGCTAAATATACTGGATAGGGCCCAAGAGGCGGCTTAATTGAACACTAACTTTTTACTCGGTCGGCTACTGTGATAACAAATTGCAGTTTCTATCGAGACACATGTTTTCTACCCGGCCTCTCTTATATCTCTGGTTACTTAATATAATCCCAAATTAAATTATAAAGTTATTGGAGCGGGGTGAATTGGACAAAAGCGGTTTGCTAAATAGTATTAGTTCGGACGTAATACTGTTGGTTATTGTAAACTGCATAAATTAATTAAGTTTTATAGTTCCAATATACGTTAACTTTTTTGTGAAATTCCCTATGAAAAGAGCCCAATTGTTGGCCGAACCAAAAAATATTCAATAATATGTATATTTTTTGGCAGACCCAATAGTTCGGAACTGGTTAACATAGCCATCACCACACAGTTAAAACTCCGGTGAGCGGAAATGTTTGTGTAATTAAGGGGCCCCTAGGCATATAGTAGGTAAATTTCTTTTTTATTACCTTCTTCAAAAATAGTAGTTTTAACTACTAGTGGCTAATATAGTACTTTTTTACAAGCGTTGGTTTAAATAACGAGCGCAGTGAGGTATTTAAAAACGCGAGTAAAAAAAGCACAGTTTAGCCGCGTGTTGTTAACACAATCTTTTTTAATACTTTGATTAAAAAATCGAAGAAAAACAGGAAAATACTTTAAAAAATCTCGAGCAAAGGGAACTTTTTGCAACACACCATCTTTACACTATAAATCAAGGCGGCTGGTAAATGAAATAACAATCGTTTCCATAGCGATGTGTCTTTTTACTCGGTGACGTTCATTGTTGTGACATTTTAATCTTTGACAATTTGATATTTTGACGATATTTTTAAATGATTTTTTCGAATACTTGGTGAAAACTTGCAGAAATGGCTTAACTCTTATGCAAGAATAATTATATTTTTTCAATATTACTATTTTCCGCTATTTCTCTTTAACTTTGGGTAAAAAACGTGATCAAAAATTGGGACTTATCCTAAAGTTTTTGTCCATGTTTTTACAAAAAAAATTATTTCTAAAACACGAGAAAATGTTGAAACTACTTTTTTTTGGGTTTCTCGCCACTAAGTTAAGGAAATTTTTTCAAAAATATGTTAAAACCCACTGCGTAAATTCCCAGAAAAATTTTATTCGTTTGTCAGTGGTTTTTAAATAAGATAAAAAATTTGCCTACACACACGCAAATCCTAACTAGAATCTAAACACTTATGTGACGTTTCGGCAGAAACGCTACTGCCGTTTTCAAAGGAATTATTCTTTTCAAAATTTTTCTTCATTCTTTTAAAAAAATATCTGTCTGTTGTCATACAACTGACTGACTTTGACTGATGTATATTTCAAATATTAAGTTGATAGTTTGGGGTGCCGATAGTAGCCAACAAGGTATTGGGTGAGTCGATGCCTCCGATGAGGTATCGGGTGAGTTTAATAATATTTAAAATAAAAGTTATATTTGTTTGAGTGTTTTGGATTTTAGATTACATTACAAAAATACAAAATTTAAAGTGAAATCAAAAATAAATTTTAATATTTTGTTTCTTATTTTAAAATATCAAGTATAAAGATTATCTTTTCCCTGACTTTAAGAAAAAATGCACTAGAAATTCAAAGACCATCAATGCTCTTTTTTAATTTATTTAAGAAAAAACCTAGCTAGCATTTACCTTCATATGCATTTATCTTCATTTAGATAGATGCAAGTTGCTTCTTTGATTATTCGTTTAATTTTGTCTGGTTCTTTTTGTAATATACTGGTTTCCCCCCATCCCATCATTCTTCTATGATCATTTTCAAAAGAATGTTGGCAAATTTTAGACCTCTCTTAATCTCCCCTTCTGAGGTCATGGTCATTTATACTTACTTCAAGAGGCCTTGAAGTTTCTCCAATATAAAATTTTACCACACTCGCAAGGAATTTTATAAATGATATTTTCTGAGTTTTGTTTAGCATTTAATGGTGTCTTGTTTTGGTTAGAATTGATCTAAGAGTATTTGATTTTTTAAAGATTGTTCTAATATTATAATTATTAGCGATTCGTTTAATTTTTTCCGAAGTACCTGGTATAAAAGGAATTATTAAATTTGTTGGTTGTACATTATTATATCTACGTTCGCGCTGTCCTGGAAATTCGATTTGTCTTCGATAAAGTTATTTGGATACAAATTTTTAATTAAGACCTCTTATATTGTTTGTTTTTCTTATAAAAATGTGCTATTCTCAGAAAAAATTATTTTAGCTCTATTGTCTAGACTTTTTATTACTGCTTTTTTAACCGATTAGGAAAATCATTAAGTTTATTTAAATCGTACAGCCAAATACTAAAAATATAATCTATATAGGGAAACCAAATGACCGGTTTGAAATTAAATTCTTCTAAAATTTTATTTTTAAAATCTTCCACAAAAGTATTACTCATTAGAGGAGAAAGTGGAGAGCTCATTGCTATTCCAAAATCCTGTTGAAAAAGTCACTTTCCCATTGAAAATAAGTGGTTTTTATGTGCTGTAAGGTCACTGACTCAAAATCATCTATAAACTGGAATATAAAACTAATTATTTTTTCTCCGCATCCAGCAAAATATATATTTTTACGAACACATATGAAAATGATAGAATTCACACGATTTGCACCCTTAGAAAACACATGTGTTTTTCTCTGCACATGTGTGGAAAAACGAGTTTTATATATCTCGAAAACGAATCGATAGATTTTTAAAATTCTAAGACTTTTGTGAAGGCATTTAAAACAAGGTATAATTTGACCCACTATCCTATTCATAATATAGGGGTAAAGTTTACCCCTCGAAAAGGGTGCGTGGTACAAAAATTTAAAGATAGCCAAAAAGAGTCCCTGAATAAAAAAATCTTCGTTTTCGAGGGTTATTTTTAAAATCGGACTCTAAATACGTGAAAAAGCACCTGTTTCGATTTCGTTGGATCGCACTGTATACGTGGTATGTCATATAGTTCCGCATATTTATTGATGAATTACGTTTGTTCTGTTAATAAACATAATCAGTTTGTTAATATTTTCTAAAGGATAATTTTTTTTATTCACCCTCTCTAAATCCTTTTTTAGATAAAATGACCGTTGAGTTGTTTTAAATGCTATAAAAAATAAACCGAAAAAGTTTTTGAGTTTAACAAACGCACAAGGCTATAGTAGTAGTAGCAGTATTAGATGAGCGGCCGTAGGCCTGGCAATTAGACCGCATAAATAGACCCTTTCTGCCATACCCCCCATGCACTCCCGACTGATGCACGTGGCCGTTAGGATGCAAGTTTTCTTTCTCTAAGAGGACTTAATTTTTGCCTGACACCTCTTTGTCGAGGGCAGGGATCTTTAGACTGCATAGAAAGTATACACAATGGACCATTGGCTTTACACCCTCTCCGAGGGGTGGTCCTCGTTTCGGAGATATGCGAGAAAATCCTGAAATCTCTATTTTTAGTTTTTTATTTTTCGTTGGCCTTATTCTTAAATCTGTCAAAAACGCTTAAAAGTTTCCACAGTTGTATTTTTAGGGTCTACCTTATATGATGACAGGTCCGATTTTGAGATGTGGCATTTGAATGTGGCATTAGTACTGTCAAGTCTATTTATTCTTATGGACACTTGCTTATTTTCTCCTGTCAGCCGTTTGGTTCCTAAAGGATGACAGTATCTCCTACCGTTTAGGAGATCCCCATACCGTTTCCACATAGAGAAAGTAATAGCTACGTGAGAGTGACCGATACTGTGTTATACTTGGGGAACATTGTTTGACGGCGACACGAGTGCAGCCGGCGGCTACAGGAAAGAACTACTTGTACAGCCAGATGTACAATAACGTAAATTTATTCTTCTGGTTAATTTTTTACAGAGACTTACTTAACTTTTTAGTGTTAAAAAAGCAATGCATTCACGGAAGGTTTTAGCTCTGTACAAACCTTAACCAACTTTGTACTATTCCATGCAGCTAAAAAACTCTCTTTAGCTTACAAAAAGTTTTTGGACGCTTTATAAATCTAAAATAGGGGGAGGGAGTTATAACTGCTTTGATTTTATAAATGTTTTAACCTATATATTTTTTTGTTGTATTTTAGCCTATTATCTTCTTGCTTAAGTCTATATAAATCATCAAAATATTTTCTTAAGGGATTTGGTTAGCAAAAATCTGAACCCCAATTCTCGGCACTCTTCCAATAGTCCCATGCTAGCTTTAATTGTAATGATCCAGCTTGATTTGAATGGCATTTTAGACTTTCCAATAAGTTGTTAATCCACTATATAGCTAATCCCATAAACTCGCGATTTCCAACCAAAACTGATTAGAATTTTTTTGAGAATCTAAAAAACCGCTTGCCAGTCGCTTGACAGACTTTGACAAGCGGTGGCAAAAACCGACAGGTACAAAATTAAAATTGTCAAATATATTTATATTTCGACATTGAAAAATGGTTTGTCTTTCTTTTATGTTCATATAGAAAGAGATGGACGGTGTAAGGTAGGTGTTTACTAAATGCAAGCATTACTTTCACTCTCCACCGCAATGCGTTATGCGTTACAGGAACGTTATTTCTGCGCGGCCCTATCTTTCTGTTAGTCTCCGTAAGTTATTATATTTTCTCTACCGTTTCCAGTAAGTTTAACATACCGTTTCCATGGACATTAGGAATTTATTGCCAATGACTTGTTGATTTGATCGTTCGTCTTCGTCTATAAAAACATATTTCGACCACTAACAAAGGTGAAACACGTGTCTGCAAGGGTGAAACATGTGTATACGTGTAGTTCCCAAGTCCCACCTGGTATCAATGGTTACTAATAACCATTGCTGGTATGTGTTCTTGTGGTACTCCGGTGTGTATTATACAGGGTGTCCCAAAAGTTCGAGTCCACCCTATTATCTCCAGAACCAAAAGAGACAGAGAAGTAAAATTTCACATAATTAGATGGTTTGCAAAAAAGTATTTTTTAAGATGCTGATTGTTCCGTCATTCATTAAGGGGGCGGAGCTAGGGCGGAGAAAATATTTTTTTTTTAAATGAGATACACTGTATATTTTTTAAAATTTGAGAAGAGCTTTTCAATGTGTTTCTTTTTTCTCTAACGGTCAATGAGTTAAACAAGGAAACATATATTCGGTAATTCTTTGTCTAAATCATTGTTTTTGTTATTTTATTTAGAAACCGTTAGAGAAAAAGGTAACATATTAGGTATTTTCGGAAACAGAATGAAAAGCTCTTTTCAAATTTAAAAAAAGTATTTTCTCCGCCATAACTCCTCCCCCTTAATGAATGGCGGAACCTTTCTTTCTTTTTGGTTCTGGAGATAGAGACACCCTGTATATATTACATTTATACCGGGGATGAACTGCCCGGATTAAGATTAATTTTGTCTTAATCGCAGTGTAGAATAATCTAATATTAGCATTAGCCTTAGCATTAGTAGTATCTACGGTATAAACGCTTGCGATTTAAGAAAATCCAATTCAACAATTTTTAAAAATTGACTTATCTTTCGACTTTAAATACATACATACATACCCGAGGTCAGAAATAGCTGGAGGGACATATACATATGCTCCGACAGCCAGACTGCCCTCAAGGCTCTAAGTGCTCCCAAACTAGTCAGTAGTCTGGTGGAGGAGTGCGCTGAAGCACTGCAAACACTGACTCAAGACAAAAGGATGACACTGATGTGTGTCCCAGGTCATGAGGGAATACCAGGGAACGAAAAAACGGACGAACTTGCCAGACTAGGGTCCGAAACCCAATACATTGGACCGAAACCTCTTTTGGGAATAACAAGAGTCAAAGTGCAGACACTCCAACCTATTCGTGGATGGTCCGAATGCAGCCAGAACTAAATGGCTCTTAGGCAAGACCCGAAAGGACATTGGACTATGCTGATGGGGATGCTGACTGGGCACAATCGGCTGAACAAACATCTGACGCAAATAAGATTAGCAGGAGATCCCGCTTGCGGGCTCGAAAAGGGGATTTCCCACGGCATAAACGGTTAAATCGGATTTAACGGCTTTTTGGGGCTAGTGACAGCTAGCCTTGCCCAACTGATATTTTTTAAGCTTTTAAACTGTATTTTTTTATTTTTTTTTAAATAAAAATGAAATCAAATCCAAATAATAAATCTACTGCATAAACGCTTCTCTGATTAATCCGGCCAGTTAATCCACGGTACAAACGTAGTAATAAAGTTTTTTGCTATAGATTTTTCGTAGTAAAAAGACGGACTGGGTTGTTGGACTGTGTCTGAAACCAGTTAGTGGAGTAGTCAAAAAATTCAAAAGTTTTCTTGTTTAGTAAAATTCTCTTCAAAAAAGGTTACTTTCTGTTTTTATGATTTTTAATATACCGGAATAAACAAAATACGTCGATTGCTCTAAACAGTACATGCCAAAACAGTAGTTTAGCGGTTGTGGTACAGGTAAAATTCAGGTAAAGTAATTATTAATTTGTTTCAGCATTTATTTCTTAAAAAACTAGAAAAAGTCTCACTAATAAAACCAAGTCACGAACCTAGAAACCCTTCTCTGAAAACAAGTGGCTCCCTTACAAAACGTAAAATAAAAATTTCAGGGGAAACAGACGAGACGCGAAAAAAAACCATAGCAGGAAACTAGTGTAAAAAATGCTTTTCCTGCTAAAATAGGAAATGAAGCAAAGTGGTCTCTCGCGTGACCAGAAAGCTCTTAGTTTATTTTATTGTTGGGAAAAATTATCTCCATAGTGGCTATTTACTGAGGTAATGCTGTGATCCGAGGATATAAAAAAACTACAATAAAGCAGCCCAATTCGAAAATTGGACTGTCATGTTTTTAGTTTTGATACTTACTTCTCTGAAAAAAAAATATGACAGTCGAATCTTCGAATTGGGCTGCCTTATTGTACTTTTTTTTATATCCTCGGAACATAGCCTTACCTCAGTAAGTAAGTAAGTAAGTTTTTTTATATTAGATACTTACTTCCCTGGAAAAAAAAGGACGACCTGGACTTCTCCGAGATCGGGACTCCATGGTACGTGGCTGGATTCCGACAGATTTGGTAGCGGGAGTCGACAGAGGTTGGCTTGGAAGAGGCGGTAGCACCTTCGGGTATCAGTACCACTCCAAGGAATGCGTCTGAAGACTCCGACGGCGACCTCGCCCAGCGAAACCGGGACCTCGATTTTCGGGTCAACCTATATGACGGCGGGCTGCTGGGGAGAAAAGTCTATCGTCAACCAAGTTCTGCTGGGACGATAGCAATGTTAGATAGATATCTAACATGTAGCAGGACCACCCTTCGGAGTGGGTGTAAAGCCGGCGGTCCACTGAGTATACTTGCTACGTAGTCTAAAGATCCCTGCCCTCGACAAAGAGGTGTCAGGCAAAAATTAAGTCCTCTTAGAGAAAAATAACTTGCATCCTAAGGAAATGTGCATCAGTCAGGGGTGCACGCGGGGTATTGCAGAAGGGTTCCATTATGCTGCCTAATTGCCTACTACTACTACTTCTCTGGAACATACGTGAAGAATTCATTTGATAAGATTGCCTCAATTAGAAGTGTTTTAGTGGCGCACGAAGGTAAGGATTAAAAATTAATGTAGTGCTTGCCATACAATAAAACAAATGTCTCTTTCTCCAAAATCTAGTGCGTCAAGTTGGTGGCCATCATTCACTTCTTATGCCACCTTTAGTATAAATCTGCACTATTTTGATGTTAGAATTTGCAACACTTTACTGTCACTAAATGGTCTGACGATATAGGATACTATTGGTAATGTACAGGGTGGATTTTTAAAATGGAACGGTGCTTCTAGCGGTTTTGAAAAAAGCTAAATGATTTTTTTACGGACTTTCCGTCTAAACTTATAGAAACTGGGTGCAGAAAAAAACGACGATGTAATTTAATACTCTCAAAATAAGCAACAACGTTAAACTTGTAAAGGCAAAATTTTTGTAAGCGCGATTATTGCTTAGCGCCTTAATACATTGCGGTTATTACTTGGCGCTGTAAAAAGTTTACCTTACATTTTTTAGTAAAAAAAATTGTTTGTGTTTTTGTTGAACCTTCATTAAAATTAAAAATCGTCGCACGAAATATACAATTCAACTTTTAAAAAATGTCAATAAAAAAGTGAATCGCAAATGTCATCTCTAACGCAACAAGACGCTTATTCTTGACGACCCGTGAGGTGAGGTGAGCTTACTTTCGCCACCTCATTCCACGGGGAATGAACTCACCTCACCTCACGCGCCGTCAAGAATAAAGCCCCAGATCGTACCCCGAACGTCAACTCGGAACGGAAAAATCATATAACTATGAGATCATGGGCCACTTTCTCACTTCGGCTTAAGTTCTAAGTTCAATTTAAGTAAGATAAGTAGCTTGCAGGTGCTGTCAAAGTGTCCCTTAAGGGAAACATTGTTGGCGTAAAGGTAAGTGGAAGAATTTTGAGACTGAAGTTAAACTTGGCTAAATTTTTGAGACCTTTTTGCTTTTACTATTATGTAAAACATGGGCTTTTGACAGTGTTTTTAAGCGATTTTTGTGTTTTTTTACGAGTAAAAATAACTTACAAAAAAAAACTTGTTTTTGTTGTATTATTATTATAACAAATTATAGTGAAAACCGAAAGGGTGAACAAATCCTTAAATTTTGTACACTTCCTGCAAACAGGGTCCATAAAACACCGTTCTCGGGTCCATATTCTATGTCCTGCCAAGTCCTGTCAAGACTCAACAGGAACCAAATTATAGGTCGGGATACAGAAAAACTTGTCATATTTTTTTTTTTAATTTTCTACCATCTTGAATTTTAAAGAAATGCCATTATTGACACTTGTTCTGAAAACTATAAAGTATAATATATGTTCAGTTGTGTATTTTTTTTAATCATAAAATTGGTTTTAAGGTTATAGACAATTCAAAAAGTCTAATTTTTGGTTTCTATATTAAGGAGCTTTTGGTCAGCATACAAAAATAAGAACCTTTGTGGTTGTCATAGTTTCACAAGCTCTTAAGAAGAGAGGGATTTCGGTTTATTTTCCTAACTCTTTCTAAGCTTTTACATATAAAGCAATGTATTTTGCATCTTCCTTTATAAAAAAAATATTAATTTTAAGCTTTCTTTTCGCAAAATTATCCAAAAATACAAATACTTTGACGTGGATTGACAAAAGTATACATAAACAAAATAAAGGTAGATTATTTTTGTGAATATCTTTATTTTGTTTATATTTACTGCTCTCAATCCACATCAAAATGTTTGTCTTTTGGCGAATTTTGAAAAAAAGTTTAAAATTGATGGAAGATGCATAATGTATTGTTTTATGGGTAAGCGTAGAATTAGTTACAAATATAAACCGAAATAACTTTATTCTTGACAGGTTTTCAAATCACAATAACCACAAAAATATTTTGTATATAAAATACTTTGTTTTAAAACTAAAAAACAAATAAAATATATTCAAAGATTTTCTTAAAACAAACTAATTTTTATTTTGTTTTTTTATCATGTTTTATTTATTTTTTATTGCCTACCAAAACATCTTAAAAGCTAATAAATTCTGCCCCCATAAAATATCAAGATTTTTCTTCTGTCTGTCAAAGGGGCCAGAATTTATTACTGGCAACTGTACCTATTTATAGTGGTAATTTGAAAAAAAAAACAAAAACTGAAAAGGTAGGCAATTCTTTCTTCTAAATTATAAAATATTAAAAAAATAATACAAGAAACTAACATAATCAACAAAAATAAATTTTTTTTAACATTAAATGTCAAACTTGGGGATAAAGCAAAACAATACCTTCTCCACATAGGTCGATGAACTCCTACCATTTTAGTGTCCTCCTCCTGTCTTTCTCTGCCATATTGACATAAAATTAATGGATTTTCTATCACTTTTAGTAAAAATTTTTTTCTTTTGCTGTATGTCTCGTGCCAGTCCAGGTCTTTGCATTTTTTTTAGTAGATAGGGAAGTCGTTTGAAAGAACTTTCTAAAAAATTAAAAGGCAAATAAATAATGCAAAGAGTTCTTGGAATTTTTTGAAAATATTTGCTAAATTAAAAATAAAGGCAATATTGATATGCTCTTTAAATGATGAATCAGGATTTATTGATCTATGAGAAACCTTATTTAAAGAACGTGAATTCATAATGCAGAAATATGTGTATCAAGATGTGTTAGTACCTTTTTTGTAGTTCCATGATTCAGCTTTACCATAAGTTATTCTTATTTAGTATGTACCTTTTCTATGAAGATGATCATCTTGCCTCCTTATCTGCAATCTAAAACAAAGGAAAACAATATTTTTAAACATGTAAACCTTAAATAAGCTTTTTCCAAAGAGTTATGACATAAGAGTTTTAAAAAGAATTGAAAATTAGTTGGACACCCAGTTTTAATTATAACGAAAGTAGGTTCCTATTCCATGGTGTCCACAGCATTTCTCAAAAATCTACTACCTCCTGCTAGATTGGTTCACCTCTTGGGGCCAATCCATTAGTAAAACAGAAACTTATTTTCTAACTACAGGCTTTGTAGAAACTTACTAAAGGACAGAATCCAAATCACCTATCTCCTGTCTTTCTGCAGGTCTTGGGGATGATGAATCGGGAACCTCTAGTGAATCTCCTTTGCTTCCAACATTAATTGATAGTAAATAAAAATTTGGGCTCTCGCTTTTTTCCAAATCGTCCGTTTTTTTACATTTCAATTTTTGGAAACCACAAAAAAATAAACACAAAATTTGACAATTGACAATGAAGTTCAAGACTGCATCCGAAAAACACAAAAAATGCGATGCTGCCAATTGTAATTTATAGCATAAACCCAATTTTATATTCTCTGGTTCCACTTAGCCAAGGTTGCACCTCTGCAGGAGAAATAAGGATAAACTGAACTTATACTTAAGTTTTAACTTATCTTAGTTTTAAATTTAAGCCGAAGTGAGAAAGCGGCCCAATATGACGGCCCTTCCGTTGCTTTTCCCGAGAAAAATGCGTACCGATAATAAATCTCCCAATCAAGTTAGCCTGGAAAAAACCCATAGATGAGGCAACACGGTACTCAACAACAAAAAAAATGAAAAAGTGTTGTCTAGTGTTTCCCGTAATAATAACGCACGCATCACAGAAAATACCGCCACAAAATTTTAAAACACAAAAACTCCACAATAACATAAACAAAATGGTAAAACCATGCCTCGTCAAAAATGTAAACTTTTCGACAATGCCCAGTTTTCTCAGGAAGTGGGTTCGGCACTTGGGGCCATGTCCTCGTGTAACGGGTTTACCTTGTGGATTGGAACCCTCAAGTAAGGTTAAAATTCAATTAAATAAAATCAAAGTTTTCGGACAGATGATGTCGTTGTCACTGTCACTCAAATTAATACCTTGTCATTAAATTATCGTAAGGTCACTACGACACCAGGTATGGATTTGTTAGTGCATGCGCAGTAGATTTTTGGTTTATGGCCTGGTGGCCCAAACGGTTTCAAAGCCAACCGCGATTTTCTTCTTTGTTTTTCAAAGTTATTTTCATTACACATTTTGCGGCACTTGGGCCGTTATTGTATCTCATAGTTATATGGGAAAAATGGACCTCATAAAACGAAAATTGATATTTTTCACAATATGGCAACCACTGTTTAAGGTATCTGAAACACTGTATTTTAATTTTATTTTCTAGATGTAAAAGTTCAATTTTTAAGCGAATTTCTTATTTCAAATTCACTTGGTTTCTTAATATGATAGTGGCTGGAAACTTTGTGAATAAAGTATCCTTATTTCTGAAGGTGTCACCAATGTGGCAGACATTTTCAGTGCGACTTTGTCAGTTATGGATAAAATAACCTAAATGTTAAAAAAACGTTGCCATATTGTGGTTGTGCTATATATAGTCGTCCGGCTTAGGTCCCCAATTGTTCATTTTGTGCAGAAAGCATGAAATTTGGCACACTTATTATATTATTGTTTGTAGGTTCGCCATCAAAACAATATTATAGTCGAATTCATATAAATCGATAGAGAAGAATTGAAAAAAAAATGGTTATATTGACGTATGGCCTTTATAGTCCAATCAAAAGTGACATTTTATTAAAAAAAAATGCATTTTGAGAATTTTTTTTTGATAATTTTGTTTTAATTTTATGTTTCATGCAAGAAAATTAAAATAACTTTTCTAATAGACTTTTTGCTTACAGGGTGATTTGTTTAGTTGTACCAGGCCAGTCAAAGTAACATTTTTAAAACTAGCTACATTATTATCCGTATCTTTTTTAGTTTTTGAGAAAAAAATATCAAATTTAGCCGATTATTACAATTGTCAAGGTCAACTGATACTCTAAAAAATTTTTGGATAGGTGGCGCTGCGGACGACGTGGCACCCAAATTTCCGATTTTAAATTTGATAAAAGTTAATATTTTTTTAATAGCTTAGATAAAACACGCATATTTAATAAAATAATCGATTATGCATAACTGAGGTATGTAAATTTTTATAAAAATAAATTTAGTTTGATATGGTCCTTGGTCGCATAATTTTTTTTTGAGTATGTAACAAAAGCGGGTTTGTCAACGTTTTCTTTAATTCTGCCTAGCGACCAAAAATTCGGCTGAATATGCACGTTGATGAATTCTGATAAATTAGAAGGCCCCAACAAATCGATTCAAATATGAAATTCCAAATTCTATCGGGCCGTTTTTACGCTATAGGCCAGTGAAGTTGACCTAACATGTGTTTAGTCGCCTCGAAGAGTACTCTAATATACCCTATTATTCATTTTTTGCGGAAAGTACCAAATTTGGTGCGCTTACTTTTTTAACAGTTTTTTAGGATCGTGATGAAGTAAATTTATGATTGGATTTACAGAAACCAAGTTGGCGGCAAATTCTTCAAAATGGCGGTCTTAAATCGAAAGTTACTTATCAAAAAGAAATTATGCTTGAATCTATTGAACTTAATGAAGAGAAATTTGACAATACTAGTTAAATTGACGTGCACCTTTGATGATCTTGAAAAATGTAATTTTACGTTAAAAAAATACTTTTCCAGAGCCTTTTTTTAAAATATTTTATAATTCTGAAAACGGCGACAGGTCTTGTTATTTGATTTGCGCTAAGTTTTATAATTTTACCATGACATCAACACATCTCTCCTAAGTGACTTTTTGCTTACTTGGTTTAGTAAGATTTTTAAAAACGTCACATTTTCATTTGTTTTTTTACCTTTTAAAGTAGAATTTTCAAATTTGTTACGATTACCAGATAGTTTTTATATCTATATAGTTAGGGCAATAAATTCTTCAACTTACATGTATTAGAGCCTCTATATTTAATATAACTTTTTTTATTATTTATGGAAACGTAACAAATCTTAATAAATTTAATTAAAAAGTATTTTATCAGATTAATATTGGATGTTTCTATGGCACGTCGTCCGCAGCGCCACCTATCCAAACAAAATTTAGTTGATAAGGTAGCATTAACAATTCGTAACAAATTTGAAAATTCTTCTTTAAAAAGTAAAAAGTAGAAAGAAAATCTTACTAAACCAATCACCCTGTAAGCAAAAAGTCACTTAGGAGGGATGTGTTAATGTCATGTTAAAATAATAAAAGAAGACCTGTCACTGTTTTCAGAATTATAAAACATTTAAAAAAAAGGCTCTGGAAAAGTATTTTTTAAGGTAAAATGACATTTTTCAAGGTCATCGAAAGTGCGAGTCAATTTAACTAGTATTGTCAAATTTCTCTTCATTAAGTTCTATAGATTCAACTTGGTTTCTGTACATCCGATCATAAATTTTCTTGACCACTTTCTTAAAAAATTGTTAAAAAAATAAGCGTATCAAATTTGGTGCTTTCCGCAAGAAATGAACAATAGGGTACATAAGAGTACCTATTCGGGGCGACTAAACACATGTTAGGTCAACTTTACTGGCCTATGGCGTAAAAACGGCCCGATAGAATTTGGAATTTCGTATCTGAATCGATTTTTTAAGGCCTTCTAATTTACGAGAAGTTATCAATGTGTATATCCAGCCAAATTTTTGGTCGCTAGGAAGAATTGGAGAAAACGTTGAAAAACCCGATTTTTTACATACTAAAAAAAATTTTGGCGACCAATGACCATATCAAACTAAAATTGTTTTTATAAAAATTTACATACTTCAGCTATACATAATCGATTGTATTAGTATTAAAGTTATTAAAAAAATATGAACTTTAATCAAATTTAAAATCGGAAATTTAGGTGCCACGTCGTCCGCAGCGCCACCTTTCCAAAATTTTTTTAGAATATCAGTTGATCTATACAATTGTAATAATCGTACCCAATTTGACATTTTTTCCTTAAAAACTAAAAAAGATACGGATGATAATGTAGCTTTTTTAAAAAATCTTACATTGACTGTCCTCATATAACTAAACTAGAAAAGTTTCTAAATGAAAAATTATCAAAAAAAAATTCTCAAAATGAATTTTTTAAAAATAAAATGTCACATTTTAAGGACGATAAACGTATGAAGTTTTTTTTTCAGTTTCTCTCTATCGAATTATATGGATTCGAGTATAATCTTGTTTTGGTGGTGAACCTACAATTTAAAAAAAATAGACGTCCATTTTGAAAAAATCGCCGCCATTTTTGTTCCTATACATCCGATCAACGATTTCCTCGACCATAATTTTAAAGAATTGTTTAAAGGATAAGTGTGCCAAATTTCATGCTTTTTGCACAAAATGAACAATTGATTGCTATTTGCGATTTAAGCCGGACGACTATATAGTGGGGTTCTTTTCTCTTAAGAAAAATTATGTTTGTAAATAAAAAAATTTGAAGTAAATTGCAATAAATCTAGATTGATCTGTGATTACGTGATCAAAAATCCATCGCGTCCACGAGGCAAATACCGAACGCAGCTATAAACAACATTAAAGTTAATAAATTTTAACATGAAGCCAGCAAGCATAAAGTTATTGCGGTTTTAACGTACTTAATTAGTTTTATTTCCCGAAATATAAATTAAAATGATGCGCGAGGCGCTTCTTATACAGGGACTTTCACAACTTATGTATAAAATGGGTGATAGACAAGCAAACAAGTTAACATAATATGGACGTCAAAACTTAGTGGTTTCGGAGATATACGACTTTAAAGTTAAAAACAATTTGGCAACAATGCGCTTTTAGGTGCGAGAAAATTAAAGAAGATCTCATGATAGAGTGTTGCGGCGCAGAGGGCTGCAGCGTAAATATCCACATATCACCTTTTCTTTTTCACATCTTACAAATTATTAATTATTTAAAAATAGTAACAACCAAAAAAATAAATGTGTACTTACCGAAAACTAATTTTAGCGTCTTGTCTGGTTGTAAAAGTTTATTTAAAGTTCTTTTCAGGATCGAAATAAAGTTTTGCTTTGAAACGTTCTTTTTAATTTGTAAAAACTCTTTTTTATTAATTGTTTTTTTCGCAAACACTCAAAAAATCACTTCTTTTAAGCACTTGTTTTGTACACTTGTAGGGCACACTTCCTTTTTTTTTTAATAACAATGGCGCAAAATTTTCCAAGCTGTTCTTAATTTGTGAAAACTCTTTTCTTTTTGGATTTTCTTCAGTTGAAGAAACATTTAAAAACACTTTTTTTTAAGCTTTGTTTGCACACTTGGAGACAAATTCCTTTTTTTTAAATAAAAACACCTGGCACATAGTTTTCGAAACTGTGTTTAATTTTTAAATAGCTACTCTTTTTTTTATTAGATTTTTTTTTGAAAACACCAAAAATAAACACTTCTTTTAAGAAATTTCTATATTTGGAGACACACTTGCATTTTTTTTTAAATACTGCAAATTTTTTGAAACCACTGGACTTTTTTATTTTTAAACTTTAAAGCGATACATTTGAGCTGCAAGACTTAAGTTTCTGCGAGCTTGATCATATACTAATAGCATGTCAACGTATTCCTGATTGGAGAACATTTTTAATTCAGTTTAATTTTACATCAAACTGCAAAAAACTCGCGAAAATAATGGCATCAGATAAACTCGCGCGACTGACAACCTTCACAACGAACAACGAGAGATGCACTGCACTATGCACTGTGCTGAGTGTGCTGTAGTAGCTGTGCTGGGTCGGAAGTTAGAGAGGCGTATGCAGCGAATTGTGTTGTTTTCAAGTGTTTTTTTTAATCTTTAACTCAAAAATCATTATTATTTTTTTTATTTATTTTTTTAAATTTAGAGGATTTAGAGGAAAGATTTATTTTTATTATTGTAAAATGCTCAATGTTAGGCATGAATATTTGTAAAATTCTGGTAGATATAAGCACCTACATTTTTCAACTTGAAAGTAATTTAGACAAAAATCTGTCTTGCCCCATAAGTCATATGAACTTTTTAACTTGTTTTGACCTCCCCTTTTGTCAGCTAAAAGGATGACTATGATAGTGTTTCCACCCTGTATACAGGGTCCCAAAAGTGTGAACTAATAGTTTTTTTTTAGAAAACTGTGGGTGTATTTATATAAATAATACGTTTAGCAATTGGTTTTGAGGTGAGCTGACCATTGTTAGTATTGCTCTCTTCTTTTTATTGCATTGTGTAGTTTCAGATTCGATCTAGACTGGAAGTTTTTAACTGTACTTGTATTAGAAAACTATTAAAGATAATTGGGAATTTTTGAAATAGGAACACATGTTTCATAAATGAAGGTTTTAAGTTGTATTTTATGTTTGGGACACCCTTTATGCGATGAATAATTTTTGTTAAACAAAAAAACACCCATAGGAGAAAACTTACTTCCAAAGGACTTAAATTTTCCATCGCTCTTTAGAAGATATACATTATGGATATCATCACCGCCATAGAAAGTCATCTTCTTCCAAGACAAGACGCCGACGAATACAGACATCAAGTAAGGACCATTATTGACAAACCTATTAAGCATACCTCTAACATAAGCAAGACAGAGGAAATCGCGTTGAAGAATCTTCAAAAGGACAGATCAGTTCAAATCTTACCGGCAGATAAGGGCAATGCAACAGTGACTTTGGACACGGAAACCTATGACCAGAAAGTTGAAGAGGTACTTGCCAAAGGAAACTATAAACTTCTCTCAAAAGAGCCGACGCAATCAATCGAAAGTAAGGCTTATAGGACTTTAAAAAAGTATTCCAGATATATTCTGGACAGCACAAGGTCTCAAGTTACACTACATTATAGCAAGCCTCCTCATCTATACGGACTCCTCAAAATTCGCAAAGATACAATGCCCTTACGCCCAATCACAAGTTCCAGAAATTCTCCAACAAGCAATCTGTCTAAATTCCTTTTAAAAATTATTTATCCTCTTTCAGGCAAGACCGCTTCATTTGTAGAAAATTCCAACTATTTTGTTAATATTCTTAAATCTTTTGTTTTAGGACCCGAGGATAGATTTGTCAGTGTTGATGTCGAAAGTCCATACACCAATGTCCTGATAAAGGAATCGCTAGATATTATTAGACAGATACTGGTTGATGACGAATCCCTTCATGAACGTACCAGCCTGCCGCTGGAAAGAGTGAAGTAGTTGTTGGAGTGCTGTCTACATAACTCTTATTTTGAGGTGAAAGATAGGTTTTATGGGTTTATCGCTTTTGCCAGTGGTGGCCAATATTTACATAGAGTGGTTTGAATTACACGCGGTTGATACTGCAACATATAATCCAAAGGTCAGCCTAAGATATGTTGATGATACTTTTATTGTCTGGACCGGGAATGACCAACAACTTTCAGAATTTCTTCACCATCCAAATAACATAAGACCCACCATTAAATTCACAATGGAGTTGGAGCAAAATTTTCAAATTCCTTTTCTTGATGTACTTATCAAACGAGTAGAAAGCGACATCAGAATAATAGTCTATCGTAAACCCACTCACCCAGAACAATATTTAAATCAAGGTTCAAATCATTCTTCTATAGCCAAATGAGGAATAATAAGAGCTTTATATAATAGAGCCGTTCAAATTTGTAACAATTCTCATGACTTGGAAATCGAAATCAGAAACATTGAGAAAGATCTGCAGCAGAATGGCTACAGCCTTAAACTTATAACAGATACTAAATTTCACCAAACAGGATAGCAACTACCAGACCAAAACCAGGCAAATGCATCATCCCTTATAATTCCATACATTAAAGGAGTATCAGAGAAAATTTGAAGGGTAGCGAACAACTTTAATATTAAAACAGTTTTTAAAGATAATAATAGAATTCGTAGCCTTCTTAGTAAAACAAAACCGGAGAACAAACAAAATAAGGAATGCATTTACCAAGTTCCTTGTGAGTGTGGTGAATCATACATAGGTGAAACAAAAAGACCACTATCTGTTAGGCTTAAAGAATATCAGACGAATACCCAAAGAGGTGAAACAACGAAATCAGGAATCGTCGAACACGCATGGTCAAAACAAGACCGCATGAAATGGACAGAAGTAAATGTTTTGCACAAGGAGTGACACTCGAAGAAACGAAAATTCCTTGAAGCTGCCTTAATTGGGCAGAATCAGGGTCTTTTTAGTAAACCAAGGGTTGAAATTCCAAATATTTGGAAGCCCCTTCTTGGGCGGAGCCAACTTCTTAAACTTCACGTTTGAGTGATTTCCCATAGTATATAATAGATTGTAGTTTACACCTGAAGACGATCAGAGATTGTACTGATCGAAACGTCGTGTATAAATAAAAATATAGACAATGGAAGTCCGAAACACAGAATTAACTTCAAAAAAAATATGCCAAACTTTTGATACACACTGTATGTTATAAGGAAATAGCTTTACTATTTAAAGGCCCTGGGTGCTTCGTGAATCTCTACCTGTCGAAAGTTTTCCTGGCGCTCCATTTCACTCCTACCTAAAGTTACTTTCCAGAGTAACGAAAACGCTAAAAACGACAAAATATGTTAATTCTTATTCTAAGAAGTGTGTGCACCGGCATGCACACATTTTCAAAACAGTTTTGATAACTTTTCTATGCATATACTCCATTATCGTTACGGCAACCTTAATAATAATATACTGGGCTATTATTCTTGCGAGTAGGGAACGGCATAGATATATTTTTGAGCAACGATCACTTATTTTCAGGGTGTCCAAAGACGCGAACAGCGCTCATTTCCTAAAAATGCATGGATCTAAACCATATACCTATAAGATACTATAATGGCCCAAGTGTGGCAAAATGTGTAACAATAATAATTTTGGAAAATACACAAAATAATTGAAAGATCAGGGTGGCCCTGGGCAGGGCCAAAGGCGAAAAGTCTACTGCGCCTGCCTGACGCAGTCTACGCGCGCTCAGACGAGTTTTTGGCTCTGCATTTTTTCCAGGCTAACTTGATTGGTAAAGTTATTATTAATACGGCTTTTTTTTTCGGAAAATGCAAGGCCAGGCCGTTATAGTATCTTATAGTTATATGGCGTAAACCATACGTTTATTTTCATAAAAAACACTTTGCCCTCTATTGACAAAACGAAAAAATAATTCGTGTTTTTTTGGCTTTTTGGCCTAAATTCAGCTTCAATTTTTTAACTGTTTCAAGCGTTTATTTTAACTAATCCAAACTCGATCGCGATCGACATTTGAAGCTAATATAAATATCTTTTAGAATTGATTTATTGCCAATTGCACCGTAGTGTCAAACGAAGTTTAAATTTGGTTCGTGTTTAGAATGTGTTTCAAAAATGAACTTAAAATAGTAAGGCCACACGTTCTAAACAACAATTAAAATTTAACCAGGTTTAACACTGCGGTTCAAATGAAAATTTAAGAAGTAATTCGAAGTTGTAATTTTTCACCCAAATTCATTTTTAATTGAGATGAGAGGTCAAAGCCGGCAGAGGACATTTATAATGTATGCCAATCTGTCTTTAAGGCTCTTGGTGTACCTAAAATGTATTAGTGAGATTTGAATGCTAACAGGGTCATAGAAATAAGTTCATCAATCAATTTTTTAGGCTTCTAAAATACTGCATATATACTAATGTTATGATTGCAAAAGTATGATGATGTATATGCAAAAACGAAATCGAAATTAACTTGATATCTGAATCCTTATTTTGCTATTTCAGGTTTTTTTAAATTTACAGTTCTCGCAAAAAATCCATTATTTCAGATATTTGGGACACATTTTATATCCAATTTTTGGAAAACTTGACGTAATTGGTTCAAAACTTAAGTACGTATAATAATTTATAAAATTTTACAGAAAAGATTTGAGGCGTAAAAGGCAAATGATAAGGGAATAAATCGGAAAAAAGGTTTTCCTCGAACACGATTTGAACCCGGGACCCCTAAAATACCAGTCTACTATACCAAATACCAACTGAGCTGTCGGGGACATCGGGTTTTGACTGTCTATTCGGAAATTCTTAGCCTACTTCGTCTTTAAAAATCTAGAGATGTTATAAAGATAAAGAGGTACACATTCACGATTAATAGTTGCACGAAATTTCTATTTATCTATTAACCACCGATACACGACATACTATAGCGTTTTATTGAAGGTGTCAAATATATTTACAAAATGAAGGGAAAATTTTAGCGCCCTTATAAATTTACAGAAAATAATTGTGGCGTAGAGGCTAAAGGGTAAGGGAATAAATCGAAAAAAAGTTTTTCCTCGACCAGGATTTGAACCCGGGATCTCTAGAATATCAGTCTAATGCTCTACCAAGTGAGCTATCGAGGGCATGGGGTTTTGATTGGTTATTCGGAAATCCTTTCGTCCGATTCATTTGTTTGTAGTGGGGAGATTTTTGAAGCATATTTAAACATTAAAAGAAAACGTAATGAAACAATCAATCAAAATTAGTGATGGAATGTGTATATGTGTAATTCGACATGGTAATTTTCCACCCAAATTCGTTTTTAATACTCATTGGGGAGAAACGAATGACTTTGAAATTTTTAGACCGGCTCGTGTGGAATTTCAATACACAAAAAATGCGTTGTTGAATAAAAAACGGTCGTTAACACAATGCAAATTTGACATTCGAATTAATTGCTGGCAGCTTTTACGTGCTTTTTGTACGGCCGGTTTATGCCTGCTATCACTTGTTAATATAGAAAATATTGTAAATCTAGCGCTCCTACACTCAGAAAAATGTCTACGACCATTTAAATAAAGTTGGCTTATAAACCCCGAGGTTGGCAAGCGGACTACACATCTCAGTCCATACGACCCAAATCCGACCTAAATGGGGAATACTTCAATCGTTTAGTAGTTTACCTATGACGACTTGATAATACGTCCGCCAGCTTACGTAATTTTATATTATTTAATTGATTACCTAATGTGGTACTTGTTTAGTGAATTTTAGGTGAAATATATATATTAACGAATTATAACTCACAAAAAAAATATTTCATTAACAATAAAAGTTATTTTAGTACCGAGTAATCTAGAGCGAAATATTTCTGCAAGGGGCACTTTACTGACAAAGTTGGATGACAAGATGGAGCG
Source organism: Oxystoma pomonae (assembly GCA_963921995.1). Taxonomy (NCBI): domain Eukaryota; kingdom Metazoa; phylum Arthropoda; class Insecta; order Coleoptera; family Brentidae; genus Oxystoma; species Oxystoma pomonae. The sequence continues at coordinate 36,374,382 of OY998164.1, forward strand.
AAAAATATCTCCCCCCCCTTCCAAATTAGCACAACATAGCAAAAAGAAAAAAATATCTAAAAAAATATATTTTTTGAAAGCACTATTTCGGATGTAATTAATACTAAAATCACTCAAGAATAATACTAAACGCATCTTTAAGGCATTAGTAAGTCTCTTTTATTGTTTTTTTTTTCAAGAAAAACAAGAAAAAAATTGTTGTCAGTAATGACTGCCCAAGCTTGCAACTCCAAATTTGGGCTGATATAGTAGTTTTACCAATTTATCACCTATTTGGATAAGGATACTGATTTGCAGCACTAATTTTATCCAAATCTAACTAACCAACGTTAAACTACGTAATATGTGCGAACGTTCGGAATCCGCCTCCATTATTTGTTGGCCATGTAACCAAAACTGACTTAAAAGAAGAATGACAGTTCAGCTGAAGATAACCTAGAAAAATATATTCCGTTTTTCCTTAAAAACATGAATTATTTTAAAATTGTATTTATTAAAGCACTGAATGAGATCAATCCTGTCTTGCAGATGTGGGAGAAAGAGAACAATTGTTGGTTCCCATCAAAAACAATATTAGTGTGACTCCACTAATGCTTCAGATAAAGAAGAAATATAAGTGCGATCTGAACGTCCATCAGATTTTTAGTTGGCAGCAAGCCAACAAATTGTGCAATTTGATGTCCCAGATGCAAAATTGTAGGTTAAGTATCCTTCTTTTTCTTCGTTCTTTTTTTGGTAGGTATCCAAATAAGGGCCCTGAAATGTAACAAGGCCGACGATGTTTCGTGGTCGATGTAGGTATAGGCGTTAAAACAGTCGGCTTTGAAACGTAAACTGACGTGAAGCCGTCTGGGCAAATATTTGTACAAATTACGTTGCCTATTTTGACGTCGTTTAAGGTTCGCATATGCGTACCTGAATACGTAAGCGTCGGATTTTATTACAAAAGACGTTTGTCGTTTGACTTACTAGTAGACAACTTTATTTTGTACCTAATACAACGTCCCGTTATGACAGATTAGGTTGGAAGACGGATAAATGCTACTTGGGTAAGCCGTAATCTACTTATTAATAGATATTTACGTCACTAGGCCGGAAAATTGGTCTTTAGAGGCTGACGCAGGAAATTTACAGGGCGAGCCGCAGGCGAGTCTTGTAAACCTGCGGAGACTTGTAAATACACTTTCCGGTCGTGTATCGTACGTACTTTTTTTTTCAAACGATCAGAAAAAACATTTTAGTACCTATCACTTTCGTCAACGCCTATTCGTGTTGCGTAATTTATGAACAGTCCCCTGATGTTTTCTGCTTCTTGATGTCCTAGATGCAAAATTGTAGGTTAAGTATCCTTCTTTTTCTTCGTTCCTTTTTTGGTAGGTATCCAAATAAGGGCCCTGAAATGTAACAAGGCCGACGATGTTTCGTGGTCGATGTAGGTATAGGCGTTAAAACAGTCGGCTTTGAAACGTAAACTGACGTGAAGCCGTCTGGGCAAATATTTGTACAAATTACGTTGCCTATTTTGACGTCGTTTAAGGTTCGCATATGCGTACCTGACTACGTAAGCGTCGGATTTTATTACAAAAAACGTTTGTCGTTTGACTTACTAGTAGAGAACTTTCTTTTGTACCTAATACAACGTCTCGTTATGACAGATTAGGTTGGAAGACGGATAAATGCTACTTGGGTAAGCCGTAATCTACTTATTAATAGGTATTTACGTCACTAGGCCGGAAAATTGGTCTTTAGAGGTTGACGCAGGAAATTTACAGGGCGAGCCGCAGGCGAGTCCTGTAAACCTGCGGAGACTTGTAAATACACTTTCCTGTCGTGTATCGTACGTACTTTTTTTTCAAACGATCAGAAAAAACATTTTAGTACCCATCACTTTCGTCAACGCCTATTCGTGTTGCGTAATTTATGAACAGTCCTCTGATGTTTTCTGCTTCTTGTTGGCTAGATAGCCATTGCCGCTAAGGCCGGTAGTTTTTAAGATGAAAACTAAGAAAAACAAGTAAAGTTTTGTGGTTAGAAATGATTTATGTATTTTTAACCTGTGCAAAATTGTAAAAAACATTAGAAAAATTATAGTGTATTGCCTATTAGCTTCAAACAGCTAATTCAGTGATGACTGACGACCAGTTGTGGCCGACCATGGCCAACTTATCAAGAAAAATAATGATAAAAGAGCTCATAAAAGGCAGATTTCTAGGTTTGTTCTTTATTTACCTATATTTATAATATATTTACTTTGAGAATTAAAAATGTGTGGTCGATTTTTCCGTGTATGTGTATTTTCTAGATCTGAGTCCATTTTCGTAAACAAAACTTTTGAAACAAATTTATGTAAAAGAACTTTTTTAGAAGTGTCAAAACTGCCCAAAAACAAACTAAAAAATGGGACCGGAAAAGGATCAAGGAACCGGAAAATTGAACAAAAAGGTCCTTTCGTGTGAGTGAAAATATTTCGAAAGAACATGCTTTGTAATGTAGAACTTTCCTTACGAAAAGTCGTACGGAAAGTGGCTATTTTCCGTTCGTTTAAAAAAAAAGGTAAAAACCTGTCTAGTTGAATCAATTTTAGAGCTAACTTCTAACCCTTAATGATTTGGGTACCTACTAGGATAAAGTCTGTATAAATGGCACACTCAGAAATTTATTGAAAGCAAAAGAATTTTATTTCTAAATACCTAAGAAGACTCTTTAAAATACCTTTTATTGAAATACTGGTCTTTAGACAAAACAAGGAACCGTTTAGTACTCGAAAACTGTTTTAAAAAAAGGTTTCCTTCTAGAAACTCTCCCTTTAAAAAGGCTTAGGCATCTATCCTTTATGGTACCTTAGCTCACGCAAACCACAAAACAAAAACCTTGAAGGGACTTAGCGATTGGTAATATAAATTTATTTCTATAGACCTACTTATTTACCCAGATTATTTTATTTCAGTTTTTAGTTATTTTTCTATTTCATTATTTTTCGAGTACCGCCGATATAAGCGACGAAATTGCAACAGTTGCTGATTCGAGCGGAAAAATAAAGTTGATGACAAACAATGACTTCAGGCAGCGCTGCTGAGAGCTGCAACATTTTACGAGTAATAACAACTATATTTTACCCTTAAAGACTCGATGATTGATATTTTTAATATCGTGTAAAGATTGGACTATATTATCAAGGCATTTTTATGACTTCCAAAATTTATAGTGCAATGCAATCATCATTTTTCTACTTGGAAAAAATATGTCAGTACATCAGAAAATATTCTTTGCCATACTACAATTAATGTTCAATTATTTAGCAAAAACAGAAACAAAAACTATGACCAATAACATTGCCACACTTTTATATTATATACCTACATATACAGCTACTCATATTCAAAACAAATTTATGTATGTACATTTTCCAAACGTATTACTAATCCTATTTATTAGTCCACCATACCAATATGGTATGGGGGACTATTAAAATCGTGAAATTTTGACTTTTCTTAATTTTATCAAAAATGATTTACTAAGGTTCCAAAAACACCTTAATCGACGAAAAAAAAAGTTGTCTGTCGGTCTGTTGTCTGTTTACACAATAACTCAAGAACGCCTTAATCGATTTTAACGAAATTTGTTTAAAAAAATCCTTTATCGGCTGTCCATGAATTGATTAACTTTTGGGTAGGGTGGTGGGGGGTTGAAAGGGGGAAAAGGGGGATAAAATATTTAAGAAAATTGTAACTTTGGAACAAAAGCAAGTAGCGATATACGGTTTTCAGATTTAATTCATGAATATAAACTACAAATTTTGTTATAAAGTCCAAATTCGTGGGAGCTTTAGTGTTCGAGTTATTTGAAGCTATTGATGTGCGGTTTTCAAATTTTGATTTTCGTAAATATTACCCAAAAATTTTATGATAAGGTTCAAATCTTTCAAAGCTACAGTTTAAGAGATATTTTCATTTCCTTTCAACATAAAATAATTGATTGTATGGTGAACTATCCGTGCTTTCTAGCACCATTTTTTTTTGGTATTCTGCTTTCTTACGATTTCTTTTTCTTTATCCTGTAGAGCCCTGAATAAGAATAAATTTGGTTCTTTTATCTGACCCTGGCCCACTAAAACGCACCAAAAAAAACTGTGAACATCCTCACACACCGCCAAGCAGCCGTAAGGTCTGGTAAAATCAAGACTGGTTTTTAAATGTCGAGAAGAACTCACGAAACTAACCGAACACAGCAAGGTCCCGAAAATCTGGGTACCGTCAAATAAATAAAAACTAAAAAAAATAATTGAACCGATTTTACCAACAATAGACTGAGAAGTACTGTAAAGCGGGACTACTTCCAAAATTACCCAAAATTAAAATTTAATATTATTAAACCTTTCTTTAAGGATTCCGATAATCAAATATATATTTATAAATAATTAGAAGTTTTTCCAAATCGGTAAAGGTTATTCGAATTTACTCCTATGGATGCGGTAACTTTGGACAAGTGCTTTAAACGAATGAAATCTTAGTTTTAGACCTAAATATGTTTAAATCTGAATAATTCAATATTTTAAAGCTTAGGTAAGCTTTACATTTATTTAAAGGTCCTCTATCAAATATAGGTGTTTAAAACTAATTTCTATACGTCATTCTGTTCTGACCCTTTTTACAGAATCTTTGGTATATAGTTACCAAAATGTGTGGCATCAAGGCATTTCTTGTAAAGTAAAATTAAAGAATAAAGTAAAAATATTTGGTTTTAATTTTCAAATAAACGCTACTTATTAAAACCAAAATTAAAAATGCGATTTATGTTGACGATATGCTAAGCAATGTTTATGCAAATTTTTATAGTAATGTGATTTACAGGATACAGCTATAAATCGTTAAAAATAAGATTAAATTGTAAAATTCGCTGCGTAGTTACTAATCCCTCAACTACCTTGGTGACACCATGGAGACAAACTGTCTTCCTTTGTCTCGTGATTAACAACATCCGGGAACTCTAAAAGTATCCGCGCGGTTACAAGAAAATTGAAAAAGAGGGAATTTGTTCGAATTTAGCCTACTTGTAGCCCCGCTTACAGGATAAAATAAAATATAAATGAAAATACTTAGGTCACTCTTCTCTGTTTATTAAAGATTCACCCAACAGTATAGACTGTCATCTTCAGGGGTTTACCTAGGGTGGTACTACAAGTTTACTACCACCCTAGGTAAAACCCTGATGAATCTTTTATAAACAGTGAAAATGTATTTCGGACTTCCATTGTCTATATTTTATTTATACACGCCGCGACGTTTCGATCAGTACAATCTCTGATCGAAACGTCGTGTATAAATAAAATATAGACAATGAAAGGCCGAAATAAAGTTAATTTCATCATAATGGAGCTTTCCTTAATGAATAAAAAAAAATTAAAAATCAGGTGATCAGTTAAGGTTAACTTATTTTTTCAGTTTTATCATGAAGTAGTGGTGCAGTATATGTATAAAAAATTAAATATCAATTGCATTGTTTCACGTTGAGTCAGGATTTTTTCAATTTGACAGAAAATGGTAGGGTTGGGTTGGGTTGGGTTGCATCGACCTGTCTTTTTCTTTGTCAATCGTCGGGTAAAAAGCGTACCAACAAGCTTTACCAAAAAGTTAAGCGGGTTGGTCAAGTCAAATTAATCCAGTCAGCTTTAAAATAAATTTACGCCAATATTTTGCACATCTTTCCACGAGTAACTGTGACCATTTTTATAAGGGCGGGGGCTAACTTGACGGTTGCCTCCCCGAGACAATATCTTTTCAAAATTTTTATATCATTCGAAAGGTGTAATTTTGCACACACAATTTCAAGTTTTGCCCCCTCTAGACGATATTTTTTGAAAATTGCTGTCATTTGAAAGGTGTAATTTTGCTAACTCGGTTACTTGAGAACCCTTTCGAGGGTTCCTGGGGGGTTGTAATTTTTTTTTAATGGTGTGCGAAATTGTGGTAAAATGAACCTTTGACATAATATAAAAAATTTAAAAAATATTTCTGGGTGGCCCTCCTGCGGCTTCTTAGGTGGTGTGCGAAATTTGGAAATTGTACAAAAATAATGTCTGAAAGGTTTAACACGTTTACACTACTGAAGGTTCCTGAAGGGTGTGCCAAATTTTAACTTGGGTGTATGTACAAAATTTTGCAAAATCACCTCTTTTGAATGACATAAAATATTTAACAACCCTTAAAATAGCCTTCCCATATAAAAATAATCACACTTAATCGTGCGTGGGTGTGCAAAATTAAATTTTTGATGTGCCAAATTGTGTCATTAAAATTTTTTACAAAAGCTTTCTGATATTTCTATGCGCACCAAACAGACATACTCATTCCATCTCCGTAAAATAACAAACCACATGCATCCAAGTGGAGTTAGAATGTTCAAAACCATGAAACGGGGTGAAAAGATTAACTTTTTTCGCTCGCTCTATGAAAAAAGAATCCAAAAAGAAGAACGGAATATTGTAATACGTGCATACACAGACACAATTAATTAAATAAAAGAACGCGGCTTTATTTAAAAAAAAGTACTTACACACACGCATTTAGACTGATTAAGTCCCAAGAAAGAAAAATAGTCTCCTGTGTCATCCTACGTGCCGTATATAGGCATGTGCATTTTGCGTCAAAATGATCCTCGTTTGGAAATCCGAAATGTAATGGAGTAATGAAGTTCTTCTGAATTTAGATTTTTGTTTAAATTCCGCTTATAAGAATGTATGACTTAATTAATTGTCGAATATAATAAGAAATAAAAGTAACGTAACACTCGTGTCATATCGGACAAAGCCTTTTTTGTTTCTCACTTCATTCCGACCAGGCCTCCAATGTCTAATGGAGAATCCAGACACCTACAGACCTGTTTCATCCTTATTAGGAATCATCAGGGAGTCATAGGATTGTACCTGGCAGTTGAAGTTACACAGGCACCATGCACACCTCTCGAAATTAAAACAAATACAGAATCCTCTACCTTTCAGCAGGTTATAAAGAAGAAACCTGTAAAAGTATAAGTTCACTGTAACAAGGTAACGTTTGCAGCAGCACCAATATTTTAAATTCGAGAGTTGTGCATGGTGCCTGTGTAGCTTCAACTACCAGGTAAAATCCTATGACTCCCTGATAATTCCTAATAAGGATGAAATAGGTCTGTTGGTGTCTGGATATTCCATTAGACATTGGAGGCCTGGTCGTAATGAAGTGAGAAACAAAAACGCTTTCTCCGATATGCCACGAGTGTTACTTTAATTTTTATTCGCGGACACGAGATACACTTTTTTGTTTTTTGAATAAAAGAAGACAGAAAGAAACACCCAAGTAACAATTTTTAAAAAAGAAAAGATCAAAAGATTTTGGGAGGAAAGAACGAAATTTCAAAATTGGACGAGTGTCCCACAAGGAACACACAAAAGTCCAATTTTGAAATTTCGTTCTTTCCTCCCAAGATCTTTTGATCTTTTCTTTTTTAGATTCTTTTCGGTTGATGTAACTGATTTGGAAGTTTTAACTAACAATTTTTAGTTGACTTAACTAATTGTATAAAGTACAAAAACTAGTCATTTGTGCCACGGCCGCTATGATGGACGAGAAAGCGACGCCACACCGTTGTTATTAACTAGGCAACCCTCTAACAACGTTTATTTTTACTGGAATGCTGTGGGTTTTCAACGACCGCAAGGTACGACTCATCAACGACGACAAAATGTTGATAATTAACTAGGGTAATTAATTTACGTTCTTTCAACGTTTCTCTTTAGGAGACAATTGTGGCCAAATAATCAATGCAGTTACGGCCAATTTCAAAATATAACTGTATCTAACAACTATAGAGGGCATCTCCTTAATCGAAAAACGGTTAGGTTTTCAATAAACCAAGAAATAATTTTATTGCCGCCACACTGTTTTCATTTACTGATTTGCGCCGCAACGCCCTTTGTGTAAATCGTTAAAACAATCTTGTCTTTTGCTGGATTTTGATGATTTTTTAGTTAGTTTTAGTAATTTTTAAGTATTCTTTAGACTGGCTACAGTTTAAAATAGGTTTAAAGCATTTTTTAGATTTTCAGTATTTAAATCAAAAAAATAATTTTTTGCACTTCAGGAACTAAAAACATATTTTACTCCCTCATTTCAGGGACTAAAATGGTACTGTTTATCCCGGGACTAAAATATTTTATTGCCGCTACTTATTATCAGGCTATATAAATTAACTTAACGTCAGACCGAATGAAGGTTTGGTAAAAACGCATTTTAGGAACATTTATATTTATTTGTAACATCCGAAAATAGGCATGAATACAATATGAAAAAGAACTAACCTACCCTATAAATTCTTAAACTATTTTATATTATTTCAAAATGGCATATGGTGAATACGCCAAAAATTTGGCACATAATAGCTTCATCATCTGTGTTTGAGGTTGGCAATTGGTAATAAGTTCGTTTAAAATTTTCCTAAGTAACCGTTTTTACAAGAAGTAATTTACCTTATTTAATATCCCAAGTTGTTTATTAATCAATAAAACACCTCCGATTTTGTCCAAAAAAACGCTATATTTTCAACCTGTTTTCACCACAAAAAATATATTTATGAGGGCACTACGAGGCAAAACAAACATAAGTGAAGGTCAGTGATTATGCACGAAAAATATACCAGACAAAAAAACCCAAAACAACGATATTAATTTATTTACAAACTGAAAGTAAAACATTGAGGTTATCTAAAAGCTCAGTCACTTTTAAAGCTGTAGCTTTCATCAGTAGAAGTTGGTACAAGGTAAGGTGCAAGCAGAGGTAAAAGATCCGAACTCGCTGTTTGTGATTGAACGCAGTGCTAATATTTTTAAACTGACATTTCGACAGTGACAGAAATGTAAAAAAAAGTTGCATTTAATTTTTTTAATACATTTCATAAATAAAAACACCTTTTAAATAAATACAAAATTAATCTACTCCTTATTTTAATATCACCCTTCTAAATCGTTGTGTGACATCAAGTATTAATTGGAAAAATCAATTATCAAGGGTAAGTTTTAATTAGGGTAACATATAACCTCAATTTTAATTTGTTCTACAGAGTGTTTACTATTTAAACCTCACGTGGGTTTCAATTTTTAAATTTTCTTTTCTTCTAAATTGATTCTTTCTCCTTAAATCCAACAAAATATTATGTTAACATGATTATTCAATAAACAAATTTATTAAAACTGTGTCCGAAACTCGAGGAGGGTAGGTTTAAAATGCTTAAAACCAAAAATTTCACTTAAACTTAGGACCGTTCTAAAATAGACTAAACCCTTTTAGTAAATCCCACTGATTAAGTCTTGATTTCAAATCAATTAAAAAAATAAAAATATTATCCATAGGGAACCTTAGTCGTAGTCGCTTCGGCGACGATGTGGAAACGTTTCACGCGACTCTAGTCGCAGGCAACGTCAACACAACAGGACTCAAAAAATCTCCGCCAAATTGTAGCTGTGTAGCTTCAACTGCCAAGTAGAGTCCTGTGACTCCCTGATGATTTCTAATAAGGATGAAAAAGGTCTGTAGGTATCTGGATTCTCCATTAGACATTGGAGGCCTGGTAGCTGAGGAATTAGCACCAACACTAGTTTACATTTTTAACAATTGCTTTGAACAAGGGATTTTTCCTGCAAGTTTTAAAGAAACCACTGTCAAGTCAATATTTTAAAGTGGCAGTAAAACTGATATTAAAAACTATAGACCTATTTCCCTTATAACAAATTTTTGTAAAATATTTGAAAAAATACTAAAAAGAAGAATTGAGGATTTTCTTAAAGAAAACGATATAATGTCAAACAATCAATTTGGTTTAAAAAAAGATACTTCCACTGAGGACGCCATTTTGACACTAAGTCCAAAAATACAAAAATCTCTAGATGCTAATCTAGACCTTCAGTGGTTGTATTCATTGATCTCAAAAAGCAGTTGACACATTCAACCACGAAAGGGTATTAAAATACATCGAAAAATACAGTTTTAGAAGAAACGTTCTTAAGTTAATGAAAGATTATTTGACAAATAGATTTCAAGCCATTCAGTAGTAGTAGTAGAGAAAGGACGGCGCGAAGCCTGGCAAGTAGGCCTCCCTGGGCCCTTTCTGCCTTATCCCGTCAAACCATTCAAATACACGACTCAAGGAGTAGCAAAAAAAACTGAAGTGTGGCGGAGGGAGACATTGTCAGTCAGAAAAAACCTGGAGTGCTCTAAAAACTAAATGCGAGAACGAGATGGGTAAGGTCTGTCATTATTTTCAGGAAAATATTTTATCGGTGAATTTTACTAAAACAAATTTTGTTCCTTTCACTTCTTTAGCTAGTAACTTACCTGAGTTCACGGAACTTACACTTAACATGGCATGTGATTATAAGGTGTTCGGATTCAGGGAGTTAATATTTGGGAGTGTATCTTGATTGATTGGCTATCAGGAAAATTTAGAAAATTTCGTGATATATTTGACCTGAAACAATTACAAATGTTATATTTTGCCTTAATTCAAAGTCATAGTCATAAGTCATATTACCTATAGCGGTAGTGTATGGGAAGGGGCGGCCAAGACTCATATTTACCAATTATTTGCAATAAAACCTCTCGTTATCAAACTTTTTGACGTTCGACAACTTTTCTGCTTATCAATTTTAAGAAAGCAACACTTCTCCAAAAAAAGTAAGGCCAATAACATCAAAACTACAAGAAGTAGTGCCTTACAACTTTTAGTTACAAGACCGACTAAGACTATAATAAAAAGAAGCTTTTACTCTCTTGTACCGAAACTATATAATATGCTTCCAACATATATAAAGGAGATTTACAGAACAGAAAGAACGATCCCTCAAGAGATGGGATCAATCCCGGGGATTGATCCCATCCCCCGAAAAAAGATGCTTTTTCTTGAAACCTCTTTGAAATTTTTGATTGAAAAATATACATTTTACGCGCATGCTTGCCAGAGAAATCAGACCGATCCCTGGCTTTGGAGTCTGGTATAAACTGCGTTCGACGTGAGATCATTTGACAAAAATCTATGTCGTTCCCTGCTTAAGAATTAGGGTCCAGAAGTTTAACTTTTATTTTTTATTTACGGACGCGATATTCACTTTTTGTTTTTTATGATAATAATATCGCCGTCTATTGAATATAATCTAATGGTAAACTAACAGCACAGCGCCCCCTAACATTTAACCTGCTATTAAAACGCAATTATGTAAATGAATCCCTTGGACTAGCGCGTTACATTAAGCAAATTCTAACCACTAGACACCAACACCATTTATGTTCAACCCAGAAGGGCATAGATTATTGCTTTGTGATGAAAACGTTTAGTAAATTTTTAAATAAAATAATAAAAATTTTATTGTAAAATTTCGTAAATTTCTAATTAAACTTGGCAACAATTTGGGCTAAGATTGGTGCTGTGTGACGGCCAGTCTTCCTAAAAGATTCAGGCGATTTTCAACCGACTTCCAAAAAAGACGAGGTTATAGGTTCGACGCGTACTTTTTTTTTAATATTTATTTTTTTTAGATGTTTGCTATAGCATAGCTTCCAAATTGCTTAAAACGCGCTTAAAACCAAAAATTTTTTCGGTTTTTTGAAATGCCAACCACACCATCTGACAACACTGCGATCTCTGCCTAATCTTCAGGGTACCGATTCTGGAAGTCATAGGAAGTGATCGTTTGCCTGAGAGAAGGGAAGCAGTGTCAACCAATAAACACGCTTAAAAGCAGTGACGAGACGATCGAAGAATCTATTATGGGCACGCGCAGAGCTGCCTCGAACAACAATTTTTGAGCGAAGGAGTTCTCTTGACTAACCCAGTATTATGGACTTGTAGAAAAGCTTGTCTGAAAAACATCACTCGTATGATTTCAGAGCACGCTATTGGATGAAACCATCACGTGAAAGATCTCGCTAATGCGCATGCTACGGCCAACTTGACCGTCTCGTAAAGTACGACGTGGCACAATGGTCGATTTTTGTAAAAACGCGAATATTAAAAAAAAACTTCCACATTGTAATTTAATCGTACAAAATATTTAGTTTTAATAAAAAAATAAATAGTTTACAATATTTAAATAAGTAAGCATTTATTCTTTTTTAGTTGACACACAGGATGATCGTGTGAATTTTTACATTTACCTTAAGAACTTTTTCAGAAGATAAAATATACATATTTATTAATTGGCTAAATTAAACTAAAAATGTTAGTTTAGAACAATCAAATTTACTTTAAAGTAATTGACACAATATATAAGTGTTACACTATACTAGTATATTTTTTATGTATATAGTGTTTTGAAATTCCAAGCATTTTTATATAGCATATCCTATGTCGTTTACAATATTTAAATAAGTAAGTACTTATTCTTTTTTAGCTGATACACAGGATGATCGTGTGAATTTCACATTTACTTTAAGACATTTTTAAGAAGGTAAAAGATACATATTTATTAATTGGCTAAATTAAACTAAAAATGTTAGTTTAGAACAATCAAATTTACTTTAAAGTAATTGACACAATATATAAGTGTTACAGTATACTACCATTTTTTTATGTATATAGTGTTTTGAAATTCTAAGCATTTTTATATAACATACCCTATGTCGATCGGCAAATTTAGACACATTTTGAATTTTTTAATTTTTCAAGTTATGTCCGCGTTTTTCTGAAAATTGACCACCGTGCGTTGTTCGCATGACTTTTGTGCGATGGATCACTTCTCAGAGTATGATTGTTCTATTACGCCCAGAATCGAGCCCCTGGTCAAAAACAATAAGATGGGAAACGATTGTTTGTTGAAGTATTAGGAACATTTTGGACCATCTAAATTAACAGCAAAAATAATTGCTTTTGTGACTGTAGTAATTAGCAATAAGGATAAAAACTGTAAATTTTAAAAGAGTTTTTGGAAGATAGTGCGTGGTGTGAAGTTTGTTGATTTTTGCTTTTTATTTAGTATATATATATTTAGTATATATATATAGAAAATGTTAAATTACAATAGTAATTAGAAGATGATGGAAAATATCCATTCTTATGAAAAGAAAAACACGAATTAACCAACCATTTTTTAGTCTGTGACAAAGATAACCACAAAAATCGTTATTTCTATTTGGCGTAAATAAAGTCCGTCGTTATCCTTATTTAATTAGCCTCTCCTCTTTTCCCTTACTGCTCAGTCGCACATATAACGATAACCACAAAAAAACGTTATTTTAAGTGGTCCAAAATGTCCCTATTTTTAACAACTGTGTAGCTATTCTTGAAAATGTTTAAATGTCTAAAAAGTATAGATATCACATGACCCATTTTGAACGTCACTTCGACATTTCTGGCTCAAAAAAGTACCTTTTTATAACTATAGTTCAATTTTTTGATGAGCGTAGTGACGTCATTTCTTTGGATCTCTATTTGATACATTATTTTAGACAGCGATAATAAATATGTCGTCACTTTTTGTAACTTAAATTGGCGTAAAAATGGGAGCGAAGCAACTAAGTGAGCAGAGTTAATTGATTATATTAAATTTTCTGGCATTTTTCGAGTTTGAAAAAAGACAAGTATCTGCGGATGTTGGAAATGTGGTAGAAAGTTTTTTCTGCAACAAAAGTTAGTAGAACTATATTCGATATACATATTTAAGGAACAAAAATCAACAAACGCAAAACAACAGACCAAGATTACAGAATACTTGAAAAGTAAAATTATTGATACCTACTATATACTGCATGTATGCCAAAAAAGAGTATATTAGTAAGAGTAAGAGATATTAGCTTTCGATGAAAGAAAAGCAACAATAGATGATGGATCTTTTATTAAACTTATGAACTGCTGCATGGGTATAATTTTTTTTTTTACGTAGTTATAATTTGTTGTAGTTTTATTTTTATTAAACGGAAATTAAAGCTATACTGATAAACAATCTGTTATTTAGTAAATCATTTTTATTTAATACTTTTGTTTTAATTTTTTCAATTTCTTGTAATTAAAAACCTTTCTATTAGTATCCTTAATTTATCAACAATTCAAGGACTCAAACAAATACAAGTGTCCTTTTCAATTGTACAATCGCACATATGTCAAAATGACAACAACAAATTATTTGACATGCGAACTGTTGACAACAAAGAAATACGTTTTCAGAGGCAAAAATGACGTCAGTCACTCATCAAAAAATTTGACTATACTACTGCGATGACTAGAACTAAGAGCATCGAGTTTCCTGGACGTCGAAGGTGTGGCAGAGGAATTGTGGCAGGATATAGGTAATTGGTCTTATTTAAATGACTTACCGCCACTTGCACCGACTTTTTTTTTAATGGCCCTTTAGGCTAAAGGACCTTTAAAGTACCTTTTTGGCTTCCCTCGAAGGTGCCTCGAAGATTCAGGTTAACACACATTGAGGATCAATGGAAATATCCAGATGACAGGTAAGTCAATGTTTTACACGGGGTGAGGAGGGGGAATTATTCGTCAAACTAATTCTGTGTTGATTTTATATCATATTATTATTTATATTTATAACAAGGCAGCTATGTGTACTAAAATTGTTTAGTTCTAAGTATGAAAGTTTGTCAACATTTGTATAAAATTGTCTGCGTTATTTACTTGACGGTGGGATTTACTAAAAGGGTTTAGTATATTTGACGACGGTCTTAAGTTTAAGTGAAATTTTTGATTTTAGGCATTTTAAACCAACCCTCTTATCACGATCTTTTGTTGCACTTAAGAAGAAAGTTTGAATTTAGAAGAAAATAAAACCCACGCGGGGTTTAAATAGTAAACACTTTCTAGAATAAATTAAAATTGGGGTTATATGTAACACTAATTTAAACTTACCCTTGTTAATTAATTTTTCTAATTAATACTTGATGTCACACAACGATTATTTAAAAGGTGGTTTTATTCATTAAATGTATTAAAAAAGTAACACATTACATTTCTGTCACTGTCGAAATTTCAGTTTCAAAATATCAAGACATCTTTTCGCGACTGATGATTTCGAAATTAAATTTTGAAAACATACGTTACCATTTCAACTGCAACGTCACCGTTTCGAATCATTGCTACTGATCGCCAAAATAACAATTATTAAATGACATTAATCAGCTATGAGTGTGTGGCTTCTTTTTTTGGATTTGGAAGTTTTTTTTGTGATTTTGCGAAATGGATGTCCTAGATTCACAACCTCGGCCTATTTTCATTATTGCCAAATATTAAACCGTGTCTGAAACGGCGGCCGAGGCGCTTTCGAAATCCTTTGAATTGTTTTAAACCGTGACTTCACCTTTTCGTCGACAAAATAACATTTTACGCATGTTTTCAAAGCGGTTTCGAAATCATCGGTCGCGAAAAGATGTCTTTAGCTGCCTCCAAATCACAAACAGCGAGTTCGGATCTCTTACCTCTGCTTGTACCTTGACTTGCACCAACCTCTACTAATGCAAGCTACAGCTTTGAAATGAGTGGGCTTTGAGTAAGGAAAGTTTTTTTAAATGAGCTTTTACATAACGTCAATATTTTAATTTCAGATTCTAAATAAATTAATATAGTTGTTTTGGTTTCTTTTGGTATATTTTTCGTGCATAATCAGTGACCTTCACTTATGTTTGTTTTGCCTCGTAGTGCCCTCATAAATATATTTTTGTGCTGAAAACGGGTTCAAAATATGGCATTTTCTGGATAAAATCGGATGTGTTTTATTGGTTAATGAACAACTTGGGATATTAAACAAGGTACCAAATTATCCTTGTAAAAACGGTTACTTAGGGAAATTATAACCGAACTTATTACCAATTGCCACAAAACAATCCTTTCTGGGAGGTATAAATTTAAACCACCCCCCCCCCCAGAGGTGGTCTAAAAAACCAACTTTACAAACCTCAAACACAGATAATGAAGGTATTATGTGCCAAATTTTTGGCATATTCACCATTTGCCATTTTGAAACCCCTAAAAGAAAATAGTTTTAGGGCATTTTCTTCTAAAATATGGTATATTTTGAGAAAAAAGCAGTTTTTCAATGGTATTTTGCAATAACAATACAAAATAATGAATAACTTTCTGTCTTTTCTGTACGAGTAGGTGTTTTTTGAAAATTGGTTTTAAAATTTAGTACCCCCACAGGCGTAATTATGTAGACCTGTGGGGGGTATCCCACTGTTAAAGTTTTTAAACTAGGTATAATTAATTAATATTTCATCGATATTGCTAGGACTTATTTATTGAAACTTTTAGTACATGTTTTAATCATGTAATTAATATTTCATCGATATTGCTAGGACTTATTTATTGAAACTTTTAGTACATGTTTTGCGTTTATTAGTAATTCATCGAAATTTTAACGAATTATTTATTTGACGAATTATTTACCATATTAATAACGGAATTTTCACGATATTTCAGATTGGGTATATATTTTTGACCAGCCTTAACCTGTGTACTGATGTAACAACTTTGAGTTCCAACCCTCACAGTTAAAAAACCTCCAAATCAGTTACGTCAACCGAAAAGAAACCAAAAAAACAAACGATTATTGGATGAGCATCCCACAAGGAACACACAAAGGACCAAAGCGGAAAGAGAAATGAATAAACGATGCTTCGCTCTGGGTAACCAGCCTGAGCTTATCAGTGGTTTAACTGGTCACCCTCCCCATACATCATTAAACACTATCATACACTTTGATTTCCAGCCTTGAATCACTTACAAATAGGCATCGTTCCGCACTGGCACTCATCCAAGTTACCTGATGCGGATTTCATTCATATTTCCAATAGTATTATGCTCCTAAGACCATCAAAACATAAAAAGAAGTTAAAAAACCTCCAAATCAGTTACTTCAACCGAAAAGAAACCAAAAACAAAAGATCAAAAGGACTTGGTGGAAATAACGAAAATTCAAACTTGGATGAGCATCCCACAAGGACCAAAGTGAAAAGAAGAAACGTATATATATTGATTTATTTTATTTATATATTCTTTCTCCAAACTTCTTGAAAACAAAGGAGGTTAGACTTAGATCTCTCTATATTGCTGGATTCCTTTTTCTTATTTTATAATTTTCTATGACCCCTTCAAATATATGAACTCACATACCTTGTACACCTTGCATAGTTTAAAACTAAAATCGTCAAAATCGTTCTCGGGGTTTTCGTTGTTGCGTTGAACTTTTAAATAGAGTCAATCAATAAAGGAAATTGCTTCACAGGCGAAATCACAACAGCATCCGTTGCACCGTTGCAAAGCTGGGCGCGTTTGAAAAATTCAATATGTTATTGGCTCATTGTCAGGATTATTTTCAAAAAGGTTTTTCGTACATCTAGAACTCGTCAATGGATTTTAGTGTATTGCCGAATGGCAAAGGACACATACGCAACATTTTTGTTAATTTTTTGTTAAGCAGAGATATTAGAGGTCTGGTAGATTGCGCTCAGAGATGCCAAGTGCCATTCACAAAACACCATAATTAATAATTAATATGATATTGGCTATATTATTTTCAAAAGGTTCTTCGTGCGTCTAGGACTTAATAATTGATTTTATTATGTTGCTAGATGCCAAAGGACACCTACGCAGCATTTTTATGAAATGGTACATAAGCAGCCCAGCAAACCAGGAGGTGGCGGTAAACAGTCGGCCGCTAAGTGAAACCGGGGGATTTCTGACGGAACGTATAGGCACTTGCAATGCAGCCGCTAAAATCGTCCTGTATTTTGGAACGTATTTGGCGCTCGCCAATTCAAATTCATTCCAAGGTTGGTTAAACGTCACCAAAATGCGCTTTCTAGTGAGTAGGTTCTTTGCTTGCTGAAAAACGCCTGACCGTATAGAAGGCTCGTGGTGCAGTGGTAGAGTATCAGACTCTTACCCGGGACGCGCAGGTTCGGATCCCGGTTGCGTCCAAGACTTTTTTTCTTAAATTACAGTTAAAATACTTGCGCCCACCCGTCTGTCGGCCGACACGTGCCCAAGCGGTCATGGGCGGTATACATGCCGTGGCGCCCCAAGTTGTCGATCCGCCAGCTGGTTTACGAAAAATTGTAAGAGATGCGCTAGCGTCCAGACCACGTTGTGTTTGTTGGGAGAGGTATGAGAGGTCTGCTGGTAGATTCTGCTCCGAGAGGTGTTCCTGTTCGAAAACGTTTATAAATATGTAGTTTTAGCCAAACAAATCCCCTTTCAACACTTGGGTATCTGTGAAACGAAACTTTAGTATCTCGCTTTTAAAAAATTTAATGTGATATTGGCCGGATTTTATTTTCAAAAGGGTTTTCGTGCGTCTAGGAAATAATTGATTTTATTATGTTGCCAGATACCAAAGGACACCTACGCAATATTTTTGTTAAATAGTACATAAGCTGAGATACGAAAGTACTGATAGAATTCGCTTTGACATGCGCATGCCATTTGTTAGTTCTTCCCCAACATCTCCTAACCTCAGACTAGCAATAGAGTTTCAGTTTTGAGTGTCCATTCGAAAACGTATACATGTGTAGTTTTATCCAAACAGAGCACTTTTTAAGACTTAGGTATCTGTGAAACAAAACTTTTGAGAAATTGCACATAAGCAGACATATGTGTGCAGTTGACCTGTTACCATTGGCATATTAACTTTAGACTACTCATTCCATTTAACATCTTTCATAGTCAAACAAAGAATTTTTGCCATCGTAGATAGAAAAAAAACAAACTTTACACACACCTATGCATACGGAGTACCGTGTTCAGATACATATTTTGTCTTTATTAGGCCATACGTTTTTATGGATGAAGACAAACGGTTATATCAACAAGTTTTGGAGAAATGTCGGCAAGTAATATGAATGACAAAATAACGCTATATTTTATCCTTTTTTGTTTTAAACCTGAAGTCCTGGAAGTATCTAATGTTATTTAAATAATGTTGTGTGCTTTCAGATGGACTAATGACCCAAATCCGCAGCCAGAAAAATGATTTAATTTTCAGAAGAGCACAAATCAAATTTTAACATTTTGAATGAGGCTGAACTTGAAACGTGATTTTTTCGAATAATTACTTTTTTCGCAGACAGAAAGAATACGGGTTGATTATTTTTTTGAGTTGTCTCTAAATAGTTGTGCCGTTAGATAATTTCTATCATATCAGTATATTAGTAAAATAATAGCAAATTTTAAGAATATAAGGGGTGTGCTAAAAAAATAGCACTTTTTTTTTAATGAATATTGTCCGATTTTAATAATATTTTGCTTTTTAAAATTTATAGGACCGATGTCAAACTTGAGATTTCCTAAAAATCCCAAATGGCGGACCTATTTAAAAAATAGGTATTTTTAACCTCCCCAGATATTTTTTTGTGTACGCACTGTAATAATTCTGAAACATCGCCCACGAAGCCACATTCTTTCGAAGCCCATCGATGTAACATTTTAAAAATTCGGACAAGAAATAAGGAAGTTTGCAATTCTTAAATACACCAAAGTTTACCTGCAAAGTCCAGCTTATTAAAAAAGAATGTATTTTTTAAAGTAGCAATAAATATTCAAGAAGGCGGACTTATTTAAGAAACAAGCATTTTTGATCCCCCTAGAAAAAACTTTTTCTGCAACACTGTTTTCAATCTTAAACATCGGTTACAAAGACACATCCTTGCCAAGCACACCATTGAAATATTTTAAAATTTTGGACAAGAAATAAGGAAGTTTTAAAAAGATTTAAAGATCAGAGTTGGCATGCAAAATCAAGCAATTTCTTTTTAATAAGCTTGATTTTGCATGTAAACTCTGGTCTATATAAAGACTTAGAACTTCTTTATTTCTTGTAAGAATTTTATAAATGTTACATTGATGTGCTTGGAAAAGATGTCGCTTTTTAACCGATGTTTGAGATTAAATACAGTGTCGCAGAAAGTTTTTTTTAGGGGGGTGAAATTTGCCTATTTTTTAAAAAGGTCCGCCATCTTGGATTTTTAATTGGATTTTAAAATAAATTTTGAAGCTTGTGCCTTTTGCTATTTAAAGATTTATATTTTTTCTTAATTAGCTTGATTTTGCAGGTAAACTCTGGTCTATTTAAAAATGGTAAACTTCCTTATTTCTTTCCGAATTTTTAAAACGATGTGCTTCGAAAGAATGTGGCTTCGTAACCTATCTTCCAGATTTATTACAGTGTCGCACATAAACAAATATCTAGGGGGGTTAAAAATGTCAATTTTTCAAATAGGTCCACCATCTTGGATTTTTAGGAAATGTCAAGGTTGACATTGGTCCTATAAATTCTCAAGATTTGGCTTTATAAGAAGCTACATATTATTAAAATCGGACAATTTCCCGCTAGGTTACAATCATTTAAAAAAGTAGACAATAAAGATGCTGGTGGTAAGCCTGAAGTCTTTGGAGAGTAAACTCTCGACGCGAACTTGCAGTGACTTTTTTATGCATCGCAAGTTCCGAAGGCGTTTTAGCTATGGTCGTATTACTGGCTATTTATCTTTATTACAATCTGGCAACGTCGGATTTTACCCGAGATTTTCGCTTTTATTTAGTGGGACCAAAAATTTTTGTTATTTAACAGTCAGAGTCTGATCTAACCTCAAAAAACAGTTTGTTATTTTTTTGTTTTTTTTAAGTTTATTGAAAAAAATTTTGGCTCGTGGGAATCTCGGTTAGGTTATATAGACTCAAGCGAATTGGAACATGTTAAGACCCACCGATCGTTTGAGTATTCCAGCCGATGTTCAATTCGATGCAATAAATTCATTATAATAGGCTTTGTAAGCCGGAACCTTCTGAAGAAGTTCATTTCTGACATCTCTTCATAGAGTGGTTTGGTCTCTGGAAGAAGAAGTCTTCTTGGGTAATCCATATCAGCAACGTCTATCAGTTCCAAGTCATCATCTTCAAAATCATTTACCAAAACGCTATCCATAAAGTCGATATATTCCATTTTTTCAACAAAAAATTTATTTTTAGAAAAAAGAGCGCCCGTAGTGGAGTTAAATATAAATAAATATATAAATAAAAAAAAGACGCAGACACGTGTGGTACTCCGGTATATTTAATAAAGTTAGTTTTTTTGCTATCGATTCGTCATAGTAGAAAGCCCGACTGGTGGATGGACTGTGTCTGAAACCAATCAGTGGTAGAACTGGTGGAGGAGGCGAAAACTCTCTTTTTTATTAGGTTTTGTTTGCGGTTTGTTTGTTATCTATATTTTTTATAACTGAAAAAATTATACGCAGTTACTCAAGCGCGAATTTCAGGGGAGTAGGAGTACATTTACAAAATCAAAAGTAGGGCCTAAATTGCGGCACAATAACGTCTTTGGTTTTACGGTATTAGTTTAATTTTGTGTTAAAAATGGCATTTGAAGTGTAATTTTCTTAAAAATTTTCGCCTGCTGCGCTTGGGAACCATTGAGATATTTACAATTTTAGCCTAATTTTAAATAAAAAATGCATACCTTCGATATCTACGATTTTAATTTAATTTCACTCAAAAATTGAATTTTTAATGTAATTTTCTCAAAAATTTTCGGCGCATTTAAACATTTTTTATTCCCCTTCCCCTCGATTTGAGGTCAAATATGCTCTTGTAGTTACTAAGTTTTGTTTGCATGTATTGATATCTTCCATTTTTTTTTCGTATCGAAACCGCCCCCCCCCTTTTTGAAATAGCTGGAACCGCCACTGGCACACCTTATATATCCAAAACTCCGTTTGTCTTTTATTTATCCAAAAAATTATAAGACCTCAAGAAAATGGTAAATATTTCACACTTTTGGACCCATATTTTTGTTATTTTTAACAATATTATTCAAGGCACGTCGAAAAGAAGGCAGAAAACGTACCGCCGAAAATATTAGAAAACAAGGGGAGAAGTTATTCAGGCCATCATTCATGTGATGTGATAATAAATTTGGCCCGGACACAGTTTCACGCGATTTAAAAATTCGGTTCGCAGTTCACAATGCAAAAAATCTTATTAAAATCTGTACTTTTATTTATAAACTAAGTTGGCGTTGAAAGCAAATAAAAATGGTTGCCTCTCTTTTCCATGTTTTGTTTGTGCTTTGACCAATCAAAGCTGCCAACTGCGTTTATATTATGTTATGCTCAGAATAGTCGTTGAGAACTTTGTCCGGATTTTCCTACAAACTATTTTTGCGAACTTGCATTTCAGTATATTTACAAAGTTTTATTTTGAATTAAGTAACCAATTATGTACTAACACTGGATGTTTTTCGTCACAAGCAACTCCATATTAATTCGGAATGAGGATTAGTAATTATTTACGATCCTAAATCCCTTTAATTAAACATAATTTATTTTTAAGCATTGTTGGTTGCATATCGTCTACTCACTTGTTTTTAATAAATCTTTCCCCACTTGACCACGTTTCTTTTTCAAGGTTTTTAAATTTGAGCAAGTCATCCGGCCTTATCTTGGAAATTTTATCGCTAGCCGTTTTTGTCCACAAGCCAGAAAGAAACATATAAAATAAGACGATTCTTTTACAAACATCCTCGGACATACCCCAGAATAAATTTATTAGATTTTGTTTCCACATTTCGTTTGTTAGTGAAACGTTAAGCTTAGAAATTTCGGCTTATTTAAAATTGAAATGCTCATACATCGGTCCGGAACATCAGATAATTTGGGAAAATCGATATTCTTGTTTACCTTTCGTGAAATTTAAACAATAAAATATTGAGTCATGATTATTTATGGCATTGTTGATCATTTCCAATGACCCCTTTAATAGGTTATACAAAGAACCCCCGAATGCCCTAGCCAGGCCGTAGTAAAACCAGTAGTGAGGGAACATTGGCTCCTTCCCTAGTAATTTGGAAGTATAAAATATTTGGAGGTTTCAAAAAGCGAGTTAAATTATTACAATACACCGAAGCCCCTCCCCCGAAAACCATAATAATTAAATTATTTCTCCAAACTTCCAACTGCGAACGCAAAACTCGAACCTAAACTCAGTTTACTATTTAAGCTTTAATCGTAAAAAAAGGTATTTAAAAAATTCTGGACTGGAATTCGAGAGAGACGAATCCAATAATTCCAGTAGGTATTTTTCATCCAGATTGGTTTGAAACTCGGTTTTAAATTATCTGAACGCTTGCAACGCTTTAGGGGCATCTACTTTTTTTAGCTAAAATTTTGTAGATACATTTTTCTTTAACAACCTACAGAGCGTGTTATGACTTTGGCTTTAAAAGGCAAAAGAGAAAAAATTTAAAAGTTCACACATTGGTAAACCAGTCATAAATGGGCTAAAATGACACCTTTTATTTTTTGTCAAATAACTAAAATAAAAAATATTTTATAAAAAGCATTTTTTGTATTTTGACAACCGTGTGTTAGTTTTTGTCATTCCAAAATCCATTTTTTTGCCCTGGGGGTCTATTCTTGAATCGAGAGAAAATTTGCTCCCAGGGAGTCAAACTCTCTCGCTACTATGTATCTCATTGGTCCAAAAACTTTGGTTTAAATCGGTTTCTCTCACTTTTGCCCGATATTGATCGAAAGTAATTCTATTGGTCTTGACTAAGAGAAATATGGAAGTGCCTACGGCCCTCAAAAATCAATAAAAGGTAAGTTTGTTTTATAGAATTTGGAAAACTTAAGAGGTAAGTGTTAACAATCTCTGGCTTATTTTCTGTTGAATGTTTATTGTTATTCGATTGACTGGTTTTTTACAAGAAAATATAGTGGTTCCTTATTGCAGAGGCGTACAAACTGAGTGCATTTAATATTCCAGCGTTTAGCAGATGTAATTAGTACGAAAAGTAGTTTGTTTTTTGTTTCAAAGAAATACCGTCTTTAAACCAAGAAGTCCTGAGGGGTTGTACCGGGCACCTTTTTGAAAAAAACCTTTTTTCAATGTAATTTTCTTCCCCACTTCTCTTATGTTGTGTTTACCTCAATTTTAAGTAAAATTTTGCCCAAACTTGAGGCAAAAAGAAAATGTAGAATTCAAAATTGAAGAAAATAAACTCGTAATTGAGCAGTAATTTTTTGCTGTGGACCTATTTTGAAAAAGGAATATCGTATATGTATTTTTTTTATATTGACATACCAAGAGTCACAATCCAATTTGGTTCCATTTATGACAAACCTTAAACGTTAGAAAAAATACTGTTGCACAAATTTATTATTAAACTTGAGCCCACATAAAGTTGTGTTCTTTTTAGAATAAATATAAAGATTTTTGTATCAAAAAAAGACTAGTTATTCATTTTGATAGCAAATACTTTGAAACCAATGCCCTTAAATACAAACTAAAACTATAAATAAAGAGCACAAAAGCAGCTTTTAAAAAAAAAACAATTTTATTTGCTAAATTGTATATTTTTATTCTTATAGTTTTAGTTTGGTTTAAGAAAAGCATTTTTCTCGTGATGCAGTGACCCTAAAATAATATTTTAAAAAGCCCACCGCTCTCAATGGAGGCACCAGAGATACTAAAAGTGGTAGTATTTTCAAAATGGCACCACGTATGACTCCTCAGACCCGAAAATAAAGTTTTAATTTAGAGTCGACCTAACCCACAATATGCAATTTGAATTTCAAGTACTTTACGAAGATGCACGGATTGGTCAGTTTGAACTTCCTACTCTCTCTCAAATTTTTGTCGGTAAAAGATTTAAAAACGACTCGTAGCGCCCCAAATTTTATCAATACCATGACCAGGGCGTTGTCTCCGGCATGCATTCCGGGATAGTGGATGTGTCTATTTGCATTCTCAAGTGGCGCGACGTCCCCACCCCCTTGGCGTCATGTTTGTCCCGGTGCCGCCTGTCGTTGACAAAGTGACACAATTACCTATAGTCCAGACGATCAGAGACATGAATACGACTCTTAGTGATAAAGTGTATGTACAGGGAGGTTTAAATTCGAGAGGATTGGTTTTGGATATTTTTAAGAAAGATAGCAAATAGCTAATATACATGTTATGGGCTCGATTCTTAAGGAATTAATAATACTGAAAACCGCAAGTCGGTATGTTAGCCCGTTTTTGATCTACGGGGGCTTTTAAAAAAATATGCGTTGTAGAATTTATCTATAAAGTTTAGTTTTTGAGATATAAAACTACTTTCTTAATGACTTTTGTTTTTTTTTATTGTTTTTATTTTATTTTATTGTCGTTATTTGTAAAAGTATTTAATTTTAATAAAATATTTACGCATATTTTATTCTTATATAGAAATTTTAATATTTTTTCACTGAAAAAAATATCGTACATAGTATTAATAACAGGCGTGTATTAATTTTTTCTAGATAATTGTACATCAATAACATGTAAATGTTACAAAAATCGGAGAAAAGTTATAAAAATTGTCATATACAAAAATGAAATTAATAAACGGAAGTTACGAAATCAATAAAAAATGTTTCTTGACATTTTATAGAAAGTTTTTATTAATAGTATGTACAGGTTATGGAGATAATAAAAGAGCATATGAAATAAACAAAATATGGTAACGATTTTAATCAATGCCTTAAATAAATTTAATAAATGGCGATCATTGACTGTCGTTTAAAAGTTTTTATGGAATGTATGTACAAGTTTATTAAAATTATGAACCGCGCATACAAAATACATAAACATGGTTATGAAATTTATGTACGTAACAGTCTTTTACTAAATTCATTCTTAGCTGTAACTAAAAGCAATGTAAACATGTCTCATGTCTCACAAAAATCATTCTTAAAGACTCTTTATGTTCTAAGTTTTTTTTGAAACTGTGTCTTGCAGCAGTAAAATCAATAACTCGTTTTGGCTATAAAATTTATGTAAACTTAATTATGATATTAATAAAACTTTACATAGAAGCAAAAATTATATACAAAATACATTGGCTCAATGTATTTTTTTTAGGAAACGGTGCCTTTTTTGGTTCAGTGTTTGTATAAAATATTTAATTTTTGTGAAAGTTTTTTATCTCTTGTTTGTATATTTTTGTGGAATATTTTTACATTTGTGTGTGATTAGAAACTTACATATATTGTGTAACACTTAATAAAACATATTTGTGTACATATTTGAATAATTTTTACAGTTTTTTGTGCAAAATTTTTATTTTTTTTTAACTGTACATGAAAAAAGTCTTGATATAACACTTCAGTTCTAGATAGTTCATCCTGTTATGTCAGTGAAGATGCTGAAGTTTAAAAGAATCAGACAACTTCCCATATTTCGATTGATCAGGCATCTATCTGAAAGAACAAATAAAACCTATAATATATAAAAGATCAATTAAAAAAAATAGGTGCATTAGAAAAGCCTTTCACCTCTAAAACTAAAAAAATATTGAACGGACAAAAAACATTAAAAGGTATAAAATAAAATTATTTTTTCATATGGAGAATGTTTTAATCTTTTGAACGGTAAATGTAGATAGGATAGGTCAAAACCTAACCCAAGTTTCAAGAATCAGGTTGGCTTAGCAGCAGTAGTAGATGGGCTACCATACCCCCGTGCACCCCCGACTGATGCACATGCCTTTTAGGATGCAAGTTTTCTTTCTCTCAGAGGACTTAATTTTTGCCTGATATCTCTTTGTCGAGGCCAGGGATATTTAGACTGCGTAGCAAGTATACACAGTGAACCGCCGGCTTTACACCCCCTCCGAAGGGTGGTTCTGCTACATGTTAGACTAATATACTGAGAAAGTTTCAACTTTACTGGCGTCTATTTACCCAAAACATCTTGCTGGAACAGCAAAGTTTTTTGCTAGAGCGTTAGGTTACTAAATTTGTTTGCTGGCGTAAGTATTTTTTAGCTGGGGCTACTAAACATTATCTTCCTATCCGAGTTCCAGCAAGAAACTCTGCTGTTCCATCAAGGTTTTTTAGCAATACAGGCGCCAGCCAAAACAACTTTACTAACTACTATATAAAAAAATTCTCAGTGTATCTAACATCGTTACCGTCTCAGCGGAACTTGGTTGAAGGTAGACTTTTCTCCCCAGCAGCCCGCCGTCACATAGTTTGACCCGAAAATCGAGGTCCCGGTTTCGCTGGTCGAGGTCGCGGTCAGAGTCTTCAGACGCTAAGTGGTCCTGCTACCCGCGATTGCAGCCTCTTTCAAGTCACCGTCTGTCAACTCCCTCTACCAAATCTGTCGGAGTTCTGCCGCGTCCCATGGAGTCCCGATCTCGAAGAAGTCCAGGTCTCCTTTTTTTTGGGTCACCGGCTAGTCTCCTCTACCCAGTTTTTGTGGAGTTCTCGGCCGTCCACTTTTGAGTCTTCATTTGTTGTTATTCTATGCACAACGTCGACTGAAGAGCTGCTGAGAATTGGGGCCGCCCGTCCGTCGTCTCGAGTCGCATTCGGTGTTATGTGAAGCAATGTGTACACTTGATTTTAAAAAAAAACGCATACATGCAGTCACAAAATTGACCTTTCTAAAAGTGTATAATATATACGGACTACCAGCTAAAATGCCTAAAAACTTGTTGTGTAAAAAGGGTCTCTAAAACTGAAAATATTTTATTACTTAAATTAAAGGCAACCTTATTTTTATATTAAATTTTGCATAATACTAAAAAATCAGCAAAAATAATGTTTTAGTAAAGTCTGAACAATATCAAATTATCACTCGAGTAACGGACGAAGGCTTTTCTATAAACAGGGCGGTAACCTATTTTGGAGTTGATAAAATAACAATAAAATAAAAATAAACTTGGATTAGGACAAAAACGATGGGTAACTTAATACTAATTATTTTAACTTAAAAAAGAACAAAAATAAATAATTTACTATTTAATAGGATTACCTCTCTATTACAAGCTGCAAACGTCTGGGCATTGAAATGGTTAAATTTTAAAAATACTGATGGTCTTCTGCGAGCTGATCCAATGCGCGATAAATAGGATCGCTTAACTCTTCAGCATTTCGTAGTCTCCAATTCCTTTGGTATATTATTTTAACGATTCGACCCCATATATTTTCCATTGGGTTAAGGTCAGGGCTGTTGGCTGACCAAGGAAGTGTTTCTATATTATTATTCTGAAACCATTGGCGAAAAACATTAGCCGTGTGTACTGGACAGTTGTCCTGCTGATAAACGAAGTCATTATTTTCATGTAAAGCCTATACAGATGGCAGCATAACATTTTCAAGGATTTCAATATATCGTTCACTATTGAGTCTCCCTTCGATTCTCCAAAAAAAACCCAAACCTCTAGCACTAAACCAGCCCCACATGTTTACAGAAAAATGTCCAGGTTTTTTAATTTGGTTTGTATATTTGGGTTCAAATCTAGAATTTGGTGGACGATAAACTAAAATTCTCCTGCTGCTTTAAGATGATTGAAAAATTTTTTCGTCAGTGAAAACCACCCTCTCCCAGAAGTCATTATCACGAAGAACGTTGTTCCGTACAAAAATCACTCTGGCCTGTTTTCGTTCTTCTGTTAGAAAAGGCTTCTTTGCAGCCACTCGACAAGAGATTTCTGATTTCGTTACTCTTCTATTTACTGTTGCTAAAGAACCCGGAAATAATGTTACATTAGCTGCTTCAACCGACGTTGATAAAGGATTTTGTCTGAGATGGTCAACAAGTCTCTCATCTTGCACTTCAGAACTTACTTTTGGTCGTCCTGATCCATTTTTCGTCATTTTATCAACTCCAAAATGGGTGGCCGCTCTTCTTATAGACCAGCCGTCTTTTATAACTCGAGTGATAATTTGAACTTTTGTAAATGTTGATATCTGTGGCATTTTTAAGGATGTCACACTGAATTTTATCCTGTCAGGCATACTAAGCTGATGGTGCCTTATAATAGTATACACTAATGGAAAGATAAGTTTTGTGGCATAGGAAAAAATGCATGTTGTGTAAGTTTTTTTTTGAAATCAAGTGTACTTGCCGAAATCCGATCCTGCGATATCTGTTCTGCAGGCTAAGACGCTGTTCACTAGTTAAGGGCGACCCCTCAGGTCAACACCGGTCTCAACTAAAAAGCCAGGGGGGCTATTCCAGTGGCTCATACCGATATCGTTACGTAGCGAATTCGTTATCGCGGCAACACCGCGGTTTGTTTTGTTGTTTCACAATGGCCGCGGCCGTGTCAATTCAACTTTGACAACTAAACTCGCACAAAAATATAAGTTTTGATTTGATTGAGAAAAATTAACATGATTTCTTCTGCGATGGTTGCAGACATCGGGAAACAAAATACTTTTTATAATTCCTGCTGCCTAGTTTCTCCTGTGATCTTGTGTTCTCCAACCACCCGAATGGAAGACGAAAATAAGTTCACACCATATTTGGAGCCCACAAAGAACGGCACAGTAAGTAAAACTAGCTTTTGTTATGGGGAAATATTTGTTTTACTTATCCCAAACTTGTACATCACTGCTATTTTAAGCTGGTTTTATATTTTATACTCTTCTGTAAAGGGAATCGCAAGCCCTTATGATAGAATATAGATAAGCATGGCCCAACTAGTTGAGTTTATCACCCACTTAAATTAAAGTCAGGCTTGGCAAGAATGTGATACATTGAGATAGTTTATTTAAACTGAAAACTACTTAGATTCTTGCAGTTCACCAAAGAAAAAATAACTACTTAAAGCTGTGATCAGATTTTGGATAAGTACTATTTTGATAAAACTTAAAGTGTATACTTCTTTTTAGGTATAACATGCTAGGGTATGTGAATGGAGCTACATGTAAGAATCATTCTAGTAGGATAGTACCACACAAGACCACAACTCGGTCCACAAATTAACTATGGATAGATTCAAGTAAGACACAGACCAACCTTCCAAGGCACTAAATGAAACTAGACAAAGATTCGATGTTCAATAGACATAGTGAAACTAACTTTCAGAAGAAACTGATGCAATATACATGTATGCTAAATGTTATTTGTTCTCCCATTAAAAAATAATAAGATAACTTTTAATGAATTAAAAAGTTGTGTAAAATATAGTACAGAAATAAAATTTTATTATTTAATTCTGTTAGGCCACATTTGCTTAAATCAAAAAATTTAAATGTCACTTAAGTGATAGTTATAGAACATTAGACCTATTGTAACTACGATTTTAGAACTTTTTCAAAAAAATTCGCAGATTTTTTGGGGGAGTCATCGAAAAAGTGTGGGCCACTATATATTATTTTAAGTTATTGCAAACTTTTTAAAATAAGGCAGATTTTTTTTCAAGAGCCTTTAGATTGGTTTGGTGGGGTAAGTTAAGTACAGTATTAAGTTATTTCAAGCTCTGATTGCTATAAAAAAGAATTGATGAAGATGTTTTAAAAAATTGGACTGATGTGATTTAATATTTACCTAAATGGTATTTCTTCATTATTTTACATCCATTTTTAAATTACCTAAATGATATTTATTCCCACACACACATAGCATAGCTTGATATTTATATAGCAGTTGGCTAATTAAGCAAATTATTTTAATTTTTAATACCTGAGTAATATAATTTAAGAAACCTACTTAGTACCTACTTCAAATAAAGGGCCTTAAATGTATGCTGCATTTTTAAATTAACTCTAAAGTTTTACTGACTGACATGGCAAGTTTTTTACAATGCATTTAGATAAATTTATTTTTTTGGCTAGATTAATACTTTATACTAGTTTTTAATTTTATATTACCAATTTATTATATTACAAAGAAAAAATTGATTTGAGTTCATTTTGTCACTTTTAACATTGCTATTAAAAAATAATAAAATTTGGGATAAAAAAACTGATTTATTTTACTTATTGGTTTAAATGTTACTTAGAATTACAATTTGTTTTCTAATATTTCAATAATTGGTGGATTGCATCTTTTCTTTCATCAGCTTGGGCACTGCTAACCTGAAACAAAAAATAAGATGTATTTCAAAATGTAAGCCAGTGAAATGGCTACTTAAGATTGAAAGCTTTCAGGTTTGGTTTATAAAATCAATCAATTACACCAATAGTAACTTTTAATCACCTCACCCTTTGAACAAGAGTATAATCCGACTTATTAGACTTACATCGACTATATCTCACCAATTTTTTGGCCACCAGTTTTATTGCTGTCTGCCAATTTAGATTCTTTTAGAAAAGTACGGACCAAGTTTTACATTACATTCTACTTTGAAAATTTTATTATTGACTATCTTTTGTTTACCCCACATCTTAATATTTAAGGTAAAGTAGAAACTTAAGTGATGGTCAATGCTTGTGTGAATTTGGTCCAACGCACTTTGATTTAGAAATTAAGGGAGAGGATAAAACAACTTTCTGGCTAAGGTCGTAAAAAAACTTGCCTGTTAAAAAAAACGATATGAATTTGGCCCTTGTATATATTATTTAGAAAAAGTAATGTAAACTGTCGATCAAAAAAACTATCAAGATAGTGAATAATAATTAAAAACCTTGGGAAAACAAAGTTCAGAAAATCTAACAAGTTGGGATCCAAGTGGAAAAAGACTTGAGTTTTTCTTGTAAATTAACGAAATAAGTGTGGCTTATCTCCTAGTTATCCCAAGATCTTTAATTGTTATTTAATGTTTTTTTTTTTTTAAATATCCTGTGGACATAAAAAGTTACCTTAAAACTTTATTCCTCCTTGAATTTTACTAATGAAATTTGAAATATTTAGATTTTGGTGGCTAATAAAAATAGTAGAAAACAAACACTTCAATTACAGCAATAAAGAAGTGGAAATTTATGTGTGGTTGAAACGAAAGTAGCCAATTTTTTTAATTTTACTGATGAATTTTTGGATTTTAAAATGTTTTCTTTTTAATGTGAAGGTAGCTTACCATATGTGTTTTGTCCTGCTAAAATGTTTAGTTGCGTAGGTGGGGTGGGGTGCTGCCTGCTTAAATGTATTCATCATACATCTTAATAATTACAAGAAATCATTGATCTGAAATTAAATTTAAAGTAATTTATTATAGGTGTGATGTATGCAAATCTATAGTCTAATCAGCTAACCAGTTAGTTCACTTGAATTAATACTTCAGACAATAGCAATACCATGTGCTATTTTTTTTTTGTTTTTTTCCCAATATTTTTCCAATTTTGTGCCAAATGTAAAGTTAATCTTCTCATCTAGGCCTGAATCAAAATGAATGAATGACCTTTCAATACGAGGAAAAAAATGAGCTAACTTTTTCATGTAAAAAGTTTAGATTTTTATAACATATTTTAGGTACTGTATTATCAATTTTACTTATTCTTTTTATTAGTGACATCCATAAAATCTGCATAAAATATGTAACATGAATTAAATAATCCAATTTTTTAAACGTTATCTAACAAAAATGCATAAGATTTGTTATATAGGTGTATATAGTTACCCAGTGGCGTCCCAAAGGAAGGGGGAGTCGAGGTAAAAACCCTCTGATACCGGTTAAAAAAACGAAATTATCTGAAATTATCCCAATAAAATGATTTCTGAGTAAAATTACAATTTATTATTATTAAATTTTTTAAACTTCACTAATTTTGTGTGATGATGGATTAAATAATTTACTGATAAGAACTAGTAAACTTTGTAAAACAGTAGATAAAAACTAAAAGAGTTTTTAAGACAGGAATTTGATCAACAGTAGAGAGTATGTAAATGTTAAAAGTTTTATGCATTTTGATTTTGACAAAGGTGAGAAACTTGGTCTTAAAATTATGTAGAAACGCAAAGGTTAAATATTTAAAAATGACTATTTATTACTGACATAATTGCGAAACCTAAAATGATGTTTCGTCAAAAACCACAATACTCTACTTACTACTAAAAATATTGTATTTACACACATTTTTTTGTTTACTAGATTTAAGTAAACATTTTTAAAACTCAGAATCTAAAACCGAGAGGCCAACACCTCCAATAGGTGTACGAAAACTCGATAATACCTGACAATACTTGACTGTATGGGACAAAATCTTAGGATAGTTTGCATTACTTGACAATAGGTGTACCTACAAATTTAAAATCAGGTATTGGAATTGAAAACTTACCAAAACTGATTTCTATGGATAATTTATCAATATACATTGAGCAGCTACGGTAAGTGTTTATTCCCAAACTTCATAATTTATTTTCTCTCTTATTAGCACTACAGCATGGGTCCTGCTCTTGGAGATTTTCAACAGTTGACCTAAAAAAAGAACAGTAAATTACATTACATTAAAACATTAAAACTTTGAAAACCTTAAAAAAAGAAAATGTGTACATCAAAATTTGTTTTAGCAAAATCAATTTGAATATATGAAAGTTAGGTACATGATTCTTATCTGTCTGTCAGAGGGAGGGAGTTCAAAAGATCTACTATCCTGTGCAAATAAAATAATTGAAGAAGGGGGGACAGTATGAGAAGGGATGCAAAATTTTTACTTGATCGTGCATAGCAGTTCAGAATCAGCCGCCTCTCTTCAACTAGGTACTCAATGCGGTCTGTTGTAAGTACTATTATTTACACAAGGCATAATATTTAGTAATTTGGCTATAACCTCAAAAAATACAAACATAAACTGTCCAAATAAATAATATTTGATTTTTTCTCGATATATAGGTAGATATTAGTTGATGTCAGATTTTTTTAAATAAAAAGTCAGTGTAATAACCTTGGATCAAACAAATCCTGCATTCTTGAATTTCCAACTTTTTTCTCTTATAGTGTATGAATATTTTGTAAAATTATTTTTCGGTTTTCTGGCCACTGGCTCACGTCTTTTCAAAATGTATAAACTGAACTTAAAACGGACCTACTATATCTTTGGTAATTATGCAGTATACGGTTTTCTGTCATTTTTGATTTTTTTTGAAAAATTCTTTATGGGGGCACCTTCTAGGGTACCTAGGACCCCAAATCCGTCTGCGCCGGTTGATTTGTTTTTTTGATTTTTTTTTTGTTTTTTTTTTATTTTTTTTCACTAAAACAAACCAAACCAACACAGTCCAACCCAAACTAATCCAAACCAACCCAAAACAATTAAAAAAACACTTTACAACCCCCCTTTTTTCTCGTTAAAAAAAAAAAAAAAAAAAAAATCGGGCGCAGGCGGATTTGGGGTCCTAGGGACCCTAGAAGGTGCCCCCATAAAGAATTTTTCAAAAAAAATCATAAGTGGCAGAAAACCGTATACTGCATAATTACCATATCTTTTTGTTTACATTATGTAAGTAGTGTTCTTTAAGCACCAAAAAGAACAGAATAGAATATAAGATAAAGTAAATATAAGTACTTACCCAAACAAAAAATCTGGAGGCACTTTCACACAAGGCCCATGTGGATTTTTCTTCACAGAGAACGTGGCTTTTCCAAACAAAATTCAATAACGGTTGACCACCATCACATTATAATCAGATTTTTAGTCCATATTGCGTGCAAAAAGCTCATGAAAATTATTATTTTCCCGAAATTTCGCCGCAACAAAAATCTAAAAATCTAAACAAACTTGACTGACTGTCGGCATTTGACAGTTGTTTTGGGAAAGTATTGCTGGTTGCGTGCCATTTAAGCCTTCTTTTTAATTAATAATAAGCGATGTTGCCGTAACAGTGAAAATAATGGCGATAGCGATCGTTATCTCATAACGATAGCCCACTGGAATTGCCCCCCAGGTAACTCCTACCACCTCAGTGCTTTTTAGCCTACTGTGCCTTCCATTTTTATTTTTCTGTCAGTTTGGTGTCAATGGCACCGATCATAGGCCAAAGGATACTAAAACGAAAATGAGTTAACTGGCTTTTCAGTTGAGAACGGTGTTGCTCAGGTTGGCTTAAATAATTTTTGTAAATATATCTCTAAGATTACAAAAGTCAACGTATTAACAAAAACAAATATTTTGCATTTAAAATTCGTAAGTCCTATAGTATCAATATTAACAAATATAGTAAAAAATTAAAAAGTCACAAAAAAACCATTTACATCTAAGATGATCTAAAGCTACAAAAGTCAACATTTTAAATTATCAAGTTATAAACTTTTCACTTTACATATACCTATTGTAATGGCAGCTGCTTCGATTTTATACATTAAAAAAGTATCCCTTTTGAAGTCGGCTCAACATTTTTATCAAAATAAAAAAATTGTTACTAGTAATTTTTACCTTTGACCCAAAATTTTGTGGTTCAAAACTCCAACCAAATTGCTTACTTTTGCAATGCTTATTTTTTTAACCAGATTTTTATGAAAGATATTTCAAAAAATTGAATAAATCCTTAATTTTTATGTTTGGGTTAATTTGACTGACTTGCCTAATAACGCACACTCACGCAATTTAAACATCAAAAACAAACAAAATAGTGAGTGATTGTAAAACATGAATATTACATAAATTTTAGCGCTTTTATAAACTGGTAGAGATTTCATGTGTAAAAAACATTTTACCTATTCATGATTGCCAAAAGGGCAAATCAGAAACATGATTTGTTTAAAATGTCTGACGGAACAGATTTTTAGCGTTAAATAATATTTTGAAACTAGTTTAAAATGGATTTCATTACCGGCACTGAGAAAGGGAAGGAGTGCATGAATTCACAAACATTATCACAATATCGTTCAAAATTTGCATGTAATATGGTGTTACCTACACAAAGAAGTTCTTGTACATTCTCTACTGAGAGCTCATTTGGTAACTACTAAAGAAAAATCAAATTAAAATTAAAAAAATCAATCCCTTTTTACCGAAATCGCATTTGAAGTTCAATTTTTTTGATATTTCTTGCGAAAGTTGCGACGGACCATGCCCAGCCATAACTACACTTCCGGCCACATAAAATGCGTACGCCGAATTTATATGGTGAATTATGGGCCTCGCAACTCAGTAACCTTTTAGGTATTAGCGGCCCATTACGGACGAAACAAGAGCTACAATTGTAAGAATAAGAAGAAAGTATTAAGAAGAAGGAACTGTTCTACGAAGGCTACTAAAGAAACGTTTTCTTGCTTTTTCTAATTTACGTGGTGTTTTTTTAATAATTTCTATTTGATTTTGAACATTTTTGGTCCTCTGCAAAGAATTAGATTATTCAAATTTACCGATCCTGCAGAGGTGCGCTGGCTATGATTAAGTTATTGCTTTCCTTTCGCTAAGCAGTTCCTTCTTCTTGATACTTTTTTTTCTTATTCGCACAATTGTGGTCTTCTTTCGTCCATAATAAGCTTTAAGAATAAGTTTTTATAATAAAATGTTGAATAATTAAATAAAATTGTTTTATTCATTAGTATATTAGTCTTATACTAAAGTGTGGCCAGTCTCCTTATTTTTGTGTTTACAATGTCAAAAGATCTAACCTGTAATTCGAAAACGTCAAAGTCAGTTAAGGCGATCACACACAAAATTGCATAGTGCATAAAAAGTTCAACCTTATGGAAATATATCTATGTATATGCAATATGGCGGCTCCAAATCCGTCTCTGATTGGTCGAACTGTTATGCTATGTGTTATGCAAGTTTGTGTGTGATCAGCCTTACAATAAGCAAGGCAATTAACAAAACTTAAATTCAACAGACCTGCAGCTAACAAGACAATTAAAACAAGAAGTTTACTTCTTGTTTTAATTGTCTTAGGAGCATATTCCTATTGGAAAGATTAACACGCCAGGACGAACCCGTATCAGGTGACTTATAATAAGTACCATGCGGAACGATGCTTATTTGTGAGTGATTCAGAGTTGGAAGTCAGAGTGTGCGATAGTGTTAAATTATGTCTGGATTGAGGGTGACTGGTGAATCCACTGATGAGCCCACGCTGGTCACCCCGGGCAAAACATCGTTTAATTGTTTCTCTTTTCGCTTTGGTCTTTTGTGTGTTCCTTGTGGGACACTCATCCAATTTTGAGTTTTCGTTCTTTCCTCCCAAGATCTTTTGAGCTTCTCTTCTATAGCGACTGTTATGATATTTTGGAATTAAGTCTTTTTCTCATAGTATTATCAGTACTTATACTTTTTTATGATGTGTACTTACGCTTAATTTATGCTTTGTTACTAAGAATTTTTATATCTGTGTTATTCTTTGACAATAAAGTATGTTTTCAATCAATCAATCAATAAGAGAGACAAAAAGGGGCGACAAATTATATGACATTTTGATGAAGTTGAAAACAGGTTTTTAATATTCAAGAAAGTCTTAAAACCATAAGTAAAGGTACTCCATACATAGTCAGTTACCTTAGCTCAGAAAATGTCTAAGCAATGTTTAAAACGGGTCATGTGATATCAATACTTTGTGCAATACCGTTGCAGGTGTTGCTTTGTGGAGTCAAATAAACATTAGAATTTGCTGAACTTTGAATGTAAGGCATATTTTGTCAAATTTGAGACGCGGCTCGGAGCACTTTTTTGATTTTTTGGCGAATAAAAAATAGAACATATGGAGAATGGACATCACCAAAGAAAAAGTGGCAAATTTTGAATGAGCGGATAACGGTTAGGTAAATTTATATTCTCTGGGTAAATTTGATCTCTGGTCCGACTCGACGTATAGCCCTATTTTTTCTTTACTTTTTCTTTTGTGTTGTTTACTTTTGAAAGTTGGAATTTCTTGACCTTTTTTTGAGTATTTTCTCTAAAATATCTAATAAATTGCTTCTAGAATTATCCTGCCTGCAGATGAGGTCTCAATATTGAATTTATTTTTAATTCTAAATTCACTGGCTAGAGTAAATCACTCAAAATTATAAAAAAATATAAAAAAATTATTTCCATGAAAACAACAATAAATTACGCTATTTTGAAAAGTCGTTGTTAACTCCTTGTGTCAAAGCATAGAAAAAATGACGTTTCCCCAACCGTTATGCCTTTTTAGCTATGAAATTGTCAATCGTAACGTTACCAATAATTTTTCAGATTGGTCGGTTGGGATATCCATTCCCTATAATCTGTAAAAAAAATTAGAGAAAAATTTCACTCTAAAATCACTTCAAAAGGATCTAATACAAGTCCAAACTAATTTAGAGTGAAACCAAAATGTTCTGAGTGAAATTCTTAAGAGTGATTTTACTCTAATAATAAGCACTTATATTGAGTCATTCCTACTAAGTTTTAACACAATTTAGAGCGATTTGAAATAAACAAGAGCAAAACCAAACTGAGAATCAATTAAATTAACTCCTTTTTGAGTAAACTGTCTAAATGTTTAAAGGTACACAGTAAGTTTGACCCATATTTGAGTAAATTGTACTTTTTTGAAGTTAGTTCAATTAAAATTGAGAAACTAAGTTCTATATTAAAGGAAATTTTACTCTCATTGGATGTCTTGTCTACAAATTTTTCACTCGGAATTGAGTAAATTGATCTTTTTTATTGCTCTTTAACTCACTTTGGAGGTCTATTGCACCCCTTTTTCACTCCAAATTAAGAAGAATAAATCTGTTTTGGAGTAAATTTTACTCGAATAAGATACAATTTTTACTCAGAATTGAGTAAATTGGATTGGACCTGTATTACATCCCTTTGGAGTGATTTTAGAGTGACATTTAACTCTAATTTTTTTAAAGAGTAATTAGTCGTCATCTAGTAAAATAAACTCTAGATTTAAGCTGGGTTTATATATGCAAATAAAAATTAAAATAAGAAATAATTTTGGTTTATGTGCAATCCTCGGCGCAATCAGTCAAATCGCGAATAAAACGATTGACTATGACCTATGACTATGACCTCTGAAATAAAAATCCATAATTTAGCGAGAGTTATAATTGTTATTTAAATTGAAAGAATGACAAAATATGGTGAATGACCAAATATTTCAAGATTTTACTCTGCTTTCAAATTAAAAAAAAACGAAAAAATATAGAGGTTAATCGCATATTTGAAGATTTTACTTTACTTTCAATTTTATTTATCTAGTAGGTATACAGGGTGTTAAAAATTTGATGCTCACCATGGGGATCTCCTAAACGGTAGAAGATACGAAAAGGTTTAAATTAGGGCAAAGTTGCGCAATTTGATGCTTTGCTCAAAACTAAAAAAAAAGTTTACAAACTCCGGATAGTTTTGGCGGAAAAAACCGAAATCTTAATGTTTAGTTTTTATTTTTCTGAGCCCTTATTAGTGACAGGTCCGTATTTGAGGTGGACACATCCTTTTTTTCCTCTGCCGTTTGGTTCATAAAGGATGACAGATAAAATTTTGCAAGACCATCATCCGCCCAAATTTAATTTTTGCTTTAAACTTAGTCAAGATATTTTGGAAACAACAAATAACTTTACCTAATATTTTAAAAATACGTTTTTTCTTTGTTTTTTAATCTTTGAATTTTTGCTGATGATGGTCAAATAACTCATAACGTCAGGGACTTGTTAAAATGAGGTTGTAAAATATCAGTTATCATGCATGCAGCATGTGTCCATAAGAAAAAGTGAACTTGACAGTGCTCTTGTCACATTGAAATGTCAAATCTCGAAAACAAACCTTTCATTAGGTAAATTTTAAAAAAGTGCCTGTAGAAAGTTTTAAGCGTTTCTTGGCAACTTTAAGAATAAGCGCGCAGAAAAATAAAAACTAAAAGTAAAGATTTTGGTATTTTTTGTCTATCTCTGGAACTACCCGGAATTTGTAAAATATTTTTGGTTTTAAGCAAAGCGTCAAATTGTGCAACTTTGTCCTAATTTACACCTTTTCGTATCTCCTATGGTTTAGGAGATACCCATGGTACCTAGGTACATACGTACCGCTTCACGTGTACAGGAAAAATATGATATTGCTATCATGTTTTAAATAAATCAATAGTAATAAGAACAAAAAATTGATTTTTAAATCAATTACCTACCTAATTCTACACACTGTGGCGTTACCTGCGCCATTAAAAACCTTTTAAATAATGTGCGGGGTACTTATCTATCTTTTGAAATGTGTCCATGCAGATTTCATCCCCGTCAATTACCATTTCACGATTTTTTCGAATTTTAACTTAAATACCACCATTTTTTTAATATTTTCGAAAAACGAACAACCACATGCAAAGGCTAAAGGCAGCAATCTAGCGGTTATGAGGTATTTTAAGGCCACAAAAACGGCATCGATTTGACAACACTGCTTTGCTGTTTTTGGGTCAATCTTTACCGGGCAGAATATCGGAAACAAGAAAACGGAATCTGTTAAAATTTGGCAGGAATGTTTAATTTTGAATTCCTCAGAACCATATCCAGCCAGTTTTTCGCTGGACTCTCTCATTTTTGAAATAAAATAAACACGGCTAACAATAGTTAAAAATCTTACCTGGAGCGTCGTCGATAATACAGACATTTGTAACAGCAATTTTTAGATTTTTTTATTTTTTGAAAAATACATCAAATTTTGAAAAATCCTTCGGATACGGTTGCAGATTTTTATAAATCCTACTGTCTGATAACAAAAAAGTTATAGTTTTTTCTTTGTAAGCAATATTCTGCCGGAATTTTGAAACGCCAAGGTCACGTAATTTAGTAGGCCCAAGGAAACTGAAGTGAGTTCGATTGGAGTATTGGAATTCAGGTTCCGCATAGCCACCGGCCACTTGTCTAATGGAACATTCAGCCAATAAATTGATACATGTCAAGTGATAAAAATAATACTGATTTTTGATGATTCTTTTTAATTTAGAGACATTGCAATCCATGAAGCATGAAGCCGAGCATCAAAACCTTTAAAAGAACCATTAACAAATGGTTCCGTCCCTAATAAGTTATACTTTTTCTCACATATGGTGTTTGCACCGTGTTCTGAACAATGCACGATTTCAATCGAAATAGTATTACTGATGCCACCTATTGTTGATCTTTCAAAAAAATAGCAAAGCAGTGTTGTCAAATCTATGCCGTTTTTGTGGCCTTAACAAATCCAGTACCAGAACACAGCGACGGCTTCCGAACGCTGCCGGTCGGAGCCGTTACTGCACTCCTAATAGGTTTGTGCTCCTCTAGTTTCAGTTTCTGTGCTGCATTATCAACTGATAGAATATTCGCGGCTGCTTTCGATTTTTCACTCATCATGGATCTAACCTTTCTATAATTTGAGTTTTTCATTGTAGTTTAAATCAGACTGGACATATTTACATCAGCTTGGAGTATTCTATACTCAGATTGAATTACAATAATGAAAGTCCCCAGAAAAAAATGGTTCACTCCAGCCAATTTTTTCATGTGCATGTTCTATTTTTTCTGGGACCCAATTCTTGACTCACTCGAGTTTCAGTCGTATACGGACCACATTTTGGCAAAAAATTCACCAAAAAAGGGTTAAATTTTCTTCAATTCACTATTAACGGTCACACAAAATCAAACTTGTACTGAAATTGTATAATATTTAGTTAAATTCGCCCTAAAATTAAAATTTAACATTTTTTATTTAGATAACAATCGAAAGTTTTGGCATACCTCTGTCATAATCATTCGGATCTGCGGCAGTTGCTTTTACCCAATCGATGCAAAGTCGAGTAAAAATGACATCTAAACGTCTACAATAGTTAGTTCTATTTTGCCCGTCAGACACGCAAAATTTTAATTTGGCAACTTTTTTAATTGAATATTGTGCAATGTGCATACAAGTTCAAATTTTTTCTTTGTATTTGGTATGTTAATCAGTGAAATTTTTGCGAAAATGTTATTCGTATACGACTGAAATTCGAGTGATTCAAGAATTGGGCCCCTGGTTCTGCTTTCTTTTCAAAGTTCAGCCAATTCTGATGTTTATTTGACTCACTTCGACATTTCCTGAGCCAATATCACTGACAGACAAAAAACTCTACTCTTAAGTGGGAATAATAAACTTTTTAGCGTGTTATAGTTTACATTTACGTTTATAAAGGCAGTTTTTAGATTTAGATCCGTGATCTACACTTCAACTATCAACTAATTAAAACGCGCGTGTTTGTAATTAAAAAATTATTCTGTTAGAGAATTTTAAAAGCTGTGAAAATTGTCAAAACTGTTTTTAGATAATTAAATCGCTGCAAACTGAGTGCATGTTAACTTTACACAGTGCTTTTGAACGAGGTATAGGTTATATAAAACTGAGTCCAAAAGCTAATTGTATTTTTTGAATAGGGACTTTTTCATGACCACAAAACCGTATTTATTAAAATCTCAGCTGAAGCTGTTTGTAAAATTTTGCACACAGTTTTGTAAGAAAAAATATTTTTAGTCGATTTTGACAAAGCTTTAATATGTTATTGGCGTGGCAAAAATGCACAATTTTTTCTTTCCGTCAGACGTTTTAATATGTACAGGGGAGCTAGAAATAATGATCAAAGTTTGAAAACCAATATTTCTTTTAACAGAATGAGAAATAAATTCCCAATGTCCATAATGGAGTTAAATATAAATAAAAAGAAAGTTTACCAACAGAAAACTGTTGGATTTTTCGCCTTCTCCACCAGTTCTGCCACTGACTGGTTTCAGACCCAGTCCATCTGGTGTATTTTATAAAGTTCGTTTTTTTGCTGTCGATTCGTCACAGTAGAAAGCCCGACTGGTGGATGGTCTGAAACCAGTCAGTGGTAGAACTGGTGGAGAAGGCGAAAAATTCAACAGTTTTCTGTTGGTAAAACTCTCTTTTTTATTAATACTTTTTTTGCTTGCTAAAATGAAAAATGTAAAACTTCACCTGTTTAATAATATACTCAAAAAATATTAAAAGCCAAGAACCAGGAACGTCCCAAGTAACAGTCTAGACACTTTAGATTTTACAGCTACTGCATAGCTGTACATATGTTGTGACACCGATGTGTTTTCTGTAAAGTAGCTAGCTTAATTTAAGCTGTATTTTTAACTGTTACAATAATAGCAATTTACTGTTACATACAAATTTTTTCCAATGCAAAATTGTATGGGAACGCCCTATTACAGCTTGTCTTATGTTAAAATAAAAGCTAAATCTCAGCTGACCAAACAAAAACAAATTGTACCCTTTTTTTAAATTATACAGCTAAAACCAATGCGAAAAACCAGCTGTAAATGTCGCGCTTTCTAACGCACATACAAAACACCTCTCAATTAAAAAGCCTTTGCGTCTATAGTTACGATCGCGGTTAGGCTGTTGCGTAAATCTCGGTATTCCTGGATCGGCCGCCTTAAAATTCCGGTTTATTGGTATTTTTTGTCGGTTTGTCAAAATCTATGTTTCTAGTGGTCCACCTGAAATATCCGAAACAACTCACGCAAGAAATGGCTTAACCTACTCAAAAACGGAAAAAATTCCTGTCAAAAACTGTAAGGCAGGGCTGGTTTATATCAGACACTTAAAGTTGACCAGCTATTTTTGATTCGTTGTTGTTAGAGTATTTTTGATGCGTTTGTGAAAGTGTCCTTAAAGGGTTAAAGTTGTGCTTACAACGTACGACGTAACTAAACCGATTTTCGTTCAATGTTTGATGCACAGTTTTACCTCATGCCGCTCACTTCTATTTCCTTCCTTGTCGAAAAAACTGAGAGGGCGAGGGTAAAATTTTAGATCAGGCATTTATGAAAACCCACAGAAAAAAAAATGATTAGGATACGCTAGCCGCAAACGAATGTAGACATAGGTGAGACGTAGTCGCTGTTTTACGACGTAGCCGTTCTGAGTATGCGCACTGAGATACGATTACGGTTAAGCACTCTCTATTGTAAGTGTCTATTATGTAAACAGAAATGTTTAAATACTTTGTTGTCGATGTTATCGATTAAATCTGTGTTTTAACATTTGTTTCGAGAATAATCTTTCGAAAAAATGAATATAACCTCAAAAAAAAAAATAAAAACAGTGAAGATCTCAAATTTTTCAGGGGCGTGTAGTTTAATGACAGTATTATATATATATTTAATAAAAAACATTTAGAAACAGTACGAAATATGCATAAACTGATTGGTGATCGATTAAATCTGTGTTTTAACATTTGTTTCGAAAATAATCTTTCGAAAAAGTAAATATAACCTCAAAAAATAAAAATAGTGAGGATCTCAAATTTTTTGAGGGACGTGTAGTTTAATGAGGCATCATAACAGGTTTCATTTATAAGAATACTAATTTAGGTAAACATCTTTTAGACAATTTTATTATAATTGGTACTCTCAAATACATTTTTTGACAGGGAAGTTAAAAAATGCTGTATTTTTAGTTGCCGTTGACATTGTCACAGGCAAAAAATTTCCTCAAGGTAGATGTGGCAAAATTATAATGACGTTTTTAAAACGTTGTAGAAAACAGCTAAAGCATTATTGTATATGTTTTGCTGTAGAAACGTTGCACAGCACACTGTTACTGTTACTTGGGGTTTCTTAAAAGACCGATTTTCAAACTTTGGTCTCGATTTCTAGCTACTTATGTGTACTAAAAGGTCTACCATGAACAAAAAATTGTGTATTTCTGCCACGCCAATAACAAATGAAAATTTTAATAAATATGGTTTTGTGGTTATGGAAGAGTCCTTATTCAAGAAGTACAACTAGTTTTTGGACTCAGTTTTATATAACCTATACCTCGTTCAAGAGCACCGTGTTTAGCTTTATCTGCTCGG
Source organism: Oxystoma pomonae (assembly GCA_963921995.1). Taxonomy (NCBI): domain Eukaryota; kingdom Metazoa; phylum Arthropoda; class Insecta; order Coleoptera; family Brentidae; genus Oxystoma; species Oxystoma pomonae. Next base: position 36,418,839 of record OY998164.1, read on the forward strand.
ACGCACAAGTGATTTAGCGAAAATAAAAACTAAGTCTCCTTTTTTTTTAAAAGCCTGTGCACTCCGGAAAAGAAAACCGATCAATCAATCATAACCGTTTACACTTCATTGAATTTGGGAGACATGCGCAGTTCAAGTGTTGGCCGATAGATCGCAGAATTTATACGATTCTATGGTAACTGCAGATGTTTTGTTAACAAACTTGAAATCGGGCCGCAGGGGGACAGAAGAGTATTTTTACGTTTTCTGACAGAAAACCATTGTATTATTCTAAAACAAATATGAAAGCACTCCTCCTGTGCGGTCGGCCACCAAAAAGGCATAGCGCTGCGCGGGAATTACCCCGAGTCTATCAAAGAACCAAGATAACTTTACTGGCTCGCTGGGATTACTAGGAATTCTCATAGAAACATTCGCCGCCCATAACCCCACATAATTTTGTTTTTATTTTGATTCAACCATTTTATTTTTAATTTAAATTATTGCGGCATAGTTATTTGCAAGTTTACTAGTGAAATCTTAGAGAGCAAAGGATAGATTTTAGATCCTAACTTTAGTTTCAAAAACACACCGATACTTAAGTACTAACAATACAGGTCAGTAAAGCTCCATTTAGAGGTTGGAAAGGCTCTTGCTAGTCGTTGACGCTCCTTTTAAAATAGAATATGATCATTTCGTCTAGCGCCAGTAGCCGATTTTTAAATCTGTTGGTATATCAGCTAGCGGGAGTGTTTCCAATTTAATTATAAACTTTTTAGCGCTAACCACACACGCTTTACGAAAAAAGCGAAAGTAAAAAATGCTTATTTGCTTTAGCGGCGCAGAACGCGAAAAGTCAAAATAAGTAACCTGCCCCAAATTTTTGACCCGGTACTAAAAAATCTCTGGTGTCCCACTGTGGATAAATATAAATAAAGTCTCCGCGTTGCCATGGAAAACAAATTCAATGACGTAAAATTCCCGTACAGTGTTGCTAAAAACAATTCCCCAGATTGTAACTACGACCTTAAGGTAGGTAACAGTGTGCATTTTTCATATAAATGCTTATACTTTCCCCAGAAAAATGCGTACCGATAATAACTGTCCCAATCAAGTTGGCCTAGAACAAATCCAGAAACGAGGAGTGTAATGGGCAGGCGCGTCGATTGCGTCAGCAGTGAAAGCTACTTTCAACCATTTGACACCAAAAATTTAGGTTTATGATTAATATTTCTGTTTACTTTTGGAAAATTTATTAAAAGAGTGGACTCTACCGTAGAAAAAATGAAAATTGTTGTCTGATGTTTCCCGTATAATTTCGTATCAATAGAAAATCGGATTTCTCTAGAATTAAAACATGGACAAAACAAGATTAGAAAACTAAAAGCAGGATCTTTGAGCCTTAACTGGCGAGTAGTTTAATGCGTAGTTATTTTAGGAGGGGAGGACTAAGGTGCAAAAAAAAGTCATTTGCTTCGCATATTTATTTATATAACGCACGCAATCACAAAAAATACCGCCACAAAACACGAAAACACTACAATAACATAAAAAAAATGACGATGCCGAGTTTTCTCAGGAAGTGGGTTCGGCACTGGGGCACCATGTTCGCGTGTAACGGATTTACCTTGTGGATTCAAACGCTCGGGTAAGGTTAAACTTGCGGTTAGAGATGTTTTATCCATAATATAACAAATAAATTCAATAAAGTTTTCGGACAGATGAAGTCGTAGTCACTGTCACTCAAAATAATACCTTGTAATTAAATTATAGTAAGGTCACTACGACACTGGCATGGTTTTGTTAGTGCATTCACACTAGATTTTTTCCCATGGCCAGCTGGCCCAAACAGTGCCAAAGCCAACTGCGATTTTGAATTTTCTTTTTTGTTTTTCAAAGTTATTTTCGTTATACATTTTGCGACACTTAGTCCGCTATAGTATCTCATAGTTATATGCTTATACTTAAACTACAAAAGATGGGTACAAACAATTGACAGAAATTGTTTTATAATAAAAAAAAGTCGTTTATACACACAAGCTATAGCAATTTTAATTAAAAATCGAACAATCAGCCAATTGTTTTTTTGCTTGGACCGTGTGAAAGTCAGCATCGCTTCACCCACTACTCCACGGAGACTGATTCGCATTGCTTTAAAAAATATAAAAATTTCGAGTTAAAATAGAATTTATATTTTTTTTTCAAATACGTAACTGGCTCAACTTACCACAGTGGCAAGAACACAAGTTTTAACTCTTGTTTAGCATATTAATTTTTCCATATTACTTTCCAACAAGTCTTTTACCTTTAAAATAAAAATATTACATATTTTTTGACAAAATAGATTAACGGCACGCCATGCTAATGGAAAATAAATGTAAAACGGACCATTTTATTCGTATACAACCAGTGTCAGCACGTATTTAAAAATAAAATTATTGGTGTTTTTTGGTCACGTGTAAAATAAAGCTAATATTAATTAGCTATGTGCAGGTTGTCTCATTTTTTATGGGATTTCGTTTGTTTCGTTTCTATTGAAGAAAAAGTCATGTCGTTTTTACATTACAAAGCTCATTTTCAAATTTTTAAAAATTGTACTTACAAGGAAAAGTTAAAAATTGTGAAGAAACCGAATTTTCGGCGAGATAAGCTTTAAGTACAGGACAGCGATAATTCTTTTGACTTAGGTCTAGTGATAGTAGTAGTAATAGTACAGATGGGGCCCGTGGGCCTGTCAATTAGGCCACTTCTTGGAGCCTTTCTGCCATACCTCGTTCCTTACCCCTATGCCCCTACCTCTGCTGCAACTCTCTCTCTAGGCCTCCTTGTATTTTTTACGAAGTTCAGTATGTCGGCCCATTTGAGCAAGTGCAATTCTTCTTTTCCTATAGTGGGATATCCCCACTTCAGCTGCCTTGATCTGCTGAAGTGCTGCGCCGATTCCTCTTCTTGCCCGCAAGCGGGACACACGGGATCTCCTGCTACACTTATTTGCTTCAGATGATTGTTCAGTCGATTGTGCCGAATCAGCATTTAGTTCTGGCTACATTCGGATCATTCCCGAATAGCTTGGACTGTCTGTACTTTGACTCTTGCGTCCAGGACGTCTTCAGTTCATTGTTCGCCCATTTGTTGAGCTCACTTTGTACCTGTTTCCTTGTTATTCTCAGGAGAGATTACGGTCTAATGTATTGGGTGCCCCTATTCTGGCAAGTTAGTCCGCTTTCTCATTCCTTAGTATTCCCTCATGACCTGGCACCCACATCAGTGTTACTCTCTTGTTTTGATTCAGTGTTTGCAGGGCTTCAGCGCACTCCTCCACCAGACTACTGACTATTTTGGGTTCACTTAGAGCCTTGAGGGCAGCCTGGCTGTCGGAGCATATGTATATGCCTCTCCTGCCATTCCTGATCTCCGGTAGGGTTGCTGCAATAATATTGGCATATACCTCCGCTTGAAACACCGTAGTAGTAGTAGTAGTGTTCTCCAAGTGGATAACTTTTCTGAACTTCTAGGCTTTCCGCGTACACTCCTGCGCTTGTTGTCTGCTGGCGTGTGATAAGAAGTACACTGATAAAATGGTATGCGTTTGTCAAAAGATGGTACTTTATTATAAAAAAAAACTTATTCCTCATTCAGATTCAGATTTTTTATTTATTCTAGTTTTTTTTGTGTTTTTTTTTGGGAAATATTCCCCCAAATATCACTCGAGTTTCAAAATTAACCAAATAATTTTACACTTATAAACCCCCATGTAAAATGCAAAAGTATAAAAAACAAGCAATCGTGAAAAATTACCCCCGATAATTTTTCTCTTGGTTACTGTATTCATTTTATATACAAGCAAATGGTTTGCATTTGTCATAAGTTGTACTTTGTTATTACAAAAACTGAGTTGATATTGCCAACCGGGTTTTTTATTAAACTATATGTATTTTCAACCTGATAGTTTCTGAGTTTTACTGAAATTTCGAAGGATGGTTTGTTCGGTTTTTGTCTGTTACAGAAGTAAGTAAATTTTGTATTTACTTTATGTATTTTGTAATACCTGATTTATGCTTTTGTATTTATATTTTTGATAAATGCTTATGTTCACTAATCCTAATTAAAGTTATATATTTTAAGAAAGTTACGTATTTTATAAAAATAATATAAAGCTTAGCTAAGTACTGTTATTTTGAATTATTTGAATTAAAGAGTGGTCTAGACCAACACTGTCCTCAAAAAACACTTACAACGCACAACAAGGCAACCTTGATGTGGGTGTTCGGACAAGTTCGAAACTAAGAACATTCAAAATCGCGGTTGGCTTTGGCACTAACAAAGCCATGCCAGATAATACAAAAAATAGACCAACTACATAATTTCCCTCTAAGCTTCTTAAAGGCATTGGATTCGTTGAAAAGTAAAATTTATCCGATTTGATGAAGTATATGTAGAAAAATGTACAAAAACCACATCAACATTTTTTCCTCTGGGAATTTTTGCACAAGTAGGCATCGTCGAAAAGTGTATATCTTTGACGAGGTGTGATTTCGCCATTTTGTTTGTGTTATTGTTGTTTTCGTGTTTTAATATTTGCGGCATTATTTTCTGTGATTAGTAGTCTTATAGATAGAGAGGTGGTGGCAATTGAGGTGTAGGATTTCATTCACAGTATAACTAGTATAAAACTCTAGTTTACATCCATTGGAATTAAGTAAAAATATTATGATGATCAGGTGGTGAGGCTTTTTTACAGAAAGGTCCTAAAACTACCAAAAACTAATAGCTCTATGAAGTCATTTCATTTCTTTTCTGATTAGTGCTATTGTATTAAGAGCCACACCTATATACAAAAAAAAAATATTACACACCTTGGGGTAGGGGCCTTTTTAACAGGGAGGCCTCAAAATTTGCAAAAAATAATAGCTATATAAACCCATTTCATCTCTTTTCTGATTAGTGCTATTATGATAAGGGCCACGTCAAGATAACAAAAAAAAAATTGGACACCTCTGCGTGGGGGCGTTTTTTACAGAGAGGCCCCAAAACTATTATTTTATACAAGTTTTGACACCTACCTGTAAAAAACGCCCCCATCCAGAGGTGTGTTATATTCTTTTTTTTATCTTGGTGTGGCCGTTAACGTAATAGCACTAATCAGAAAAGAGATGAAATGAGTTTATATAGCAATTATTTTTTGCAAATTTTGGGGCCTTCCTGTAAAAAAACGCCCCCACCTACAGATGTGCAATAATTTTTTTTATTTTATTGGTTGGACCTTTAAGACAATAGCACTAATTAGAAAAGAGATGAAATGACTTCATAGAGCTATTATTTTTTGCAAGTTTTGGGACGTCCCTGTAAAAAAGCCCCCAACTCGAGGCGTGCCATATTTTTCTTTTATTATCTCGGTGAGGACCTCAATATAATAGCACTAATTATAGAAGTGATAAAATGACTAATGACTAACTTTTTGATGTATCAAAAATGTTTGGAAAAATATTAACTACTCGTAAACGCCCCGCCATAGGCGGGTACCGTTTGATTTTTTTTTAAGTCCTGAGGTAAGTAGATGGTTTTAATATAAATTACAGATGGGATGAAAGGGGTTCATAGTTCATAGTTCAAGTTTTGGGGACTCCCTGTAGAAAAAGCCCTCACCTAGACGTCTAAAAATATTTTCTTTGTTATCTTTGGTGTGTCTTTATCAAAACTATATAAACCTCAAATGGGATAAAATTTAATATATTAGACCTCCCTTCCTAAAATAAACTAGGCATTAATTGGTCCTTAACCCACAAAATGTCTCACTTACAAAGTCTAGGGCACGGAATACCTATAAGAGCACTTGTTTGCCCAACTTTTAAGCAAAAATTAAAAAAATAAAGTACAATAATACCTAGCAAGTAGGTTTTCTTTGGAGAAAGCCATAGATTGACCTAAACTCTATAATTATATTCTTTTTGTTTTCTATTCTTGCTTTGTCCATGTTTAAGTCTAAAGGATAGCTGCAGCTTTCCAAAACAAAAAAATCTAGCAACTTCTGGACCGTCTCCACTTTATACCTTCGATAGTAAGGTATGTCTCCTCTTTCCTTTTCTGATGTTCTCGATAAACTTAGCATATCTTTTTTATGCAGCGGCATCTTTTAAACTACTTTGTTCTAATTTTAAACATAAACAAAAAAAATGACGTCGCTTTGATTGAAGATGTGGGGCGCGAAGCCAGCAGAACTTGAAACCATTCGGAATTCGCATCGATAAATTTTCCCGCATGTGCAAAAGACCTGAGCTAAGTCAATGTCTTTTGTTTTGGTATTTCCATGACTGGCTAGATTATATGGATATTGCGTACAAGTTTGGCCTGGAGAAGCTTATAGGTATATGATCTACCCAAACTTATTATAAGCCCGCCCGCGTTCATGCTCACTGCCTAGTAATAATAAGCCTTATTAGCAATTTTGCTCCCCAGACCGTGAGGTTATTTTACCTCCCGTGTCAAAACAAAGTATTACTTACTTTACAAATTGAGTAAGTGGTTGTTTACACGTAACGTGAAAACACGAAGTTGAGAAGGGTATTATGATTAGCTGTATAAAGTGTTGGCCAGGCGCGTTTGTTAATACCCTTCCCCTTGAAACGGGGCATTTGAAAAAAAAAATATTATTTTGGTATAAAAATTGGATCAGTTCGTAAAATATACAAATTCTCTCTATAGCTATTGGGAGGTTATTTTAATTTCTGGACAACTAAAAATTAAAAAAAAATTGTAACCTTATAATCAAAACTTGCAACTGTTAGTTGTAAAAAAAGTAATGTGTAATTTCAAATAAATTATAAAAATGGCACCATGCCACAGGCAAAATTTTTTGGGAAAGTAAGGTGCAATTTTAGATTAAAATCCGACGCAAAGCGGAAGGGGGGGGGAGATCGATCCGCTTCCATCTGGACACTCAATGATGAGATCGCAAAAGTTTTAGTCTACTAAGCTACATAACATGCCCCTCTAGGATAAAATAAAAACAAAATTTTAAAAATAAGCTTCAATAACACTAAGAATTAGAAATTATACAAGATATGACATATTTACACGTTTAATATACGAGAGATCGAAATAGTTATTTACGTAACAAGTGCGGAAAGTTATACTTTTCCGCACGCACCGGCGTTTGCACGAACAACGCACCAGCGCACGGAAATGAGTGCGAGAAAAGCGTTTTTCTGCACGTTCGTAGCACTCATTTGAGCCCGCTTTTAGTACTGGATTATGACTTTGGTTTATTTTTATTGAAAAAGTCAAGTGTGTAATTAAATTTTACGAAAGTAGCTCAGTACCTCATGTCAATATTTTTTTTCAGTACCCTTACAGTGTATGACCTTTCATGCCACGCCTCCATTGCTCATGATGTCCCCAGTTCCCATGATGGCCCCAGCTCATTAATTAAATCAAAGCATTCAACTAAATCAATCGCTGGCCCCTACAAATAATCTGCTATCAGCGATCCATCTCCAAAATAATTAAAATTTTACTTTTACTATCACTATTAACAATAATAAGTAGGCAGTATCGTTTCTTGTTATCGTATTAAAAATTAAAAAACGTAATTCTATTTATTTCGTAGAAAAAATTGCATTCTTGACTCGCACGTAAAGTGACTTCCACTCTTGATTACTGGCCAACCTCCGCTAACGCGTCGTCCGCTAACAGCAATCGCGTGCGGTGAGTAGAACTAGTTAAAAAAATACTATTAAATGCAAAAGACCAAAAAAGGCTAATTTTTAGTGTCATGAATGTATTTTTAAATAAAACACCCTATATGTTATTGCATTTTTGAATCTGCCTTGAGAGTTTGCTGTAGCCGGGAGAATGTCAGGATTATACATAGTCTTGGACAGAAATGAGCGCACGGTGGATGATAGATCATAAATGACGCAACAAATCAATAAAGATACTCTCCGGAAGTCAAGCGGCCCTTATGGCTCTTGAATATTATAGGTCCTAATCGAGAACCATTAGGACGCACTGAATACCCTTGGACGAATTACCACTGTGTCGCTGGTATGGATTCCGGGAGACTGCCGACCAGCTGGCGCGCGAAGCGGTCTCCGCAGCACCGTGTAACGAACCTATGTAAAGTCCGGACATTTCGGAATAAACAAAATAATGTAATCTTATAGCAAAAACCATGAAAGAGTATTCAGTAAAGTCCACTCTATTTATTGGCATATAACTTTTATTTTATTTTTATTTTTTTATCGTTAAAATGGCTAACAAATGTGATTATGTAGCAATTGCAATTTTTTGTACCGAAAAAAAAACTTATTTTAAAAATATATACAATGAGCTTCAGGCTACTGTGAACATAGGGGGAATCAAGTCCAATTTACTCTCCGTGCCGTACGACCGAGGTGGATTCGAAGCACGCTGCAGTGTTATCTTTTGGTAATTTATTTTGTTTTTTATTATTTTGTTTTATTTCTGCCTTGCTCGAGAAACAGATTGGTAAGTGAAATAATACATTTTTAAAACTAAAAATGGATGTCTACGAAGTTGCCGAATAAGTACAGATAGTCAAATGGTACTATCAAGGCAGACCATTGAGACTTATTCAAGAACTTTTTTTGGAGAATTTTGTAAATCGCCCAGACTCTAGTTTATCAACGATTCATAGGTTTGTGCAGAATTTTGAAAGGTTTGCTTGTGTAGCGCCAAGAAACCATAAAAAAGCCACTGTTTTAAATGACGAGCAGAAAGTACGAGGTGTGATGATTTGCGCCGCAGTGGAGGAAAATCGAAAGTTAACTAGCCACCAAATTGCCGAAGCAGTTGATACGTCTTCAGCCACTGTCTTACGTGTTCTCAAAAAGAATGGTTATCATTCTTACAAAGCGTCAAAAACGCATCAAATTTTTCCCGAGGACAACACTATCGTCGTATGGAATTTTGCGAAACAATGATGGAAAAGGCTAATTGTGATGGAAAGGACTAATTGTGCTGAAAACTTTCTGAGATCTATTCTTTTCACAGATGAAAGCACTTTTCCATTACTGAATCGTCATAACCCAACACACGTTCGATATTGGTCGAGGGAAAATTTGCATTTGTATTCTTTTTTTTAAATGTTTGGGGGGGTATTGTAGGTATTGGGCCATTTTTTATTTACGGTAATTTGAATGGTCCTAGATACTTGGATCTACTGCAGCAGCATATTATGGTTTCAACAAGATTGTTGTCCCACTCATAAAGTTGGCCTTGTTAGGGAATATCTTGATAATGAATTTTCTAATCAGGTTACAACTACACGGGGAACTATTTTATGGCCATCTCGATCACCCGATCTTGCTCCTAATGGCTTCTATCTGTGGAGTTATATCAAAAATAAAGTTTACGGGCATGAAAGGGCTAATAATTTGGAAGAACTTCGGATTAAAATTGAAGAAGCTTTTCAAACTATCACCCCTAACTGCTTGGAAACGTTAGAAGGAGTTTTTATAATAGACTGGGATATTGTCTAGCCGAGCAAGGAGGATTTTTCAAACCTTTGCTCCAATTTTTTTTTGACTGGGAGAATCTTTTTGGTTTTTAGAATGTATTATTTTATTTTGAGAACTTGCTTTTATTTTGTTTCTCCTTATTATTTTCATTGTAACACGTTGTTAGTGATAAATCTGAGCAGTTGAAAATAAAACGCTTTAATTTATCAGTGAAAAAACAAGAAAATATAAAAATTTGCGTATTTATTGACCAAATTCCGGTTTCATTGACTACACTCCACACAGCACCGTGGTTAGGGGCGTACTAAACAATAGAGATGTGTGATTCGTGAACGATTCGTTCATTATGATCGAATTACTTGCGAGTATTGAGTGTAGTGTGAGTAATGAGTCAAATGACCGACGAAGACAGAATGAATCAAACGAGTGAATCAAATCGGAATGGATCAACGACTTACTGACCCACTGTGGCGATACACTGAATCAGTTGGGAATAGGTCGATCGTTTCGTTCATTCGTTCCTCTGATTCGAATTCCTGCGCAGTTAGCAGAGTATGTCGTATTTAGTTGCATCTTGCAGACCTTTTTTTTTGGTCAGCATTTTCTTTAATTTAATTTCAAATGATTGATTCAATGATCGATTCAAAAGATTCGATCACTCTAGAAACGAATCACTGATCGATTCGTTCAGTACAAAATGATCGAATTACCCATCTCTACTAAACAACCAAGCCGCGAACGGCGGCGAGCGGCGATCGCAAGCCTGAGTGTTGGTTGCTCCACTGATAGGTGTGCGGTATCCCTGCATGTACGTACACTGGCAAATTGAACTTCTTCCGGCCTATGTTCGCAGTAGCATGAAGCGGTCTGTATTTCTGTGAGTATTACCAGTGTTATTTTTTTTTCTTTTGTGAAATTTTGTAAAATTAAAGCAACAAGCATGAAAGCTGGGTAGTTTTTGATTTTTTCTGCCATCCTGGATTTTAAATGGTGCCTCATCAGTTACCTACACAATGCAGTTTATTTTACTGAAATTGGTTTAGAATTTCAAAACTTATTTAAAGAACTATTTTGTACCGTGTTTATGGACCACTTGGTATACCGATAGGGATTTAAGCATAATCCAATCAAAATACCGAGTCAAAAAATTGTAGTTAAGTTTTAAAATATATCTGTATTTTAATTAATTCTGACCGGTAAGACATATTATTTAGCAAGGCCTCGCTATCTTATAATCCAAAATAATAAATATTTGAATAAAATACAGTAAAGGCTGTGGCTTAAGCCTTCCAAAAAAGTATAAAACATTAAAATGGGATAAAAAATTTTCATTAATGAATTTTATTTTGAAATGTCCGGGTTTCCCTATACCTCGCTATACTGTGCGCCGTCTTCGTTGGCCTCAAACCAGCCATACAACACAATCAACACTGCTCTCTCAAGCTGGATGGAGAACAAGTTTCATCAATACTGGAGAGAATTGCCGGGACTGGCACATTCCAAATAGTTCATTACAGAACCCTGCCGAAAGAGGGCTGGGAAACTCATTGAGCTCAGCAGGCAGGAGATCCGGACAATGGTCGATCTATACACTGGATACTATAGGTTAAAAGTACCATTACACAGTAAGCGTAAGTGATGCTCTGTATGGAGGATGACAAGACGGCCAGAAATGTGCTGTGCGAATGTCCGGCCATTGTACGTCAGCGTCAACGTATTTTCGGTAAACCACAGTTCGACGGACTGAATCGGATAGATGCTTCACCAAAGCAAGTTGCGAGCCTCTTTGAAGGGCTGAATATTCTGTAGAAACAAACAGTGTCAAAAGTGAGCCGCCATAGACCCGCTAGTGGTCTCAGTGGAGAGTGCCAGAATGGCACATTCACAAATAAATCATCATATATAATAAATAATAAAATAAATAATTCCAAATAATTATCAAATATTCTATAATGCTAAAGAATGTTAACAGATCGCTGTTATAAGCAATTTTACAAGTGATCTTTCTTCTCCTAAACAATTACTGTAAAATCCACATGTAAATATACTGCCTATATAATATAATCTAGCAGCCTATCGCATGACCTAAAGTGCCAAAGGGTAATTTTCACCCCTAAGGCTGATTTAACCGTCAATTATATAAGCCGCGATTTCAATCTTTTTATAAGCGTTTCGTGTCACGCGTTACAACCACAGTATACCTAACTATACACAGCAAATAAACACTCGAAAGTTGTGTGTCTGTGTGTATAAAAAAAAATTCTGATTGAAAACAAAGACCAGAATCTCACCACTACAGTCATGCGTATAAGCTTTCTTACCTATAGTACTTTCCCAAAATTTACAAGAACAAGGCAAACATTTTAAAATGACAAATCTGGTAGAGGCATAACAAAAATTGATCGAAACGTACCGGCCCAAAACTTTACAATACTAAAAGCGTAAAATTCTAAAACAAATGTTACCGATAATAGTATAATATATTGCCGCTAGATGGCGTTACGGTCTGACGGACACCGTTCGCCTTCTGTACTTTAGGTACAGAGGGTGCTGGCCTCGTCTATAGTCGGCCAATTGAAATTAGATAGTTTCATAGTCCTCCCTTGAAGGGAGCCAATTCAACCCAACCCATTCTGTATAATAAAGAACAAGCGCGGCAAAAGCTGTTACGAAAAGCTTATCCGCTATTGGTCGAACACCCCTGACCCCTATATCATAGTATTACATCTTATTTGTCGGCTATGCAATTCCATCTAGCCGCAATATATTACACAGGTTTTCCTTTTACTGTGTCGCCATTTAGCGGCAATATGTTACACAGGTTCATCAACCCTGATCTCTCAATTATTTTCTTTGTTTTCCAAAGTTATTATTGTTAAACATTTTGCGACATTTGGGCCACTATAGTATCTCATATTTATATGGTTTTGATAGTCCTCAATATTAGAGTCGTTAGAACACGTATACACAACTACTTCGATGGCTATTTTGGCTCTTCTTAGGGCAAGCGTAAGTTATTTAAATCAAATCCATGTAATACTTAGGGGAAAGTAAAGAAACTATTTAAATCAACAATTTATGTCCTTAATTCAATAAGCCATTCATACCCCAACCATGAAAAATAATTACGTGACTTAAAAAAATAATATCCCTTTTCGACTAAATTGCCTGCTGGTGACAGTTATTGTTATACTAAATCTAACACGCAATATTTGCTTAAACTAAAAATAAGAATTCCTTAAATAAAGTAATCTTTACTTTGATTCAAATATATTGTACTCTTAAATTAACAAATCGAAGTAAACTATAACCGAAGCTTACAAATGACATATAATTTAAATTAAAGTACGACTACCTAACCACTAATATAATACCACCTTGGACTCGCATAAGCTTTGTATATCTAATAGAAAATTGTTCCACGATATTATAATTATTTCTTGGCAGAATCTGTGGGAGATATATTACTTTATCAGCTTTAATGCTTTTGGCAGGAGTGCTAAATAGTACAAAATAAACCTAGGGATTAAAAGACCCTTTAGTCCCGAGGTTTATATACTATTTTACGCCAAATGGTTTGTCGACTACGTGTGCTAAGAATGAAATCTTGGCCAAGAGCAAGTGCTGTTTGGCTTGACTTGCTATAAATTTTAGTTATAATTTTCCAGGGATTAATTTTTAATCCCTGAGGGATTAAAGTTATTTATAATCCCTAGGATGAGGGATTAAATTTACTTTTAATCCCTTAGGAAATATATTTTTTTTTAATCCTTTAGAGATTAAAAATACCACTTTAGTCCCTAAAAAGAAGGATTGAACGTACGTATTTAATCCCTAAAGTGCATAAACTTATTTGAATAATTAAGCTAAATTTAAGAGCATATACTCGTGGCTGCAAAACCTAGAAATTCTGTTTAATTGTTGGATAAGAATTTTTTAACTGAAGTTTTGGTTATATATTTCTTAATTAGTTGTAAGTAATCTTAAAATTTAGGAATAAGCAAACATTTGTTCGAATTATTTAATAATGTCCATAGAAGAGTAATATTCTTGAATGAATTATATTTTTTTAACCATCGGGATATTCTTAAATACAGTATACCATCTTTTTCAGTGAATAAATAAGTACAGCAAAAACTGCTACGTTCGTATATTCTGTGGAGTCACTTTGATTTATATCTCAACAAATTGCCGGTAAACTGTGGGCCATTTAATGGCAAATAAAGTGATTTTGTGCATGAAATACCCATGCATGCAAAATTACTTGTTATATAGGTTGTTTAGAAATATATCCGAAAACAGTTTCTTCAAAAACATATTTTGGGAAAGCAGTTTTGGAAATCCGTTTTTTCGAACAACAGTTTTCAAATGACAATTTTTTCAACAACAACAATTAGTTCAAATTAGGTACTTACCTTTTTTAGTATTCCAATTTTTTCGAAATCAAATTTTGAATGCTTTTTATTGCCATGCAGATTTTAGATTTTTCTGGTATAGTGGGTATAAGATTTAATCAAATTTATTTCTTCCAACTTTTTTTATAATAAAATGTTGGACATGTTGGACCACGGAACAGTGATGCCAACATTCGGTAACAAAATGTTACTAACACACAAAAAATCACCAACCTTTAACACCATCTATTTTTTCAGTTACTGAATATTTTTGAGGCAACCTATAGCCACTAGTTTTTTTTATACTGAGAAATTCTATCCATAGTAGGATCAATGCCCAGTGTAGCCAAGTGTTTTCGTAAAGTTTAAAGAGAGAAAAAAATCCATGCACTAGCCAGGATTCGAATCGGGGACATTCCGTGCGGCAGACAAAACTATATTCAGTGCGCTACAGAGACCGACAATCTAGCGGGTTCCTGGGGGGGGGAGGAGCTTGACTAACAGAATTGTCGTAGATAACCATTTTTTTATCGAATTTTGGGGAGAATCCGATTTTATATACTCTTCATACCTATATGTCAAAAGTATACAGCTATTTTATTAGTGGATAAACAATTTTTACAAGAGCATATTAGCGATGTTTCACTTTTGGTTTAAACCAAAAATAATCTTCTCCCGGAGCTGGGTTCCCTTTACTTAACTTAACATCACAGTGTTGTTTGAGGTTAGATTGTCTATAACTCTAACCCCCAGATGCACCGTAAAAATATTCGGATTAGTTTAGCTAATCCGTGCTTCCTATCCGTGCTTCCTCTTTGTTGATTTATGTAGGATCAAAAGAGAAAAAGAATGGATTAGATAGCCAATCGCTATTAAGTGCCTACGGTGCATTTAGGGGTAAATGCACCGTAGCTACTTAATTGCGATTAGGTATCTAATCCATTCCCTATCTCTGTTGATTCCATTCCATTTTCCACGGTGAAACAAAAACACTATGTAATGTAATTCTTAATTTTTTAATAAATATTGCTAGCAAAAACTGTTTACTTCCATGGCTGCATTTCCGCTAGTGCCGTAATATATTATTTTTCAGTTCTTTTTTGTAGTAGGTTTAATGGCTTGTTTTACAAATATCGTGCGAGATAGCATTTTTTTGTCCTATTTATACTCATAATTTTGGTAATTTATGTAATCGGGTTGCCTTAAAAACCATTACCTTAAAAACGCGAATAAACAATAATAACCAATCCACATTGGCGAATTTCTTCACAAAATTTTATTATAAATTCTTTAAAAAGCTACAAAGCCCCGTCGCGTTTCGAGCCTTAAATTGCTCATTATCTATAAAACATGAAATAAAACACAAAGCAGAAATAAGTAGGTACAAACAATAGTAAAAATACATTCAGAGACGAAGTTGTTAAAAATATTTAAGGGCCGTATAGTCGTTCGTCAAGGCTCCCTTCTTCCTTCGCCATAAGAATTTACATTACCCAAGGAAGAAGGAAGCCTTTGAAATTACTATGAATAAGGGCCTAAAAAACATATACTCACTAACAAAGAATATATTTGGTCAAGTCACATGGTTTTCTTAAATAATAAACATTAATTAAATTCATTTTACATTTAAAAAAAGAATATATTTGGCAAGAGCGAGGTGAAACGTCAATATCATCTGTTTATTAGATCAAACGTACGGAAGTGAGGCTTACAGATTGTTAGGTATGTGGATGAGCTTTCAAAGGATGTGGATAGTGGGCGTTTTTGTGCGACGAACCGGTTGGGTTTATGGTAAGGGGACCAGCGTATGGAAACGTATAAAGTTCCAGTACCTTCAATAGGTTAAAACAAGATATTTTGGTTATATTTTCGAACACGTCGATTTGTTATTCAAAAGGGACACTTTTTCGCTATATTGGAATTTTTCTAGAACACACCCCTTTAGTGGAGTGAGTTTCACCACCAGAATAGAGAAAATGCCTTTACAAAAATTTTTAAAATTTTAAAATCTAGGCATTCGTTTCCGAGATATTCACTACCAAAGTAGGCTAAAATTGTACAGTTAAATTTTTCTTCTCGTAGGAATGAAATGATAAAATGCGTATCCCGGGATTTCTCAAACAAAAACTTTTGATTTGTTAAAAGAAAACAATTTTTGCGGTGGTCCATGCAAATTTAAAATTGAATCTCGAGTCAGATTTTTAAAATTTCAACATTTTTCTCAAGGTATTTCAAAGGCCTTTAAAATCAGTCAACTCTCGAAAGGAGTGTGTCCTACGAAAATTCCAATATAGAAGAATTAAACTTTGTAATTAATGGAATACCTACCAAGAAGGATTTTTCAAAGAATGAGATTATAATACCATTTACAAAAGGTTTAGAATGTCCAAAAAAAAATCAGGTTTCTTTCGCTAAGCACATCGTATTCAATACGTATCGAAAATCAAGCATCTTGTTCTTCATTTGTCGGAACAGAGAACATGCTCTATGAAAGAAAAAGAAGACAATCTTTTCAATACGTATTGATTACAATGCGAAAACATATACTAAATAAATAGTCAGGTTTTATAGTTAACCAATTATAGTAGTTTTATTTGCCTTTTCCTCCATACAATCATAAATCATCAATATTTTTTTTTTTAAACAACCCCAAATTTTATGTGTTTTTTTGACAGCTGACATGTAATAATCATGATTATCACACAAAAAACACAAAAAAATGCAGATAAGTGCTACGTTGCCAATAATTTCCTTACTTTTTCCAAGTGGCACCTATTCAGAACTTTTGAAAACTAAGTAAATCTCAAGGGTCACCCTCAGTTCAAGCGTTACTTGAACAAGTGGAAGAAGTAAGGGGAAGTGGTGCACACAGGCATTAATCACTTCTCTATCTTGGGTCATGTTTGGTATTATTACCAGAATTTCTGCCCATGGTCGACATACTGTTTTCGATATTAGCCGAAACTTATGCTCAAAAATGTTAGGTTATGACAATACATTAAAAGCCAGCTTTGTCTTCGTTTAATAAAGAGAGGACCAATTGATGATATCACAATTCCCGCTTTTTTGTTTAAAAGCTTTGTCTCTTTTGGATGTATTGGAGACAAATAATCGATCATTACTGGTTAGGGGCGAGTGGTCCACAGTGAGACATGTTCCACAGTGAGACAAATTCTGAGTCTCCGGTAGCCCTGCATTTTACGTCGTTCCATACACGCCAGATCTTTCAACTAGTTTTTGTTTCAGTTCAGTTTGTTTATTATCCACTAGCTGGCCGCCCACGACTTCGTTCGCGTGTTTAAAATTTTATTTCCCCTCCTTCTCCACCTTCCTTACTTTCATTCCCTCAAACCTTTAGCCCCTTAAACCGTTCCATTTACTCGAGTATCCACTTTGTCTGAAGTTTTTTTTTCCTGTTTTTTTTTTATTTCAGGAGTCATAACTTTTCTTCTCGTGAACCGACTTTGATAAATTAAAGCATATGTACTAGAAATCCAAATAATTCAGCAAAATTTTTTTAGCAGTTTTTTTTGCAAAAAAAGACATTTTCTTTGATTCCGGTTTTATAGGTAACTTATTTTTTAACAGTTCATTATTTTTATCGAACGTGGTGATGGGGGGAGAGAGGAGAAGTGTAACAAAAAATCGCAAAAATAGTAGAAAAAGCACTTTTCTCGAATCCGGACTTTATTTCCTTTAGTTTGATATCACACAACCCATATTTTAGTCGGTCAATATTTTCATTAAATATCGGGTTGGGAAAGGGGGACGGGTAATAAAAAATTTCAAAAGTTAATAGAAAATAGTAGTTTTCACAACTAGTGACTAAAATAGTGCTTTTTTTTTATAAGCATTGATTTAAATAACACGCGCAGCGAAGTATTTAAATACACAGTTTTTAACACTATTTTTGCAGCACCTTTATCAAAAAATCCAACAAAAACATGAAAATATTTTTTCCTACGACCACACACGAAAGTAACCAAATCTGCACTTTATAACGCCACAGAAAGTTTTATATTTCACACGCATATCAAATGAATGACAGCAAACCATCCAAACAATGTAGTTACCTAGTAGGCTATGATTTGTAGAAGCGTCAGAAATAGACCGAAACCATTTTTGTCTCTAGAGAAGAAAGTGTTTTATTCTAAATGAAAATTAAAAAAAAATTTAAATATTAAAAAATACGAATTAAACCCTAAAGTGGTTGTAGGAAAAATAGCGTACAAAACTCGATAGAAAGTAACTTTCTTACACTCGCGTGTTGTTTCACTCGGCTAGCGCCTTGTTAACAACATTCACATTCGTGTGAAATATGTCACTTTCTTTTCTCGTTATGTAATATACTATTTCCTACGACCACACACAAAAGTACCCAAATCTGCACTTTAAAACGCCACAGAAAGTTTTTCATTTTACACGCATATCAAATGAATGACAACAAACAATGTAGGTATCTAGTAGGCTGTGATTTGTAGAAGCGTCGAAAATAGACCAAAACCATTTGCGTCTCTAGAGAAGAAAGTATTTAAATCAAGGCGTCTGGTAAATGAAATAACTATGGTTTCCATAGCGATGTGCCTTTTTACTCGGTGACGTTCATTGTTGCCATATTTTAACCTTTGACAGTTTGATATTTTGACGATGTTTTTGAATGATTTTTTCGTAAATACTTGTTTAAAACTGGCGGAAATGGCTTAGTTTTTAGGCAATAATAATTAGCACACTGAGTGTGCCCCATCATAAGCAAAAAATTTGGAATAATTTTGAAACTAACTTTTCTTAGAGAGTGACAAGGAATAGAAAAAGAAAAATTTACGGATAAAGGGTTTTTAGTGACAAAGGCAGCAGGAATAAGGGGTATAATTTCAGCGGTCCTATTTTCGAAACCATACGAGATTGTTCGCATGCGACTACTTCTGTCTCTCCCTATACCGGGTAGAATGAGAGAGGCGGTTGATATGCGATATGCTGATTCATGGATAGTGCGTGAGAGAATAATCGGTTTTTCATGCGAAACAACATTCGTGCAATATTGATTCAAACCAGTCGAATTCGAACGCGGTCTACACATATCGGCTTATTTTTTGCCTCTCATTTTGCACGGTATAGAAAGAGACTGACATAAAAATTGTCTACTATTTAGTATACGTATGCGTATGTTTTCGTATGTATTCTAAAATCAGACCCCAGACCTTAGCAAGGTAAATTGTGCTAGAAAAGAGCCCAGAATTACATTGGATATATAAAGACATTGCTGTGTCAATATTTCTAGGATTTTACTTTAGAAGCTTATGTTCATTTTAAAATAAAGGTTGCTCTAGGTTATAATTGTTTCTCTTAAATACATGTATAACAAATTTTTAAAAAAATCTGAATTGAAAAAAAAACGTTATACTGTGGACCACTCTTACTATTCACTAAAGTGGCATTTTAAAGATTTCAAAATAGCAGTTAAAATACCTAAAAACTCCCTGTTAGGTTTGACGTAAATACTCTACTTATATGTATTTGTGTGTTTTTATCGGGAAGAGAAAAAAAGGTGTTATTTTTGCGCAAGAAACTGACTAAGAAGGTCCATTTTCCGATCGATTTGAAATAAATTGCATGTGTGTGTTTTTCTATCCGCTATAATATATCCAATCTGATCCCCCGAAAATGCGATGCACTTAAAAGCTCTGGGCCCTTATCGAATATCCGATAATCCAATATCAAAGGGTCATCCCAACGTATTGGAATTCCTCACTCGATTTTCGATGGCTAAATTAGGGCAAGAAGGCGCTACTCTCTACGGCAAGGGGTCTGTATGCCATATTCTTGTCAAGAATTTAAGAGAATAGTCTGTGCAAATAATTAATAGGGAATTTAAAAAATTACCAATCTGCATATTTGGAGAGACCTCGAAATTTAAATTGCATACACAGAAAAAAAATATATAGTTTACTCAAATAAAAAAGTTGTTGATATAGAACAATTATACTTACTTAATACAAATGGTTTAGCCAAGTACTTAGTAATCATTACATCATTTAAGACTATACTTTGGTATGTAAAGCAATTCTGCTTCAGAAAATGTTTATTACAAATACAAGAGTATTCGGTTTACCAAATACCGATGTTCACTTGAGCTCTTGAGACTTTTATTATAGAGTCCGCTGCTGGTCGACCTCTCGGGAGTTCCTAACGAAGAAAGAGTACTTATTTAATACCAATTGAATGAAATATACTTATAGATTTGATTGGATTAGAAAATTATCTTGTAACCAAGGGTTGAGGGTGAATTTTATGTATACTTAAAGATGGAAAGTTTATGTATTTAATAGAAGTATTCTAATAAAGAATTATAAACCTTAACAATATAAGTTTTTTTTTAACAAAAAACTACTGAGCAATTTCAGTTAAAAACACTAGTTTATTTTGCTTGTTTTAAAATGAACATATAGTTTAATCAATGAAATATAAGTCAACTAAATGGTTTACTTGCCTGCCACGGAGACATTTTTCTGTGAACAGTGGGGTATAATAAAGCTAAGATAAAGGTCGATTTTACAAGCTTTTATTTAACTTGCAATGTATCTATGTATGTTTCTTCGGGTGGAATCTTGCAACTTAACTTTGACCAACTTGCCGACATCCGATCGGCTTCAAATTTGGCATGCTTATATAGTTGCGATGAAAACACAAGAATAGAGTGCGATGAAATTGACATCTCCCCCCTACTCAAAGGGGGTGGAGAGGGGTACAGTTGAAGTATGCCCGATTTCGTTGAAATTTGGTGTGTGAAAATTCGATATCCACGATTTTTGGCCATCTTTTACTAACCAATTTTAGCTAACTTATACACATCCGATTGCCTTCAAATTTAGCACGCATTTATAGTTCCAATGATAATACAATAATATGTCATTATTAGGCACCCCTCCCCACAACGAGGGGAGTGGAGGGAGAAAAACTCCTAAGTTTGTCCGATTTTAACCAAAATTGGTTTACGAGGGATTTTGGGGATAAGGAATACGAATTTTTTATCAAATTTTCAAAATTAAATATGGCGGATTCAAGATTTTCGGTCATGTTTTGCTAACCAATTTTAACTGACTTATCCACATCCGATTGTGTTCATATTTGGTGTGCGTTTATAGTTCCGGTGAAAATACAATAATATGTTATAAATATAATCTATATGTTTGTGGCGGATTCATAATGTCGAAACTACTTTTTTTTGGGTTTTTCGCCACTAAGTTAAGGAAATTTTTTCAAAAATATGTTAAAACCGACTGCGTAAATTCCTAAAGAAAAAAATTTGTTCGTTTGTCAGTGGTTTTTAAATAATATAAAAAATTTGCCTACACACACGCAAATCCTAACTAGAATCTAAGTACTTATCTGACGTTTCGTCAGAAATTCTACTGCCGTTATCAAAGAATTTTATCCTTTTCAAAAACTTTTTTCGATTCTTTTTTAAAATATCTGTCTGTTGTCATACAACTGACTGACTTTGACTGATATATATTTGAAATATTAACTTGACAGTTTGGTGCGTCGATAGTAGCCAACAAGGTATAGGGTGAATTTAGTAAAATTTAAAATCAAAATTATATTTGTTTGAGTGTTTTCGATTTTAGATTACTTTATAAAAATACAAAATTTTTATTTTAAGATATCAATTATAAAAATTATCTTTTGACTAACTTTAAGAAAAAATATATTAGAAACCCAAAGAACATCAATGCTATTTTTTAATTTATTTTAAAAAAACCTTTTTGAAAATCTTGTTTTAAAATTGGAAGCCAAACTGTATTTATATCAACTTATAACATTAAGATAGATGCAAGCTGCTTCTTTGATTTTTCGTTTAATTTTATCTGGTTCTTTTTGTAATATACTAGTTTCTCCCCACATTACAAGAGGCCTTGAAGTTTCTCCAATATAAAATACCACACTCGCAAGGAATTTTATAAACGATATTTTTTGAGTTTTGCTCAGCATTTAATGGTTTTGTTTTGGTTAGAATTGATCTAAGAGTATTTGATTTTTTAAAAATTGTTCTAATATTATAAGTATTAGCGATTCGTTTAATTTTTTCCGAAATACCTGGTATAAAAGGAATTATTAAATTTGTTGGTTGTACATTATTATGTCTACGTTCGCGTTGTCTTGGAAATTCGATTTGTCTAAAAGAATTTTCGATGAAGTTATTTGGATACGAATTTTTAATTAAGACTTCTTTTATTATTTATTTTTCTTGTAAAAATGTGTTATTTTCCGAACAAATAATTTTAGCTCGATCGTATAGACTTTTTATTACTGCTTTTTTAACCGATGAGCAATGATTTGAGTTAAAATTTAGATATCTATTTGTATGTGTTGGTTTTCTATAAACTGAGGTTTGTAATGTATTTTGTTTGTTTATTAAAACATCTAAAAATGAAATTTTGTTATCGTTTTCTACTTCTAAAGTAAATTTTATTGTTGGTTCTTTACCGTTTATAAAATTAAGACAATCATTAAGTTTATTTAAATCGTGTGGCCAAATACTAAAAATATCATCTATATAGCGAAACCAAATGACCGGTTTAAAATTAAATTCCTCTAAAATTTTATTTTCAAAATCTTCCATAAAAATATTACTCATTTTTGAAAACAAACGAACAAATTTTTTTCTTTAGGAATTTACGCAGTGGGTTTTAACATATTTTTGAAAAAAATTCCTTAACTTAGTGGCGAAAAACCCAAAAAAAGTAGTTTCGACACAATAATATGTTATTCTCAGGTACCCACCTCCCTCTAACTAGGGAAGTGGAGAAGGAAAAATATCTTGATCGATTTCAATCAAAATTGGGGTTTTTAAGGAGGGGATAATGAATTTTTGATCAGATTTAAAAATTTCAATATGGCGGATTCAAAATAGACGATTAAGGGCACAAATCTATAAATTAAGGGTGTGTGTTCAAATTTGATATGCCTTTATAGTTCCTGCGATAATACAATAATATGGTATTATTAGGTACACAATTCTCTTTAACGAGGGAAGTGGAAGGGGGAAAATATTTAGTTACCATAATAAAAGCGATGGGCGCCAGTTAAAAATTTTAACTTTACGGTGACAAAGAGAGACCTACAAAAGAAGAAGTAAATTCTTCTTCTATTCGAATGATAAACACAATGCTTTCATCTAAAGAAGCTGAGAATGGGTAAGATTGCCGTGCTTACAGTAATGAGAAATACAACTGTTTCTTAGGTGAATCATCTCATGTAAAACTCAAACTAAAAAAAAACTCCAACATAACATCCAATGAGAGATCGTACTTATATTACTTTGCGTATTTTCAGAACAATTTTTTTTTTAATATCTAAAAAACCAAAAAAAAACTTTTAGATAAGAATAATTAGAATAAGGTCACTGACTGAAAATAAACTATAAGCGCGATTAGATAACCATTTAATTTCCCTGCTTCCAGGCCAATTTCTTTTCGTTAACAGTCAAGAATAAAAATTTAAAAATTTTCGTTAAAAATTGAATGACGGAACTTCTTAATCAAAAATTACTTTATTTTTTACTCATCACAGTAAATGTATTTTTTTTTAGTGTACGTGTGCTATATGAACGAAAAGAAAAGGACTGAATGGATAATTTTTTAAAATCAGTAGAAATTTTATTATTTTGATGTTTTTTCTTGCCTGGGTGTTTCGAACAAGAAACAAACCCACACACTATGTCTTTTTTGTTTCACAATGCAAGAATAAATGTGAGTAGTGTTGTAACAACAACCGTACTTCACTTGGCATCAGTTGTTGAGTCTGGAATCCCATGGTCGGTTATAGAGCAAGAGTTAAAGGTATAAATTATGATGGATAGATAACCCTTGCCATTTCTTGATAATATGTGCATTTTCTCGTCCTGAATACGACATGGACAATCCTGTACCTCAAAATTGTGGATAAAGGTTCGGCACGCCACTCTAAATATGCCCACTTTTAGAGTGGTGTGCTGAACCCTTATCCACAATTTTGTTGTTTTGTTGTTTGTTTGTTTGTTGATAAGGTTTCGGCACACCACTCTAAAAATGCCCACTTTTAGAGTGGTGTGCCGAACCCTTATCCACAATTTCGAGGTACAGGATTGTCCATGTCGTATTCAGGACGAGAAAATGCACATATTATCAGAAAATGGCGAGGGTTATCTATCCCATGTCCTATTTTTAGTGGTGTGCCGAACCATTATCCACGAATGAGGTCCGGCACACCAGTTTTTTGTCTGGGGCTACTACTACATCATATATGTAAAAATGGTGGGGGGTTACCCTATCCATCACGTGACCTCTAAAATTTCCCACCTTTGGATTGGTGTGCCGAGTCCTTATCCACAATTTTGAGGTACAGGATTGTCCATTTCGTATTCAGGGCGAGAAAATGTACATCTTATCAAAAAATGGCAAGGGTTACATATACATTATAATTTTTACTCCGAGCGCAAACGTCACCGTTTTAACCGCAACGTCACCGTTTCAAACTGTCGCCACTGATCGCCAAAATAGCAGTTATTGAATTACATTACTCAGCTGTGTGTGTGTGGCTTCTCGTTTTTTGGATTTGGAAGTTTTATTTGTGTTTTTTCGAAATCGATGTCCTAGATCCAAAAGAGAGCCTTTTTTTGTCTCCACCAGATAACCTTAGCCTGTTTTCATCATTACGAAAAACTGTCAAGTAGCGCCATATTGAACAGTGTTTGAAAAGGCGGCCGAGGCGCTTAAGAAATCCTTTGAAATGTTTTGAACCGTGACGTCACCGTTTCGTCGGCAAAGCGGTTTCGAAATGATCGGCCGCGAAAAGACGTATCTAGTGTGTGTGCCACGCTTCAACTGATGTGAGGTTCTCATAATTCCTAGAATTGATGTCAATCATCGCAACATGTTTCGTAGTATGTGAACCCCTTGAAACTTCTTTTTGCGCCTTTATACGGTTATACCTTTACCTCCGCTATTCTACTACTATATTTTCTTTCTTTCACGTACTTCTTAAAACGTTTCCTTCTGGGTGCGCTCTCATTTTCTGGTCAAGTTTTGAATCATTTGGGCGTTCGGGAAATACAGTTTCATAATGGTCTGCTACACTGCTAAACGCTTCTTTCTTAAGTGGTGTAAATAGTTACTTATCTAACAAGTTCGGAAAGTGGTACTTTACCGCACGCGAGTTCGGTCAAGCCGGTAAGGGTGGTAAAGACACTTTACGCATGTATTAGGTACAAGATTTTTCTTAAAAACTTTAAAAAATTCCAAAAAAGAAATATAAATATCTGTATTTTAATTTTCTGAAATAAACGTATTCACGTTTATATTTTCTTTTCCTTGACTAACATTTTGGTTGAATACCTTGGGTGTGGGAAGGGAATTGCACAGAAAAACTCTATTTTTCCTTATTTCGTGGCCCATTATCTCTTTATCAAGCCTCAGAATACATTAGTTTTTGTTTGTCCTCATTTTTTTTTTGAGGATTTTTTTTTATTGAGTTTGTTACTAGAGGCGGCTAAGATAGTGGAAGGACGTTACAACAAAAACTAATGTATTCTGAGGCTTGATAAAGTGGTAATGGGCTACGAAACGTTGCCATAAGAAAAATGAGAGTTTTTTTTTCTGAATTGAGTTTGTTACTAGAGTCGACTATGATAGTGGAAGGACGTTACAACAAAAACTAATGTATTCTGTGGCTTGATAAAGTAGTAATAGGCCACGAAACGTTGCCATAAGAAAAAATAGAGTTTTTCTGTGCAATACCCGCCCTACACCCAAGATATCCAACTAAACATAGTCACTTTATCGCACAGTCTGCTGTAATGTGCTATAACGTTAACTTTACGGCACACAATCTTCCTCACCGAATATTTTTTTATTGCATGAAATAGCTATGTCTTAAAATTCGACGATCGCCCCTTCCTCGTAGTATGGCGATTGGTTCTGCAAAAAATCTTACAACAACTGTATAAAATCTTCCAGTTTCCCTTTGAAACGAGTTTTACATCCTCCTAAAAAAAATATTCACCTTGCTTTCTTTACCCTTTACTTTTTACCCTTTTACTCCCCACCCTTCACACACTGTCTAGATGAAGTCTTACAGTAATTATTATATCTATATAAATAAAAAATTTAACAGGGATTAAAACTTTTGAAAAATGAACTATAAAAGTTTCTACGCAATTTGATCGGCGAGCTTTGAAGCCTTTCAACACAGCTTTAAGCGGGATTCATAAACTTGACGTTTGTCGATGGCGATGCCGTAGCCGTCATGCCGTTGCTACGAACTCGCGCTTTCATAAACTTTTCGTTCGCCGTGTTTTATCAATTAGTAAAAAAAAAGTTTTATTTACAACAAACTAAAATAAAAAATACTACGAATTTCGCAACGGCACTAACCGAAAAAGTTGGACTTGGACGATCTCTGCCGGCGTCGGCAACGGCGAATTGAAGATATGAATGGAAATATTGATTTATTTTTGTTTATGTTAAAGAAAGACGGTCAGCGGCATCCGCATCGGCAAACGTCAAGTTTATGAATCCCGCTTTAGTTTCGCTTTCTCTGTAAAAACTGTCAAAATAAAGAAAAAGAAATTAAATTGCCATGTCAAACGTACGGGCTTTTAAAATCGCAGTCGGCCGCAAATTTATTAAAACTTGGTTTCCTTTTTTTTTACATTTTAAGTAAAAAAAGAGCGATAAAAAGTTCGACTTTCTAACTTTTCCGGTTTTTTTTATTAGACAAAGTTAATAATGAAAGCTAAAACAGCGAAGTTTAGCTGTAAACTAGGCGTAACCCGGAAATCAAGAGGGCAACTAATTTTATGGTAACGCACAGAAGGGTGCCATTTTGATGATTACCTCACTTTTTAGGATTTGTTTTTGTTTGTTGAAGTCGAGCTATATACACTTGAAACAACCATAAAAAAACATTGCGCTGTTTGTAAAAAATGGGTTGGATTAAATATTTTTTCTTACTTTTGTTAATTAATTAGTTGTTAATAATTAATACGCATAAAATTTACCGCGCAAAGATTACACCGTGTAAATTAAAAAATTTTATAACAAAATTTTCAGATTTTTGGAAAATGTCAATATACCGGTTTGGAAAGGATTTTCTTCTTTTCCTTTTCGGCACCCAAAAGTCACGTCTGAATAAAATCATTTAAAAAAAGGCAGTGTTTTAGCCGCTTGTTTTATAATAAAATACTATTGACAAATTTTACAGGGTGTGTTTTTAAAACTGAAACAGTCAGTAATTTCTTTAATATTGAAAATAGATGGTTAGCCAAAACTGAAAAATTGATTGGTCAAATTATTTAAATAGAACACCATGTATATATTTGCATTCTTAAATCCTTAAAAAATTTATCTTTACATTCATTCATTTATTTTTATTGTTCCTTTAAGATTTACAAGGGATCTTGTGAGTAAGAGTTAACAATTTAATAAGAACAAAAATAATAATAAACAGTTCCTCTCCAAGCCCGTACAGCCTAACCACAGTAAAAAAAAAACAAAATAAAGTAAATTTAGTAAAAATTTAAAAAGTTAGCTTTACAAAAACCTTTAAAACTATAATAGTCTTTTTTAGTTTTCGAGATATTTTTTGAAGTAACATGTTAACCAATTATTTCTTCACAAGTCATATTTTTCGAACGAAAATTTCAAGTAAGACTTTGCAGGTCAGTTGGTCGTTTAATTACATTTTTAGTTTGCCGATTTTTAGAATTTTTAAAGTAAATATCTTCATAACTACAAAACATATCCACATAGTAATTCATATATTTGTGAAGCTAATGTTTTAATTATTGACCGTTTGGTATATTAAAGCAATCAAAATCGTGGATTGTGTTTACTACCTACGTTTCCGCTTACGCCATCATCAGATAAAAACGATATGCTTAAATATTATAATAAAATTTAGTTATTGTATATAACATTGTACAAAAGTAGTTAATTTTAAAAATATTTTAATATACTAACATTTAAAAAAATTTTTAGACATTAACTAAATTATATAATATAACAATTTTTTTTAATTGTTGGTATAATAAAATACTTTTATAATTAACGTACATAGTAAAAAAATAATAAATAATTCAAATGACCGAAATCCGCGACTTTCATTGCGGTAACGTTTTAAGGAATTTAAAAATGCAAAAATATACAGTGTTGTCTTTAAAAAAAATAGAGGGCAACAAAAATATGTTATAGCACTTATATTTGTCATAATTTACCAGTTAATTAACCGATTTAAACTAGGTAACCCTTTATTTTCAATATTAAATGAGATTATAGTAAACTAGAGTTTAGAACTTCCATTGCCCTTATTTTTTAATTTTTCACAACGTTTCGATCGCTTATGTATCTACAATCGTCATCAGGTGAATACTAACAAAAATTAAGACTACCTAATCTTACATACTAGCATGTGTTCACTGAACCGTAAAAACATTTGATTCACTCCGCCCTTTCACAGTTGAAATCCGTTAACTCCGAAAAGTATGGGTTTCCAAATATCCTTGATGGTGACGTTCTGTTGAGAAAATACATTCTGGTTCGTCTGTATGAATGCTCATTCTTTAAACTTTCGGATTTCCAAATATCCTTGATAGTGACGCGCTGTTGAGAAAATACATTCTGGTTGTACTAGGGTAAACAACGAATTATTAGAGGTGCAGGAAGTTCATCTTGGAGTGCCTTAGGGTTCGGTTCTTGGTCCACTAATTTTTCTTGTGTTTATAAATGACCTACTACAAATTATAACTGCTGCAGATATCGTCGCACTTTTTGCAGACGATGCTGATGTGGGAGTCAGGGCTCGATCACCTGAGGAGCTCCAGGATCGGTTGAATGCTGTTGCAGAGCAATTTGCCGATTGATGTTGGCAGAATAAACTTATTATCCAAAAAAATCTACAGCTTTGAACTTGTTTAATCGCCTAAGAATTATCCAACCAATCAGCATCACTTTTAGAAACTCGCAGCTTGAATTTTCAGAAAGCACCAAATTCCTAGGTACATTCTTATATGGAGATATGTCTTGGGAAACTCACTTGGATCATTTTTCAATAAGGTTGAATTCGGGCTACTACGCCCTGTTGCAATTAAACAAGTGCTTGATGGCCACAGCAGGTTGAATGTCTATTTTGCTTTCATTAATTCGTTATTGTCTTGTAATATTGTTCTCTGGGGAAATGCCACAAATATTAACAACATCTTCATTAATCAAAAACGAATCATAAGACTTATATATAATTTAAAACCAACACAAACATGTAGAAAACATTTTATTGAATTTGGAATACTGACAGTGGCTTCCCTATATATTTTTTCCTGTATCATGTTTGTAAAAAAAATAAGTAATCATACGACCATTGGTGAACAACACAGATATCCAACAAGATCACGAAATTTGCTTAAAACTGATAAGCATAAGACAATCTTATTTGAGAAATAACCCATCTATAGTGGTAAAATATTTTTTAATCACTTGCCAAATAAATTAAATCATATGCAATCTGTTAAGCAATTTAAATCTGAGTTGAAACGTTACCTAATTATAAGGCTTATTATAATGTTAAAGAATTCCTAGACGATAAGTTATTATAGAAATGACTTTAAAAAAATTGTTTAGAACATATTTTTTCTTTTATTAATGTTTGTTAGTTCAGTGTGTATTATTTGTCTGTATTTTTAGATTTATACAATTTGCTTATTTTGTGTACTTTTTTATTTATTATTTATTAGGTATATTTATTGACTTGTCCATATATCATGTAAATATGATCGAAAGGATGAATAAAGATTGATTGAATGGTTCCTCTGTATGAATGCTTGTTCTTTGAACTTCCGCTTGAATAGATTTTCTTCCCTGGCGACGAGCTTTGCCCCTTTCCGTTCCATATGATGTTGATTTTGACAGCAATGATGAGCTACTTTTAATCCAACTGTGTCCTCTTGTCGAGTTTTGCGTTTGTGTTCTGTAAGGCGAACTTCCATGGGTCGGCTGGTTTCTCCGATGTAGATATCCCTACTCTCGCATAATACTTGGTAGATGCAGTTGTTAACTGACTTCTTATTGTTGTGGTCGTTTTGAAGACAGTCTGAAGATGGTATTCGTTAACTATTCTTCCCTTCTTTTCTGAGATTTCTTTGATCTATGGAATTTTAGGTATCGCCTTCCTCTCAGTAATTACGTCTGTCGTCCTTTGTGTTGATGTGGTCTGAAGAGTTTTATTGATCGTGTAGTTGGAGAAACCGTTTCTTCGCAGATCGAATCGAATTTTTGCCTTTTCTTTATTTAAAGCTTCTTTTGTATTATTGCAGATGTAGGTGGCTCGATCTATAAGAGATTTTGCAATTCTCAGTTTGGTTGATGTGGAGTGGTTTGATTTGAAGTTCAGATATTGTCCAGTATGAGTAGGTTTGCGATATACAGAAGTGGTTATGATTGAATTCTTTTTGGTGACTAGAACGTCGGCAAAAGAGAGCTGACAATTTTCTTCTTTATGCTGTTGACATGATTGAAGAATTGTTCTAGTGTATTGTTGTCCTTTTTCCAGATGATAAATATGTCGTCCATGTATCTTAGCCATAGTTTGGGTCTCTGCCATGATGTTCGCAGTGCTTCTTTTTCAAACGCTTCTATAAAGATGTTCTCCAATGCCGGCAAAAGTGGAGATCCCATTAAAACAGATATCGAGTAATTCAGTTATAAAAAAACATTGTATGTGTACTGGAACAAATCGATTCAATTTTAAAACAGATTTTAATTCCAAATACTTCGCTGTCTATCAAAAAGGAAAAAAAAGTATCGAAAAAACAGGATGCTGACACACTCCATTAAAAAGAAAAACAAAAATTCTTGACGTGGATCAGGCACGCGTTTCAAAACTTTTTTCCAAGCTGCCACATCCGAGTTATAAATGTGTGAAAGGCACCCTGTTACATATATATGGGCGACGTGTTAGGTGAAAAACTGATAGAAAATTGACTGAGCTATTATTGCGACATTACGGGAAGTATTAAAAGGAACGAAAAGGGTATACCAAGTTGGTCAAAAATAATAGAATTAAGATACCTATTCATATCTGCGCACCAATTTTTTTTTTTATAATGAACTTATTATTGATTAGCGAATTAATCAAGTCACTGTCTATCAACGATGGCAAAAAAAGACGGCAATATTTTTTAGGCGTCCTCTTCATCACACCCTGAGGCCGTTACTGACGCTTTGCATGTTTTGTGAGTGAAAATTTCAGTTGAAAAATTTGTGATAAAAAACACACACGTTGGACAGCCGCTAGCATTTGAAATAGAAACGCCAGTCTAGCAGAACATCGTGAATGTCCAGGTTATCATCAACCTATACGGATTTTTCGTCAGTATTTTCACTATTTTTTAATAACAATTATTCACACATAACCTCTCTTATTAGTTGGTCATCAATTTTGTATTTGTTTAGCCGCCCAAATCCGGCGGATTAATTAAAACAGTCTCTTAGTAAAAATTTTTTCTTGGTGCATACGAAATAATTAGAAATTATTTATTAATCAACGATTAAAAGATAATTAATGGAACTGTTATTCGCCTTCAAAACAATCCTAAAAATGAAATGAACTCTGTGTTTCGGACTTTCATTGTCTATATTTTATTTATTCACGACGTTTCGATCAGTACAATCTCTGATCGTCTTCAGGTGCAAACTACAATCTATTCCTAAAGCCTTATATACTATGGGAAATCACTCAACCGTGAAGTTTAAGAGGTTGGCTCCGCCCAAGAAGGGGCTTCCAAATATTTGGAATTTCAAAACTTGGTTTACTGAAAACACCATGATTCTGCCCAATAAAGGCAGCTTCAAGGACTTTTAGTTTCCTCCAGTATGACTCCTTGTGCAAAACCTTCGCTTCTGTCCACTTCATTCGGTGTTGTTTTAACCATGCGTGTTCGGCGATTCCTGATTTCGTTGTTTCACCTCATTGGATTGGGTTGGGTTGGGTGGTCGTCGTCTGATGTTCTTAAAGGCTAACAGATAGTGGTCTTTTTGTTTCACCTATGTATGATTCACCACACTCACAAGGAACTTGGTAAATGCATTCCTTATTTTGTTTGTTCTCCGGTTTTGTTTTACTGAGAAGGCTTCTTCGCTACTCTTTGAATTTTCTCTGATACACCTTTAATATATGGAATTGTATTGTATAAGTTAAGGACTGTATCCATTTACTGCAGATCCTACTTAAAGTTTCTTATTTCGATTTTCAAGTCATAAGAATTGTGGCAAATTTGAACGGCTCTATTTTACAAAGTTTTTATTATGCCTCGTTTGGTTGTAGCAGAATGATTTGAACCTTGACTTAAATATTGTCCTGTGTGAGTGGGTTTACGATAGACTGTTGTTCTGATGTCGTTTTCTACTCGTTTGACAAGTACATTAAGTATGTATATGTATATGTTAGGCTAGTTGGTGCAGATATTTGGTTTCTAAAATCTTGCAAAAAATTCAAAGTTTTTCCAAACTTTGTTCAAGTAAAGTTGCCGAAATCTTTAGTTTCTTCAAAAGTAGCCCTGTTTGCAAAACAGAAATAGTTAGATTTAGAAATCAAAAATTTGTACGCAAAACGAAGTATGTTTGAGCTTGAAGCATACCGACTGTTTAAAAAGTTGACATTTAGACTTAGTGATAAGAACTCTGAAGAATGGTGCGATTTCCAAAGACATATGTTTGTAGTATTTGAGAAAAAATTCACGAAGAAGATGTCTTCACTTAATAAAAAGCTACAAAAGTTAAAACGTTCTGAACCAAAACCAAAAAAGTCGAAGGAAATCGCAAACATTGTAGAAAACCTATCCTCTCAAACTTTTAATAACCAAGAAATATCACTTTTAAACAAAGGACTTAATTTTGCTCTGCCCCCACAAAAAGATAATTTAAGTGATATTATTGCAAATATTGAAAGTTCAATCTCTTATCTTTCAGAAGGCATAAAGGGCTATGTGCGAGATGCTTGCCAATATCAGATCTCTCAAAACATAATTCAAAACAATAAAAATAGTACATAAAATCACAATAAAATAATTAAATGTTTGAGAGAAAAAGATGTTTTCTATCTAAAGGCTGACAAGGGTAATAAAGTTGTTATATTAGATAAAACAGATTATTTCGAAAGGGTAGATAACCTAATCAAAAATGGACCCTACAAACAAGTCCCAAAGAACCCCTTACCAAAAATGATTAACGAAGTAAAAAACACAATTAAAAAATGTAACAATATTATTACTGACAATATTAAATATAAACTACAAGTAAGCAATCCCACTATGCCGAAACTGTATTGTCTTCCGAAAATCCACAAGCCTGGAAAATCGGTTAGACCTATAGTTTCTGCTGTAGGATCACCTACTTACAACATTTCGAAATGGCTAGCAAACGAGTTTGAAAATTTACCGATAAAGAAAAAAGGTTTTTCTGTTCAAAATTCCCTTGAATTTATCAACAAAGTTAAAGATATTTCACTCCAAGAAGGTGAAATTTTAATCTCGTTTGATGTTAGTTCATTGTTCCCTAGTGTGCCGATCCCCAATACCTTACAATACCTGGAGGAACTACTAAGAAAAAACAATCTAGAAGACAAACAGACTTTAGAATACCTATCTTTAACAAAACTCTGCATGAATCAAAATTACTTTCAATATAAAAATAACTACTACCAGCAATTAGAAGGAACCATAATGGGTAATAGTTTATATCCTTTTATCGCAAATCTATTTATGAGCAAATAAGAAGCTTACTAGGAAATCCCAAGGATAAAACTACAGTTCTAGAAAAAAGTAGAATTTACGAAATTAGTTGCATGGATTGTGACAAAAAATATGTTGGCCAAACGAGACGCTCTATTCAAACACGTTTTAGAGAACACTTAGCACACTTAAAATACGGAAGAACAGAAAAGTCAAGTGTGGCCGAGCATGCTTTTGAAAACAATCATAGTTTCACATTAGATAACATAAAACTTCTAAAAAGTGTACCTAACAAAAGACTTTTGAGTGCATATGAAAGTATGGAAATCATTAAATCCAGAAATAGTTTAAATAAACATAGAGGACCCATCCCGTTTAGTACACTTTATTCTTTGGTTGAGGGGAGATAGGATTAAAAATTGTGATCAATCACAAATTATTAGTCTTATCTCCGCCCACTAAAGGATTGTATATAAGATAGAGCGTAGATTAATTTAGTTCATTGTTTATCGTCGCGTCGAGTGTAAAAAAGTGTAGTTTTGGTTTGTGGAAAACAATCATAATTTTGTTTTTTTAAGTACATCAAGAAAAGGAATTTCATAATTTTGCTTCAACTCTATTGTGAATTTAATTGTGGGTCTTATGTTATTTAGGTGGTGAAGAAATGATGAAAGTTGTTGGTCTTTCCCGGTCCAGACAAAAAAAGTATCATAAACATATCTTAGCCAGATCTTAGGTTTATACATTGCAGTATTAACCGCGTGTGATCCGAACCACTCCATGTAAATATTGGCCAACACTGGCGAAAGCAATGAACCCATTGGCAGACCGTCATTCTGATCATAAAACCTATTTTTGCTTGCTTCCCTGCAATGCCTCTTGCTTGCAAGAGGTCGGTTAATTTTCAAAAGGAATTTAGACAGATTGCTTGTTGGAGAATTTCTGGAACTTGTGATTGGGCGTAAGGGCATTGCATCTTTGTGAATTTTGGGAAGTCCGCATAGATAAGGAGGCTTGCTATAATGTGGTGTAGGTTGAGACCTTGTGTTGTCCGGAATATATCTGGAATACTTTTTTAAACTTCTATAAACCTTACTTTCGATTGATTGCGTCGGGTCTTTTGAGAGAAGTTTATAGTTTCCTTTGGAAAGTACCTCTTTAACTTTCTGGATACGGACAATTTCAATTCAATTCAATAAGTATTTCTTCAAAAATATGTTTTATGCAATCAACAAACCAATCAAAATGATCAATATTCTGTAAATAAATGCAAAGAGAGCCTAAAAAGGTCACTTCCCAGGCAGCACACGTTGTCCATCGGGCAGCCATTTTTTGTTTAGTTTAGTTTAGTTTATTTATTGGTAATATTCATCAGTGTACTAACTATAATATTACACAAGTATTTTTACAAGTCAAATAAAGAGATAACTATCTAACAATAAATAAATTGCAAAAAAAAACAAAAGATCCAAAGATCTTGGGTGGAAATAACGAAAATTCAAACTTGGATGAGCATCCAACAAGGAACACAAAAAGAACCAAAGCGGAAAGAGCATTGCAGTTTTATAAAACGGTAACTTTGAGTAAAAAGTATTAAAAAACACAATAAAGTAATACAAGAGTATTTAAAAAAAAATTAAGTAATAATACATTTGTTTTAATATCACACAAAACTTATAAGGTTTTTTTTCAATACCTTCATCAAAAACATGATTTTAGTAACTGTCTGCAGATAACTAAATTTTTTGGTTACCGATGCGAAAAAACTTTTTTTTTCATCACGGGTGCAAATAAATATTTCTGTCCGTTTTATTACCCAAAGTTAAAGTAGCGGAAAATAGTAATATTGAAAAAATCTAATTATTCTTGCCTAAGAATTAAGCCATTTACGCCAGTTTTCACCAACTATTTACGAAAAAATCATTTAAAAATATCGTCAAAATATCAAATTGTCAAAAATTAAAATGTCGCAACAATGCACGTCATCGAGTAAAAAGACACATTGCTATGGAAACGATTGTTATTTCATTTATCAGCCGCCTTGATTTATAGTGTAAAGATGGTGGGTTTGCGAGAAGTTCTATTCGTTCGAGATTTTTAAAAGAATTTTCCTGTTTTTCTTGTATTTTTTAGTAAAGGTATTAACATAAATATTAAACCAACGTTTGTAAAACAGAGCAATATTTTAGCCACTAATTGTTAAAACTACTATTTAAGAGTTGACATATACAAACTTATAAAGTTTCACTTACACTTTACACAATAAAATGATATTTGAAAATAAACATAGTCTAAAGATTAAAATTTATGAACATCCATTGGACAAAGGTTTTTCCTCATACAGCAAAAGTGATGTATATAATTTATAGTTTTTTTGACGGACAACCATATATGTCTTTTTCTTACTCCGTTCGACCTTAAATAAATCTGTGCCTGCAGGACTTCCATATTTGGCGCATTAAATGTCCTTTAGCAGACTGGTTTGGGAGATCCACTGGAAGTTCTTTGTTTTCTATTCCAGTGGACACCAAAGAATCATTTTCCATGGGACAAAGTTTTAACCTCAGTTTGAACTGAATAGAGTGGATGACAAAAAACCAAGTCTAAAAGATTTTTATTTTTTGTGTTTGTTTTTTAGTAATGTTCTTATATCCAATGGGGATTTTTATTTATTTTCCTTTAACTTCACAGTGTTTTTAAAAGTAATATTTGTTAAAGAAAGTTTGTTAACGAATTATTTTTCCTGTTCCATTAGACCAACAATAAACTATATCCTGTGGACATCCATGTATTTCCAGTAAAACTGATTATTTAAACATATCCATTGAACATGTCTATTTTTTACTCCATTGGACATTAAAAAACCTGTCCATTGGATTTTTTTGGTCCAACGGACAGCCATTGGATAATTTTTTTTTTAGTTCACAGAACCATAAAAATGCACTTTTTTTATTTCCCATGGGTATCTGTTGGACAAAGTGGTTAGTCCACTGGATAGCAACTGGATTACTTATAGTGGCCCAAAAGTATAATAAATTAAAATTATTCACGCTTTTGGACCTTTTTGGGATGTCCTAGAAAAGTCCAAAGTTTTGACATTTGTATTATTCAATGGCAGAGAGCATACAAATCTAAATAGACTTGAAAATCCAAGTGGCGCAGCTATCGTTTTTTTTAGTTCTTGGCTTGAAAACTTGGTGCGCCACTTTCGCTTTTGATCTTGCTTATTTTTATCCATCCAAAGCAGTGGCGGCGCACAAGAAAATCGTATTCTTTTGGACGGGTTTCGCGTTGGAAACTATCCATAATACCGGACCGGAAATTACGTATCAACTTTCCCAAAAATGTTTTTTTCTTTTATTTTAAATTAAACATTACTCTTTTGCAAGTTTTCGTCTACGGCGGTCAAATTAAAAAACAAATCTTAATCAGTTTCTGAAAAAATTTATTTGTCTCTCCATTTTGGAGAAAACTTTCCATGATGAGAATTGACAGGGTTACGTCAGAACCGCCTCTCTTGGATTAGGAGAACAGAACCATTGAAGGAATATCCAAGGAAATTTGTCATATGAGACCTTCAGTTTTCAAATACCTTCTCATCCATTCTGATCTCCTAATCATGTGTTTTTCAAACATTCGTAAATAACGGGTTATTTAAATTTGGTACAAATTTTTTTTTTTTTTATGGCAAAGTTAGATAGACATACAGCAAAATATTTAAAAAAATAAATAAAAGGCACTTATTTTTTATCGGAAAAAACATAAATTATATTATCTAGGGGGGTTGGTTGTGTGCACTGTATTTTCAATTGATTAAAACGAAGTTTTTGTATTGAGCGCAGTTTTTTATTAAATTAGGTTGAGCGCTTTCACCATTGCGGCATCATCAGAACCTTTTTTTCCTACTCTAAAACAATAAGGTCTTACTTAAAAAAATTATCTCTGAGAGTGTACAGGTTTTACTTACTTTTCTAGTTTTCCAAACATATTAAGTCAACTTATGCTAAGAGGAGCAGTCCAGAACGTATACAAACACTTTAAAATGGGACATACACAGTCAAAATAATTTTTTTTTAAATTTTGGAGAATTTTTTGTTACATTTTTCGCTGGCTTTCGAATTTTGACTTTGCCAGTCAGTTAACTGTCATTAAGTAACAAAGGCTTGAAAAATATATACAATAAAAACTTTCTGCCAGCTCCCTTAGCAACAAGTTCATTTAATATGAGTATGTACGCCGTAAATCGTTATTCATTCAACGCGCGGGGTTATTGCCGTTTTAATTTTAAATAAATATTACCCTGTTTCATCTTGGCGCATTCAGCTAATAATCAAAAACTCGCTGTGAATCGCTTTGGCTTGCCATTACGTGTCCTCTCTATTTAGATTTATATGCTCTTTGCCAACGGATATGTCATGGACAAAATTTCTATCGGATTTAGTTGTCCAATGGACTGCTGCGTTGTTCAGAAACTTCACTCCACTGGACATCTCTTGGACTAAGTTGTGCTGTTTGGGTTAAGACTTTGTCTAAGGCATATTCCGCATACTATTTACACAATATTCAAATCGTTATTATTATTAAATATAAGTACATTTATATTAAGGTTTTAAATATTTGTTAAAAAATCATACCTAACGCATAAATGAAGAACAAAAGGAAAGAAATAAACAAGAAAACACACAATAACGAGAGTACGCATCTGATTACATACGTTATTATTTCGTGTTCTTAATTAGTTTAGTAATTTAGGGATAAATTTAAACACAACAAAAAAGGAAACAAAAAACAAAAACAAAATATAAAATAAACCACAACCACGTCAAAATTTGACGTTGGGAAAAGTACCTACTTAAGTTTTTTACTTTCATATTTTTAGAGCTTCGAAAATGTTATTCAACTTATGTATTTAAATTGTTTTTATATCTTTCAGGGTAGGTAACTGATATATTAGCAGGGGTATGGTCAAATTTAATCAAACACCACTCTGCTAAACTAAAACTAGAAAATATTTTGTGGAATTCAAATATAAGCAGCTGCTTTGGTTGTAGAGCTATAAATTTTAAAAAATCAACCCCCCTCTCACCCTGTAAACCACCTCTTACCAAATCAGGTTTTGCTTCTTAAGTTATGAAACATTAAGTCAAACTCAACTCTGAAAGCTGCTTTTTCGTAGCAGCTTTGTTTTAAAAGCTATGAATTTTTAAACATATAAACAACCTGCCTCATTAACTAGTTTTCCTTAAAAAATTTAAAAATATTTAGTGGAGGCTAAATCTAAAAACTACATATTCGTATCAACTTTTATTCAAAAGTTATTAATTTCCAAATTTTATAACGCCCTCTTACCCCCTCTCACCCTCTTAACCATTTCCCCCTAGCGTAGGTTTTTCCTTTAAAACTAATAAATATTTGGTGGAACTCAAATCTAAAAATTACATATTTGTAGCAATTTTGGTTTAAAGATTTTTATTTTTCAAATTTCATAACCCCCTTTCACCCCCTTAACCACCCAGCACGCACTAGCGTAGCCTTTTCCTCAATTTAATCTATTAATCATTTATGATAACGTGACTTTTAGCATAAGCCCACTTATCGTGAAGAACAAACAAACTTTTTTTTTGTATCTACTTCCACTTTTGGAGAACTTAGCACTGCACAAACATAATTTTAGAGAGCTTTTACTATTCTCCTTGCGAGTTTAAGACTGTAAAAACTCGATAAATATCGAAGATTGAATCATTTTCTTTATCTGGAACCCCCTACCAATGCAACACATTGCTTTTAGTCAAGTAACGTAGGTGTGTCAATGTCAATCCAAAATAAGCAATAAGAAATTTATCTTTAGCCACAGAAATATCTTATTGATGTGATATCTTGTCTCAAACAGTTCTTTTATCGCGCAAGACAAAAAACATACATGAAATTCCTTACTGGGAGTTGTTTGAAAGACGACGGCTTCTCAAGTGGCCATTTTTTTTTGTTTAGCCTCGGCACTTGCTTCCATCAATCAGAGTCTGCCATGTATGTATATAGATGGGAGTTATCCTATCAAAAACTTTCATTGTTGTGTTTAAATATATAGAGCAGTAAAAATAGTGAGTGATGGATGTATAGATTTCAAACAAAAATCGTCGCCTGCTTTGTTATTGGAGCTAAAGATTTTTAACATCTTTTGCCATGTTTTGTAGTAAAATGTAATAAAAATAAACAACTACAAACTTTATTTGAACCCTTTAGTAGTAAATGGTACAAGACTCGGAATCATAGAAGGATGGACACCCTGCACTTTTTTATCTATTATGAACAGAACCACAGTTTCATATAATCTTAATACTAGACTGTGAAATAATCAAATAAAATTTGCAGTTTTTAGTCCCTTTACATAACTAATACTTTTTAAACTCTCTCATACATATTTACGTTATCGATTTTGTACTCGATGATATTTAAGGCCCATTTTATATCAGTTCATTCTGCCATATCTCGCAATGGTTATATAAAAGATCCATTATCATAATTACCTGGCAGAAACCTGCGATATGGCCTCTATTTTATGACTATATGTTGTTATATGTTCTCAGTTACCAAGTTTAGCGATAAAGCGATAAATAACAACCAAATAACAATGAGATTATTAAAAAATAAAAAACAAGTGCGATAATTAAAAAATATTTTTCAGTTTCAGCAAAGTGCTCTTATGTTCCTGAAAAAAGAAAATGATTTCTAAAAACACATTTTTACGGCTCAAATTTTTAGAACATTGGTAGCTTGTATACCAAAAATATTTTTCTGCGTTAGCAAAACCCGAACAGAAAAACTTTCTTTGTAGGAATAGAAAACAGATTTTTTAGTTTCAGCCAAAAAATATTCTATACCAGCAAAGCACTTTTTAACTAAAGATCTATTCGATTTTCCTCAATGTAGAATTTTAAAAAATGACATTTCCTTCTTTGCTAATAATAAAAAAATTAACTCTGAAACCACTAAACCGAATTTCATTTGTTTGCAATGTAAAATCTGTCATAAAAGAAATCATTTAAAAGTATTAGATTATAAGTTACAGTTTTCGTAAATATAATTTTATATTTTAAATGTAACACCTTGTATGTATTGTTTTATTTGTGATATCATAAAAACCTAAAAAGGTAGTTTAACAACAAGCCATCTTTTGTATTCTACTTTAAATTGCAAAGTATAAAGCAGACTCCAGAAAGGGTCAGATCATTTTTATTAGTGCCATACTTTTTTTAATCCTAAAAATTTGTCTTATTTCTTTACAATAGCTCGCAATAATAACTTACCTAACTAATGTGGCGTTTTTTAATTTTAGGTAAGAAATCTTCCATGTTCATGGATCATATTATTACCGATGAAAACATAGGAAGAGGTAAGGTAAGTAAATCCTTCCTTGGCAAACTAGGTTTCAATGTAAATTTTAGCATTGTTGGATACGAGCATTAATAATATACCTGTTTTAAGAAATATTAACCTAATATAATAATGCCAGTGACGTAGTGATGTAGCCCTACCCCTATAGCCAATTCCTTGCTACGCCTCTGACAATGCATTCCTAAGCGAAAGCAAAATATAATTTTGTTTTATTTTTTTATGCGTAGGGTCCAAAATAAGTTACCTAAATCTCTTTTAGGTACGCGAGAATAAATTTGTTTTCCTTTACTTAAAATTAATAAAAGCATTGAATATGCAGCCCAGTTTAAAGAAAAAAACGTGAAAATTTTTAATTTGCTTTTCTTGTTAGCCAACACAATGTATTTATTTTCCTTTACTCACTAAGGTCACTGCTTAACAGGTATTTTTTTGCAATACCAACTTTAAACATCATTTAACATCCTTAAATAGATGCAACTGAGCATGGACTTTGAAAGTAAATTTCCACAATAAGCAGCAGAGCACTTCATGGCATCAGCGCTTCTAACACAAACTGAAAAGGATGTTATTTCCATTGACATATCAACCATAGACAGGGCATTCCAATTACAAAACTCTATTTTTTTTGACCCCAATATCTCCGACATAACCAGACAAAGAAGGACAGCTGGGAAACGTATACTTGATTCCAAACTCAATCGGAAAAACTTTTTGACATTGACAATGACAGTTCCATTTAGCTTCTGTTTTTAAATGTCAGCCGCCATACTGAAATTGGTCCGGAGAATTTGGAATGGAGCTTATGAAAACCGAGTAACATTTAGTTTCTTCTGCAATAAACAAATTAACGTACTTTGTCATTCATTTTTGGAAATGTTAAACAATAGAAAAATCCAAAATAATTTTTTTTACTTATATTTGAGGTTAGGTATACTGATCTGAGCAAAGTGCGCGCAAAAATATTTCCATCACTTGGAGCTTTGAGTAAAGTGGTTGCAACCAGTTGGTGGGCATGGTGGGGGAAGTAATCAAAATCGGAATAACAGCGTGCAATTAGTTGATGTAATTGTAATCGAATATATATAGGGTGAGCCATATGTCAAAAATCAAAGATGGCGAAGAGCTGTAAAAAATGGGTAAATTTCACCCCCTTGCGAAAATTTGTGTGCGACCCTGGACTTGATTGTTGTCAGGCAGAAGCCACATACTTTCTTCGTTTACCGAGGTATCATTTATCTAAATTGGTTATAAGATAAAAAAGTTATAAAAATTTTAAATCAGGAGTATTTAGACCAAAAATTGTAATGTTTGAGGCACATTTTAAGGATAGCATAAATTGCGACTTAGTCGTCCAATTTTAAAATTTTAGGCTTGTTTATAAGACAAGACATGAGTTCTTGCTAATCTGACTTAAAAAAAGGGTAAATTTCACCCCCCTGCGAAAAATTTGTGTGCGACCCTGGAATTGATTTTTGTCAATGAGGCAAAAGTCCCATACATTCTTTGCCTACTGAGGTATTAATTAATTATCTAAATTGGTGATGAGATGAAAAAGTTATAAACTTTTTAAATCAGGAGTATTTAGATCAAAAATTGTAATGTCTGTAAAAAGATGCACTGTTTAAGGCTAGCATAACTTGCGACGTCAGAGTTTTAGAAGTTTAAGCTCTTTGGTAGAACGAGACATAAATCTAATTCTGGTCAAAATTTGACATATGTCAAAAATTGGGCGACTGGGTCAAAAGTTTTTATGAAAACAATACACAACAAAGTAGGCCAAAGGCTTTTGCCTCATTGACAAAAGTTCAGGAACGCACACAAATTTTTCGCAGAGGGGTGAAATTTATCCATTTTTTAAAGTTCTCTGCCATCTTGGATTTTTGGCATATGTCAAATTTTGAACCAGATTAGCAAGAATTCATGTTTTGTCCTACCAACAAGCTTACAATTTTTAAAGTTGCAAGTTAAGCTAGCTCTGAACAGTGCACCTTCTTACAGACACTACAATTTTTGATCTAAATACTCCTGAATTAAAATTTGTATAACTTTTTTTTATCTTAAAAACATTTTAGATAAGTGACACTTCGGTAGGCAAAGAAAGTATGGTGCTTTTACCTCATTGACAAAAATCAAATCCAGGGACACACACAAATTTTTCGCAGGGGGAGAAATTTACCAATTTTTTAAAGCTCTCTGCCATCTTGAATTTTTGGCATATGTCAAATTTTGAGTCATGACAGTAAAGTTTCATTTTTTGTCTATAAAAGCACGCAAAAATTTCAAAAATCGGCCGATTGGGCCCAAATTTATAGTGCGGTCAAAAAGTGACAAATTTTCTGGCCCACCCTATATAATGACGTCAAATTTTTTTGGCGTTCCACGTTTACTGATATTTCTGCGTCAATGGTATTTTAGGAGTCTGTCTCTAGAGGCTCTTTTAGTGACCTTATATGAGTTGCAAGCGCGAAAGACTTATTCGGGTTAATTGGATCCGTTTATTTAGAGTGTCTAAAACTGAATAAAACTGCAAAGTTTATAGGAGAAGCGAATAATTAAGCGCCGGTATTAACAATTTAAATAGAACTTGGGGTTTTTGAATAAATCTTTCATTTAATGTCCGCTCTATGGGAGCTTAAATCTATGACCGCGCCGTAATTTCAAAGTAAATTTCGCTTGGAAGGGTTTAAAGTAAATCAGATATTGTCCCATAATCCTTACTGCAATCTGTCTCCTAAGCCAAATTCAATACGTCTTTTTTCTGTGATACGAATTAAATTCCTTTTCCATGGTGTTTTTTAAAAGCAATTTATTTATTTATATGGCATACGAATTTTAGGCAGAAATATAATGCTTCTCGTAAAAGTTTTAATGCGGCGTTAGCAAAGACATTCAACTAAAATAGACCCAGAAAGTCATTCAAAAATCGCTTTGAAACGCGATCAGTCATTAGATTTAGAGAAAAATCATTG
Source organism: Oxystoma pomonae (assembly GCA_963921995.1). Classification (NCBI taxonomy): domain Eukaryota; kingdom Metazoa; phylum Arthropoda; class Insecta; order Coleoptera; family Brentidae; genus Oxystoma; species Oxystoma pomonae. The sequence goes on from OY998164.1 coordinate 36,462,808, forward strand.
TCCTCTCCACTGGCAACGCTGCATCAGGCAATACCAAGCATGCTTCACTCACACGTGCTCCATCCACATTATGAATGAGGCTGCGTAGTACACTAGAGATGTGTGATTCGTGAACGATTCGTTCACTATGATCGAATCACTTGCGAGTATTGAATGATCGAATCATGTTTGCTCGATATGATTCAATTAGTCAAATGAGTCAAATGACCGACGAAGACACAATGAATCAAACCAGTGAATCAAATCGGAATGGATCAACGACTGACTGACCCACTGTGGCGATACACTGAATCAGTTGGAAATAGGTCCATCGTTTCGTTCATTCGTTACTTTGATTCGAATTCCTGCGCACGGTCTAAACTGTATGAAATTATACATTTTTTGGTCAGCAGAGTATTTCGTATTTAGCTGCATCCTGCATAGACTTTTTTTTTTTGTTTTGGTCACCATTTTCTTTAATTTAATTTCAAATGATTGATTCAAAAGATTCGATCATTCTAGAAACGAATCCCTGATCGGTTCGTTCAGTACAAAATGATCGATTTACCCATCTCTATTCTATAGTACACGGTTATATAGGTGAGCCGCTATAAGTGCGAGGTTGTCACATTGTGTAGGTGTTATTCCCAAAATATATTGGAAAATTAAAATGATTATTTTTTTGGTCAAAATAACAGATATTTATCTGATATTTTGACCGAAAAAATGAGGGATATATATGTACAGATCTGGCGAAAAAAAAGTAGGACATGTAAAATATATATTTGCTTTTTTTAGTATGTCACCCTATACGTCTGACAATTATCTGACGCTTTCTTGCAGTATACTTCAAACTAAATAAAAAATGCCTCAAGTTTCAGAATTTACCAAAATTCAAATTATGACTCGACTTACGAAAGATAACTGGTCTATAAGAAGAGCGGCGAACCATTTTGGAGTTCATAAAAATGCAGTACTACCACAAAGAGAAAGGAAGGATCAGGACAAAACAAAATTATTTCAATGGAGCAAGACGGACGACTCTTTTGCAAGCATGGTTCCACGGTCCCAGCGAACTGCTTGTAGCAGGATGAAAAATTTAAATCTATCGTGTAAAGTTGCAGCAAAAAAGCCTCTTATAACGGAAGAGCAGAAACAGGCTCGAGTAATTTTTGCGGGCATGCAATTATCTTTTAGAAGGGAATGATTTTTGGGAGAAAGTAGTCTTTACGGAGGAAAAAATTTTCCAGTCATCGTTAGATTGTCGGAGAATTTTGGTTTATCGTCCACCAAATTCAAGGTATGATCCAGAATACACACACAACATCAAGAGAGCAGGACATTTTTCCGTTAACATGTGGGGATGGTTTAGTGCGTGAGATATGGGTGTTTGCTGGAGAATAGAAGGTACATCGAAATTCTTCGTAATATTATGTATCCATCAATTTCGGCCTTGCATGAAAATAATGAGTTCATCTACCAACAAGATAACTGCCCTGTGCACACGGCGAATGTAGTGAACACTTGGTTTCGAGAGAACAATATTGAAACTCTACCTTCCAACAGCCCGGATTTAAATCTCATGGAAAATGTTTGGGGACGGATTGTGAAGATAATTTATCAGCGAAATTGGTTCCTCAGAAATTCGGACGACTTGAATGAAGCCATAGAAAGAGCCGTAGATATCATCTCAGAAGAAGACCAATATTTTCAAAATTTAAGTTTTTCAATGCCGACTCGTCTGTAGCTTGTTTTAGACAAGAACGGCGAGCCCATTAAGTATTAAAATTATTTTTTTTATTTATTTGCAAAAAGTTCATTTTTTTTATCGCCGTTTATTGTATTCTTGTTTTTTCTCTGTGGCATTGTTTTTTTTTTCATGAAAATAATGAGTTCATTTACCAACAAGATAACTGCCCTGTACACACGGCGAATGTAGTGAACACTTGGTTTCGAGAGAACAATATTGAAACTCTACCTTTCAACAGTCCGGATTTAAATCCCATGGAAAATGTTTGGGGACGGATTGTGAAGATAATTTATCAGCGAAATTGGTTCCTCAGAAATTCAGACGACTTGAATGAAGCCATAGAAAGAGCCGTAGATATCATCTCAGAAGAAGACCAATATTTTCAAAATTTAAGGTTTTCAATGCCGACTCGTCTGCAGCTTGTTTTAGACAAGAACGGCGAGCCCATTAAGTATTAAAATTATTTTTTTTATTTATTTGCAAAAAGTTAATTTTTTTTATCGCCGTTTATTGTATTCTTGTTTTTTCTGTGTGGTATTGTTTTTTTTACAGCGCTTTGCCCAGTGTGGTAATGTATTTTTGTTAACTCCAAAATGGTTTGCCGCTCTTCTTATAGACCAGTTATTTTTCGTAACTCAAGTTGAATTTTGCAACTCTATCAGATCCTAACATATGATTTTAAGGAATTTGATTTATTTACTATTATGACAAACAAAAGTGTTAAATGTATCAAGGTAAATAACGAGAGGTTAATAATAATAATAATAATAATGATTAACAATGTAAATTTTCATTATTTAATTAATAGGGTGTTATATTTACCCATATTTAAATTCCGTATCCTACTTTTTTTTCGCCAGGAGTGCACCATAACATGTACAGTTGTCTTTAAAAAAAACGGGAGATTACGTACCCAAATATGAAATACGTATCCCTTTTTATAGTTTGGTACTATCAGTTGATGTAATTAATACTTTATGCAAAAATAGAACAATTTTTTTTCTTATTTTTTACATTAAAGTTTATTTAAATTTATATTTAATTAAAGTCATCACTTTGTCTAAGAAAGCACACTGTTTAATAAGGTTTTGCAATTTTTATACATTATTCTTATTAAAACAAACAAAAATTTAAAAAGAAACTAAAATGACACCACCATTTTGTTAATAAAAAAGCCTTTATATTAGCCAGGTGACGTTTCAATATGGCATCCAGTCAAAAGTATATAGGTGCCTTGAATACAAATAATAATAGGTAAATGATAAAAAAGTTATAAAAATAATATGTTTGTAATATTATTTAGTGTAGAGATACAACATTCAGCGCAATCTGGCATCATCGCCAAATTGTTTACCTTATGTCTGATTGCAACTGTGGTAAACATAATGTCTTTATTTTAGTCATACCTTTATGGGCATTAAGTCTCTCGAATAAACAACAAAGGTATAAAGTCCATATCTTACACTGTTACTCGTTGCTCGTAAGATCGCACAAATTATAATTTGAGAAAGTCGTAGCATATGAAAAAAAAAAGTCAACACCAAACATAAATTTTCGGACTTACACTATTATTTACTCATTCTCGCTTACTTTGTTTATATGGCCCTCTTAAAGTGCTCGTTTTGCTAAAAAAAACCTGTTGTTAACTTAGGTTTTTTATTTGTTTTCTTTTTAAACCCTCGGAGAAACCGATTTTAGGTACGTATAAACAGAGGCGGTCGTAGCTTTCCCAAAATGGGGGGATGTGACGTCAAAATTTTGTAAAAACAAAAAAAATATTTCATGCAAAAGATCTAAAATTAATGTAAATTTCGACTTAATTGGGCGAAATTTTTGAAAAAATAAAAAATTTTGTTGTTTTTATGAAAAATTGACAATTTTTTAAACAAATTCTTGAAAAAAAGGGGGGAGGACCGCCCCCCCCTGGTATTGCCACTGGTATAACCATAGTAACTGATGCATGAGATCAAAATATAGTCAAAGCACGTGTCTCTGAATAGATTTGGAACTTAAGCGATATTTATTAAGTACTATAGTTCAAAAGCAAGTTTGGTTTGAAAGCGTATACATGAGTAACTAAAAATAACCTATATAAACTAAAATGAGACGCGTAAAGTCATTTTTTCTTAAAACGAACTAAATAGTTAATCCGTAAAAATGAATAAAATCTGGGTAAGCAAGAAATCTCAAAATTGTCAAAGTGACACTAAATGTCGTATTTCGAGTAAAATCATCGTATATTGTAGACATATAACTATTAAAAGCTTGGACACAGAGACTAACCTACGCTATTGTCGAGGTCTTGTGCTACAATATTTAAATTGGACAAAACTTCCGATGGGCAGCAGGAACAATGAAAAACGAACGCCTATGGTTTATCGGACCGTATTTAATAAAAACATTCATCGTAAGAACGATTCACCATAGAAACTGTAATTCGTCAAACCAATTTTTTATCCGAACCTTATTTCATCAAACGCAATTCAATAACAAATTCAAAATTTAATCGAGTAATCGAACCATTGTTCATCAAACTCTTTCAATATCAAATCCGGAATTCGTAAAATCCGTAATTTATCAGAAAATGTTTGCTGAATTAATTGGGCATTCACCAATAACACATAAATGCGAGACGGTCGAATGCAAATGACATCTATAGCATTGTACAAGTATGCGCGGGTAACATCGACAAATGCATCAAAACGCCGCGCCGCGCCGCCGCGCCGCCGCGCCACCTGCGTGTTAGCCACTGTTTCGTGTGGTATTGGCGAATGCGCAATTAATTTAGCAAACATTTTCTGATAAATTACGGGTTTTACGAATTCCGGGTTTGATATTGAATGCCTGTATACCATTCGTACCGTATAGGCGGGTATTTTCCTAGTATTCTGGATCTCTTTGAGACAAATGTATTTAGAAAAAGCAAACAAATTATATTAAGATCGCAAAAACGGCCCTAAAAGTGTTTTTGTGGTATCACTGACTACGTTTATACACAGCTAAAACCGATTTATATGAGAATTTGAATAAAATCGTTTTCTCCGAGTGTTTATACGTCCTTCATTAAATGCCATTGAATATGTCAGCTTAAATAAAAAAACAATTAAAACAACTTAGTTAACTACAGATTTTTCAGAATACCAGGGCTGATTATTTCTTTGAGGGCCAGTTTCTCAATAGCGAGTTAGCGTTAACTCAAGCACCATAACCTTGTAAAAATCTTTAACAAGCGGGTTAAAATTAACTCCAGGGTAACCAGGGCTTCAAGGTGAGGGTAAGTTACCTTACCTCAGGGTTAACCTAAAAAAATATTGGCTTAAAACAGCAAAACACTGGGATTTTTAGCCCGAGTTAATGTAACTCTATTGAGAAACCGACCCTAAGTTGGAAGAAATAAGCTGAAGCGTTTCTAAAAAGATTATAACGACCCTAAAGTGGATTTTAAAGTGATGAACCGGTTTCTGAAATCGCTTTAAAATAAAACCGATTTAGTACTTCAAACGGTTTTAGTCCTTATATAAAAGCGCTTTAAGAGGCCCGTATAAACAAAGTATCTGTTGATTTTCGTTTTTGATGATCACACGATAGAGCATATTGTAATGTGTAACTTCACCAGATACGTTATCTGATCATCTATAGTAGATACAAATTAATATTTGGTTTAGATTCAACACAAGCCTGTGTAAACTTTGTCGCTGTGCCTTATCTTCAAGTAAAAAAATTAGTGAAGTAGCAAAAAAAAGATTGTTGTAAGAAGACTTTCCAGCAATACTTTGGTCCTAAAAATATCAGAACAAAAAAATGATATAATCATAATTTTCCAAAGCATGCCTAACGGAAAAAAGTAAAAAACTCCCTCACAATTTTGGTAATTTTCTAGACATTTTGGCTATATAACCTCGAGAAATAAACCACAGAATCCCGAAACAAATCTATCAAAAAGATGAAAATTGTTATACTCTTTTTTTTTCGTTTTGGGAATTAGTTCATAGATAAATAACAGTTTCATAGATATTTCCGGTATTATTACCGAATTTTTTGTAATATACATGTTACTTTGATCTAATACAAAGTGACCAAGTTCTAAAACAAAGTGGCTCTTAGAGACCTACCTGTCAGGCGTTAGGCCACACCCATAATTTTAATGTTTTCTTTTGTTTGCCTGGGTAGTCCAAAAAATAATCTAAAACTAGTTGGGAAAGGAAGGTAAAAACATAACAACATTTTGATAAAAGTATATACGTAAAAAGTAACGTAGTACTTTAACAAAAAATTCGGTTCTCTACTCAATTTTGTTTTATATTACTAATTTCGCATGTTATTTTTTTGTCTATTTACCAACTAAGAAATCTCTGATACCCTCAATTTCCGAAAAGATGCGGGTCGTCTTCAATAATTCATTGAATCGTCTGCTCAGGGACTGGATGTATTTATTTTGCGGGGAAAAAGGACTTATTTAGAGTAATTGCCTGGGATATTTTATCTTCTCTAATGAATACGTCATGTCAAAGGGACTACCTAAGGACCGTATTTACAGTCCTCCCTTAAAGACTGACAAGGGATCGTTAAGGTGTCTTTGGGCCAGAACGGTAGTTATTTTTCGCGCAAGGCATCCTCTCGCCAAGGTAAGAAAAACATTTAAGGTAAAAAAAACAGTGGCGCACTCGGGAATCAGAAACGTTCCTAATTGGTCGAAATCTCAATTTTCTGTCGCCTATGGTCGCGATTCTTCAAAAACCATCAGAAAATCACGCCCTTACAAAAAATATGACGATTTTTAAACGCTAGCTGCTTTTTTGTCAGGACTTGTTTGCTAATATTCCTTAAAATTTAGTTTCCTAATATTGTTCTTGTAAATAAAAAATATGTCAATTTTAATTTTTGTAGGCAGTTTTTGTGAAAAGCCCTTATTTTGTTTAAAAATCTGTTTTATTAAGCTTATTTTTGTGTGTAAACAAACCTTTAAATCTTTAAAGATACAAAACCATAGATAGCCATGGAATATGTCGCTTTCATTGTTTGGAAAAGTCATACAAATTCTGTCTTTCCTTTTACATGGTGAGAATTGTCGACGGTTTTTAACGTTTATGGTACGCGTATTAGCAATTTAGCTCCGCCATAAACTAGTCCAGCAGAATATCTTTAAAATATTAAATTTACAAAATGTGCGTTTTTATTTTAAATGAGGTAATAAGTAAAAATTGCCATTTTCCAGAATTGTGACGGGTGAGATTTTCTGTCGTTTCTGAAGATTTGCGATCTATTCTGTCTGTTTTGTCAGTAATAACTTTGTTCGTGAGCGGTTTTGCTATCAGTTTGTTCTCCTCGTATAAGGCAGGAGAGCAAAATCGCTCACAACTAATGCCATTAGTGCCAAAACCGACAGAAATGGTCGCGATTGTTTAAAAACAGTCAGAAAATCTCGCTCTTACAAAATATCTGAGGATTTTTAAACACAAGTTTACACTAACTGCTTTTTTACCAGAACTTATTTGCTAATATTCTTTAAAATACAGTTTCCTAATACTGTTCCAGTCAATAAAAAATATGTCAATTTTAATTTTTGTAAGCAGTTTTCATGAAAAACCCTTTTTATTATTTAAAAATGTCATTTATTAAGCTTATTTTTGTGTGTAAACAAACCTTTAAAACTTTTAACATATAAAACCATAGATGGAGTATGTCACTGTCAATATTCAGATAAGTCACACTAATTCTGTCTTTCCTTTTACATGGTGAGAATTTTCGACACTTTTTGAAGCCGTAAAACTAGTCCTGCAGAATATCTTTACAATATTAAATTTACAAAAGGTTACAAAAAAAATGACGCAGTTTCTTTTAAAATGTTAGGATAAACATTAAGGACGCTGTGTTTTTATTTTAAATGAGGCAATAAGTAAAAATCTCCACTTTTAAGAATTGTTACGGGTGAGGTTTTCTGTCGTTTCTGAAGAATCGCGACCAAATGTGACAAAAAAATGAGAATTTTTGTCAATCAGGTGCGTTTCTAATTCACGGGTGCACTCCCTTCCCCGAAATTGAAGAATACTGGCCCTGAAAGCAAGTCGACTGCGTCAGAGGCATCAGCAGCTTTTGGCGTTGCCCAGGGCCAACCTTGATTTTGATATTATTTTATTTGGTTTTCAAAGTTATTGTCACACATTCTTATAGTTGTAACAGTATAACAAACGACAGAGTAGCGACAGCACAAGTTGGCACCTGTGATGTTTGGGGGACGCGATATGAGTGGAATTTCCCCCATTATACTGCTCAAATTATGACTGGTAGTCAGATAAACTGTTTAAAGAAATGCTAATATTCCATTTTATTGTGCTACAGAAAAAAATTCAAGGAAATTTTTCAAATTAAAAGTCAATATTAGGAATAAAGTTTTTAATGAATGGCCTAAATTATATTTTACAAATGACTATCAACAGGTTCACTTAACATTAATAAAATTGAACTATTTTAAAAGTAAGGTACTTATTTTATTATTAATAAAGGCGTGCATGTTAATATAATTAAGGTACGTATATATTACAATTAAGGTACGTATGTTTAGGTAGAGTGTTTCACTAGTTTTTCCTATCGATTTTGACCATTAATTTTCGTTCTACAAAAATTATTTAAGATGCCTTAGAATTGGCAATTTTTTTCGTTTTAGTTACAGCAACAAGTGGATTTTTGACATTTACCATATAAGTAGGATTTTGGAAGAAAAGTAGACTTTTGTGCAGGGTGTAAACGATATGATAGTCATTATTAAAATGGGTGATAGGGAGCGCCAAAACAAGCAAAAAAGTTTATTATAGATGCTATCTCGGTAACTATAAGAACTACAAGGTTGGTCAAAATAGACAAAATATGCAGTTTTTGGGAGACATTAAAAATCTGGTTTCAGATTTGAAAAGTAAATATTTTATCCCGAGCTACGGGGGTTTTTCGAAAAATTGCAAAAGACTATTTTATCAAATACCTCAAAAAGTATAATTTTTACAAAAAATTCATAAAGAAAAATTTTTTTGCATTTTTGACGTTTTCAAATCTAGTTTTCGAGATATTAATATCAACTTACTTTTTTTAAATACGGACCTGTATTTTTTAGTCCATTTTTTTAAATCTCCCTTTTCTTATGATTTTAACGATGTCATGTCCATATTTATTTGCATTTTAATGGTGAAAAAGGGTTATTTATGTTTTTTCGCACTTTTGCCGTTTTATTAAAGGTGGCTTAGAAAGCAAAAAGAAACAATTGCTTATAAAAGCCTACGTTGCGTAATACATCTGTCAAGGTAAGCTTAAATCAACATGGCAGCGTTTTCAACAGGTGCAAAATTAGATTTAGTTTTTTGTTATGCAAAAGCATTCGAAATGCTGAAAGAGCGCTCCAAATGTATCAAAATTCGTACCCCGAAAGACGCGTACCAAATCGAAAAATTAAATTACAAGGCTAGAGCGAAAGTTGCACGGATCAATTGAAAATCCTTCCAAATGGGGAGCAACCGGCAGAGGACGGGGAAGATGAAACAAATATCTATAGAAAGTTTAGTTTTAAAAAACGTGTTAAAATAATAATAAATACTGTTAAATAAGTTTAATTTAATTAAAAGGTAAAAGTTTAAATATTTAAAAAGTTACTAAATGTTTATGTTATTAAAACAGGCAATTTTTTTATCGGTCGTCTAAGGCACCTCTGACGTTTAATTTTTTTTAAACCCAATAAAACTTAAATTTAATATTTTTATCATTAAACCTCAAGCAAATATCGACATGTGATACGTCGTTAAAATCAGAAAAAAAAAGTTGTTTTAAAAAATGGAATAAAAAACAGGTCCGTATTTAAAAAAAGTAAGTTTATGTTAATATCTCGAAAACTAGAGCAAATGTTCTGAAAGAGTACCAAATTGAAGAACATTAAAAATACAAAAATTTTTTCCTTAACAAATTTTTTGTAAAAATTATAATTTTTGAGATATTTCATAAAATATATTTCAGCAATTTTTCGAAAAACCCCCGTATCTCGAGAATATATTTTTAAAAATCTGAAACCAGATTTTCAATGCCTCCCAAAAACTGCACATTTTGTCTAATTTGACCAACCTTGTAGTTTTTATAGTTACCGATATAGCAATAGTGGCAAATGGCAATTAAAACACCCTGTATAATATGGGCGTCAAAAATTAGTGGTTTCGGAGATATAAGACTTCTACGTTAAACACAGTTTGGCAACATTGCGCTTTCAGGTGCGAGAAAATTAAAGAAGATCTCGCATGATAGAGTGGCGCGTGCAACGTTATATCAACAAAGAGATTATACCTTTTTCCCGATGGTTTTTTTCACATCTTACAAATTACTAACTATTTAAGAATAATAAAAAACAATGTGTACTTACCGAACATTGGTTTTAGCGCCTCGTATGGTTGTAAAAGTTTATTTAAAAGTTCTTTTTGGTATCGAAATAAAGATTTCCTTTATTCACTTTTATTATAAAAAAATGACAACACTTCTTTTAAATTGTAAAAACTTTTTTTTTATTAATTTTTTTTTTGGCAAACACTAAAAAAAAACACTTCTTTTAAGCATTTGTTTGTACACTTGTAGGCACACTTCCTTTTTTTTTAAATTAAAAACACCTGTCACACAGTTTTTAAACTGTTGTTAATTTCAAAAAACTCTTTTTTTTATTTTGAAAAACACTAAAAAAAACCAAGTAAAAAACACTTCTTTTAAGCCGCTAGTGAAATATGTCGCTATAAATTTGAGCTGTAAGATTTAAATTTCTGCAAGCTTCACCATATACTAATAGGATGTCAGCGTATTCCTGATTGGATACATTTTTAATTCAGTTTAATTTCACACCAAACTGCAAAAACCTTGCGAAAATAATGGCGTCAGATAGACTCGCGCGACTGGCAACCTTCTCAACGAACAGCGGAAAATGCACTATGCACTGTGCTGTAGAGAGAAAAGAGGGTCGGAGGTCAGAGAGTCAGATATGCAGCGAATTGCGTTGTTGCCAAGTGTTTTTTAAATCTTTAACTCAAAGAAAATCATAAATAATTGTTTTTTAATTTTAAAAAAAATTTAAAGGACTTAAAGGAAATATATATTTTTATTTATTTGGAAATGGCCCTAGTGTAAAATGGTTAAAGTTAGACCTGAATATTTCTAAAATTCTGGTAGATATAAGCACCTAAATTTTTCAAGTCCAAAGTCATTTAGACAAAAATCTGTTGAGTTTTGCCCCATAAGTCATATGAACTTTTTGACTTGTTTTGACCCCCCTTTTCATCAGTTAAAAGGATGACACAGTATTGTTTACACCCTGTATTTTAAGAAACATACCATTTAAGAAAAGGAATATCTAACCTCCCCTTTTATGAAATTTAGTCAGAAATAATGTACTTAGTACAAATAAAAACATAATACTGAATATGGGATAAAACTTTTAATTTTCTAACAGCTTTTCGGACGGATACTTTATTTTTTAATTCATGTTTGGTAAATTTTAAACTATAGAAAACAAACTAGTAAGAAAGAAATCAATAATGAGAAAGTAACAACAAATTAAGAAAACCTAAATTTAAACATATTAGTAAATTAATGCCTAACTCCCGGCCCACTACGCTAGTTTTCTGTCCCACTGCTAGAAAATAAAAAAAATCATCAACTCTCGCACGAAATAGAGGAACTTTTATTGAACTTTATGACATGTATGCGTATTTAGAAAGTGTACCCGAGCTGTCGCTACTCTTTGGTTCGTTATACTTGGGTTGTATGGTTACTTGCATCTGCGTTATTGCCAGGTCAATTTGATTTGGACTCTTGTTATAGGAACGAATTTTTTCGAGCTCCTCTGTTTCTTGCAATACTTATAACGTCATAACATTAAACTCAAGGACTCGATTGGTTTAAAACAAACAATCCTTTTTATGAATACTAAATCACCATAGTTAACCATTCTAAAATAAGGTTATTTAACTTTTATAACTCCATTAACCCTTATAAAAGGAAATGCCACCGCTTACCTACTAAACCATCCGAAGGCAAAACGTTCGACACCAAATCAAAAATAACGAGGTGATAACAGCCCGGTACAAAAACGAGGTAGACAATTCCCATCAAATATTTACCCGTGGAATACGTAATTTTATGGTTAATAAAACATTCAGCGCTTTCGCCGTTTTCCCTTTCCTTTATGCACGACAAAATAAAGCGCTTTGGTTAAGCGGGGGATCTTAAAAAATTCATATAAATAGAATGCAAGTCGCGTTGACGTCAAGGGCAAAAAATTAACCACACACTTTGGACTTAAACGGAAAACCCTTTAATGTCTTGATTTTTTTCCCCTGCTACAGTGAACGTGCAATTAAACATATAAGCTACTAATGCTGCGTTCGAAGTGAAAGAAAGTGTTAACACTTTTAACACTGGTTCGTTCGGTAAGTGGAAAAATGTCCCCACGGGCACTTAAAAAAAGGATGTCTTAGTCTTACGAAGTACGAGGTTAATTTAAGAGAGTTATGACTTTCGATATGCGCAAAGTCCCCAGTTTCTTCTCACGAGATCTCCACTCCCTTAAACCAATTTGAGATTCAAAGTCCTATGCAAAGAACATAAAATCTTATGACAACAGCATATTTTTTAAACTATTTGTATCATAGTATAATAAATAATTTGCTTTGAAGAGCATATTTTCTTGAAAATTGGCCTTAAAAGAAGCACACAATTCTCTTACGAAAACTTTAAAAAGAATGACGTCATTACACAGTATGACAACACGTAAAGGGATCGTTGCACAATTCACATAAGAATCTATTTTTGTTTTGGCTTCCCCCACTCCTAATATAGCAAAAGAAAAAAGAAAGAATCTTATGCTAATAATGCAATTGTCCTTTTATGTCTTGCACTGTGCAGAAACGTCACACCTGTAAACAAAGAAGCTGTAGGTACTGGAAATAAAAAAATGTAAAAAAATTAACAATTATTATTAATAAAATATTAAAACTTTACATAAACGTGAATATAAATTCGCTACATCTAATATTGTCAAAAACAGAAAACAGTGTATTTTGCAAATGAACGTGAACATTTTTCGCATAGAATTTTTCTTTCTAATTATATCAAAGGGTTTACATCACACCCTCAAAAGTGCAGTAAGTTAATTTTAGCTAATTCTAACAAAAAATCTAGATTAACTAAACAGTTTGTAAACAGTATACAAGTATAAAAACTCTGCTATTACAGAACTTGCTTAAAAATTAAAACTGGGAATAATTTTTGTTTTTCGAAAACACATCTAAATTAAGAAAAATGAGGTAGCTTTTTTATCTGACAATAATTTTCATTCTAATAGTCTTTCCTTTTTGGCTTTGTTCAGCAAAAAGTACACGGCATAATTATTAAACTAAAATATCAAAAAGAGTTAACAGTAAAAGTGGGACTTAAGTTTTATCTCCAAAAAAGGCTGATTTCTGAGTTTATGGGGGTAGGTTATACATCGTCAAGGGCATCTCCAGTCAGCCAGTTCTCCTAAGAGCAGAGGGTTGGAAGGGGGAGGGGTTCAAACCTGTAAAAAAATCATAAAAAACTACAAAACAAAAATACTGTTACCAATGTTTTTAATTGAGTAAGATCAAATGATTTTGAAAAACACTTCACAATAATTCACTTGACACAGACCTATTTTTTAAGATTGGGTAAGCGTTTAAAAGAAATGTATGTTCTCTGTTTTACTGTGCTCTAGTTTTCCGCAAGTTTTAATTGCTAGTTCAAAATGGATAATGCATATTTTTTATATGCCTGTCTCTTTTATTTTGAAAGATTAAAAAGAGACCGACGTATAAAAATTAGGCATCATCCATTAACCATTACGCATTAAAAGTTCGGTAAACGGGGCATACATTTCTATTCTTTACACTAGAAAGTGCTTATACTCATAAAGAGTTTTTCATAAAAACTTAAAAGAAAACCAAAAAATAATATAGTCCATTCCTAACCTATAAGTAGGTACCCTGTTGTAAATTTAACGAATAATGCTCTTAAGCTCTTAAACAAGACAACAGAACCTCTAATCTCAAGTCCACACAGCATGTTGTACAAGAACCGGCGGGGCGGACCGTCCATTTTGGATTGCTAAAGCTAATGGTCAAACATGATATAAAAAATAAATTATTTAGCTTGCTGTACCTTGCAAAAGACCGAAAACAGATACTTTAAACTCTAAATGGAAGAACTCAGGAAGGCGTACCCTACAGGTTTTCTTGCAATATCGTTTTTAAATTACTGAAATACATATATATTTTTGAGGTTCTCACATTACCTATTTTTACAACCAACTGCACAGACCACACGTTTGATCTTATTATGGCCGGAATCTGACTCACAGTACACCAAAAAGTAGTAAGGATACGGCAGTGTTGGAGAAAAATTGCAATTCTTGTTGTGCTGCGAGCGCCATCTACCCAGTGTGAAATAAAACAATTTTTGTGGAGGCGATGCGTGTAAGACCTCCACTACTTTAACATAATTTTTCTTTGAACTTTTGGTGCAAAAGTGGATCAGTCGAAAAAAAAATTATTTGAGAATTAAGTGTACAACACTGTTACTTTTCGATATTAATTTAATTTTTCTAGCTTGGGGTACACTTTTGCACCAAGTGACTCATTTTTCGTTTTTATATTGATCGAAAAAAAAACATAAAATGATAAAAAAATTTTTATAAAGCTGTACAAAAAGCTGTGCCCTATTTAAAAATATTTTACTTAAAAAAGTAAACTACAATAATTATAACAATTTTAAAAATAAAATAGGGCAACACATTTTGGTTATATCTTGAAATTTTGTATCACGCACTCCCTTCGAAAGGTAAACTTTACCCCCAAATTTTGAATAGGGAAAGTGGGTCAAATGATACCTTGTTTTTAAGGTTCCTTAAATGTCTTTACAGCCGTGTAAAAATTTTGAAAATCTATCGAATCGTTTTTGAGATATTCATTTTCAAAATAAACTCAAATTGTACAGGTAAATTTCACTCCTCATAGGAATATGCCATAGAAGAAAAAATGCAATGATAAAATGTATCTTTGACAAAAACAATGTCGACGTGTCCCGGGATTTCTCAAAAAATAAAAAAAATATTTTGTAAAACAATCTATTTTTGCATTGGTTCATGCAATTGTAAAAGTAAGTATCTCAGAAACGAATCGAGGGACTTACAAAATTTTTACGCGATTCTAGACATTCGAAAGACCTTCAAAACAAGATATCACTCGACCCACTTTCCCTATTCAAAATATAGGGGTAAAGTTTACCCCTCGAAGAGGGTGCGTGTAACAAAAATTTCAGGATAGACAAAATGTGTCCCCTTTGAATAAAAAATCGACGTGTCCAAGGTTTTTTCTAAGATCAGACCCTATATTCGTGAATCTTGGGTGGGAATTTTTAAAACGATACTTTAAACTTCTTTTAAAGAAGTGGATACATGAGAAATCTAGACACTTTTTTAATAATTTAATAAATAACAAACCTAATTTGCTAGGTCAGTTGCTTTATTTAGATTAATATTGGGTAATTACGCAGTATAGGGTTTTCTGACATTTTTTATTTTATGAAAAATTCTTTATAGAGGCACCTACTATAAGGTGACCAACTCCTAAAGGGGCAAAACCGGGACACTCCGGCCATTCAATGTATTGTATATCATGTATTTTTTCTTATATGCACCCCTAATAATATTAAGATGTATTTTCCAAAATATTTATTAAAGAAAAATAATTTAATTAAGGTTTCAATTAAAATTTATAGATGGCAGAGAACATCCGCTTTTTTAATTGCAGTGATTTTAAAGTTATAAAATACAGTGGTATCAAAACCGGGGCGAACCGGAACTTTTTCTGAAAAATCGGGACTATCCGGGACGGATTTTTGACCCGGGACAAATGGTTAAAAATCGGGACTGTCCCGGCCAAACCGGGACGGTTGCTCACCTTACCTACTAGGACCCTAAATCAGCCGGCGCCGTTTTTTTTTAAGAGAAAAAAGGGTGCCGGTGGGGGGGGGTTGTAAAGTGTGTTTTTGATTGTTTTGGGTTGGGTTGGGCTGTGTTGGATTGGATTGGGTTGTTTAGGAAAAAAAATAAAAAAAAACAAGAACTATTAAAAAAAAACAGCGCCGGCGGATTTGGGGTCCTAGGGACCCTAGAAGGTGCCCTCATAAAGAATTTTTAATAAAAAAATCAAAAATGGCAGAAAACCGTATACTGGGATAATTACCCAATATTTAAATAAATCAACTGACCTGGCAAATTAATGGTTGGAATTGCATTGATTTGAAGTCTTCTGCGTCCTGTCATACGATATTCTCTTGCAAAATAAGCATCCCAAACTAAATATCTATCATATATTTGATCCAAGCGAAAAAAGAAATGAATAAACGATGTTTCGCCCTGTTGTTGATTTCCAACCTTGAACCACTCACAAATAGGCATCGTTCCGCACTGGTACTTACTTATCCAAGTTACCTGATACGAATTCGTCTTGGCGTGTTAATATTTCCAGTAGGGTTATGTTCCTAAGGCAATTAAAACAAAGAAGAAGTTAAAAAAAAACCTCCAAATCAGTTACTTCAACCGAAAAGAAACTAAAAAACAAAAGATCAAAAGATCTTGGGTGGAAATAACGAAAATTGAAACTTGTATGAGCATCCCACAAGGAACACATAAAAGATCAAGGCGAAAAGAGAAATGATTAAACGATGTTTCGCCCTGGGTAACCGGCGTGGGCTCATCAGTAGTTTCACTGGTCACCCTCCACTATACATCATTAAACACCATCATACAGTTTGATTTCCAACCTTGAACCACTCACAAATAGGCATAGTTCCGCACTGGTACTTACTTATCCAAGTTACCTGATACGAATTCGTCCTGGCGTGTTAATAGTTCCAGTAGGACGCTGATTACCCAGGGCGAAACATTGTTTAATCATTTCTCTTTTCGCTTTGATCTTTTGTGTGTGCCTTGTGGGATGCTCATACAAGTTTGAATTTTCGTTATTTCCACCCAAGATCTTTTGATCTTTTGTTTTTTAGTTTCTTTTCGGTTGTAGTAACTGATTTGGAGGTTTTTTAACTTCTTCTTTATAGAAGAATAAGTTGTTTGTTACAAAATATAAAAAAAATGAAGTTGCGAAAGTTTGTACTTTTTGAGAAAATAGGATTTTTCTGAACATATATCTGTAGATTTAAAAACGAGCGAGAGTCGCTTCTGAGTATAAATATTCACGCTAACCACCTAACCACAACAAAAAATGAAGCGTTTGACAGGATAGGAAATCGCTCTCTTTTTTATTTTTTTTTCAACTAAAAGCCAAATTTTTATTCTTAGATACCACCCTCCCCCCTCTTGAGCAGATAAATACGACCGCCCCTGGGGTACACCACTAAAGAACATTAGTCCTGAGGCACCTAGTTTGAATGCCTTAAATTCTCTTTAGTTTTTTTTTTTAATTTTATTTATTCGGTTCTAGATGTTGTTTTTGGAATTTGGAAATTCTGATTTAAAAAAATTATAAATTTTAAGTTATTTTTAATTTATGTATTTTTAAGCAAGTATACCTTAAAACTGTAAAAACGTTAACGTTAACAAGAGTCCCGCAAAGATAATATCATTGGACTAATTTTTTAAACTGATTTTGCGGCGCAAATGAAAAGGTTTTAAGAAAAAAATATTTATAATAACGTTTTGTATAGGCATTTACTTCAAAAGAGTCCATTTCGTAGTGTATTTCGTACTTTATGTTCAAATTGCGACATACTTTTGCCGACGACTGTACAATTTTTTCATTTCATCATTGTTTAACTCAATTTTTGAAATATAAACATTATATTAAGGGAGGACCAAAGTAATTTTGTTCCCGTAATATTAGCCTTTTGCCCTATGTGCGGCATGGTACCAAATTTTTACCTTACCAAAATTTGGATCTGCAATTTCAGCCAAATTACTGCGGTTTTAGACGTAAAACGGCACAAAAATTAAAAGAAATGAAAAAGCTGCCCATTTTTACGAACAGAATAGTGTTGTTCAGAAAAAACTGACACAGGCGGCGTTTACCAAACGCCAGCTTACACCGAATCGTTTTTTTAATTAATTTTTTACCGAAATTACACTTTGACACTCTAGAAACACGGTCACCGCCCGGACACCACACTACACCGTGCGTGAGTTTCCCATTCCGAAGGCACCATACTTAGAACCTTATTGCATTGCTATTAGATATACATTTCAAAATCGTTTTGTTCAAACTGATAACCAGGTGCATATTTTATAAATTTATAGGTTAGAAACTCGAATTTTTGGGAGGCCTCGTTCGATCGGTACGATGATGTACCGAGAATGGTGGTATAGAGCACTCTTTAAAAAACATTAATTTTTTCAACAAAGCAAAACCACAACCTGGAATTTTTTTGTTTGGAAATGTCAAATTCGAATTGAACTTCGAGTCAATGTAAACATAGCTTACTAGGAAAAAAATATTGTGAAAAAGTCCAAGGCACAAGTGAATTCCTGGGTTAGATTCGATTAGAGCGGGGTGGTGTCTACCTCGACCTTCTCAGATCTATTGTGGTTCCCCTTTCTTCTTCCCTGCTTTGCTAGAACTACAAAACAACTTGCAGCCTCGTCCTTGTCATGAAACCCAAAAGCTTTGCCAGTGTGCCCTGTATGTAGCTTTCTGGCCGCGGACATTCTAGGTCCCCAGTAAGGCCTAACTAGGCCTTCACATCACACCGAGTAATGATATATTCTATACTTTTTTGATACTGCAATAAAACATAATCCCTCGGTGTTTGCTCAATTTTCATTGCCGAGATACAAATTAAATGCTACAAAATACCAAAGTTTTGGTATTTAGCATCTGCCGGGCATAGCTTGTGTTTACTATTTTTATCGTAACTTTCACTGTTTTATAAGCAGTGATGTACGCAGAGATTGACTATGAGGAAAGATATTCAACGCTATACTATACAAGGGCCGTAACAGCTTTTTTTTTAAAAAGGAAGGCGGTCTAGTAGGTGTTGTTATGTCCCCATGAAAAAAACATACTTATATTTAATAGCAACGGTGAACTGGGTTGAGTCTAGGTTCTCAAACTCATATCTCGATTTGAAAATGATTTTAAACATACCATCTTTTACTCGTTTTTAATTTTGTTAACCAAAAATTGCTTTAAATTAAACGAAAATTGTCACAATCAAAGATGTTATATTGTTATAGTGCCCGCATCTTAAACAGAGAATTCCTTATAAATTTTGAGCTTTATCAAATTTTTTGTGAAATATTTTTGAAAACTTCGTTTGAATCAACTGCCGACGAGGAGTGAGATATATGCTATGTTTTCATGGGTATTGAGTTCGTTTTCAAAACTCATTCTATCTTTTTCTTTTATATAGCGTGTTCTTGGTCTTGATAAAGAACACGCTATATAAAAGAAAAAGATACAATGAGTTTTGAAAACGAACTCAATACCCATGAAAACATAGCAATAGTTTCAATTAAGGATTGACGACATTATGTTGTAAAGACGCCGCAGGCGAAATTTTTGACAAAAGTTTAACCCAAAATATCTTATCTGTTTGTGAAATTCATGGTTTATGAGGGGGATTCGCCGCGTACTGCAACTGCATGCATGAAAGATTTTCATAATTCCTTTTTTATTTGATTCATCAATGCTTATGGTCCTGTTTTAATAATAGTCTAGGCGCTGGACAATACCACGTGTGCACTATTATAATGGGCAGATTTTTTTTATTTAAGTATCTCCGGACGCATATTGGTCAGATTTTATTTTTTTAAAGTTCAATTTACTTGTTTTTTTCAAGCTAAACAAATGTTTTTGTTACGTATCTTTGGTTTGGTCACGTAATTTTTGATGTGTAGCACAATTAAAACAAAAATTCCTCTAAATGGCTAGATATTTTGTGTATACCTTCGAACGGAAAGGTCCGGTTTTAACTCTTTAAGCCCATTTGACTAAAATTTTAAAGTAAAACAAATCTTGTTTTTAAACCATTTTTGATAAATACAATAGTTATTGAGATACATTTTCTGAGAATTTTTAATTTAGTTTCAGTTCGCGAAGGAATTTCAATCGGCCACTTATATATTTTGTTGTAGTAACTGAAAAAATGTTGGTGGACTGGGTCATGGTCGTTTGATCGCCATATTTTAAAATGGCTAGATTTTAAAATGGCTACGAAATGGCTAGATTTTTCTGTTAAGTATATCTCAAAGAGATTTTCTGGTATCTTTTAGTACCATTTAATCATAGCTGTTTATTTTGTTAACAGTTGAAAAAATTACAAAATCTGGTTTTATTATTTATCAATGTACACTATCGGCATCATAAAAGTGGTACAGAATACTTTTTGTTGTGATACCTTGGTCTATTTTTACAAACAAAGTCACCCATTATTTTATTTTTCTTAAACTGTCAAAGTATGTCATTCTGTATTTCAGTCTGACAAATGAATAAAAAAATTTATCCACAATTTTCTTTATTTGATAAAGGCCAACTCCGGCCAAAACTACAACTAGGATGGTCAATTAAGGACGTGGCTAAACATTATGGACGCAGTAAAACCACGATTATAAAAATTAAAAAACGATGGAAAGAAGATCAGACAATAGAGAGAAAACAAGGGACTGTTTTATTGAAAGTTTCAGCTGACGAACAAGATTATGACCTTATCGCTTTTATGGAAGAAAACCTTTTTGCATCTGTTGCCCAGGCAAAGAGATCAACCCAGTTTCCAGCATGTGTTAGAGTGGCACGAAATCGCGTAATGAAAGGCTCTAATTAAAGATGTCGTGTAGCTGCTAAAAAAATTAAACTTACGAATTAAAAAAAAACAGACCAGGACCTGTATTCTTGACAGCCGTGTCCGTGAGTGTGAACAATTTTCTCATTTATACTCACCAGTAACTACTCACCTCACAGGCTGTAAAAAATACGGGCCCAGGTTACTTTTTTCCCTTAGTTATTCTCTAAAGGAACCAGAGTTTTGGCGAAGGGTAATATTTACCACTTTTATGATGCCAATAGTGTACAGTATAAATAGCGTTTAACGCACGCGGTGTGGAAATAAAGACCCGAGCCGATAGGCGAGGGTTTTTACATGCTAAGATCGTTAAACGCAATTTAAGAACGAGATACATACAATGTTATATGTACAACCGTGTTTTTAAGGAGCAAAATGTATGCATTTCACAAATAAAATTGTTTTGTCTCAAACTTTCTAATATTTTGGCAACACACGAAACACTGTCAGTAAGCGAGCGGCCAGTCTATTCATGTTACTTTTTAATCAAGCACTCTGACAAAAACATTGAATTTTGCTCCTATCAACACGTAGCAACCAAATAATCAAACTGAGCGTCGCTTGAGAAATTTCTTCTAAATTTTCATAGGTACTACGTTTATACCGGGGATTAACTGCCCGGATTAAGATTAATTTTGCCGTTAATCTACGGTAAAAACGCTAAGATCATCCAATCCGACAATATGTTAGGATTGACTTATCTTTCGACCCTAAATACACGGCATAAACAGTTAAATCGGATTTAACGGGTTTCTGGGGTTAGCAGTGACAGCTAGCCTCACCTATCTGATAACTTTTAAGGTTATAAGTTGTTTTTTCTTTTAATTTTTGTCGCTTGTCTGATTAATCTTAATCCGGGCAGTTAATCCCCGGTATAAACGTAGTAAGGAACTGCATTGTTTTCGCGATTTCAGTGGATATCGAGAAACAGAGTCCACCAAGTCTCCCCAGGTCAATCCTGGATGCCGTCAAAGAGGCAAAGAAGGACCTTTTGCCTGCGAAATTTAGAAAACTTTTAGAGAAGAATATTGCTGAAAGTGCATGCCTAAACCTAAAAGAAGACACTTTGCTGGCGTACTTCAGCGAAAAAAAGAAATAAAACAAGCCCACTTCCCCTTGGAACTATTAGAGTATGTTGAAGACCACTATTAGTTTGAACAACAACGTCGACATTAGTAAATTCTCAAAGCTCATAGCTTTTTTGAAGCGGTAGAACGATTTAATTTTAATTTGGATTGACTTGCACCTATAATTATATAATTTGCTTATTGTTGTTCTTAAAATAAAAATTAAAAAAAATACACAAAAGCTTGCTTTTCATTGCTGTTACATCTATGAAAAAACTGTGAGAGAAAAAAAGGTAAAAAATATCTTTTTTTTTAACGAAATGCAAGCCAAACAGAAAAAGGAAAATTAATATCAAATTACAGCAAAAATTACTTTAATGCCCGCGAGCGTTAAGTGAGCTCTAGTGCGTTAAAGTGCCACTTATCGCTCTAAAACGCGGGCGATAAAAGGAATTTTAGCGCCCGGTCGTGCATAAAATCAATATGTTGCGGAGGAGAACGCATAACCCGGTATAATAAATACTAAGAGTTAAATATTATCAAGTACTTTACGTTGATGACTGTTTAGCCTTTGTTTCGAGTATGTTTATTGCTCTACTGAATGCAATGCGCATAAAACCCCCCTGTACTGTTACTAAAGTCTTTAGAAACGACCTATTTATGCACTGTACTAATTTAAGATCTTTTGTCTCGCGAAATTGTAGAAAATATAATTCAAAAACCTTTTATTTCCGAACTTTTGTTCCTTTTACACGCAGAAAGTTCAAGCTGACTCGCTTAGCATTTAAATTTAAACGAATACGGGGAAAATATATGAAAATCTGGTAAATCTAATTAAGTCCTTTAAAAGGTTCAAAAAGCCGGTTGAAAATAAGGGACTTTTCTCGAGGTTCAACCCATTTACGGAGTGTAGAACATAGTTTTGCGATAAATCCCGTCAAAAAGGACATGGATTTCGTTAAATTTCAAAGGCTTCCACCTAACAAAATGCTGGATTTATTCAAAGTATAATCGTCGCAAAGGTATTTAATTTTGGGATGTCTAGTTTCTATAAAGGCGACCCTGATATTAGCTTGAGCGGACGTCAGTTTTTTTTTTTAAAACAGGGTCGTCATTTTAAACTTTAATTTGAAAAAATGTTAAAAACAGATTTTGGTTAACGCCCTGACTATGAAGACAATCGAGCCAGTTTAGACACAAAATAATTTGAACCATAATTTTATGATTTGTCACTTCTCTTATAGATGTATTATTTATTTATACCTGTTAAGTTACTGTATATTAGGAAAATTATGACTTGATCCTGACAACACAATTCTTGATAACTTCGGGGCTTTCAATTTAATAAATTAATTCCAAAAACTGTCTGGCTTGGTCCTCTTTATCTTGAATAATTTGTAACAAAACGAAAATTCTTTCTTGACTAAAAAAGTTTAGTAAGTCCCTTAGTTTTAAAACCCTTAGATTTAACGCAGTAAGTAGATTGGTTAAAGAGACATGGGTTTTAGCAACTTTGCACAAAATCAGTAATAACCTTACTCGTTTTTCTGTTTCCAGGTTTAGTTTTTACGCCACCGTTATCATTTTGGTATACTTATAGCAGTGGCGTAGCCAGGGGGGAGTTTGGGGGTTAAAACCCCCTCCCAGGAGGTCCAACCCAATCTACAATAAATTAATCATGATCAAGGGCTCCAGGGAGAGCTATAGCGCTTCCACTTTTTTAACCCTTTACTCCGGTTTGTGACGTGTGTTTGTTGTGATGTCTTAAATTTTAAAAATTTTGCCTGGGGAACTATAACGCCATTAGTTGTTACAATTTTAGTTCAATTCTAAGGAATTTTTATCAGCAGCATTCAAAACGTTTAATATTTGGCATTCTTAGTATAAAATTTGCCTGCGGCGCATTTAAGGGCTAATTTTGAAAAAAAATTGCAAATGAGATTAGATGAGACTTGATTTTAAAAATAAATATTTTTGTTTCGTATACACTAACTCAACAACTATTAAACCCCTCTTCCCACCCTACCTAATTTTTAAAAATTTGCCATAGGTAGGTAGTTGATTTTTATTAAATTATGAACCCCCCCAGCGCGTCAGTTTCTGGCTAAGCCACTGCTTATAGTATATTGAGCCGCAATATATTTTCTTTTTTAAATCTAAAGTTTTTTTGGACGATATTTTTCCGTGGCCATTTTATCATAAGCACATCAAAAATCTATAAATTTACGGTATAAATTAGGCACCGTTCACGTGAAAGCTAGGTGAAAGCTAGAATATCGTAAGTGGACTTACGGAAGAAAAACTGAACGCTCTTCAGAATTATGTTAAGTTACGGTACACGATATTTTTTTAAAAATAGGTTACTCACCCTTACTTTTGTTTAAATTTCGAAATGATACATGCCACATTCTTGCAAAGGACGCCCACGGTTTATTAGAATGTGCAAAATCAAACCCGTTAAATAAAAGAAAGTTCAATTGTAAAATCATTGACTATAGAAACAACCATTCGTTAAACCAATTTTTTATCCGAACCTTATTTCTTCAAACCCATTCAATAAAATATTCGAAAATTATAAACTCATTTTTAATCAAACCATTGTTCATCAAACTCATTTAATATCAAACCCGGAATTCTTAAAACCCGTAATTTATCATAAAATTCACGCAGGTGGCGGGGCGTTTTGATGCATTTGTCGCTGTTACGCGCGCATACTTGTACAGGTTGCGTTCAATAGTTTGTGTATATATGTCACTTGCATTCACCCGTCTTGCATTCATGTGTTATTAGCGAACGCGTCATCAATTTAGCATTTTTTTTTTTTGATAAATTACGGGTTTTACGTATTCCGGATTTGATATTGATTAAGTTTTATGAACAATGGTTCGATTAAAAACGGATCTTATAAATTTCGAATTGATTATTTAAGGTTCGGATAAAGAAATGGTTTGACGAATTTCAGTTTCTATGGTGAATCGTTCTTACGATGAATATTTTTATTAAATACGGTCTGATAAATTCCTGGTTTGATAAACCATAGGTGTTACTTGCAAATAGGGAACGATATGTATTCGCGACGCGCATCGTGGTGCCATCTATAACACAACCCCACCGTTTCACAGCATGTCCTTAACTGCTCCCAATATTGCGTGTAGAGAGCAATCGAAGTAGTTTTTAGTTTGTGGTATTACGAATGAATGCAAAAATGCGAGGGGGACAATTTCCATGTACATAGGCCACCTTGCTGGGTCCGTTACACGACCACTATCCATGGTTTAGCCCTGGAAACCTGCAAAAGAACAGATTTTTATGGGCTGCAACCTTCTTACATCAACTGGGACCAACAGATAGTTCCCAAGGTGCGACTCTTTTGACCTTGCCAGAGCCGGACAAGCAAGGACGATTCTTCATCCTCCATGCACCATCGACTCTTTGAGTCTTCGGCGATTCCCAGCATCACCAGATGATTGCCAAGGCGACAGTGTCCTGTTAGGAGCGAGGTATTATAAAATCAAATTATTTTTTTTTTCAGACGATTTTTAATATTTATTTGAGAAATTGCTTCAAAAAATTAAAATGTTTACAGATATAAAGCCTTTCCGTCTATCAATCAGGTTAACAGGCCTTGTTCGAAAAGTCCTCAATATTTTTTTTCGGTATATATTTTTAAAAAATACGGAAAATTTTTAAAAACCTTAAGGATTAAATTTTTAAATAAAATTGTTACTCTTTTCGATAATCCATTCCTCGTATACACCAAAAATATACTGAATATGACAGTATTGCTGGTTCTTATATTTTGTTTTAATATGGAAAAGTCTTTCGTGTGACAACACAAGGAAATAAAAGTTCTCTAATTGACTGCAGCAAGATATAGTTCTTACAGTGCTTTTTTCCACGGTTCTTAAAGACACATTTTTCTCCCTGAATTTAAAAAAGTACTTTGAGGAAAGAAACATTAATTTTAAAAAATATATTTTTTTAAATACCTAAAATACCTTTTACCAATCAATGTATGACTCCGAAAAAGGACGCATCGTCGGCATGAAAGAGAATGGTTCTGGTTTACGGGAAATTGCAAGAAGGGTTAATGCCAATCCTTTAACAGTGTTAAAAGTTTGGAGAAGGTGGTCCAATGATAAGACTTATAGACGCATCGTGCGGGTTCTGGACGCCCTAGATTATCTAGGTCGTGATTTACGGCATCTCAGACTTCTTGCTCTCAGAAATAGACGGGACAGTATACGCCAAGTAAGAGATGTTCTAGTTGCAGCTACCGGACGGGTGTTTTCAAGGATGACAGTTAATTGAAGATTGCTTGGTATGAAGCTTATGGGGACAACATAAGGCTCACCGCTTGGAGTTGGAGTTGGAGAAGGTGGTCCAATGATAAGACTTATAGACGCATCGTGCGGGTTCTGGACGCCCTAGATTATCTGGGTCGTGATTTACGGCATTTCAGACTTCTTGCTCTCAGAAATAGACGGGACAGTATACGCCAAGTAAGAGATGTTCTAGTTGCCGCTACCGGACGGGTGTTTTCAAGGATGACAGTTAATCGAAGATTGCTTGGTATGAAGCTTATGGAGACAACATAAGGCTCACCGCTTGGAGTTGTGCAGAGCTCGGCAAAACTGGAATGACGAATGGAATATCATAAGCTTCAGCGACGAATCCAGGTTTTGTTTAGGCGGCCATGATGGACGAATGAGGGTTAGGCGATTTCGAGGTGATAGACGAAATGTAGACTTTGCTGTTGAACGTGATACAGCAAGACAGCAAAGTATCATGGTATGGGGTGCTATATGTTTAGGAAGCAGATCACCTCTAGTCCTCATTAATGGCAATCTGATTGCTTGGCGATATATCGATGAAGTGCTGCAGCCAGTTTTACATCCCTACCTACAACCTATCTCAAATGCGATCTTTCAACAAGATAATGCTAATGGACTTCTTACATGAACTTGGCATTGGAATGGCCAGCAAGATCGTCTGACTTGTCGCCTATCGAACAAGTATGGGATATGATAGGGCTTGCCGTAAGGAGGATTTGGATGAGTGTTCCTCAATATGATATAGACCATCTTATTTCGTCAATACCCAATAGAACAAACGAGTGCATAAATAATCATGAAGGAGCCACTCATTATCATGGAGGAATCTTCTTGGAAATGTAATCAATTACTAAGTGCATCCTAATGTATTAATATATAAATAAATTACTTTAAAAATATTTGTGCTTTCTAGTGTTGCATTTTTTTGTTGTCCCGTATATGATATAAAATATGAAACTTTACATTTAGCATCTGAACTAAATAGCAGCAATCACAACAGCGTGCAAGAAAATAACAGTCTTCGAAATAACTTAAACACATAAAACGTCACTAGTTGAAACACTGTGTTATAAAACAGCATTTTTTAAAACGTTAATTGGTGTATTTGAGTTTATGAAACATTCTTTACTCACTCACTTCTTACGCTGTTCTGGCAAAAATTATCAGTATTTCCCAAATTAATAAAACCATTTTAAAATTCGGATCATTTTCCTAAGTTCTTTGGCAACTTATGTCGAAAAAAGTAAGCTATTAAGTAATTTTTTAATTTCCTATTTGTTCCTTATATTTATCTACATATGTCTTGGGTATTTCTAGTGAGTTACCTACTTTTTGACTTAGTGGTTAGTATTAGTTATAGAAATAGAAGATTTTTACAGTTAGTCACGTTTTCTGCGGTTGACGCCGAATATAACAAACCAATTTTTATACTCTAGGTATTTTGACAAACAATGAAATCCTAAAAGAAAATCCATTATTTTCGCCAAGATCAGCGTTTTGCGCTAAAAATCTTCACAAATAATCTATATAAATCATAGATTATAGCGGTGTAGCTAACGTATGGATTGTTCATAAATAGCTATCTCAAAATTGATGTTTGTTTAACTCTTTAAGATGAATTTAGACCTCATTTATTCCGTATTTCTTGTGCTTTTAAGTCAGTGAGAACAGATGGTTGTCTTACCCAGATAAAAAAAGTAAAAAAAAAAATCAAAATGTTACACGATGACGAGGGCACAGCCCGTGTATAAAGAGCTGAACATATTTAACTTAAAGGGAAAAAAGCACCAAACTTAATCTGGCTCAGCACTAAGTGAAAGAACAAGGCTTCTTGGAGAGGTCGAGGACCGTTGACCTTCAAACCAAATGAACAGGTGGGTGTTTTATCAACTGACGACAAAAATAGAGCCGTTTTGTATAATCTCTTGAGCCAATCATTCCCAGAGACTATACAAGTTTAAGGATTGACGATGCCAAAACCCTTCTATTTCTATGACAATGAGAGGAACTTAGAAACTTTAACCACTGGACCGACACCAGTTTCGATAAGTATTTACACCAGAAAACTACGTTTTCTTTATAAAAGTTACTATGTATTATTATCGACTTTATTTTTGTGTTTTAAGTAGTTGCAGTGGTTAAAATTTGTCATAATAAGTTTAAATGAAAAAATAATTTTCTAACGTAATAAGTTTCGGGGTTTTGAGTTAGGATCACCGACAGGGTGTTAAGTTATATTGTTTTTCTTTGTTTCAGGCTACTGCGGAGGCCAGACCAATGTTTTTAAGCTTAGAACAAGTTGACTATTGGATATATTTTGACTTGACTTATACTGGATATATAGTTAATAAATATAAGATCTTATACATACTTACTCACATAGCAAGAATATTGGTATATTGTGTAAATGTTCAGATTACATCCATTCTAAATATTCAGTGAATAATAAAAAGTGAACATGCGTTTTGGACTTTCCAAATGATCCAAGAATATTTACGCAATATAACAATATTCTTGCTATGTGGGTAGGAATTAAATTAAGTTGTTTATAAGAAATGTTTTAATGTTGTTGTTGTTTTATTGAAATATTTAGGTTTATTTGAAAAGTGTACTAAATTAAAGTGCAACAATTTATAATAATCATAATTTAACTATAATTTAGCCGCAATAAAAGGGTGAAATTTAATTGAAATTGAAACATGCTCTGGTGAAAAAATATGAAAAATAGTAGTTTTAACAACTAGTGGTTAAAGTAGTGTTTTTTTTGGAAGCGTTGGTTTAAATAACGAGCGCAGCGAGGTATTTAAAAAAACCTGTAAAAAAGCACATTTTAGCCGCGACTTGTTAACACTACTTTTTTTTAACACATTAATCCAAGAAAAACAGAAAAATACTTTTAAAAATTTCGAACGAAGAGCACTTCTCGCAACACACCATCTTAACACTATAAATCCAGGCGGCCGGTAAATGAAATAACAATCATTTCCATAGCGATGTGCTATTTTACTCGGTGACGTTCATTATTGCGACATTTTAATCTTTGACAGTTTGACATTTTGACTATGCTTTTAAATGATTTTTTTCGTAAATATTACTATAAGTACTAACTACTAAGTACTACTAAGCTTCACAAACTTCTTTTCTTTAATATACCTCAAAATAATACACTTTTTGTTTAGTTTGGAAAATAAAATAGAAATATAATTTGGTGTTCTACCCGCAAAAACATCGTTGCAAATTTAAATTTCCCGTGTGTCAAGCACGCCTACACTTGTTTACAAACTTAACTACATAAATTAAAGTAAAATTGTAAAATATAACTTTAAATTAAAGCTTTAAAGAACAAGTTACAAAAGTTTACCATTTTTATAATTTATTTATAATAAACTCTATAAAAACTTCAGTTAATGAATCATTGGGTTATTCCTTATTTTATTTAAGTATCAATGTTTTTCTCAGGTGTAGTTGCAAATGGCTGCCCTCTTTGTTGATCCTGTTGCGCAGGTTAAAGCCTATTGTTTATACCGTTTTATTTTTATGGTATTAGTATACCTACACTGACAAAAAAAAAAAGAAAACTTTACATTTTAGAAAGCAAAATTCAACACGTATTAGGGATTATACAGTGCGGACGTAAAAAGTCCCCCCACTTTTAAACGGATTGAGGTATCGACTTTACTTTTGCTACTTTTTGACGTATTTTTTATAAGCATCATATTGACTAACTACTAACTACTTTAAAATTTTAAATAGAAAGGGAAGTCGAGTGATAGCTTTTTAAAAAGGTATTTTAATTCCCAATTTAAAATTTTAATTTTCTTAAAAATCGGTTTACGACTTACAGAGTTATAAGTTTTTTCGACTAAAGGTTACGCACCTCGCCTTACTTTTGAACGAATTCAGATATCGACTTTAAATAAAAAACATGCGTAATGATAACAATTTTACCAATTTTTTACGTATTTTTTATAAATGTCATATTGACGTAAGTCTGTAAGGTCACTAACTACTTTCAAGTTTTAAATAGAAAGGGAGTCGAGTGATACCTTGTTTAAAAGGTATTTTAATTTCCTATTCAAAATTTTATTTTTTTTAGAAATCGGTTTACGACTTACAGAGTTATGAGTTTTTTCGACTATAGTTTACGTATTACGTATAGTATTACTCAACAATAATAAAGACTTTAAGTTGCTAGTGATCCTATGGTCTTACCTTAAAAAATTTATGTAAAGTCAACTGAATTCGTTCGAAAGTAAGAGGAGAGATGCGCAAACTATAGTTACAAATGATCATAACTCTGTAAGAAATAAACCGATTTTCTAAAAAATTAAAATTTTAAATAGGGAATTAAAATACCTTTTAAACCCCCCTCTTTCTACTTCAAATTTTAAAGTAGTTAGTGACCTTATAGTCTTAAGTTATTATGAGAATAATCCAAAATACATAAAAAAGTGGTAAAATTGTTATTATTAAGCATGTTTTCTATTTAAAGTCGATATCTCAATTCGTACAAAAGTAAGGAGAGGTGCGTACACTATAGTCGAAAAAAGTCATAACTCTGTAAGTCCTAAACCAATTTTTTAAAAAATTAAAATTTTGAATAGGGAATTAAAATACCTTTGAAACAAAGTATCACTCGACCCGCCCTTTCTATTTAAAATTTTTAAGTAGTTAGTGACCTTATAGACTCAATATGACGCTTATAAAAAATACGTCAAAAAGTAGCAAAAGTGTTATCATTAAACATGATTTTTATTTGAGGTTGATACCTCAATCCGTTCAAGAGTTAGCAGGGGGGGTGACTTTTTACGTACGCACTGTATAAAAAAAATCATTCTGATATGATTCTTATTCTGAGATTGCACAAATGTTGTAAAAAAAATGAGGCTTATCTGGAACAAGTGTTCCAAAAAATTATGGATATAATTAAGTAAGTGGAGATTTACCCCAAAACACATAATTACTTAGGGGGCATACGTAAAAAATTTGGCTTCCGTGGGCCTTTTGATGAAGATTTTACGAAACTTATTTTAATCGATTTGTAATGGAATGTAAAAGTACCTATGCTTAGGGTGTCAATTTTTTTGTCTTAAATTCCACAGGCCTTTCGGGAACGTACCCATGTGTGTCATAAAAAATTACATATGGGCAACAGGGGCCAAAATGTGTTTTTAAAGTATTCCTCATACCTTCTATACTAATTCACCTGCCCATCTAAATCTCAGTCAGTTGGTAGTTCAAACTAATACCTACAAGTCTACTGTACCGAAAAAATTTTTTTATGCGGTTAACAAGGCCCCTAGGTTAGGGGCTAAAAATTTTGTTGATTTGAGTTTGCTATAGTCAATTTTGAACAAGTTGTTCGAAAATTTTTAGCCCCTATTAGGGGTCGCCGATAGGGTTTGAGATTTTTAATTAGTTAGATTATATTATTTAATATTTGTTACACCAAATTAATGAGTTTTAAATATGCATATGGACTGTTTTCTGGAATATAGAAATGGTAAAAATTGGATCTCGGCCCCTTACAGCCCCTAAGGGCTGGGGCAAAGTTGGGGGTATGTAAAATTAAGAAATTGTCCATTGCGTCCTTGGTTGTGCATTTTTGTTGACATTGGCTGAAATATAAGTGAAATTTTTTTAAATTGAAATTGACAAAACTTTTATAGTTTAAAACACATTTTGGCCCCTGTTGCTCCCTAGGGTCTACATATGTAATTTTATATGACACACGAGGGTACGCTGCCGGAAGGCCAGCATATTCGCCAAATTTTATGCTCTAGCTTAAACCTACTGAATTTAAGAAAAACAATTGACACCCTAACCCTACTTTTTGACTACAGCATTTTTGGGGCTGCTAACAGGTGAGACTGTGTTGGTGGATCCATTAGTAATCGATTAAAACAGGTTTCGTAAAATCTTAATTAAAAGTCCCACGGAATACGCTATGCGTCATAAGTAAATAGGAGCATCATAATAGACAAAAGGTTACTATAGATATAAATCCTGGATAAGACAATGACTTTCGGTACCTAATAATGAATATGTGCAACGAAAACGAGGACTATACGTTGATAATTATAATAGAAGATTTTCTAAAAGTTGCAGCGCTTATGTTATTCTGCTTTTATTATTGTATTTATTAACAATATAATAATAATAAGAAAAAATTATAAAAAACGTTGACAAGTGTGCCTTAGAAGTAAAGTGGGGGCGAGATTTAAGATAGGTTTGTAGCCGCCTATAAACTTTACTTTTTTTAATTTAAAAATCAAAAAGCTCGTCAGTAGCTTTAATATGGATATATTAAAAAAGATCATTACTTAAGAAGTAAAAACAAAATCACAGAAGAACAAAATTTTTTAACTCTTGCCGCCACTTTGTTTACTCTGACCTGTTTTTTTCAAAAGCGTAGAAGATCTTTGACTACTTGGAAATTTAGCTTTTGGTTATAGTTACTACTATGCCTAATATAAAAAAATTGCCTTTTTTCAACTGTCGTATGAAAATCCCAGCTATTTGATATAACATCAATAATATGAGAAAAGGCCTTAAAGGCAATGCATGATAGCTGGCCCTTGCTGAAAAAAATGACAGAACCCCTGCCCTGATACAATACGATGCACAAGAACCATGGATTTTTCACGTACGATAACGTACGTCGGTAAATGAAAAACTGTCATTTTAATATTGTGAAGTTTAAGTGAAAAATAACAACCTTTGTGGTTATCGTTATTGCCGTCAAGAATCAAGTTACTTCATTTTATTTTCTTAACTGTTTTTACGCTTACCAATAAAGTATTGTGCATTTTGCTGAATCAAAAAGTAACAATTCTAGATATTCTTTTAAAAAAATTCAAAAATACCAACACTTTGAGGCAAGCTTTGACGTGAACTGACAGAACTCTTGTGGTTCATAACTTTATTTTAAAAAAGAAGTTAAAAAACTTCCAAATAAGTTGCTTACAAGAGATCTTGGGTGAAAAAAACGAAAATTCAAACTTTGATGAGCATCCCACAAGGAACACACAAAGGACCAAAGCGAAAAAAGGAAATTATTAAACGATGTTTTGCTCTGGGCAACCAGCGTGGGCTTATCAGTGGTTTCACTGGTCACCCTCCCCAAACATCGTTAAACACCATCATACACTTTGATTTCCAACTTTGAATAACTCACAAATAGGCATCGTTCCACACTGGTACTTACCTAAGTCACCTTATACGGGTTCGTCCTGACGTATTAATATTTCCAATAGGATTATGCTCCTAAGGCAATTAAAACAAAAAAGAAGTTAAAAAACCTCCAAATCAGTTACTTCAAGCGAAAAGCATCTAAAAACCAAAAGATCAAAATATTATTTAGTGAAAATATTAACACGCCAGGACGAACCTGTATCAGGTGTCTTAGACAAGTACCAGTGCGGAACGATGCCTATTTGTGAGTAATTCAAAGTTGAAAATCAAAGTCTATGATGGTGTTTAATGATGTTTGGGGAGGATGACTAGTGAAACCACTGATGAGCACACGCTAGTTGCCCAGGGCGATAAATCGTCTAATAATTTTTTTTTGCTTTGGTCCTTTGTGTGTTCTTTGTGGGATGCTCACCCAAGTTTGAATGTTCGTTTTTTTCACCCAAGATCTTTTGATCTTTTGGTTTTGTTCAATCCGCATTGTCATACACCAAAAGTTACCCAACTTATTACATAAATGTTCTAATTATTTTTATATACTTATATATGAAGGCGGATTCAAGTCTTAATCTTTGGTAATTTTTTTGTTTCAAATTTCGTGGTATATTTATATATTTAATTTTATACCCCACAAAACTACATCTGAGAGCACTTGCAATGCGCTATTCGACGAGATCGGACAAGTTTCGGATTACCAAAAAAAGTGATTTATCGTACGTGTTTGCCCCTGCAAAACATTCTTCACTTACAAAAGACCTGCAAGACACGAAGAGGGGTACCCCAAACTCCATCGACACCCATGTTCCGGTAAGTGCTACCCTTAATTAGTGGTTTTGTGGGTCGATTTATATATTTTTTTTCATATTTGTTTGTTTATTGCTTCAAACTAAAGCTAAGAATCGACAGCCCCACTGGCTTCTATGTGCACCCTTGTGTGTATAGGTTTTTTAACTTTATTTTGTTTATATTAGAATCCTATTTTTTTTTTCATTATCAAGCTTAGAAAGATCCACCGTTTAACATACTAAAAGTCCCCATTCTTACCCTCTCGGGAACTGTTATTTCTAACCTCCCAAAAAGCGTTTTTTTGGACAACTCTTAAACGGTGACAGACTGTCAAAAGTGACAAATGGGAAAAATGTTAAAAATTTAATTCTCTATCAATAAGTAAATAGTGTTAGTGTAGCTGAAACCACTTCTTCTACCAGAAAAAATTCAAACAACCCAAGCAAAAATGATGCCAATTGAACAATTTCTTGCATATTTCTTTCTGGCATTTTCGTCAAGATTTCTCAATTTTTTTGGAGGTTGGAAGTGGCAGTTTCCGAGGGGTTAGGAGTGGGAACTTTTGATATGTTAAAAGGTGGAACTTCCCAAGCTTGTCAATGAAAAAAATATTTGGATTCCAATTTTTTCTCAGAAAATTAATATCTAAATTGCCTATCCTATTTGTGGTTTTAGTAAATTTTGCAAAGAAAAAACTTAAAATGATTACTTTTTGATTAGAGAGATGCAGAATATATTGCTTTATGGTTAAGCAGGAAAATAAACGGAATTAAATTTATTATTCTTCTGACTTGTCAAATAACGATAACCACAGAGGTTGTTATTTTTATGTGCTAAACAAAAACTCCCTAGTGATGCACAAAAATTAAAAGTGGCTTTAGAATCGCGTAGCGTTAAAGAACGAACAGATATTTCTTTTTTTATGCGGCATAAGGCAAGTTATTCTGCTACTAAAAGGAAAAATGCAAATTTTACACGGAAAAATTTTACATTTTTCTCCCTCGGATTCTAAAGAGACAATAAAAATCCATCCTATTGGTATTCGTAACACGATAGATAAACATACAGCAAGTATTGGATTAGTCAGCTAACTAAGTCGCAAGTTTCTACTAGCTTTTATGTCCATTTGAAATATCGTTTATATACGACTGCATTAGAAAACCGGGTTTTGCGCACGGAAAAAGAGCCGTTTTCCAACCTTCGGGTTCATTATTCTAAGTATTATTATACCAACAATTACTCGAAAGGAAGATAATCTACCCATGGGATCTCCACTTTCGCCGATAGTGGCCAACATCTTTATGAAATCCTTTGAAGAAAAAGCTCTGCAAACATCAGCTACCCCAAACAATGGCTAAGATACATCTCAAGATAATCTGGAAAAAGGACAAAAATCACTAGAACAATTCCTCAATCATGTTAACAGCATGAGAAACTGCAAAAAATTCATTCACAGAGAAGAAGAAGACAGCTTTCAGCTCCCTTTTCTCGATGTATATCGCAAACCAACTCATACTGGACAATATCTAAACCTCATATCAAATTACTTCACATCAACCAAACTGGGAATTGAAAAATCTCTTATATATTGAAAAAATGTTTCTCCAAGTATACGATCAACAAAACTCTTCAGACCATAGTAACACAAAGGATTATAGGCGTAAATAGTGAAAGAAAGGCGATACTTATAAAAACTCGACAAGGGGACAACATTGCTGAGAAAATCAACATCATATGGAATGGAAAGAGGCAAAGATCGTTGCCAAAGAGAAAAATCTATTAAGCGGAAGTTCAAAAAAAACAGCATTCGTAACGAGAAAATAGATCCTTGATAGTATGGGTATCCTTGGTTATTGTAACCAAGGATACCCATACTTTTTAGAGGTAACAGATTTCAACTGCGAAACAGCTGAATCATCCAAGTGCAATCTGCATGGTTCTGTGAACACAGGTTAGTTTTATGGTTCACTGAACACATGCTAGTATATAAGATTAGGTAGTCTTAGTTTTTGAAACTTTCGAAATGTTGTGTTGTAGTTTACTCTCAAGTTCAACATTGTCTACCACCTACAAACAACAAAAATTACTTAGTTTACACGCCCCGTAAACCTTTCTTACTTTAATGCGGTTTACCCATATATATAACTATGGGATACTATAAAGGCCCCTGCACTTGCATTTGGCAAAAAAGACGTACCGAAAACGACTCTCCCAAGTTTGTCTAGAAAAACTGCAGAGACAAAAACTCTTCTGAACGCTTATTCTTGACGAGGAGGTGAGGTGAGCTTTTTTCACCACCTTTTTCAACGGGGAATTTCGCTCACCTCACCTTACGGACGGTCAAGAATAAGCGTCCAGAGCCTGTACTGTTGACGGCCTGCTGAGTAGTTACCGGTGAGCATTTGCCTCTCTCATTTTTCAAGGTGAAAAGTGAAAAATTTGTTTAGGCTTACGGGAACTGGTTTCAAGAATACGCAGTCTGGGCGCGAGTCGACTGCATCAGGCATGCACAGTAGATTTAAGTTTTTGCTCTTGGCCAGATCTAGAGGCCCTGTATACGATTTTTGACAGTTATTGTTTTACCAGAGGTGAGCAACTGGATTTGACCATTGCTAGGGAAATGTTTCAAAACAAATTTTGTGTTGGCAATGATAGTTGGTAACCCCTGTCACTAAATAATTTTGTCACTGTCACATTTTTGATTAAGAAACATTCGGTTTAAAAATGGAATTTAGCTGTATCAAAAACTGTAAAAACAAGTGCTTCGACGAATTTGTATTATTCCGTTTTCCAACGGAGAAAGAAACTCAAGAAACATGCATTTACCAAGCTGGAAAATTAATTTGCGAGGTAAGTGAGCTATTAGCATTAGGTACAAACATACCTGCCTGCTTGGTGTCGGGGTTAACGCCGCGACTTTCAAGCAGGAGATGCCGGGTTCAAGCCTTGCAGGTTTATAAAATTACAGAATGTTGTAATAATAAGGTAAAACGCAGTATGAAGCGGAGTAGGCCGAGTTAGCTAGAAGGCAGGCTAATTCGATTCCATAACGTCCTTCGGAGAGGGCGTTAAGAGGGAGGTCTCGTGTGATCCATATATTGATAGTGGAGCACGTTAAAGATCCCTAGCCCTGACAAAGGGGTTTAGGTCTAAATCCCTCTAGGAAAAGAAAACTGCCTTCCTAGGGGGTGCTCATCAGACCGGTCTGGTGAGTGGGGTAGGGGGGGTGGAATGAGCCACAATAGATCTCTCAGGTCGCAGTGGAAGGAGCTGTAAATTGCACCACTCATAACAAACCTAACCTAACCTATCTACTTTGTTAATAAATAACACATTATGTTTTCATGTTTTATTGTAAGAAAAAGAGTAACAAAAATATAGATCAATAGGAGTCTTATATTTTATCTATTATTTACATTTTTAATATCTCCTCGTGTATATTCACTGTTTGTTTTTGAATTTTTTGTCAAAACTTGATATATTTTACTAACCAAAAAAAAAAATCAATCTTTAAAAAACTTTCTGGGGAAATTATAAAAAGAGACAACAAAACATCAGTCCATTTCATAAAAGCGCTTTTACACGCAATTATGAAAAAAAACTAGAAAGAGAGGGCAATATGAGTTGCCCACCTCTGGTAAAACAATAACTGTCAAATGTATAGAGGGCCTCTAGCCAGATCCAATAATTGTTACACATTAGGCAATCCTTGGTCCATTATAGTATCTCATAGTTATATGGGTTTATTTTAATGCCATCTTAACAAATGTGAACCTTATAAATATTATTTGGCAGCACTTTCTTTAAAACGATTTGAGTGACTGATGGACGTGTAAATAAGTAAAAGCAAGAAACTTTTTGATCAAAACAATAAATTGCTTGACTGCTTGACTCAACTCCGTTCCAGAAACATTACTTTTCGCAGTTGAATACGTAGAATTCTTTAAGTTTAATACAATACTGGAGAAATTTTGACATTTTTATCGTTTATTCGCAATATTGAATATTCAAATTTCTGAAGAGATGCTTTTGACGTATATTTCCTCGTTCTGCGAGTATTTTAAAATATTTAGAAAAAATGAGAACGCTTTTTGTAAATAGAGCATTGTTTTTCCGCATGCGGTGATTAATTGTAAAATTAGTATTATGCAGATTTTTGCGCTGAGCTTTCAGAAAATTTCTTGCAAATAGCAAGCAGTAGAAAAGAAAAGAAGTTGTATCATAAGGGACAACATCGAAACTCAACATCGACGGTGAAAAAATATCGGAGTAAAAACATCGACGTCGATGTTTTCTTGCTTTTTTTATAAAGTATTAAGTTATTCAAAGGAACTGTTTTATTCAAGACTTATTGGTAATGTTACAAAATACTTATAATAAGCATGCAAATAAGATATTCGTAATAATCGTAGGTATATCATATACAAAAGCTATTAAATATCTAAAGTAAAAAACAAAAAAAAAATTATAAGTGGTACATTCAAAAGAAACTATACATTAAAAACTGTCCAATAATCTATAAAATTCACTAAAAACACGACTCACAAATAGTGAATGAGACAGCGTACTATAGGTTATGCAGCTGACCCGCGCTAATGCGAAGATTTATTCCCGAGATATGTTGTTAAATGAATACTTACCTGATATTTTGACCGAAAAAGTGGAGTTTTTGAAACAGTTTAATATATTTTAATATGGTAATTAAAATTAAATATCAAGTACCAAAACATTTACACAATATGAATTCTTTATATTCATTTAGAATTGTGGAATTATATACCTCCATTTCTTTATACAGTGAGTACATGTGAGAGTTTCTCCATGTTGTTTTAAAATACAAAACAAAGAATTTGCATGATTGTCAATGAAAAAAAACTATAAGAATAATATGTTTGTAAAAACATTACTTGCAAAAACATAAATTTAAACGCAATTTGGCAAGTGTCTCTACTTTGGTTATATCTATATGGTCAATATCCTTTGATTAAAAGTCGACACCAACAATTGATCTTACTCTATAACCGCGTTTGTCCTTGCGTTTTCCTAAAAAAAGCCGTAAAAATAATAACTCTCTGAATCAAGTTCAAGCATGCGCAGTCTGCCAGCGCCCAGAGGATTTTTTGGCTCTGCGTTTTTTCCAGGCTAACTTGATTGTGAGAGTTATTATCGCTAGGGCTTTTTTTTCAGAAAATCCAAGGGTTGTTATAGAATCTCATAGTTATATGGTTTGTGGGACTAAAGAAATAATTTTTAACTTTTATTGTATATACTATACCTATAGTATCCACTAAAGATATTCTCTACTTTTCAAGATTAAACATGAAGAATTGTGTCGTTTAGCGCTCCGAGTAATTTTCTTGGCAACTTTAATAAGAAAAACGCCATAATTTAATCTAAAAGTCGAGGTTTTCTGCCGTCACCGCACCGGAAAAATTCCCATCGCGAGTTGGTTTAGCTTAATTACACTACGGAAAAATACAAAAAAAAAACTGTAAAAATGCGAAAAGAATCGCGATTGGTAAAAACTACGAGGGAATTAATAAGGAGTATAGTAGCAGTACAAAAAATTATTATTCTAAGAGGACCTATTTTTTTCTTCGTACCTCATTGTCTTGAAATTTGAAAACATAAAACTTTTATTTTCTAGTACAAATTTCAGACAATTTTTGGTCCAAAGGCTTCAAATATTGGGAATTTCAACACTTGGTTTACTGAAAAATAAAAAAGTTTTCGTTTCTTCCAGTGTGACTCCTTAGGCAAAACCTTTGCTTCTGCCCACTTCATTCAGTGTTGTTTTGACCATGCATTTTTGATACCTATTTGACAGGGCAAATAAAATGTTATCTTATTTTTTTTGAAACCGACTGTATACATACGTATCCTGGTTAAAGAGACCCTGTATGTATGATATTTATTGAATAAAACAAAGACGCAAGAACCCCTTCAAATGCCCAATTCGTTATTCGCTCGAAAATTTGAGCGTGTAGAACTTGAGCAGTGGTCAGTAGATCATCGAGCTCACAGAGCTAAGAGTAAAAAAAAAAGCTCTAAAGCTTTCAGAGCTAACAACATAACTATAACTTTTAAGGTCCCTAATAAATGACTATATGACCCAAAGCTTTTCCATTCATAGAATGGTGCCCAAAATGGCTCTTACCATTAATAATGAAAATGGGAAAAACAATTATCAAATTTTAAAGGATGGCAAAATGAAAGACCACTATTCCTTTCTCTGAATTCGTTTTGGCATTGGCATAAAAAAGCAATCTGAAAAATTTAGTAGCGGGTGATCACACCTCTTTATCTTGATCACACAAAGTGGGGTTATAATTTTAAATAAACTAATAGAATTTTGTGATTTGCTGCGCATGGGGCGCACAGGACGCACAGGGCGCAAATATTGAATAAAAAAACGCGGTAAAAATCAATAAAATAAAAAAAAGTTATATAAATAGTCTTACTTTGATTCTAGATTCAACACATTTGTCTAAAGAGTAAACACCTTTGTTTTTTTATTCTCAACGCTAAATAAACAAGGACAGAAAGTGCTCTCTCTAAACAATGCTAGAGTATAGAGAACTGATTCATTATTTTCCAAATAGAACGTTTTGAGATCATATTAAATTAACAATTTGGGGAATGTCCTTTTCCCTCCATTTCTCAAACTGTAATATGGTCGGAAGGTTGCGAATAGGTGTTTTTTCGGGCTTGCTCGATCTCTCTCAGCTCGATGCAATTAATTGAAAAAAAAGCTTTAGTCTAATATATAGGCTGACTTTAAGAAAGACGGCACAATTTTTGACAGTTTCATACGACTAACTACATATTTTGGGCAGTTTACCTATCTGTTATGAGACGGCGCTATCCGGAACCTACGTTGGGGCGGAGCTTTCTTGTGCGCGGTGCTATCAAAATAATTTCGACTTTAATAATGTTTTAGCCGACCAATAAAGGACGACATTAACTTTGCATGTTTAGATGGCATAGTTAGATGACAATAATGTTAGAAACCTTTTACAATGGGATTTGCTAAGATCTAAAATAGTACCCCCCACAGGTCTAAATATTTACACCTGTGGGGTGCACTAAATTTTAAAACCAATTTTCAAAAAATACTTACCCATTACATAAAAGACACAAAGTTATTGATTATTTTGTATTTTTATTGCTAAATACCACTGAAAAACTGCTTTTTTGTGAAGATAAATACCATATTTTAGAAGAAAATGCCCTAAAACTAATTTGTTTTGACAGGTTTCAAAATGGCAAATAGTAAATACGCCAAAATTGTGGCACATAATAGCTTCATAATCTGTGTTTGAGGTTATAAAATTGGTGATTTTTTAGACCACCTCTGAGGGGAGGTTTAAATTTATAACCCCCAGAAAGGATTGTTTTGTTGCATTTGATAATAAGTTCGTTCATAATTTCCCTAAGTAACCGTTTCCACAAGGATTAATTTACCTTATTTAATATTCCAAGTTGTTCATTAATCAATGAAACACCTCCAGTTTTGTCCAGAAAAACGACATATTTTGAACACGCACCAAAAAATATATTTACGAGGGCACTACGAGGCAACACAAACATAAGTGAAGGTCACTGATTATGCACGAAAAATATACTAAACAAAAAAGCCCAAAACAACTATATTAATTTATTTACAAACTGAAATTAAAACATTGAGGTTATCTAAAAGCTCAGTCAAGAAATCTTTCCTTACTTAAAGCTGTAGCTTTCATCAGTAGAGGTTAGTGCAAGCCAAGGTGCAAGCAGAGGTAAAAGATCCGAACTCGCTGTTTGTGATTGAACGCAGCGCTAATATTTTTAAACTGACATTTCGACAGTGACAGAAATGTAAACAAAATTTGCATTTAAGTTTTTTAATACATTTCATAAATAGAAACACCTTTTAAATAAATAAAAAATTAATCTACTCCTTATTTCATTATTACCCATCTAAATATTTATGTGACATCAGGTATTAATTGGAAAAATTAAATTTTTTAATTTTCTTTTTTTCTAAATTAAAACTTTCTTCTTAAATCCAACAAAAGATTGTGTTAAGATGATTATTCAATAAACAAATTTATTAAAATTCTTTTTATAAATTAAATTATGTCCAAAACTCAAGGATGGTTGGTTTAAAGTGTTTAAAACCAGAAATTACACTTAAACTTAGGACCGTTCTAAAATAGACTAAACCCTTTTAGTATATCCCACCGTAAAAATTTGTGCGGAACTGTCAATAATATTGTCAACTTTATTAATGTCAAGATATGCAGACTTTATGTTCTATCCCTAATGCTAAAGTAATAGGCATTTACGTTACTAGACCGGAAGAGGGAGCTTTACAGGTCGACACGGAAGTTTACAGGGAGAGCTGTAGGCGAGACCTGTAAATCTGTGGAGATCTGGAAAGTGAGTTTTCGGTCATGTATCGTACTTTTTTTTTCAAACTATTCGTCTACTTTTGCATCTAAAGGTCATTATTAAACTTTTTAGTTTAAAAATAAAAAAATCATAAAAAAAAAATAAATTTTTTTAATCAAAATTTTTTATTTTTTTTTTTAAATTAAAAAAAATTAAAAAAAGTTTTAAAACTGTCAACACAAGTCATAGCAAACTTCACTAAAAATGGAACCGGAAAATAAAACATAGACCAGAAAATTATTATTTTCTTCTTCCTTTGTACCCATTTTTGTAAAGTTCCGTACAAAAAATTGTACGAAAAGTATGTACTTTCCGGTCTGTTGAAAAAAAACTACTATAAAAAAAGTTTTAATCTAATACGGTGCAGTAGTTATCGCTTATGACTGGTATACACAATAATTTTTTAACTATCCGGAGGTCAAAACTAATTTAAACT
Source organism: Oxystoma pomonae (assembly GCA_963921995.1). NCBI lineage: Eukaryota > Metazoa > Arthropoda > Insecta > Coleoptera > Brentidae > Oxystoma > Oxystoma pomonae. Next base: position 36,505,660 of record OY998164.1, read on the forward strand.
TCTGGCGATCGCGAGCAGTGCAAAGAATCGAGAATAAGCTTTTCTACTTGAATATATTTTAATAATTTAACGACCTTTCACCAGTTTATTAAACCGCGGCTTTCGCTAAATTCTGAAGGGATAAAAGAAAAATAGTTTTGGTAAAACGGATTATTCTAAACTAACTATAACAGGAATTTTACTGGTATTTTAGTTGTACAGAAAGTAGCACATTGTAATAGGGCGGCTGTGTTTTAGAACAGCAGTGGCCTCGGCACTGCCACTTTAAAAAATGTTTATGCTGCTTCCTGGTATGTTCTTTTTTCTCTAGTTACAAATAAATGCTATAGAAAGAGACGGCTGACCAAAATTTGCGTGGCAAACATGCCACTTGCAAGCATAAATTTGTGTCGAGTGATCCCACGTCGAACGCAGTTCGTATTATTGAGCAGTGATCGCTCATTTCATTCTATCAATCAGAATCAGAATCACAATCAGAATTATAATCGTAATCATATTCAGAATCAGAATCATAATAAGAATCAGAATCAGAATCAAAATGAGAATCATAATCAAAATCAGAATCAGAATCAGAATTAAAATCAAAATCAGAATCAGAATCAGAATCAGAATCAGAATCAGAATCAGAATCAGAATCAGAATCAGAATCAGAATCAGAATCAGAATCAGAATCAGAATCAGAATCAGAATCAGAATCAGAATCAGAATCAGAATCAGAATCAGAATCAGAATCAGAATCAGAATCAGAATCAGAATCAGAATCAGAATCAGAATCAGAATCAGAATCAGAATCAGAATCAGAATCAGAATCAGAATCAGAATCAGAATCAGAATCAGAATCAGAATCAGAATCAGAATCAGAATCAGAATCAGAATCAAAATCAGAATAAGAATCAGAATCAGAATCAGAATCAAAATCAGAATCAGAATCAGAATCAGAATCAGAATCAGAATCAGAACCAGAATCAGAATCAGAATCAGAATCAGAATCAGAATCAGAATCAGAATCAGAATCAGAATCAGAATCAGAATCAGAATCAGAATCAGAATCAGAATCAGAATCATAATCATAATCATAATCAGAATCAGAATCAGAATCAGAATCAGAATGAGAATCAGAATTAGAATCAGAATCAAAATCGGAACCAGGATCAGATTCAGAATTAGAATAAGAATAAAAATCATAATCAGAATCCCAATCAACATCAGAATCAGAATATCTTTATTAGAATTGCTTCTTGGGTTCAATAGTGTCAAGTAATTAGAAAATATAAAAGTTTTTTATCCTAAAAAGTAATAGTAATATAAAAAAAATTGTTAGCTTAAGATTAAGCAACTACAAAAATAAAATAGTGAGTATGAAAAGTTAATTTGTTTGTTTTAAAACTAACTTTAAGAATTAAGTGTTCGCGGTCCCCGAGTCCAAAGCCGGGGATCGATCCTATTTCTCAGTCACGCATGCGCGTAAATTGTATCTTTTTCGATCCAAAATTAAGAAGAGGTTCTAAGACAAGCCATGTTTTTTTGGAGGTTGAGATCATTCCCCAGGATTGATCCCTTCTCTTGATGGATCGTTCTTTCTCCTATAAAATTCAAGAATTATTAGACCTCAGCAAACCGAACAAAATTCTAAGTTAAGGTAAGCAATAAGGACTTATCAGTACATAAAGTCGGCATAGCCTGTTGTTAATAAAGACGGCACTATTTTTGACAATTCCGCACGAAGTTTAAAGGGATTCTGACATTGTGTCAACTTTAAGAATGGCTCAATATGAGCATGTTTAGATGTATTTACATGAGAAAAATGTGAGAAACTTTTCAACCTTCGTGCGGAACTGTCAGATATAGTGCCGAGTCAGGCTATGGCGACTTTCCCTAATAAAGAACGGCATTAACTTTAATTTGTCAACTTTAAAAATGACATAATATGAGATTAGATGACATGTTTACATGACAAAAATGTCAGAAACCTTTCAATCTTCGTGAGTCAGGCTTTGCCGACTGTATGTACCGATAAGTCTGTATTAAGTAACAAAATAAACCAGTTATAGCATTTAAGTTATGTTATGTTATGTTATGGCGCTAAAACAATAATAGTTATTTATGGTATTAGTGTGTTATATTGAAAATAAGTCACGCGAGAAAGATTTATACCACGAGAATGTCAGACCTCGTTGTATAAATTTTCAAGTGACTTAGAAAACATAACATGCGAGGGGCATACAATGTTTTATCCAACAAGTGGAGGAAATCTTTTTTTTATGAGATAATAATTAATAAGCTTTGTGATCGAATCAAAGCTACTTGCGTCTCAGTACACTATAAATGTCGGAATTTCTTGACAGTGACTTTTTTACATTTTGCTCAAAGTAGGTTGTTTGCTTGGTTACCACAGTCATGATACATTGTTGGCAAATGTTTAAGTTTTCCCTGCAGAAAAGAGAAGCTTTTTTGAAGAAAAAAACGTATAGAAAATGGAGAAAACCGATGAAAATTACTTACCTGAATCGGTGCATAACAAAATAGAAATTGCAGAAAAAATACAAGGTTCTAATGCGTCGACGTCTTCCAGCACTATCAGCAGCTGTACCGATCTGGGAACGTCTGGTTCCAATGAACCAACGAATTTTACAATGACTTCAAATTCGAATAAATCGTTAGTGTTTCCCTTTAATTCAACTTCAAATTTTTTAAATTGATCTTAATGCGTTTTTTGGAGGTAGATATACACCTTCGTTTGAAATAACTTACTAAAACAAAAACAGTTATAGGCTAAAACCCTGTTGCCACCTACGACTTTTTCCTGCGTAGCCGCGCATGCGTCACATGACTGTCAAAACATTTCATATTGATATCATGTGATGTGTGAGTGGGCACTCACGAAAAAGTCGTAGGTGGAAACAGAGAATGTAACAAATGGTTGATGAAGTTTTTAGTGCCAACTTTTGTTGTTCGGGCAGTATTTAAGAAACTATTAAGCTTCGTGATATTTGGAATGACATTCCCTAAAATCTATTTTAGCAAAATCCCAAGGCCATAAATTAAAGTGGTTATATCTGGCTTGAGTTGTTCGGATACTCGTTTCCGATGAGCAATCATCACCTTTCGAATAACTGTATAGGTATTGTGTTAACAATGCTTACCTATCCTAATGAACCTCGCAGGAGATTTATCCGAAGTATACATTGTGTATGCATGGCCTCTATTATTATTGTTAGCTTCATCGTTTTGTAACCTCTGCAGTATTGTTGCCTTTTAGAACGTTATCAGGAATCGGCAGGTAATTACCTTGTCGTGAATCTATACAGGGCAGTGTCATGGAAAATTTATTTTACATTGGGCCAGGTACAGTGGGAAGCAAGGAAGAGGGAGACACCGAACCATCGCCATAGCTAAACCATTTATTTTTGCCTTGCTTCTGGGACAACATGTATTTGAGGGTAATTTGTAATAAACGAGTTTTTCATAACTTCAAGTTTGTTTCCACATTTTCGCGAAAAAGCCCGACTACGCAGAAGGAGGGCATTTTCTTAAAATATGAAAAAAAATTGGTGCTAGAAAGCACGGATAGTCCACCATACAATCAATTATTTTATGTTGAAAGGAAATGAAAATATCTCGAAAACTGTAGCTTTGAAAGATGTGAACAAAATTTTTGGGTAATATTTACGAAAACCAAAATCCGTTTTTTCAAATAACTAGGAAACTAAAGCTCCACGAATTTTACTTATTAACAAAATTTATAGTCCCTAGTCATGAAAACACCACCCTACCCAAAAGTTAATCAGTTCATGGTCAGCCGATAGAGAATTTTTGAAACAAAAATCGATTAAGGCGTTCTTGATTTATCGTGTATACAGACAGAAAACAGACCGACAGACCGATAGAAAACTTTTTTTTTTGTCGATTAAGGTATTTTGGAACCTAAGTAACTCATTTTTGATAAAATTAAGAGAAGTCAAAATTTTACGATTTTAGTAGTCCCCCATACCATATTGGTACGGTGGACTAATAACGAATGCAATTTGCAATAAAAATACATTAAATACAATATTTATCTGTTTCATTTTGATTTACGAACTTAATTTATTTCAATATTTCTTGAATCAAAGAAACATCAGCCAAAATGCAAAGAATTATTGGTTGTACTGTTGTACTAGTTTCCTCAAAATTTTTTAAATTTTTTAACAAACAATAACAGAAAAATTGCGCACCTCTTATGATGGGAGCTTTCCCAAGTAACAAAATCAGTCACTACATGGTGGCCGTCTCCACGCCCCGAATAGAGTTGTGGCATCAAATCACGGCGACGGTTTTACTGCTACTATATACTCCGAGGTATTCACCGTTTTTGGAAATGCATGAAAAAGTGAAATAAAATTTGAATAGATCTTTTTTTTCTGTTTCCAAAAATACTCAACACGTTACCTTTTTCTCTAACGGTTTTTAAATAAAATAACAAAAACTTCTAAATAAGAGCAATGATTTAGACAAAAAATCACCTAATATCTGTTGTCTTGTTTAACTCATTGGTCTTATGGAGATGATTTTTCCATTTTATTTAAAATCCGTTAGAGAAAAAAGTAACATAAAGGAAACAGAAGGAAAAGCTCTATTTAAATTTTCCAAAATATGCAGGGTATCTCATTTAAAAAAAGTATCGTCGCTGCCCTAGCTCCGCCTCCTTAATAGCGAGTGCGATGATTAGCATACAAAAAGGTACTTTTTTGTAAACAATTTAATTATGTGATATTTTACTTTCCTGTTTTTTTTGGTTTTGGAGATTAGATTAGATTTAGGGTGGACTAAAACTTTTGGGACACCCTATACAACTACATCGCGACAGTAATGATTATTCTCGATATAGGAGTTCTCTCCTCGCGGGTAGTAAACTGGCACGTTATCCTGACGTCCTGTTTACCACATAAAGTAGTGTTTCGGACTTTATAGGTTTTCTCTTTCCTATATTATTATTTAAAAATATGTTGATCTTTTTCTAAACTGTATCAGGACATACACCATAAAATATGTGAAGACATGACAGAAAACAAAAATATAACCTACACCTAATAATTACCATTTTATTAAGCATTTTTCTGAATAGTACAAGCGTTCGTAGTAAAAATTATGAGGGTAATGATAGGAATACGAATTGGACAATCCTGTACCATAAAATTGTGGATAAGGACTGAGCACACCAATCCAAAGGTGGGCAATTTTAGAGGTCACGTGATGGATTTTTTTCACCATTTTCACATATATGATGCAGTAGTACCACCAGACCAAAAATCACCTGGTCTGCCGGATGTCAGTCATGGATAAGGGTTCGGTACACCACTCTAAAAGTGGGCATTCTTAGAGTGGTGTGCTGAACCCTTATCCATGAATGAGGTTCGACACACCAGTTGATTTTTGGTCTGGGGGTACTACTACATCATATATGCGAAAATGGTGGGGGTACTACTAAAATTTCCCACCTTTGGATTGGTGTGTTGAGCCCTTATTTACAATTTTGAGGTACAGGATTGTCCATTTCGTATTCAGGACGAGAAAATGCACATATTATCAAAAAATGGCAAGGTTACCTATCCATCATAATTTATACCTTGAACTCTTGCTCTAGAAGTCACAACATCTTAAATTTATAAACGCATAGCACTGTACTGATTAAAAGTGCTGATTTTTTATTAAAAAAAAACACGCGCTCCCCAGTTTTGACATAGTTTTATCTAAAATGTTGAAAAAAAATCGGAATTATTTGAGTTTAGGATTCCAAATTAAATATCTTTCCAGTTTTAATATGTTTTATTGGCTAAATATTAATATTTTTACTTTTATTGCTACATGCAACTACTATAGTCAGTATATAATGATTTATTTTAAATTTTAATTTGAATTCCATGTTTAATAAAAGTAAATAACATGGCGGCGTCGCGCATCCAGTTGACGGTGCATTGATTTACAATGTCAGTAAAGTAGCTGTAACTCATGGAAACGTTTTTACACTATATCCACTTTTATTTGTAGACTCCATAATTTTAGTTTTGTATTGAGAAGTGGCTACTGAATTGCAACCAAATTAATATCAGTAGAGTCGTTACCTCGTAAAAGTAATATTAAAGAAATTAAAGGTGACAACTATGAAGTAAGCCTCGGACTGTAGCGTTTTTTCGTACTTCTAGTAATGGTGTATAGTTATATAGCGGAATATATTAGTTTCGCGTATAACTTTATATTTTTAGGACACTTTTTAACCATAATAGCGACTACACTAAGTGACAATAATGAAACTTTTCCTATAAATATTTTTTGTAGGAAATATTACTACCTTTTTAACACATTTTTGGTGGCAATGACAATAGCACCAGTGAAATTGACTATAATTGTTGCTTGGGTTATTACCAACACCGTACTCAACTAAAAAGCCACTGCACTCGATTTGACGTCATCAATATGGCGTCGAAGTTTGGCTAACGTTTCCAATTGATTTGTTTTGATGTGTTATTGAGTTTCTTTAGTTTTTTCAGTAAATTGTGAAAAGTGGATTAAAAATGTTAAAAAAGATAATAAACTAGTAAAAGCGTTACACCGTTGCAGTGCTGCGTGCCAAGGTGTCGCAGTAATTACGATGGGCGGCCAAGGGTTTCCATTTTTGACTTCCCATCAGACGCCAATTTATCCAAAAAATGGGTGTATGCTATAAGAAGGAAGGTATTTGGAGTCACAAAGAATTGCAGGGTAAGATTTGCAACAATTTATCCGTTTATAAGACATAATCTACTGTTTTCTTTCTTTTTGTTTTGTTTTGTTTAATGTCTATTTATACTCATGTTTATTAGAGCGGTTTTTTTAACCGCGTTTTTGTAGGGTTGAGTTTTAATTTTCTGATTATCTTGTCTGAAAATGCCTTGAAAAATTAATATGGCTAAAAACCATATGAAAAAAGCGAAAATGTTTTTTATTTATATAAAATAATAAAGTTGGTAACCTATAAGAATGTTGAATTATAAAGTCATTCCTTATAGAAGCAGCAATTCGTTAAACCAATTTTTTATCTGAACCTTATTTCTTCCAACCCATTCAATAACAAATTCGAAATTTATAAGACCTGTTTTTGATCAAACCCGGAATTCGTAAAACCCGTAATTCATCAGAAATTTTTGCTAAATTAATTGCGCGTTCACCAATACCACATGAACCGGAGGGGTACACGCAGGTGGCGCAGCGGCGCGGCATTTTGATGCATTTGTCGCTGTTACGCGCGCATACTTACAGGTTGTGTTTAATAGTTTGTGTATAGATGTTACTTGCATTCACCCGTCTTGCATTTGTGTGTTATTGGCGATTGCGCAATCAATTTAGCAAAAATTTTGTGATAAATTACGGGTTTTACGAATTCCGGGTTTGATATTGAATGAGTTTGCTCTAAAATATTTTTTTATATATGAAATATAATTTGGTAAAATTTTATATAATGTGAATATAAAATGAAATTGAGCGTTCAACCTATTTTTATACCGCTACTGGAGATGTTCTTGATATCCCATTAAAAATAACTCGACCGGTAATCATGGTTTACTTTATTATACACCACATAAGTAATAACCAAGGAGCGAAGTAAAGTAAAAATTCAATCCTAGGGATTCAAAGATTCATTTTATATCTTAAAAACAGAGATTAAAAAGTACCTTTTTAATTCCTAAAGTGCAGAAGATATATATATTTTTTAAATAATTATATTTATGCATCAGTTGTTACATTCAGTTTGTGTGTGATAAAACATAAAAGGGTAAGAATTAATATATTTTAAAACATTTGATTTTTTACTGTTACTATTTTTATTTACTTTACTGTAAATCATATCAGTCAACCTAGGCGGCCATCTTGAAATGAGTTCATTGGCTTTTGAGTTAAGAAGGTGTTGCTTATTACATAAAGGAAATATTCGTTAACAGAAATCAAATTTTTCAACAAAAATAGAAAATTCTTTAAAATTAATTTTTTTCAGTTTTTTTTTCTTCATTCATGGCTTTTAGTCGCCATAAAACGTATCTTAAATGACGCCAGTTGCCCATAAAAATGGGTATCTGTCAGTGGCTGTTGTGAGTTCGAGTTTTTGTTTTTTCCATTTTTGTGAAGGTTTAAGCTCACGACTGTGCTTTTTTTTACTCGCGTCTCTAAATCACTTACTGCGTTTAACCATTCATGCCGTTAGTTGTAATATCGCTTTATTTTAAATAACTGAGATCCAATTTTCCAATTTATTTTTTTATGGGGTTTTAGTTTGCAGCATAATATTTATCACTTTATGACACTTATTTCCAAACTCCTATATCAACGTTTTTCTTTTATTCTGTTTTGACAATGGGAGCCTGTGTTTGTACAACACCAGAAATGCCATCATAAAAACTGCCTAGAAAAGCGAAAATCTTGACGGAATATTAGGAAAGCCGGAAAAACCGCCGGCGTGGCAAATTTGTAATCTTCTTCCGAAATATTTCCCAGAAAAGCCGGAGAAAAAACTTAATGTGAGGCGTCTTCCAAATGGATATCTAAAAATTGGAAAATGTTATAGACTTAAAAAAATAAAGACGAAGCAATATATGTATCACTTAATTCAAATATTCAACTTTTTAGGATTTAGGACGAAAAAATAATTAAATGTGAGAAAAACACTTTGCTTTAGCATGCATGGAGAGGCAGAAATGTAGATATCTGTAATTTATATGCTATCAAATAGACTGTAGTCTTTTATGCTCTTTTCGGATAAAAAGTAAAAATTAAAAATCCGCGGTTTATCAGTAAGCGTGCAATTTTATTGTAATATATATTATTATTAAAAATTATTATTTAATTATATTAGTATTTCTAAAATTTTATATGTTTTTTTTTAGAAGGTAACACGCGAGTAAGTAAAATTTTGTCATAAGTGGCGGTGGCGGCTTTTTTTAAAGAATACATGCGTAAAGTGTCTTGACCTCCTTGCCACCTTGACCGGAGAAAGCAGAGCGTGTCAAATTTCATCGCGTGCGGTAAAGTACCACTTTTCGCACTTGTTATTTTATTCTAAAATAAAAAAAAAATAAAAATCTAGAGTGGTTGGTAGATAAAATTTATAGTAGCGTGTGCGGTAAGGCTTATTACAGTACTCGTGTTAAACATAGATATACATAAACTCTTCTAACGTTAATTGCAAAACGTTAAATTTTTATGGTGGGATTTACGAAAAGGGTTTAGTCTATTTTATAACGGTCCTAAGTTTAGGTGAAATTTTTGGTTTTAAGCATTTTAAACCAACCCTCCTTGAGTTTTCAACATGGTTTGGTTTATAAGAAGAATCTTAATACATTTTTTTTATTGAATAATCATCCTAACACAATCTTTTGTTTGATTTAAGAAGAAAGTTTCAATTTAGAAGAAAAGGAAATAAAGAATTTAAACCCACGCGGGGTTTAAATAGTAAACACTCTGCAGAAGAAATTAAAATTGGGATTATATGCCACTGTAACTAAAACTTACGAAAGTTAATTAATTTTTCCAGGTAATACTTCATGTCACACAACGATTTAGAGGGGTAATATAATAAAATAAAGAGTAGATTAATTTTGTAATTGTAAAATATTAGCTGCATTCAAATCACAAACAGCGAGTTCGGATCTGTTACCTCTGCTTGTACCTTGTCTTGCACCAACCTCTACTGATGAAAGCTACAGCTTTGAAATGAGTGGGGTTGAGTAAGGAAAGTTTTCTTGACTGAGCTTTTAGATAACCTCAATGGTTTGGTATATGTTTCGTGCATAATCAGTGATCTTTACTTGTTTTTGTTTTGCCTCGTAGTGCCCTCATAAATATTTTTTTTTGTGAAAACGAGTTCAAATATGGCGTTTTTCTGGACAAAATTGTAGATGTTTAATTGGTTAATGAACACATTGGAATATAAGGTAAATTAATCCTTGTAAAAAATAAATTATAAACAAACTTATTACCAATTGCCACTAAACAATTTCTAGGGGCTATAAATATAAACCACTTCCTAGAGGTGGTCTAAAGAATCCCGAACTTTATAACCTCAAAAACAGATAACGAAGCTATTGTGTGGCAAATTTTTGGCGTATTCACCATTTTCGATTTTAAATCTGTTAAAAAAATTAGTTTTAGGGCATTTTCTCCTAAAATGTGGTGTATTTCGAGAAAAAAAGCAGTTTTCCAGTGATATTTTGCAATAACAATACAAAATAATCCAAAACTTTGAATCTTTTCTGTATGGTTAACTGTTTTTTGAAAATTGGTTTTAAAATTTAGTAGTTAAATATTTAGACCTGTGGAGGATACTATTTTAGATCTTAGTAAATCTCACTGTTTATGTTTAAAAATACACGTTCTCATTTATGATTTTGAAAATTACACCTAATAAATTTTTCCTAAATAGCTATTCAAACGAATATGACTTTATTTATTTTCTTCATAAAATAACTAATTTTACAATAAAATTGCCGCCCCTAAAATTTGCCGTTCCGGGGATAGACCCGGCTTGCCCGCGCCAACACCGCCCCTTCCTCGACCTGGTCTACGTCCTCGTTGTGGGATTATAATGAAGCTCATACCGCATATTTCATATTTTTTAAAATTTTATTTTGCTTTAATTAGAACACATAATAAAAAACGTTACATTACTAGTGTTTGCTAATAGTAACGGCAATATCCTACAAGAGATTTTTCAAAAAACATTAATAATGTTTTAAAAATCGTTTTTGTGAATCTTCATCACTTCTAAGCTCGTTCAATACTTTTTTAAAGATTTGTGATGACAATGATCTTCAATGTTCGGTTAATTTATCCAAAATTTTAGTCAAAAATGATATTACTCTACTCAAAGAGCACGTTTACCATAAAAATGCAGTGTAGCAGTTCATTTTCTCTGCCCGAAAAAAGTTGAGCATCAACTCACATTGGCAAGGCCACTTTTGATCTAATTTCGTGCTCGACGATGCACGTGGGAAAGGCCGACGTGTATTATATTAAGGGCACTAAACCTTAAATGGGGTAGGTCTACTTATAGGTTAACAACCTAGGTTAATAGTCTACTCGGCAAAAAATTTATTCATTTTTACACAAAATCAACTTTTATGAAATGAAAAATTGAGCTCTATCATCCTTTCAGAATACTAAAATATAGGGTGGGCTTTAAAACCTTGGACTGTTTTAATTTTCTAGAAACTCTTTTGTTCCTTTACCGATTTTTATAAACTTTATTATTTAATGTCCAAATTCAAGATAGTGGAAAAAAGAACTTCAAAAAGAGAGCTGAAACTTTTCTTGACCACCATGTAATTTTTTGTTATAAAAATAGGAAAGCGTCTGTTATTTCCCGTTTAATAAGTTACCAGTTATAAAATTAGTTTCATTTATACAATAGTTACGTAAGCTCAAAGTTCCTTCTATATAGACCCAATTCTGAATATACCCAAAAATATTGTTTTTATATATAGTTTTCTTATATTTTATCAGATTTTTGCAGATATACCTTTTTTAAATAAGGAAAAAGAACGGAATTTACTATTTTTTCACCAAAAATGTCAAAAATATAAAATTACTGAGTAAATTATATTTTTACTCAATCAAGTTTGGTCTGAAAATAAAAATCGGTAAAAGAACAAAAAAGTTTCTATAAAATGACCTAATCAGATTATATAAACAGAAAGTGACCTTATCCTTTTTTAATGCAAAGCAAGTTAGTGTGCATAACTAATAAAAATTTTGATGGCACTTTAGTTTTTCTTTTTCCCTTGAGACAATGAGCTTCGGGCTTCTTAGCTCCAACACCCAAATCCTGTATAAAAAATAAAATATAGCGAAATTATCTAAGACCCTCCTTCTTTGAGTGGTACGGTTTTTTATTATTTAAAAAGAAAAAAATTTCTTCTCTTGAGCTATAAAAAGGTATACGTAAAAACAAAAATCAACTAAGTTGTATTCTTGTATTCCTTTAAAAAAAAGGTATTCGTTGATTCCTGAAAAATAAGATTAGGGTCACTACGTACCAAGATGCTCAGAGATAAAAGAAGATGGTTAGTATTCTAAATAAAAAGAACATTTTAAATAAATTACAATTTGGTTTTGGGGATAACTTGAGCATGGAAGATGCTTTGGCCTTGGTAACAAAAAATATTTTTAAAAATTTGGACGAATCTAGTCCTTGTGCTGGATTTTTTCTAGACTTTAAAAAGGCACTTGATACAATAGATGATATCCTGCTGTTAAGAAAACTTTATTGTTTGAGTTTCAGAGGGGTCGTGTATAAATTAAACAAAAACTACCTTACAAATCGAACACAAAAGGTTACAGTAGGTAAAACAGTAAGCTCTCAATATGTCGTAAAGTGTGGTCTACCTCAGGGTAAAGTACTTGGCCCGATATTTTTTCTACTTTACATAAATGCCCTATTGGACCATGACCAGGATTTTCTTTCGGTAGCATTGGCTGATGACGAAGGACTGTTCACAAAAGGATTATCCTGGAAAGAGGTAAAAAATAAAAGCAAACGAGCTCTTAAATGGGTAAAAAACTGGCTTGCCCTAAATGTCCTTACCTTAAAGTGTGATAAAACTAAATGTCTACCTCTTTTTTATCAACGAAAGGACAAATCGTAATTTTAAAAGCCTAATTATACACGAGTGTAATAACGAACAAATTCTCATTGATCTAAAAATATTGAGGTAGTTGACAGCCTTAAGTATTTGGGCTTAACATTGGACAATTTTAAAGAGCACGCTGTCAAACTAGCTTCATAGCCTACAAAAATAAATTTTATGTTCAAAAAACTTCATCCTAAATATCTCAAACCTTAAAACGGTATATCATGCAATATTTGAATCAATACTTTTACGTTACGTTAGTTACGACGCCTCTCCCTCTCTCAACAGTACCTGTGTGCGCCACCTGTCGAATAAGCTGAGAAACAAAAACATTAAAATTGAAAAGTGCAGAATACCGTTAATACCGTAAAAATATAAGGTCACTGTAAAATTATTTTTAAAAGATGTAACGTTCGCAGCAGCACCGCCCCCAATTGGAGCTTCATACTACGTGGCACTAATTTTAAGGCATCAGCAAGCAATCGCTCCGGAGGAGGCTTGTTGCGCAGAACTAAAAAGCAAAAATATTTAAAAAAACAAAATCTCGTGTCCGAAAATAAAAATTAAAGTAACATTCGTGATGCTGATGTCTTAAAATTAGGGCCACGTAGTATGAAGCTCCAATTGGGGGCGGTGCTGCTGCGAACGTTACATCTTTATAAGAGTCATTTTACATTATCAATTTTGATGTTTTTGTTTCTCAGCTTATTCGACAGGTGGCGCACACAGGTACTAGGTCCCCGCGGATTACAAACTTTTTGTTATAAATTCGAGAGGTGTACAGGATTCTGTATTAACGGTATTCTGCACTTTTCAATTTTGATGTTTTTGTTTCTCAGCTTATTCGACAGGTGGCGCACACAGGTACCAGATCCCCGCGGATTACAAACTTTTTGTTTTAAATTCAACTGCTGCCAGGTACAATACTATAACTCCCTGATGATTCCTCATAAGGATGAAACAGGTCTCTAGGTGTCTGGATTTTCCATTAGACATTGGAGGCCTGGTCGTAATGAAGTGAAAAACAAAAACGCTTTTTACTCAGAATTATATTTTACCTTTTAACTGCCCATCAAAAAACGTCGATCAGTCAAAAATAAAAAAATTCGTAAAACATTTATATCATCAATTAATTATGAAAGCCTTAAATCCTGTTTTCTGTAAAGGAAACTATTCAAAAATACCAAAAAACTTAGACAAGCAGTTTATTCAAATTCCTTAAATTCTTATTTAATCAGGTTTTATATTAATTGTAATTATTTTTTAGTGTGGATTTTTTAATAAAATATTTATTTAAAAAAAAAAGCGGTCGCGACTTTTTTTTTGAGGTTTTGGCTTGGTGTATTACAACAAAAGTACTAATTTATATTTAAAAGCAAGGGCGGGTTCTTGAGCGGTTTTGGTCTCAATTTCAAAAAGGGATAATCAGATTTTATGCTGTTTATTTACTTTGAATTTGTTCCCAAAATCAAGCTTAACTGAGCCGCAGATGAAAGTTTTTAAGAAAATTAAATCAATTTTTGCAATATAGACAGAAAATTATTTAAAAATTTTGAACTCTATCACGTAGTTTGAAATGGAGGAATTGTGTCCTTTCTGTCTACGCCATATTATGTACTGCATAACAACAGAACTTCTTACTGATCACCCAGGTAACGTAGGTCACCTTTTTGTAGAGATTTTATGCCAAATGTTTAAATTTTAAAAAACTTTTTATCAGAGTTTTATACGTCTTTGTTCCCTACTTCTTAACTTCGATCTTACACAATTTCATTTCGATGTGGTCATTGAAATGTAAAATTTTCAATAAGGTTTGGCCAACTGTCCCGCATGGGGATTTACTAAATAAGTGAGTTTTCTCCTTGTTGCTCTTTTAGAATGATTCATTTGATTGTAGTATATTTGTGAGTTTCTTATTATATCTGATGTTTTTTTTTCTTAAGTTGTGGGCTATTTGTCCCCCCTTTTCCCCAATATAATGTATCCAGACGCATACAGAAATTGGAACTTCGTGTTCCTTTTAAATATTTCTAACTACAAAATATTTAATTATTTTTTGTCCTTAAAATGTAAGAAGCAATTTTGTTTAATTTTCTTTTTAATATTTTTTTCATGCTCAAGTAGTTCAATTATATATCATATAATAATAAAATATAAAATAAAATAAATATAATAATAAATGCATGTTTCTTTCACGCTTTATAAGGTAGAGCCAAATAAAACTTTATTTTATGAAAAAGTTTAAAAACCCTTGTCTCTCAGTATGAGTCCCCTGTGCGTAATGTATTTGAGAAAAAATGCAATAAAACATGGCTAACAAATAAAGTTCTTTTGTCAATATTGAACATTGGTTATTGTACGAAAGAAATAATTACCTATATCTTTCTAAAATGTAAGTTGAAGAAGCTCTGTGCTTTCAAAGTCAATAGAGTACAAAACATTGGTATGCTAGACAATTTCTTAGTCTCCTGGAAATGGCTTTTTCTAAAATAGTAAAAGGTACTTTACTGAAAGCTGTGCCCTACCGTTTTTTATGCCGACGAAAGGCATTGAACAATTTAATTTTTGCAATAGCATTAGTACTAAAATAGTTGTTTTCACAACTAGTGGCTAAAATAGTGCCTTTTTTTTACAAGCGTTGGTTTAAATAACGAGTGCAGCGAGGTTTTTAAAAACGCGAGTAAAAAAAAGCACAGTTTAGCCGCGAGTTGTTAACACTATTTTTTTAATACCTTTACAAAAAAATCGAAGAAAAACAGGAAAATACTTTTAAAAATCTCGAACGAAGAGCACTTCTCGCAACACACCATCTTTACACTATAAATCAAGGCGGCTGGTAAATGAAATAACAATGGTTTCCATGGCGATGTTCCTTTTACTCGGTGACATTTTAATATTTGACAGATTGATATTTTGACGATTTTTTAAAATGATATTTTCGTAAATACTTGGTGAGAACTGGCGAAAATTAGGCAAGAATAATTAGATTTTTTCTATATTACTATTATCCGCTATTTCTCTTTAATTTTGGGTAAAAAACAGACAGAAATCTTTTTTGCACCCGTGATCACAAAAAAAAAAGTTTTTTGCATCGGTAACCAAAAAAGCCATGATTTAGTTATCTGCTGACAGTTACTAAAATCATGTTTTTGATGAAGGTATAAAAAAAAAGATATTTTAATTTTACGATGACTTTCTCCTTTGACTCTCGGTACCATGGATATTTTATTTTTATTTTGACGGTTTCTGTTTTTGTTTTGCATAAAATGTCACAAATATTTACTCAAATTTAGTTGAATAAAAGCTAGAGCTTATCGCAATACTTTTTTAGTATTTGTAAATCACCCGATACAGGCTATGAGGTCGTTTTTTAATGGAACACCTTATATATTTTACAAAATTTAGATCGCATCTTCCTGATTCCAAAAATATATACATTTTCTTCAACGATCATGGAATTAATAGACAAAAACGTTTCCATAAGAGTAATGTGTTGAACAAAGAACCACCTAAACCATTTTCCTTTCCTAGCAAATTACGGCGAAATATTTTTAATCTGGTATATATAATATAATATTATAAATTTTTGGAATCTTGAATAAATTGTTTATTTTAATTTTAAAAAATATAAAGAGTTTTCCATTTAAGAAAAGCACGTTATCGCCACCCTGCATGAGTCATATAATTTATAAAAAAACTGAAACTGCAAAAGAAATTTTTTAAGCAATAAATTTTTTTTATTTAATTTTCTGTGACAAATACAAAAAATCTTGTGTGCGTTGGGTATCATTCAGAGCAAAGAAAATGAAATAAAATACTTATGTTGTAAACCATTATTTCAAAACAAATTTCTTGAGCAAAAATAATATATTTTTTACCTATTTCTGTAGAACCACCCAAAACACACATTGCAAAATTCAAGGGGTTATTTAATGGAACCAAGTTAAAAGCACAAAAATAAAAAAGTAGTGGAAAAAACTACTAAAATTATACTTTTTGGTAATTTTAGATCCTTTTTTTATGCAAAAAGAAAGAATTTTTCTCGATAAATTCCTCTTAACTTTCATCTAGCTGATGAACTTACTTAGATCTTAAAGCTAGCCAGTGTCCGTACGATAAAGTTCGAGCAGACACACACACAGCTACAAAACAGCTACAAGCGTACAGCTTTGTTTGCTACGGGGTCTTAAGCAAATGAAGACAAATGGCGGCCATTATTACCTTACCGGATTGGGGCATCTGTCACCGAGTTGCGTCCCCCGCTGGTCCCTGGCTCCTTTTATTTTCCCAAACGGCTCCATCACTACGTCTAGAGTGCCTACAAGATGCAAAAATACATGCACTTCAAATTTTTTTTATATATATATAGGGATCGGATTATGATAATTTATTATTTTTGGCGTATATTGCCATTTTTGTTGATGCTTGCGTTTGCTTTAATGCGCAAATAATTGTTTAATTTGAATGTTTGAGAGATAATATCTACATTTTTTTAGAGTGCGTTTAAACACTAAAAAAATAAGGTAGTGGATACGAATCCTCTCATCGAATGTTCGGAGATTTTGTCAAAAGTGCTTCAGGCAACTAATAGTCGTCCGATTTAGGTCTCCAATTGTTCATTTTGTGCAGAAAGCATAAAATTTGGCACACTTATTCTTTAGACAATTCCTTAAAATTTTGGTCGAGAAAATGGACGTCTATTTTTAAAAAAAATTGTAGGTTCGCCATCAAAACAACATTATACTCGAATCCATATAACCTGATAGAGGGGAATTGAAAAAAATGGTTACATTGACGTATTACCTTTAACTTCCTTGAAAAGTGACATTTTATTTTAAAAAAAGTGCATTTTGAGATTTTTTATTTTTGATATTTTTTCATAATTTAGTAAGCCGCTTCAGGTCTCCTGTTGTAATTTCATAATTTAGAAAGAACATCGAAATAACTATTCTAATTGACTTTTTGCTTACAGGGTGATTGGTTTAGTTATACCAGGGCAGTCAAAATAATTTTTTTTAAAAAAGCTACATTATCATCCGTATCTTTTTTAGTTTTTGAGGAAAAAATGTCAAATTTAGTACAATTATTACAATTGGCAAGGTCAACTGATATTCTAAAAATTTCCGATTTTAAATTTGATAAAAGTTCATATTTTTTTTGTAGCTTAAATAAGACATGCATATTTAATAAAATAATAGATTATGTATAGCTAAGCTAAGATATGCAGATTTTTATAAAAATAATTTTAGTTTAATATGGTCATTGGTCGTCTAAATTTTTTTTTGAGTATGTAAAAAAACGTGTTTTTCAACGTTTTCTTCAATTCTTCGTAGAGACCAAAAATTTGGCTGCATATAAACATTAATGACTTCTGGTGAATAAGAAGGCTCCAACAAATATCGGGCCGCCAGTAAAGTTGACCTAACATGTGGTTAGTCGCCCCTAATACTACTCTAATGTACCCTAATGTTTATTTTTTGCGGAAAGCACCACATTTCGTAAGCTTACTTTTTTAACAATTATTTAAGACCGTGGTCAAGAAAATATATGATCGAATGTACAGAAACCAAGTTAGAATTTTTCAAAATGACGGTCTTAAATCGAAAGTTACTTACCAAAAAAAAACTATATTTGAATCTATAGAATTTAATGAACAACTTAACTAGTATTGTCAAATTTCTCTTCATCAAATTCTATAGATTCAAGTATAATTTTTTTTTGATGAGTTACTTTCGATTTAAGAACGTCATTTTGAAGAATTCGCCGCCAACTTGGTTTCTGAACATCCGCTCTTAAATTTTCTTGACCACGATCCTAAAAAATTGTTAAAAATGTAAGCGTGCCATATTTGGTGCTTTTCACAAAAAATTAACAATAGGGTACATTAGAGTACTATTCTGGGTAAAAGCGGCCCGATAGAATTTATAATTTCATATCTAGATCGATTTCTTGGGGCCTTTTAAATCATCAGAAGTCTTCAACGTATATATCCAGCCAAATTTTCGGTCGCTAGGAAGAATTGAAGAAAACGTTGAGAAACCCGTTTTTTTTACATACTCAAAAGAAAATTAGGCGACCAATGACCATATCAAACTGAAATTATTTTTATAAAAATGTACATAATCAATTATTTTATTAAATATGCATGTCTTATTTAAGCTATTAAAAAAATATGAACTTTTATTAAATTTAAAATCGGAAATTTGGGTGCCACGTCGTCCGCAGCGCCACCTATCCAAACATTTTTTAGAATATCTGTTGACCTTAAGAGTTGTAATAATCTTACCAAATTTCACATATTTTCCTCTAAAACTAAAAAAGATACGGATGATAATATAGTTTTTTAAAAAATCTTACTTTGACTGGCATGGTATAACTAAACCAATCACCCTATAAGCAAAAAGTCAATAGGAAAAGGTATTTTGATGTTCTTTCTAAATTATAAAATTTCAACAAAAGACCTATCGCGGCTTAATAAATTATGAAAAATTATCAAAAAAAAAGTCTCAAAATGTATTTTTTTAAAATAAAATATCACTTTTCAAGGACGATAAAGGTCAAACATCAATGTAACCATTTTTTTTTCAATTCCCCTCTATCGAATTTTATGGATTCGAGTATAATCTTGTTTTGATGGCTAACATACAATTTTTTAAAAAAATCGACGTCCATTTTGAAAAAATCGCTGCCATCTTGGCTCCTATATATACGATCATCGATTTCCTCGACCAAAATTTTAAAGAATTGTCTAAAGAATAAGTGTTCCAAATTTCATGCTTTGTGCACAAAATGAACAATTGATTGCTATTTGGGACTTAAGCCGGACGACTATAAGTTTCTACAATAAATAAAATAAGTATAATACTTTGCGTTTTTGAAACCAACCTATCGATTTGTTCGTATCGTGTTTATTCGTATCGCTACAATCGGAAAAAAAAATTGATTGGTTTTTGCTTGTGTATTTTTATGAAAATTTTAATGAAAAAATCTATTAAAACAATTTTGGTAAAAGCATTGATAAAATAAGTTTGTGCTTGGGTTAAAGATTATGTAGACACATTAGACATAGGCAGTTATGGTTATTCACACTACTCTCATTTTCCCGTGATTGGTTTGGTACAGAAAATAAGCCCCAATCCCCTCTATGCACTTAACCAACCTGGTCACATTGTCGTACGGAGAAAATCTTTCTGGGGGGCGGCTTGAGGTCCCTAAGGAAGGGGCTTGAGTAACAGGATTGGATATTTATATGAATATTTTAATCAAAAAATCTATTAAAACAATCTTTCTAAAAGTATTGATAAAATAAGTTTGTGCTTGTGTTGATGATTTTGTAGACACATTAGACATAGGCAATTATTAAAAACCACATTAATGGTGCAGAAAATGTGCCCCACTCCTCCATTTACACTTAATCAACCTTGTCACATTGTCGTACGAAGAAATTTTTTCTGAGGAGGGGGGCTTGAGATCCCTCGGAAAGAGGCTTGAGTAACAGAATTGTTTATTTACCCTTAATTTTTTTTATAAAAATCGCAGGCAAAATGTTTTGATAAAATTACATTATAAAGACCATGTTGACAAGAAATTGTAAAAATGTGTCATAGGGCCGCAGGCGAAAAATTTTGCAATTTAGGATTTTTTGAAGATTTTTGTTAAAAATTAGAGTCCAGGCTTTTGTATTTTATTCTCTATATATTTTATTTCTGCTGTTATTTGATTTTGCCAATGCCAGTCGAATCAACTTTTTGTAAAAAGTCAATTAATTCTTGTATGACTGTAGGCTCTCTATATATACCTCTTAAGGTCCATAGCAGACACATAAAGGTTGACTGACTTTATTGGATACCCCGTTATTTAGCCCAACATAATACAAAAGTCGCTATTACTTTAGTTAATGTGGGATGATCTCATGAAGTTTTTACTGGAGTTGTTTGTCAGTCTGTAGCTTAATGCGACTAAATAATACCTTCAAGGCTTAAGCAACCGGGCAGTCGCTGTTGTTAAAATTAAGTATGCTTTTACCCATTTTATTAATTTGGGTGCTCAAGGTGACATCTGATAAATGTCAAAGAATTTAAGAGCGCTAAATCAAAACATTGGTGTTGAAGATTTTAGAATGGGCTTTAACATGGGCTGTATGTTCAAACCCGATGGCAGCCACTGATACTCATACTTGATACTGAGCATGTTGGTTTTCTCACCCGTCATGGAGTAACATATTTTTATCATTTTAAAAAATCATTTTAAAAATATTAAAATAAAAAAAATTAGAAAGTCAATCAAAATTACTTTCCAAACATAATGAGTAAGAACAAGCTATGTTAAAGGCCTTGGCATCTATACCAAACCACATGAATTAATCTAAACAGCTGATTTTAATAACTTTAAATGAAAATGTACACAAACATTTTTAAGATTTTTTTTTTTGATTAAGGTTTGCGGCGGCAGAAGTATATTTTTTGTTGCGTTTTAGTGGAATAAGGTCAGTCTAACCATATTCCACTAAAACGCACCAAAAAAATTCTAATATTGTTTGGTAAAGAAAAATAATTTATGAAGTTGAAAATTAAGCAAACACAAAAAGGGTTTTGACAATATTATTTTATGGCCTGTCTCAAAATAGCTGCGATTAATGCGTCCCACGAAATTTCAATGAATGGTGGTCTAATGCTCATTCTAAACTATCCAACATCTTTGGTTGGAGCTGAGTATGAGGTATGTTATCGTCAATCGTCGATGACTTTACGAAACGCGCCCCAAGCTACTGATACTGATACACTAAATAAACAATCAAGGCAATATCTATAACCCTTTTACAAAGGTGCGGAGTTTGTTTACAGAAATAATGCTTTTGAAATAAAAATTAAAAGAAAACCCCGACTTACTTGATACTTTGCGTTCATTCGATACTCTTTTTCCTGCAAGCCATTTAGTTTTACAGCACCACTACTTCGTTTCTTTAAAGCTAGTTTCACCCGGCGAGTTTAGTTAATTGAAAGCTGGAGAATTTAAGCTGCACCCTAGTTTGAATTTAAAAGGTAAACAATCCTCTAAAAGGACAATGCAGTTGCTTGTCTTTTAAAATTTAATTTGTAGGGAGTAAAAAGCAATTTGAAATACGTATGGCGAAAATCAATTGTTTTTATAATTTCTTATTCTAATAAGGAATAATAATAGCTATTTATGTATCTAGGTCATAAACGTATTTTATGACTGAGATACATACAATGTTTTATACGCAACCGCATGATTTTTGGAAAAAAAAATATTTTAAAATATTTTTTTTTGGTGTGAAAATTTCTCTAATATTTTGATTGTATGGTTATTTCTGTCATTCTCAATCAAGCACTCTGAGACACAAACAGTTGCCTGTCATTAGCAACCATATCAACAAAGTCATCATTACAAATAATGTTGCGTTTTAGTCGCTATGTGGTTGCTATTTTTACTGTTTTTCTTGTAAAATATTATGGAATTTGGAGAAAAAGTAATCCCTAGAGGTACACTGGAGGGCGATGAAGAGGCGAAGATGAATCTTTTGCCGGCTAAATCAAGAAATCTATACGAAAAAACCTATAAAGATTATGTTTTGTGGTGTACTGGTAAAAACATTCTGGAAAGCAACCTAATCGTAAGAGTGGCTTACTTGCATACTTCAACAAAAAAGTAAAACAACACAGGCCGTCTCCCTATGGAGTTATTATAGTTAGTTATTATTATTATAGTTATTATTTTTTTACTATAAATAATTTCATTGTTGCGTTCGTTTAATAAAAATTATTGAAACAAAAATTCGCTTTTTTTCCTCTACAAATTCAAGAAAAGGGTATTACAAAAATTTATAGAATTACTGCTTTTCATATATAATTAAAAAAGCCCCTAAATTTAACACATGAGGGCCTTAAAATATGTTTTAACGCCCGTGGGCGTTAAAGTACTGTTTTAACGGACAAGGGCGTTAAAGTGCTTTATTATGCCCTAAAATGCGGGCGTTAAAGTGCACTTTAACGCCCCGTTGTCCATAAAGTATTTTAGATTTTTAATTGGTCAGTCAACTACTAGGAGAATTCTATGATGTTCAAATATTAGTTTTTATAACTAAGGACTAAAGCCGTAAGTTTTATTTTTTATACCATTATACAAAATCACAATAGTTCTTTTATCCGATTATAGTAGAGAAATCGAGAGCCTATTTCTCATTTTGTTATTCATGTTTTTGCTTGACAAGCATTTGTTTATGATTCCTTGATATGCTAAAGGAAGAAACAACGTGTCTTATGTGTAAACTTTGTTATAAAAAATTATAAAAAAAACACATAAAACATTATAAAATTTTATGATCTATGTTCACATAAACTTATGATATTTTATAATTTTTGACCAGTGAAAGTGCAACTAACTGCAAATTCGAAAATAAAAAAAAATACGGCACAACTTTAATACTTTAACAGGTTAAAAGACCGTTTACATGATAAGAATATGCGTCTGACCTTCTTGACATATAAAGACATGCAGAAGAGATGCCAGTAATTCCAAGAATAAAACAATAAGAAGGGATATATTTAGTATATCTTCTAGATATGCAAAGTATATAATATACCGTTAATAAAACCATAATTTATTACTTTTAGTGCACATGCAACGAAGTTACGCCAAAAGACATCATAAGATTATTTTCTTTTGAGTACATCCTTAGCACATGCTAAGTATATAAAATTATTGGAACATTATTCTTTACACTGGGTGCTTATTCTAAGATTCCGATCCGAATATTCCCAGAAAACCTTACATAGGATGTTCTAGGGATATCCTATTTAAGATGTACTCCGAGTATACTCATTTAGTTTAATGAATCTGTCTGCCTTTAGAGTAAATTATCATCAATTGTGACTAGATGGCGCTAGTTTAATTTTTCTCTCTATTGTCGATACTATTATTATACATATAGATAGCAAAATTATTTAAACTGTAAACTTAGAAATTACATTATTATTAAGAAGTATTAATGAAAATGATGGTGACAGATCTATACAAGATTATTTGGGAAAATGTCCTCATTAGACAGCCGAGGTTCTGGAAATTTTTGGAATGTTCTTTTTAGATATATTAGAGATGTATATATTTTGCGGACCCAGAACATACCTGGACCAACCCGACAGATCAGATTGTATATGCAAACAACTTACTTGGTTTATAAAGATATCTATAGCACATTCATTTAACGTTAAATATGTAGTAGCGTATACATAAAGAATTTGACAAGGATGTCTGTATAAGAACATTCGGTGGACCTGCCATTTAGAACGTCCCTAGTATATCCTTTTCCTTCTTAGGGATTTTCTATGTGCCCGCTAGGGATGACAAGTTGCTTTATGGGTAGTAATAGTAGTAGAAGTAATATAACATGGATTAATACAGGCACACTAAACTATAACCTAACCTAAACTATAAACTATGAAGACCTATAATATTATAACACACCTTGGGATGCACAAGCTCTACATATCTAATAAAAAATTGTTCTTGTATAAGTACTTATTTGTCACCAGAAGCTGTGAAAGAGATGTTAATTTAATAAATTTCTGACATTGTGTGCAAGATTTCATAAGCAAAAAATATTTTTTTTTGTAATAATACTTACGACTGATGATGTGATTATAGTTTTTAATAAGTTTAGGTGGGTGATTTTCTTTACGGCTTACAATATTTTATAAGATTTCATCAGAATTGAGTAAAAAAATATTGTTTGTAGATATAACTAAGTAAATAAGTTACTATAGTAAGCAAGTATAGTTTTCAGGTTTTTATTAGATTTCTCTGTTTCAAAGGCCTTAGCAATAAAGTAAGTAATATTATAAAAAAATAGTAAATTTATTAAAAAAACTTATAAAATATTATCAAAATGTTAGACTATAAAATGACCTAGAAAAGCATAAACGTATAAAAGCATATAAAAGTTTTTGTGCCTGAAGAATCTATAGGAAGACTTATAAAATCTTAAATTCCCATAAAAAACATGGGTGTAATATCATATCATAATGAGTCTGTTTAATTATAAAATCTCTTAGGAAACGGTTCTTTCATAAACCTATGAAATATTTGAAAATAAAACGCTTGTACTATTAACTTTTATACATATTTATAAGTCTGTCAAAAAACAGATATATGAAACCGCATAAAATCTTACCAAAATAAAAGACATACCTCATAAATTATTGCTTAATTAACTAAACTTTAATAGGCCTAAAATTATACCTCACAAAAGCTTATAAACCTTATAAGAACTGATAAATATCAATGAGTTTTTTAAGAAATTTAATGCGGTTTTTTTTGGCATGGCGAATTTGTTTGTTTGAAATTAGTAGAGTGGGGTAAAAATCCAAAAATTTTGTTTTTGGTCAAATTTTCTTCTTCTTCTATATTAACATTTCGCGCTATTTTGTATCAAAACAGGGTCAAAATGGATTGGAGTAGTTTTTGTTAGTCCTCTAACCATATTTACCAATTTTTTGTATTTTCTTCTTTTAGTGAACTAAACTAAAGAAATAAAGCTAAAAAGTGAAGTTAAAACTGGCTTAAAAAGGTGTAAAGTATAAAAATGCAAAACCTAACTTTAAAAACAAAAATAAATTTAAACGAAACAAATTTTTTAATAAAAAAAAAATCTTTTAAAGTTTCCAACATAAAATATGATTATTGTGTCGGTTGAAACCACGAGATAGTTCGGCAAGTACAAGTTTTGCTTTCGTGCTGAGTTATTCTCCAATCTTAAACAATTCAGAAGGCGAAATTAGTTTTCTGATATGATCTGATCACATAATAAATACACCAAATATTTTTGAATCGTGCGCGGAACTGAATCCGCCAATAAAAATTTCTGTAGCTAAAATTGGTGTTGCTATTTATGCTAGAAAAAGAGTTACAATCCAAATAATCATCAATCTTGGAATTAGTGGAAGATTGGACAATGTGTTATACAGTTCGGAAATTCCTTACAACCTGATGTTACAAGAGGAGGAGGCTGGTATGTCTGTCATTTTTGATAAGGATAAGTACAAAATCAAAACAATGACTTGATTTTAACAGGTAAGCCCTCAAGTGGGTTATATTATGTACACCTGAAAATTTCTTACATAATTGCAAATATTAGTAAACAGCAAGATTATTATAAATTGTGGCACCAACGCCTAGGTCATACAAGCATCGAAAAGTTTTCAAAAATTATGAAATTTAATTTGGTGGACGACATTACTAATATTGCAAATATTAATCCAGAAAATACGTTTTGTGAAGCTTGTATTTATGCTAAACAAACGCGTCTCCCTTTTTCTAGAACTAAAGATAAAAGTTATGTTGAAAGACCGTTATTTATCATACATACTGATGTATGTGGTCCTATTTCACCAACTACTATAAACAATAAAAATTATTTTGTTAATTTTATTGATGAATACACCCATTACACAATCACATACCTGATAACATACAAATCAGAGGTTTTATCTGTTTTTAAAGATTTCGTAGCAAAAAGTGAAGCACATTTTAATTTAAACAGGTCAAAGTGGGGAAGAATATTTAGCAAAAGATTATCAAGAATTTTGTATCGAAAAATGGATATTAATTTTATATCATTGTGGCTCATACACCCCAACAAAATGGTGTAGTGGAGCGAATGAATCGCATCCTTGTTGAAAAAGCACGCAATGTTGGTTACTGCTGACCTCGATAAATCTTTTTGGGGCGAAGCAGCTATTTATATAACAAATTTATTACCCATAAAATTAGTCAGAAAAGGTGATGAAGATAAAATCACTAAGAAAACGAAGTTTTTTGATCAAATTGACAAGAAACTATCTCAGAACGATACAAATTCTTCACAATCTGATAGTATTCTTTTAAAAAAAGTGAAAGATTACAAAATAAACCTATTGTCTCTTACAACGAAAATCAGTACGATGAAATGTATAATTATATTTTAAATCTGGAAACATATACTACAAAACTTCCAAATAGTTTTTCAGATATTAAAAATATGGACGATCGTTGTAAGTGGGAGCAAGCGGTAAAAGAAGAAATCGATTCACGTTTGTTAAATAATACTTGGATTTTAGTAAATAAACCATCAAATAAAAATATAGTACAATGCAAATGGGTATTTAATATAAAAAAAATGATAAGCTAGGCAACCCCAGTAGATATAAAGCTCGTATGGTAGCAAAAGGTTTTAGTCAAAAATACTTATGTGGCTATAATGAAACTTTTGCGCCAGTAGCGAGAATGACTAAATTAAGTTTTATCCTAGCATTTTCAAATCAATATCAATTGCAAGTACACCATATGGATGTCAAAATGGCATTCCTAAATGGAATTCTGAAAGAAGAAATCTATATGACTGTTCCTGAAGGTGTAAAAGCAAAAAAGGGGCAAGTATGTAAATTACTAGAATCTTTGTTTGGTTTAACACAGTATTCTAGATGATGGTATAAAAGATTTGATGAGTTCCTAAAATCAATCGGTTTTAAAAATTCTGCAGTTGATCCATGCATATATATCTTGAAAAAAAATGATATCTTTAAAAATGTCTACATTGTTTTGCATGTAGATGATGTTTTAATTAGTAGTAAAACTACAGACACGTTATTGTAAGTTTGAGACAATGATGTGTTTAAAATTAACTCTGTGTTTCGGACTTACATTGTCTATATTTTATATATACACGACGTTTCGATCAGTACAATCTCTGATCGTCTTCAGGTGCAAACTACAATCAATCCCTAAGGCTACGTACTTGTATACTGTGGAAATCACTCAACCTTGAAGTTTAAGAAGTTGGCTCCGCCCAAGGAGGGGCTTCCAAATATTTGGGATTTCAACACTTGGTTTACAATAAATATCCCCTAATTCTGCCCAATAAAGGCACCTTCAAGGAATTTTCGTTTCTTCCAGTGTGACTCCTTGTGCAAAACCTTTGCTTCTGCCCACTTCATCCGGTGTTGTTTTGACCATGCATGTTCGGCGATTCCTGATTTCGTGGTTTCATCTTTTTGGGTATTCGTCTGATGTTCCTTAAGCCTAACAGATAATGGTCTTTTAGTTTCGCCTATGTATGATTCACCACACTCACAAGGAACTTGGTAAATGCATTCCTTATTTTGTTTGTTCTCCGGTTTTGTTTTACTAAGAAGGCTTGGAATTGTATTACTAGATTTAAAAGCTGTTTTAATATTAAAGTTTTTCGCTATTCTTCGAATTTTCTCTGATACTCCTTTAACGTATGGGATTGTAAGGAATGCATTTGCCTGGTTTTGGTCTTGTAATCTCTTTCCTGTTTGTTTAAATTTAGAAATTGTATCTGTTATAAGTTTCAGGCTGTAACCATTCTGCTGCAGATCCTTCTTAATATTTTTTATTTCGATTTCCAAGTCATGAGAATTGCTACAATTTTGAACAGCTCTGTTATACAAAGTTTTGATTATGCCTCGTTTGGTTAAAACAGAAAAGGGTTTTAAGGTACATACAAGGGACTATAAATTTAAAATTAACAAAAACAAGAAAATAACATTTTTTTTTGATTTACTAGTTGGCTACGCAGACTCTGATTGGGCAAATTGTGAGATTGACAGAAAGAGCACTACTGGTGATTTATTTAAAGCATTTGATTTATGTACAATTTCGTGGAATTCTAAACGTCAGCATACAGTCGCAGCATCTTCGACTGAGGCTGAATATATGGCTGTTTTTGAAAGCGTGCGTGAGGCAAAATGGTTAAAGTCTCTTTTAAAAAAGCATGCATATTGAACTAACAAAGCCAATAGTTTTATATGAAGATAATACAAGCTGTATATCTATAGCAAACAATCCTAAAAATAAAAAAAAAACAAAACATATGGACATAAAGTATCATTATATAAAGGAATAAATACAGTAACAAAATGTAATGTTGAAATATATTTCTACAGGACAACAACAAGCAGACATATTTACAAAAAAATAAAATAAACTACATAAAAGTAGGAAAGATTTTCGTGTTTTAAGTATTTACAGATATCAATTAAATATAATCTTTTATCGATTTCGAAATAATAATTAAAAGATATTGGTATAGTTATAAAAAGTTTTTTTAATCTAAAAAATTAAATTAGATTTTTATTTTTTTTTTCTTTAAAAGAAATGTTTTTTTAAAATATATATAACAGTTGTAATATTTTGGTCCACTTTTGGGGGGTGGGAGTGTTGGAATATTAATTTAATTTATATTCATATACATAGCAAAAAGTAACAAAAATAAATATGTACTTACGACCTTATAATAATCACAGCATGTAAATAAAACATGCGGTACTATATACAGGATCGATTGAATATATATATCGAGTGATGAATAAGTATTTATTTTGTTTAAGAATATAAGATAAGAACTTCCTTTGTCTGAATAATAAATAAAAACAGTCAGTCAGTTATAATAGGATACCTGTGCGTTTCATTACAACAAACCCCAATATTTTAATATTGGTATGTCAAAAAATATTATTTTTGAAGGTTTCTATCCATGTTTTTTTTCTAAAGTTTAGGGTTACCATAACAATGAAGTAATTTGAAACCCCTTTTCCCAAGAACATTGTCTGTGTTGCATTTTATTTTAGTTTTACCAACAATTTACATGACCTTGAGCCCGAATTTCTAATAAATTTTATTTTATTTGGGTACGGTCATGTACACAATAAGGACCACTGACTATATATACATTCCTAAATTTAAAGCTACGAGACTAGGTACAGAAAGTTTGTCTATTTTGTGCTAAACTGTATTTAGAACTTGCCGTAGGCATTCGGATAAAATATAGAGAAAAAGTAATGTGCGACATTTAACTCAACTTTATGAAGTAAAATGCACCGACCACACTTTAAAATATACTTACGATACGCAAATTTCCCCACAGACGGTATCGCTCAATAAATAAAAAACTCTCATTCTGTTCAGCTGGCGCTGTCACGCATTCGTCATAAATTTAAAAGTGTATCTGTATAATTGGTCGAATCGATAGGGATGCGGATGTCGATGATAATTTTAATGTTCACAGCATGTTCATAGTTACGGAAAAACATAGCTAATTTTTAGATTTAACACTAAAACTTAGATTTATATTGTAGTTGTGTATACAAACATTTCTTACTCGTAAATTTTACTGTTTTTTCCCTCCGCAGTGAAAATGCTTGTCGCTAAACGATATTTGACGAGTCATGTCGCGAATAATCGTACTCGTAAACACATTGTTGTACGAGATCTTTAAACATCTTTGATGTAAATTATAGTTTGTTACGCTTCAT
Source organism: Oxystoma pomonae (assembly GCA_963921995.1). Classification (NCBI taxonomy): domain Eukaryota; kingdom Metazoa; phylum Arthropoda; class Insecta; order Coleoptera; family Brentidae; genus Oxystoma; species Oxystoma pomonae. The sequence goes on from OY998164.1 coordinate 36,535,625, forward strand.
AGTCCTCGGGCTTAAGCTTAAAAAAATTTTAATTTACGTTACAAGGCCGGGAATGGTCTATTATAGTAAAAGTCTCTATGTTTACGGAAAAGGCGATGAAGGAGCCGAATCCGGAATGGTATTTAGGGGATTATTTCATAAACGGAAACACAAAAAAAATAAAAAACATGAAAAGATTAATACACTTACTAACCGATTTACTTTAAATAATTTTGGGTTGATTTCTTCCTTCTGCAAAAGCTCCAAAACTATCAAAAACTGTCAGAATGTTGAGATAAACAATTTAATAAAAATGCCGGTTGCTAAATGGCAATTCAACTTTTGTAAAAATAAAAACTTTTACAAACCACAACCATTTGTTTTCCTAGGAGCGTGCGGAAATTTACTTTTCTGCACGATTTTTTGTTTTGAAAGTTGTACTTTTTTGCACGATTTTACTTTCCAACATGATTTTTACTTTTCCGCACGACTTTTAACGCAATTAAATTACTATCTGTGGATAATATTTTTCATTCAGAAAATTCATAGCCTTAAACTTAAAAATTCACATGCAGGCACAGTACTTAAAAAATTCGTGCAGAAAAGTAAGTTTTTCGCACGATTTTTGTATTGTTAAAAATGAAGATATTTAGGAGTAATTAAATGATTTATGCAACTGTTCTATCTTATCTTCTTTTTAAATCTTTGCGTATTAAAAACATTTTTTTGCAAAACTATTGCAAAAATGCCTTTTCTACCCTTAACGGCTAAACTCCTGAACTCCGCTCCGCGTCATTCGTGCAACTGCCGTCGCGTGCGGAAAAGTATTTTCGAACTTGTTAGGTAAATAATTATCACTTGAAGTAAGTCAAAAAAGTATCGGCGGTAATTACACAAGTGCATTAAAATTTGCAGACAGTGACAGTTGGCAAGCACTGACAATAAATAATTTTGCCAACGCAAAATATGTACCTACGGGTAAAAGTATATACTTTGTGTTTGTCACGGTAAAAATAATAAAAATATTCCTAATCTGATACATCAAAAAAAAAAAATACTAGAAAAATGCCGAAAATTAGCTGGGTACTTTACCGTAGTAAAGTAACCTCTGTTTTTCATCTTAAGCGAAAAAGCAAAACAAAAAAATTCTTAATTATTTAGAAATAAATAATACTTTTTAGTCAATACTAATTCTTTACCAATAATTATTTAAGATAAAGTCATACCTATATATACTTATATAAATATATAAGAAAAGGTAAAATACATATTAGAGAGTCATACACTACCAACTTGTTTATTGAAAAGCGATAATTTTAGGTTGCTTTTAAAACAGTTTATGTTCATTTCTTTTAGTTGGTCTAAAAGAGGTTTATAAATTTTAAATATTTTATAAGAGCAAGAAAAAAATTCAGTTTTGTGCTTTGGTATAGGTATTGTGGTTTTTTATTACAAATTATTTTGTGAAAGAGGCAGGAAGAGTGGAGGATTCGCCTTCGTTTCATGTTTAGCCAATTGATCCTGGGGTCACATAATTTATGCGATATATGCTTCCTTCGTCTAATGTCACATATTAAACGAAGACAAGCATTTTGGACAACCTGAATTCTACGTGAATCAATATAATCCAGACAAGGACCGTACACTACGTCTCCATAGCTAAACCTGGACAGAACTAAAGAGTTGCACAAAATCTTTTTCATTTTGAGCGAAAGATATTGCCTTGCTGTCCTTATACAGTTATTTATGTGGTTTCTGGCTTTATTTACTGGATAAATTTTATCATCATCCGCTGTTATAGAAAACTCCTGATCATTAATTTTATCTCGATTTTTCTTTGTACCTAAAATTATAAGATTATTTTTTTTGGAATTTATCGTGAGACAATGTTTCTTTGACCATTGTATGAAGTTTTTTAAATCTTCATTTATGCAAGCAATTGCAAGCTGAAAATCTTTTGGGCTAAAAGAGAAATACAATTGTTGATTCTGAAATATTGCGTTATAAAAAACTGTAAAATTATTTGCGCCAACGACTTTGTATTGTGTTCAATGGAAATTTGCCAAACTAGAAAATTAATTAAGTAGAAAAATATTCAAATTTGCGAAATAAGTAAGATTAGTTTGATAATATATTATGTTTCTATATTTTATTTCAAGAAAAAGAGTAGCAATAATATAATAATAAGATGCTTTAAAGGGTATTGCCCTTTTTAAATGGAAATTTGTGTTCTGTAGAATTGCCTGATTTTTTATATGTTGAAGTACTCGTCCTAAGAAGATTTTTGTTTCATTTCGTCAACTCTCTACCCCTCCCAGAAGTACCCGAAAAGTGACGTCAAAGTCGTCGATTTCGCACTTTATAGCAATTATTGAATTATAGTACTGACCTTATTTGCAAACCGATCAAAATCTAATTTTCTTTTTTGAATTTGCCATAACTACCTTATTAAAAATAAAATTTTAAACTTCAGCATTGCACTGCCTTCTTGGATCCACCATATTAAACTTTTTTATTTTTTATCTAATTTAAACGAAACTCTCTCTAAATTAGAAAACTTTTCCAAGGCACCTAACTGTGACAGAAAACTGACAGATATCAGTCTCCATCGTGCGTCGGCCATATTGAACTTCATTATTTTTTATACAATTTAAACAAAACTTTTGTTGCACATAAACAAGGAAACAGGTACAGAGTGAGCTCAGCAAATGGGCGAACAATGAACTGAAGACGTCCTGGAGGCAAGAGTCAATGTGCAAACAGTCAGTTTAAAAATGGAAAAGAAAAGATCAAAAGATCATGGGTGGCTCTTAGGCAAGACCCGAAATGACATTGAACTGCTGACAGGGATGCTGGCTGGGCACAATCGGCTGAATAAACATCTGACGCAAATAAAAGTAGCAGGAGATCCCGTGTGTCCCGCTTGCGGGCTCGAAGAGGAATCGGCGCAGCACTTGATAGCAGAGTGTGATGCATATGCCAGATCAAGGCAGCTGAAGTGGCGATTTCTCACGAATGGGCCGACATACTGAACTTTATCAAGAAGACAGGGAGGCCTGGAGAGAGAGGTGCAGCGGAAGTAGGGGCATAGGGGTAAGGAACGGGGTATGGCGGAAAAAGCCCATGAAGAGGCCTAATTACCAGGCCCACGGTCCGCCCCTATACTACTACTACTACTGCACATAAAGCATTTTCAACAATATCCAATCTTGATCCAAAATTGACATATGTCAGTAGCCATCTTACAAGGGCCATATTGAACTTCGTTATATTTTGCCCGATTTAAACATAACTTTTTACACATTTTAAAGTTTTCTAATATTACTTTAATAGGACGCAAAATTGACATATGTCAGTAGCCATCTTGCGTCGGCCATATTGAACTTTCTTGGTTTTTGTCCGATGTAAATAAAACTTTTTTGCACCTAGAGCGTTTTTAACAATATCCCATTTTGACCCAAAATTGACAAATGTCAGTAGCCATTTTGCCTCAGCCATATTCAACTTCGTTCGTTTTAGCCCAATTTAAACCAAACTTTCTTGCACAAAAACCGTTTTTAACAATATATAATTTTGACACAAAGTTTGTCAGTAGCCATCTTGCGTCGCCCATATTTAACTTCGTTGTTTTTTGACCGATTTTTATGCAAGAAAGTTTGGTTTAAATGGGACTAAAACCAATGAAGTTGAATATGGTCGACGCAAAATGGCTACTGCTCGGGCTACTGATAAATTGGATATTTTAAAAACCGTAAATCCTTTAGGTGCAAAAAAGTTTTGTTGAAATCGGACATTGAAATTTTTTTATAATTTATAAGAAAGTTTCGTTTCAATCAGATAAGAAATAAAAAAGTTTAATATGGTGGATCCAAGAAGGCAGTGCAATTTTGACGTTTAAGATTTTATTTTTAAAAAGGCAGTTATGGCAAATTCAAAAAAGAAAATTAGATTTTGTTCGGTTTGCAAATCATTCAAAAATTGCTAAAAAGTGCGGCGAAATCGACGACTTTGACGTCACTTTTCGGGTACTTCTGGGAGGGGTAGAGAGTTGGCGCAATAAAACAAAAATCTTCATGGGACGAGTACTTCAACATATATAAAAAAAATCAGGCAATTCTACCGAATACAGATTTTCAATTTTCCGTGTATCTGCCTCACTTTTTTTTGTGTCAGCTTGACATATTTTACAAACCAAAAAAAACAGTCTTTCAAAAACTGTCTGGTGCAATTAAAAAAGAGACAACAAAACATCTTTCATAAAATCGATTATATTTTTGCTACCCAAATATACGCTAGGTAAGGAAATGATGGGTCGGTCATACATTGTGTGGAAATATTCTAATTTGTGGTTAAATGGCAATCGAGAGTATGACAGGTTTTTATTATTACTTATAATGAATATATTTGAACTGGGGCTGTATTCTTGACACCGGTGCCCGTGAGTGTGAACAGACTTCTCGCTTCTCACCTGCTTTGAACCATGTGAAAAGTGAGAGAGGCAAATACTCACCGGTGGCTACTCATCTCACAGGCCGTCAAGAATACGGGCCCCGGAATCCAGTATATTCAGGCTGCAAAAAGTATGATTTGTGATGTTCTTTTTTTTTTTGTTTTGATCAATAAGTGAAAAAGTTGTGATTAACCTCTTGCGTCCCCTTAAACTCAGTGCGGGTATATTTCTTTAATGCAGGGGCCATTTTACCTATTTCCCAGAGAAACTATCCATGCTTTCTCTCTGCAGGTTGTAAACTTTTACCTCGACCAAGACCGTAAACGGAAGCCGATTCTGGGTTACGGCTTGTTAAATTATCGAACGATTCTGTGGCACAGTAAAGTGCTCTTATTTTATTTACGAGATTTGTATATACTTCTCCCGGAAAATGTCGGCTTTTATCGGGAGTGGGGAAAACTGGGGCTAGTTGGCGCAGTTTTAAGTTTTTAACTTTAAAAGTTAAAGAAATATTCAGTAAACCAGTTTTAAAGGAATGCTAATTAGGTAAAGTGGTACCGGTTTTTCTCCAACCATATGGTCGTATAGGATAGTAGTAGTAGTAGGAGTAGTAGTAGTAGTAGTAGTAGTAGTAGTAGTAGTAGTAGTAGTAGTAGTAGTAGTAGTAGTAGTAGTATAGGGGCGGCCCGTGGGCCTGGAAATTAGACCTGTTCATAGGCACTTGCTGCCATATCGCTTTCCTTACCCCTATGATTCTACTTCCGCTGCAATTCTCTCTCTGGACCTCCTTGCCTTCTTTACGAAGTTCAATGTGTTTGCGAGTGCAGCTCTTCTTCTTCTATCGTGGGAAATCTCCACTTCAGCTGCCTTGATCTGGCATATTCGTCGCACTCTGCTACCAAGTGCCGCGGGATCTCCTGCTACTCTTATTTGTGTTGTGTTGTGCTCAGTCAGCATCCCTGTCAGCAATCTAATGTCCCTTCGGGTCTTTCCTAAGAACCATTTAGTTCTGGCTACATTTGGATCATCTAAGAATAGCTTGGACTGTCTGCACTTTGACTCTTGTCTCCAGGACGTCTTCAGTTCATTGTTAGCCCATTTGTTGAGCTCACTCTGTACCTGTTTTCTCGTTATTCCCAGAAGAGATTTCGATCCAATGTTTTGGATTTCGGCCCCTAGTCTGGCAAGTTCGTCCGCTTTCTCGTTCCCTGGTATTCTCTCATGACCTGAGACCCACATCAGCCCTCTTGTCTTGAGCCAGTGTTTGCAGTGCTTCAGAGCAGTCCTCCACCAGATTTCTAACTATTTTGAGAGAGACTTGAGGGCACATAGACAGTTTCCTTTGCCACACATTCCGTTCTGGTATTGTGACATTGTTCTTTTTATCAAACCTCCATCGTTTAGGTGGTGTTTTCACTGGCAGTCTTAGGAGGGGAAACTCTTTCGTCGCCAGTTCCTCGACCGCCAGATGGTCCTCTCTTTCCTCCTTGCCCTTCCATAGTCCCTGATTCCTTAATCGCAGGTGTGTCGCCATCGCCTGCTTCTTGATCCAATTTGGAAGCGAGGGGACATCCAAGATTGTTTGCAGAAGAGCCCTTGTAGGCTTGTGAGCTTTTTGGATATGTTCAGCTTCTCTACAACAGGCCACCAGACCACTGATCCGTATTGAATTCTTGGTCTTATGATGGCCGTGTACATCCAGTGTAAGATTTTCGGGCTAATGCCCCAGGTTTGACCGACCACTAGGCGCAACTGCCACAATGTTACCTGGACTTTAACTGTTATTCTGGCACCATGCTCGCTCCACTTGAGTCCCTTGTCTAGCGTCACCCCCAAATACTTAAGTTGTGATACCAAAGTTAAGGGTCTGCCGTACATTATGGGAGCTCTGAATCCCTTTAGTTTTGTCTTTCTGGTGAATAGGATCATTTCAGTCTTTTCAGGATTCACTGAAAAACCGTTCGGCCTGCACCAGTCTTCTATGATTCTTACCACCCTTTGCATTCTTTTGCAGACTGTCGCTAGAAAGCGGCCGTTTAGTATCCCTACTTTGTCGTCCGCATAGGCTTGTACGTCGAATCCCTGCTTCAGTTGATTCAGTAGATCATTCATATCATATAGGATAAGGACACGATTAATTTATTAAAAAAGCTTTGCACTATTTTATTTTCCATCGACCTGTATGGACAACTAACTACTCCACCGGCGATCCAAAGGCATTTGATTGGGAGGGGGAATAAAGGCCATTTTCGCAACTAATATTAAAAGCGGTTCCCAAGTTATCTGAAACTTTGAGTTTTTTTTATTGTTGTTTGAAGAAATTAGAAATAGAAAATGTTTTATAAAACGTACTTAAATTTCCCAACTGAACCTTCATATTTTCCAACTGCAAGCAACATTGGGGAAGGAGGCTCCCCCCAAGGGATCGTCGGTGGTTCTATCATGTTTGTATAGGGAAAGGGTCCTATCCTATGTTGGGAATATACTACCCAAATATGCTAAATATATAATTTTTAGTAGCTCTTAATGTTTTTTGCAAAAAATAGAAAAAATGAAGTTTATAAACCATGCGATAACTTAACGCGCTCTGAGCTAAGTTGGTTGGATTTTATTCATGATTTTTGTCATTTTTCTTTTAGAAGGCCATATTCAGTGACTCTGGGGAAGGGGAGCGCTTGAGCTTCTAAGCCCCCTCCTGCTTACGCCGCGCCGGTATATTGTGTGAAACGTCAAATATAAAGTTTTTGCATGATTCAGGGAAAAACACAAACTTTCGCATTTATAACATCAGTAGGAAGTAGGATAAGTAACAGAGAAATAAAAAAAGGAGCTTGTTTGGCACACTAAATCTTGGGTCTGATGATGACTTAATAAAGATAAAAGCGCATACGTTTATTTGTCCATCATATACAAAAGTATTTCGTTCGATTCCATTAAGCATTAATTTTTGCCCCTCTCTCTTCATCAATATTATTTTTTACAGGCAGAAGAAAACAAATTAAGATTCAAAAGCACCTACTAAATATTTTTTAAGAAATCTATTAAGGTAGTTCATAGTTCCACTCGTAAAGTCTGTAAAAGCTCTCAAAATTTTAATTTTATACTAGAGCAACTGCGCGTCTTATCCTCTTTATATTAGTAAGCGGCATGCCTCATAAAGTACCCGTAATACATATATAAAAATTGGCACTGAGATATTATAGTCAAAAACATAATGGTTAACTGGAGAATTTAGCACAAATCAAACGTAGTAGGTACTAAAAGCTTCTTTTTTTTCTGTCAGTGAACATAGCTCAGGAAATGTCGAAGTGAATTTCAAAACGGGTCAGGTGATATCCATACTTTTTAAAGTCAAGTAAGTATTGGCTGAACTTTCAATGGAAGGCACATTTTGTAAAAACTAAAGGCTGGTTTATGTTTAAATTCCTTTTCCTTTTCTATATCTTTGCTGTAACATTACTCTTTTCTTTTTCCTTAAGTAAAAAGCTGGTTCATGCTAAAATTCCTTTTCCTTAACTTTAGTCATTAAGGTAATACTAATGACTGGTGCACTCGCGATTTTGGCTTTTTCTTTACAAAATTTGGAGTTCTTTTTGTCCTAAAAATGTAGAAACTCTTTCAAAAAATTTATTAAATGATCAATATCCGTTTCTGTAATAACTATTGCTTCAAATAATTTTAAAAAACTATAAATTTTTTGAGGTTAAAGAAACATCAACAAATATTTTGCCGCTCTCACTTGCGTAACACGATTTTTCCACTTCTTTTTCCGTAAAAGTTAAATATTAGTCAGAAAACGAGCAAGCATGAAACCCTTAATCTAAATACATGAGATTTAAGGCTGGTTCATGGTTAAATTCCTTTTTCTTTTCTGTAACTTTTGCTGTAACTTTACCTTTTTCTTTTTCCTTAAGTAAAAGGCTTGTTCATTCTAAAATTCTTTTTCTTTAACTTTAGTCATTAAGGTTGATACTAATGACAGGTGCACTCGCGATTTTGGTTTTTTGTTTACAAAATTTGGATTTCTTTTTATCCTACAAATGAGGAAACTCTTTCACACAATCTATTAAACGATTAATATCCGTTTCTATAATAACTATTGCTTCAAATAATTAAAAAGGAAAAACAATCAATTTTGAGGTTAAAAAAACATCAACAAATATGTTGCCGCTCTCACTTGCGTAACGCGATTTTTCTACTTCTTTTTCCGTAAAAGTTAAATATTAGCCAACTTTCCAGGTCATTCTTTAAGGCTCAAAGAAAAATATACAGAAAAGGAACAAGCATGAACAGCTTAATCTAAATACATGAGATTTAAGGCTGGTTCATAGTTAAATTCCTTTTCTTTTTTCGTAACTTTTGCTGTAACTTTACACTTTTCTTTTTCCTTAAGTAAAAAGCTGGTCCATAATAAAATTTCTTTTCCTTAACTTAGTCATTAAGGTTCACACTAATGACAGGTGCAATCGCGATTTTGGCATTTTTTTCACAAAATTTGGAGTTCTTTTTGTCCTCTAAATATGGAAACTCTTTGACCAAAGCTGTTACATGATCAATATACGTTTCTGTGATAACTATTGCTTTAAATAATTAAAAAGAAAAACAATCAATTTTGGGGTTAAAAAATCATCAACTAATATTTTGCCGCCCGCATTTGCGCAACGCGATTTTTCCGTTTCTTTTTTCGTAAAAGTTAAATATTAGCTAACTTTCAAGGTCATTCTTTAAGGCTTAAGGAAAAATATAGAGAAAAAGAATAAGCATGAACACCCTAATCTGAATACATAAGATTTAATAATTTTTAAAAGAAAACGTTACAGCAAAAGTTACAGAACAGAAAAAGGAATTTAACCATGGACCAGCCTTTAATAATTGCTAAAGGAAAAAGTTAGAGCAAAAGTTACAGAAAAGGAAAAGGAATTTAACCATGAACCAGCCTTAAGATACGACTCGGAGCAGTTTTTTTATTTTTTTCCGAATAATATTTGGATCGGAGGCTTTAAAACAAAATTATAGGTTATTTAGCAAAAAATCAAAAAAGTGCTCCAAACCGTGTCTTAGTTTTTACAAAATGTGCTTTCTGTTTAAAGTTCAGCCAATTCTGATGTTTATTTGACTTCAAAAAGTATGAATAAGGTCACTGGAAGAAACGGTATAAAAGAAAATAATTTATTTTCAGAATTTTTGGATTTTTAACTTGTTTTGTTCTTGTTTAAATGTCTTTTAACGGTGAAGTCCAAAAAACATACCTACTATTCATTTTTTGAAATGTTTGTTAAAAACTGTAACAGTGGATTTACTAAGATCTAAAATAGTACCCCCCACAGGTCTAAATATTTACATTTATGAAGTGTACTAAATTTTAAAACCACTTTTCAAAAAACACTCACCTATACAGAAAAGACATAAAGTTACTGATTATTTTCTATTGTTATTTATAAATACCACTAAAAAAATGCATTTTTTGTCAAAATATACCATATTTTAGAAGAAAATGCCCTAAAACTAATTTTTTTTGACAGGTTTATCATATTTTTAATTTTTCACATAATAGCTTCATTATCTGCGTTTAACGTTATAAAGTTGGTGACTTTTTAGACCACCCCTGGGGGATGGTTTAAATTTATAGCACCCAGAAAAGATTGCTTTGTGGCAATTGGTAATAAGTTCGTTCATAATTTCCCTTTTAACCGTTTTTTACCTTATTTAATATCCCAAGCTGTTCATTAATCAATAAAATACCTCCAATTGTGTCCAGGAAATCGCCATATTTTGAACCCATTTTCAGCAAAAAAAATATATTTATGAGAACACTACGGGGCAAAACCAACATAAGTGAAGGTCATTGATTATGCACGAAAAATATACTAAACAAAAGAACCCAAACAACTATATTAATTTATTTACATTGAGGTTCTCTAAAAGCTCAGTCAAGAAAACTTTCCTTACTCAAAGCCCACTTATTTTTAAAGCTGTAGCTTTCATCAGTAGAGGTTGGTGCAAGGGTCAAGCAGAGGAAAGGGATCCGAACTCGGTGTTTTGGATTTGAACGCAGATAATATTTTGAAACTGACATTTCGACAGTGACAGAAATGTAAACAAAACTTGCATTTAAGTCTTTTTAATATATTTCATAAATAAAAACACCTTTTAAATAAATGCAAAATTAATCTACTCCTTATTTTATTATTATTATATATATATATAACATATAACCCCAGTTTTAATTTTTTCTATCGAGCGTTTACTATTTAAACCCCACGTGAGTTTAAATTTTGTATTTTTTTTCTAAATTGAAACTTTCTTCTTAAATCCAACAAAGGATTGTGTTAAGATGATTATTTAATAAACAAATTTCTTAAAATTCTTCTTATAACTCAAACTATGTCCAAAACTCAAGGAGGGTTGCTTTAAAATGCTTAAACCAGAAATTTCACTTGAACTTAGGACCGTTCTAAAATAGACTAAACCCTTTTAGTAACTCCCACCGTAAGAGACCACTGGAAAACAACCCAAATAAACCCTCAAGATGATGGAAAATACATCGAAACATCGGTAAATTTGAATTTGTTTTTAATTCTCCTGACCTTAACCCTACAAAACTGCACACAAAAAAAAATCTCTACTCTTAAAGCCATTGCAAAACGTATCTATTTTCCTAACCTAAATATATTTTCACTTTTAAAGGGTTTCTGACATAGTATCTCCCTCAGAAGGTGGCAACCTTATGGTACTACGGTATAATTGGTTATTATGAGGGAAACGATCCCAGTCTTTTAAACTTTTTAATGGGCTCCATTAAAATGTACGTGAGTTTAGGCTTTGTTTTAAACGCAACTGGTTGCTTAATTTCTCAATTTTTAACATTATTGATAAATATTTATTTATAATGTAATTTCGTTTAATTGTCTCGTTTTCTATGTTATGATAATTTTCCAGCGCATTGCTATAACTTTGGGTGCTCTAAGCATGCAAAACTTTGCCAGAATTTATTAGAGTCATCCAGCGAGAGAGGCTCTCGTAAGAAATATTAGAGTGATAAAACTTTGATTACTTCGGAAAATGTAAAAACCGTTAAAAACGTACGGCATCGAACAAACGTAAGCACTGTAATATGCATGTTATTTGCGATAAAAGGGAAGAACTACATACTAAAATTTACTTCTTTTCATAAAACTGCGTTAAGAAATACTGGTACAAGGATCATCTTTTGTTGATAATCTTTGTGGTTTTGTTAGCCATTTTTAGTACTTTGTGGAATTATCGCCAAATTAATAAGTGATAATTCCCCAGTAGGTGATAATTCCACTGCTCTGACGCAATCTGAATAATATATGAAGCGCTACAGGTCACCCTCCCGCAAAGCTTTGTATGTATATCGCGATTACTATGGAATAAACAGAACGACTTACGGCTTTAGTAATGCCCACCTGGACTAAACAAATTCGCGAGTTTGACACATACCGGAGAACACCACAAAAAATAAGAAGTTTGTCTGGAACCAATTTATGGAGTTCTGCAAAGCCAGAAAATATGAGTTGAAGCAGGAAACGCTGGTGAGCGAGATTGCAAAAGTTTTGAAGGATTGGGCACAAAATATGAAGAAAGGAAATGGTGAGGAGTATAAAGAAACTACTGTAAAAACAATTTGGAACGTCACAGGAAAATTAATCATGGTTGAATATTATGAAAAATAAGGCATGAAGCTTGAACCATTTCAAAATATAATTTTCAAATCTGCAAGAGCAGCAAAAAACAAAACACGACGGGATCTGCAGTCCCAAGAGGACAAGAGAAAGCTAAGCTCAACTGCCTTGAAATGTGATAAAATTCAGAAACTAATGAGTAGCTGTGATGAAGGGACACCAGACGTGTTGCAAAACAAGCTGCTCTTTGTGTTATCCTATGAACTAGCCTGCAGAGGAAGAGAAGGCTACAGGGCCAAGTTGCAGTTTTTTAAAGAAGAAGTGGACAATGCAGGTGAAAATACTAACAGAATTGATTACAATCCAATTTTTGGAAAAACCACTCAAGGTGGATCTAACCAATTTCTGTCCGGTTCGACTTTTTCATGCATTGAAATCAAAGAGAGATAGCTTTGAAAATGATCGCCTGTTTCTAACGATCAATTCGTTCTGGAAATTGGGACGTCAATGGTTTAAGAACGTACCCGTGGGCAAGAACGAGATGGTGAAGTGTACTTAGACGTATGTTGCACAGGTAGGACTAGACGTGAAGAAAAAAAAGATTACAATCACTCACTGCGGGCAACTGCTGTGTCTCATCTCGCAAAAAGTTCCAGGAACTTATAAAGATGACAGGTCATGCTAGCTCCAAGTCCATCGTGAGCTATCTGCAGATGGACGAAGAGCGTCATCAGGCGATCGTCAATAAAATGCGAGGAAGTGAGAGCCGCATTAGTTCAGGGGAAATTTTGAAAAATGAAGATCTGAACGAATCCATGGCAGGGCTAAGCAGTGTAACTTCAGTTATGAAAAGTACTTTTGTCTATATTACCTGTAATAATGATTGTAAAATTAATTACAATAAATAGTATAATTTCTATATTCTTGAAATTTTCTACCGAATTCCATTCTTAATTTGAGAATTAATTCTGAAAAAACGTGTTTTTGTTGAAAACCGCACTCGGTTAATTTTTCCGTTGTATCAAAAGTTTGCCCTCCTCCTGCGGAGTCGGGCAATTTCTGCTTTGACACAATGGAAAAAATAAAAGTTTTTCCGGAATTATCGATAATTCTCAAAGCACTTATGGTATTAGCATTGCACCGCATGTTCCTATTGTTTCTATAACGTAAAAACATGTCAACTTCTGGAAATAAATATCAGCACTAAATTGTTATAATTTTGATTTATACCAGACCATATAATTTTTGTATTTAACGTGTTTTAATTACAAATGGCAATTGTTTGTTTTCATATTTTACGAAAATTTCGTCCTCCTGCGGGATCGGACTTCTTTTACGAAAATATGAAAACAAACTCTTGCAATTATAAAAAAACACGATTTATTCAAAAGTTATGGGTAACTTTGATGCACTTGTGCAATTACCCAGGATAATTTTTTTTTACTTACGTCAAGTGATAAGAATTACATATAATTTTTTTTTCTTATTATTATTATAAAAACTAAATTGCTATTGGCAAACGGGTTTTTCGATTGAATTGTTTATTAATGAATTCTTACAGTTTTTGATTTTATTTATTCCTTAAAATAAATTGTTTTGGACGAAAAAGAAAAAAAAATCAACAAAATGTTGTTAAAACCAAATCGGATTTTCAATTTATTATTTATTTAATAGTTTTTGTTTTTTCGTTCGTGAAATAATCCTTTCATTCTCCATGTGTGTTTCCTTTGCAAATTTCACTCCATCTATGGAGTCGTCAAATTATAGAAAAGACGCAATTGTAAAAAATTATTGATAATTTTAAAGGGCTAGTGGTATTACCCCCGAAAGTTTTACATATATATGTTCCCTTTTTATGTATAATTTTTTGGGTTTGATAAGGGACCATTTTTTAAGTTTATATTATGTTTTAGATTTTTACAATTTGTTGACACTAGGAGAAAAACCATTGTTTTTTAATGACCATGTGAAAAACACTACTTTTGCGCACGCATTATGGTTCGAAAAGTGTCATTTTCCCACACTGAGTGCGGCAATGAATTTACCCCGTGGCTTTCACACCCTCGTCAATTTTTTATTATCGGCTTTTACGTCGTAGCCTGTATATATCGTCATTAAGAGTGGAGATTCTTTTTTTTCTATCAGTGACCTTAGCACAAGAAAAGTCGAGGTGACGTTCAAAACGGGTCATGTAATATCTATACTTTTTGGGGTCAAATAAACATAAAAATTGACTGAACTTTGAATGAAAGGCAGATCTTTTAAAAACTAATGTAGCGTTTTTAATATACACTGCCCTCAGATGAACCCCAGCGAGAGCAGTGAAGTCACAAATCTGTCAGGGTGTAATGTGAAGGCGGTTTCGAATCTGAATACTAAAACTCGACTCGCGATCGCAAATCGAACGCATTTACTACGCTCTTAAATTCATTACATAACCCCAGTTTTTGTTTGTTTTTTTCGGGATATATTTTGGTGGGGCCCCCTAGTGGTTCATGGAAATGTTGTTTAGTAGTGTAATTCAACACAAAGCTTTACTTTGACACTTTTTCTGTATGTTCGGGCACCACTGTTTCGAAAAATTCATAACTTTTGCCCTTTTTGAGGCACATTCAAGAGGTAATGTTCATAAGTAGACTTTCTCTCTTATGTCTATTGTTTTAATCCAACTCCTTTTTTTTCTGTTTGGAGCCTATCCATCACGAAATGTTCTTAGCTGCTCAATAAAAATTGACTAAATAGTTACTATACAGATATCAAGCAGTTTGAGATATGACCTGTTCATCCAATGATATTGAAATTTGTGTGTAGATATAGATTAGACCATTACCCTCTCCACATGGGCCGATCAGCTCTTATCGTTTTAGTGTCCTTTTATCCACCTTCGCCGCCATTTTGACAGGAAACTAATGGATTATCTGTCACTTTTGAGTGAAAATGGCGGCGAAGGTGGATAAAAGTACACTAAATTGGTATGAGTTGATCGGCCTATCTGGAGAGGGTACTGATTAGACACTTATTTATTTGGCCTTGTTTTTAAAATCCACACTTTTTCGAGTTCGGTGGCGCATCGACTGATATACAGATGAATAGTGACGTCTTCACCGATGAATGTCAGATTGGCCATCAAACGCCAAAAAAATACGTCCCGGTATACCTACATGATATTTGGAGGAGGACTTTCGGCTTTCGCATCATTTTTGAGCATAAATTCGGAAATAAAAACACACAAGTTAAAGTTACTTTTGACATTTTTTTATTC
This sequence comes from Oxystoma pomonae, assembly GCA_963921995.1. Lineage (NCBI taxonomy): Eukaryota > Metazoa > Arthropoda > Insecta > Coleoptera > Brentidae > Oxystoma > Oxystoma pomonae. Next base: position 36,550,962 of record OY998164.1, read on the forward strand.
GAATCAATTTTTAATCTTGAAGGTGACCCGTAGCTTAATGTATTTGGTGCGCATTGGGCGGATCCATTAAGACGATTATTATGTGTTCATGCACGGGATGGTTCAAAAAGGCACTTAAATGATGAGAATTGGTCAGTGTGTACATATCGGAGTTCTATTACTACATAGCCGATATATACCTCTCGGTGGGACCTGATTGCAATCGGTTGGTGGATTGATGGATCCATCTGTAAATTTAAAAACGAAGCGATGGAAACCAAATAATTTAGAAACACGCTTGAGGCCATCGAAAAATTTAAAAACATTTCCATTAACTTTCAGTTGTATCAGGTAAAAAGCTCTTCAGGGAGTAGTTTTTGGAAAAAAACGCATTTTTGCAAGAACATGTGAGGTATCAAATCAACGGTAAACTATCTAGATATTTAACACGAAGGTTTTAAAAGAACCCCGCACACCGGCCCATGTAATCCAGACATCGGGCGATTTTGGATTTTTTTTGATATGTTGTTGGCCTGGAAAAGGGCTTTAAAAAAATGCGCCTTAAAATATTATTTACTAGTAGTTTAAACTGCTACAAAGATTTTCAATTTGATTGGATATCGTCTTAAAGCCTTTTTATAATTTTGATATTTGCTAGTTGTTATATGTCATAGTTGTCAATTGTGGTGTATGTTGACATTTTTATTTTGTTCTGTTTTTTTTAATAAATTTGACCCAAAAAATTATGTTGGCTGTTACGAAAACATTTCCGTTTATGTTATGATATTGCCTTCTTTTTTCCGAACTGATACATCCACCAAATTCTCTTCATTTATTTACCCACAGCACGCATATCTTTGCGCGTAAAGTATCTTTTCCGACCTTGATTGCTTGTTCAAACTCCGCTCCGCGAATTTAGGGTCATCGGCGGTCGCGTGCGAAATAATACAATTTTCCGCACTAGTTAGAATAATAACAATTACTTACTTTAGACATTCGTGAAACTTATTTTTCATAAAAAAAAATTATTTATGGGTCACCCTACGCCACTGTGTTGGAATATTTATATTGAAGCAATATAGAAGATAAGTAAGATTATATTAATAGATTTAATTCATAAGTTCAGTTATGAAATGAAATAGTAAAAGTATAGGTAGTATTTTAATATTTGGATGTTACACCACTGATTTATCATTTTATAAAATATATAAAAAACTATAAAATAACACAAAATACATATATAATATCGTTGAATTGGTGCTCTTGATGAAAAAATTAACAGTACTTTAATGGCTTTACGGTGCGCCACTGACCCAACCTGTCAGAAAACATTGCGGGAAAATCTAAAAATGTACATTTACACTATCCTTCAAAAAAGAAATAAATACTTGCATGTTTTTTTCGGAAAATATAATTTCACAATGATATTTTATCCCACATTTGATACGCCACTGTAGCCAAAGCAAATGTCTTACCAACTTTTAAGTCACATTTTTTTTAAGCCCTTTTCCAGGCCTACAACATATCAAAAAATTCTAAAATCGCCCGTTGTCTGGGTTACATGGACCGGTGTGCAGGGTCCTTTTCTAGTTTTTCTAGTTGTTTTTTATTTTTACTTGACATCAATGCAAATCAAAACGCGCCTTCCTATCGGCATAAACGCGGAGCCCCTCCCTTTGGTTTTTATCGAATTAACGCCCGATAGATTTTACCGTTCGGTTTTCCTTGCCGTTTCACTCCTAATGGACGCGAAGAAAAAGTTTCCCCGACATATACTTTGTTTATACGGGTCCCTTAAAGCTCTTTTATATAAAAACCGCTTGAAAAATTTTGTCGTATAATCATCACTAAAATCGTGTTAGGCACAAAATCGATCTTATTTTAGAGCGATCTAAGAAAGCGGTTAATCGATTTAAAACCGATTTTAGGGTCGGTATAAACTTTACGATATTCAACTCTGGTTTTACCGAAAAATTGTTGTTGTTTTATTTGTTTTTTTTTTAATGACATTTACTGAATGACGGATAAACCCTCGGAGAACGCGATTTTATTTACAACCGTCCTTATATAAAACCGGTTTTAGGCGCGTGTAAACGTAGTAATTCAACGCCACCTTAAACGACAAAATCGATACGATTTTTACTTAATTTCGCGAGAGTTCTTTAAAGTTGAACTCTCTGTTTTTTTTTTACTTAAACATTTGATTACATAAGATATTAGTCAAAAAAAATATTTTAGTTGTTTACCTATGCCATGTCTTAAACGAGGCCCGCTTTTATCTCCGATGCGATGACATAATAGCTCACGGCAATCGTTACGTAAAAATTAAAAAATAATTTTCTATCTTTCTGATACTATAATAAAAGCGAAAGGCGTAAATTACAAATTTTAACTTTACGGTGACAAGGAGAACTACAACAGAAGATCTACATTCTTCTTCTATTCAAATGATAAATATATAAATATAATGCTTTCATCCAAAGAAGCTGAGAACGGGTTTGATTGCCGTGCTTGCGAAGACTTTGAAAATGTCCTTAGGTTATAAAGTAATACAACTATTTCTAGGTGAATCGTCGATGTGATCGATATACGAGTGAAGATGTGATACCTAAAGCTAAAATTTTTAATTTGCACCCATTGCTTTTATTATGGTTTGTTTGTAGTTTGTTTTAATAAAAATTTATTTTGTTCATGTTTTCTTCTCCTTGACTAACATTTTGTTTGGATATCTTGGGTGTGTAGTAGGTTTTGTAGCCTATTACCACTTTATCAAGCCCTAGGGAGACAAATCTTATTAGGAACCAATCAAATTATGTGTAAAATAATAGGTGTAGGTTATTTTTTACACATTATTTGACTGGTTCCTAATAAAGTTTGTCTCCCTAGGGCTTGGAAAAGTGGTAATGGGCCACGAAACGTTGCCATAAGAAAAAATAGAATTTTTCTGTGCAAGATGTCCAAACAAAAAATTTATTTTGATATTTTTAGATTTGTACCCTAAATCGTCCATTTTGAATCCGCCATAATAAAATTTTCAAATTTGATAAAAAAATCGAAATCGAACAAACTTAATATTTTCCCCCTCCATTTCCCTCGTTGAGGGGAGGTGGGTACCTAATAATACCATATTATTGTATTGTATTGTATACCACATTTGAACACAATCGGATGTGTATAAGCCAGTTAAAATTGCTTAGCGAAACATGACGAATAATCGTCCACTTTGAATCCGCCATATTGAATTTTTAAAATCTGATTAAAAATTTGGTGGTGCTGTCAAGTTCATCACACTATATTATGGTGTTGTCACCGCAACTATATATGCATGCCAAATTCAAAGCCAATCAAATATGTGGAAGTTGGTCAAAATTAAGCTACAAGATTTCGTTACATACAAATATGCAAACAAATATACAAGTGAAGTTATAAAAGCTTGCAAAAACGACCGAAATTTTTTCCTGCTCTCAGGCTGTAGTTATCAACTCTCATTAAACGACACGCCAAAGTGTCTGGCCCTCAGCCCTACACTTGAGCTGTGATGAACAACCACCGCATATCACCACACTCTGAGAGCAGGGCTGGCTTTTTTTAGGAATAAGTTGCCCACTTCAATTCTTCCTATTTATTCATTTATATACATCACTAAATATTAAAAACTTAATGTCCAGGATACACATAGTTTTATTTAAGTAGCAATGTAATTCGAATAAAACTGCCAACTAAACTTCTTATTAATATATTTGCTCACATTAAAATATAAAAGATAAGGTAATCGTTTAAAAAAAAAAATGAAATATATTTAAGTTTTTCTTTTGTGTTCAGAAGGATCTTTTCCCTTTGAAGGCTAGCAGTAATATTTTAAAATAGAAGCGTCCTAAAGACCTTGAAATTATTCCTCAAGGCGAAATCATTCTTCTTGGTCGTTTAACTCCTAAGTAGCTTGCAGAGGTTAGAAAAAGTTGTAACTTGACTCAGCGAACCACAGCCTAGAAAATAGTTGAAATGTACGCATTGCTCCTTAAAAGACTGTGAGTGTGAGTTTTGCCCAACACAAAAAAATCTATGACATTTTTAATTGTCACCTGTCATTGTCGCCACTTGTTGGTTCAGTCAAAGCCAAGTGATGCTAACATATCATTTGTACACTTACCTTCCTAAATTACTATGTTGGGAATTTGGAACCTTTGGTTGCACTAAAACAAAATTATGATTGTTTTCCACAAACCAAAACTACACTTTTTTGCACTCGACGCGCGTTTCGCTAACAACGTTAGCATCATCAGGAGACGATAAACAATGAACTAAATAAATCTACGCTCTATCTTATATACAATCCTTTAGTGGGCGGAGATAAGACTAATAAATTGTGATTGATCACGATTTTTAATCCTACCTCCCCTCAACCAAAGAATAAAGTGTACTAAACGGGATAGGTCCTCTATCTTTATTTAAACTATTTCTGGATTTAATGATTTCCATACTTTCATATGCATTCAAAAGTCTTTTGTTTGGTACACTTTTTAGAAGTTTTAGGTTATCTAATGTGAATCTATGATTGTTTTCAAAAGCATGCTCGGCCACACTTGACTTTTCTGTTCTTCCGTATTTTAAGTGTGCTAAGTGTTCTTTAAAACGTGTTTGAATAGAGCGTCTCGTTTGGCCAACATATTTTTTATCACAATCCATGCAACTAATTTCGTAAATTCCACTTTTTTCTAGAACTGTAGTTTTATCCTTGGGATTTCCTAGTAAGCTTCTTATTGTGTTACCGGATTGATATACTAATTTAAGACCGGTGTTATTAAATACTTTCTGTAATCCTTTCGTATAATTAGGATTATACGGAATTGATACAAATTTTGAGTCGCAGGTATCTTTTTGTCTGAAAAAGGTAGAATTCCGAAAGGTCTTTTGAAAAGAATGTCTATTTATCAGCTTATTTATTAAGCCTTCGTCGTAACCGTTTTCGCCAGCTATATTCCTAATCCTATTCTTTTCTGCTTCAAATCTTTCTTTGTTTAAGGGGAAATGTACTAATCTATATGTTAAAAAGTGCAAACTTGCAAGCTTATGTTGTAAGCAATGAAAAGAGTCATTTGGAATATACCTGTTGGTGGCCGTGCCTTTTCTTTGATCTATACAGAAAAGGCACGGCCACCAACAGGTATATTCCAAATGACTCTTTTCATTGCTTACAACATAAGCTTGCAAGTTTGCACTTTTTAACATATAGATTAGTACATTTCCCCTTAAACAAAGAAAGATTTGAAGCAGAAAAGAATAGGATTAGGAATATAGCTGGCGAAAACGGTTACGACGAAGGCTTAATAAATAAGCTGATAAATAGACATTCTTTTCAAAAGACCTTTCGGAATTCTACCTTTTTCAGACAAAAAGATACCTGCGACTCAAAATTTGTATCAATTCCGTATAATCCTAATTATACGAAAGGATTACAGAAAGTATTTAATAACACCGGTCTTAAATTAGTATATCAATCCGGTAACACAATAAGAAGCTTACTAGGAAATCCCAAGGATAAAACTACAGTTCTAGAAAAAAGTGGAATTTACGAAATTAGTTGCATGGATTGTGATAAAAAATATGTTGGCCAAACGAGACGCTCTATTCAAACACGTTTTAAAGAACACTTAGCACACTTAAAATACGGAAGAACAGAAAAGTCAAGTGTGGCCGAGCATGCTTTTGAAAACAATCATAGATTCACATTAGATAACCTAAAACTTCTAAAAAGTGTACCAAACAAAAGACTTTTGAATGCATATGAAAGTATGGAAATCATTAAATCCAGAAATAGTTTAGTACACTTTATTCTTTGGTTGAGGGGAGGTAGGATTAAAAATCGTGATCAATCACAATTTATTAGTCTTATCTCCGCCCACTAAAGGATTGTATATAAGATAGAGCGTAGATTTATTTAGTTCATTGTTTATCGTCTCCTGATGATGCTAACGTTGTTAGCGAAACGCGCGTCGAGTGCAAAAAAGTGTAGTTTTGGTTTGGGGAAAACAATCATAATTTTGTTTCCTAAATTACACTTAAAGGTATTATACAATTCAACATACGTATTAGGTAGTTATTCCACTTCAGTTTTCGCCTTTTGCACAAAACATTAATATTTTGCGAGCTCTATATAGCGACCTTAAAATTAAAACCATCTGGTAAATAATAAACATAAACTTGTAACCCGTGAATGAAGTCATTGAAGGCTCAGGGCCTACCAACATTTTTTAATGAAGAGGTTCCACTTATGGCACCTTTTTGGAAAGCTCGTTAAAAAAGAAATTCCATTAATTACATTTTTTTGACATCTGTAAACTCATGTGTCAAAAATAAAAAGAAAACTATTTTTTGTTAATTGTTTTAGTTTCATAAATAAAGAAACTACCAAACAAGGATATTATTGGCGTAAAATTTTTAGCATATGGGTTGACAGATGTCAAAAAAAGTTATTTAATCGAATTTCCTTTTTAACAAGCTCTCCAAAAAGGTGACACAAATGGTACTTCTTCATGAAAAAAATAGAGATGTATGTATTTTATTTTGAATCTAACAAAATTGACAAAAAATAAGTTTTTTTTTAATTTTTGACACATTGGTTGACAGATATAAAAAAAACGAATGCGTTAAATTTCTATTTCAACAAATTTTCAAAAAGGTGAAGTAGTACCTTCTAATTTCAAAAAAAATAGTTGATAGGTCCTGGGCCTCCAGTTGGGGGCCCCAATTTTTTTGTTATCATAGGTACAAAGTCCGTAAAAAATCCTTAAAGACTCGCTTTTAGCTTTTTTTAAAACCTTTTCCCTAAAGCCGATAGAAGCACCGATCCATTTAAAGAATTCACCCTGTATATATGTAGGTAAGCACCAAACTCCTGACAAACCTATGATATGGACCCTTTTATAAATATTTACTCCTCTATTAATGGTTTTCTTGAAGTTGAGCATTTAATTTGCGGCTATGGCTTTTATTATGTATTATATTTTTTATATTTCATATAACCCTGTTTTTAAAAATAAAAAACATTTTTGACTTGAATTTATTGTAATTGGGTAATTTGGTATTTTTAAAATGGTAAATGAAAATTCGTAACACCGGACCCAAGGCACTACAATATATATACCAATTTTTAACCAAATTGGACTAACTTACCCCCCCCCCCCCCTTCCACTCCGAAGGCATCGAGGTGATAACTGATAACTTTAGAATTTTCTAGTCTAGGTCTAGGTTATCACAAATTTTTAATTCTCTCCACCAAAAACCCGTGGACACCCACTTTGAACTTAATCGAAGTTCTTAATTGGAAAAGAGGAGTTGCTAACATTATAACTCTTAAATTCTGATTTTAAATTTTGTTGTTCTTGTCTTCAAAAACTCCCAAATACCAATTATAAACGCAGATCGGGACTATAAAACAAATCAAATTTAAAGAACTAACTTGCAAGTTTTGTGCCAATTATATTTATTAACTAAATAATATACATACCTGTAAAGTTAAATAAAAGCTTGTCAAAATAGAACACTTTGATACATCATCCGTCGGTGGAAAGCTTATGCAATATATACAACACGACGTATATGTACGTATAATACTTACTTATATTTTTATACTGCTATACGACATAGACATGCAGTTTTAGATTGTATATTTATACAGTGAGAACACAAAGCCGTCGTTCTATTTTTTGATTTAAAGGCAACAGTTTTACGAAATTTGGAATTCACTGTATTAATAATAAATACACTCGCGTATGCAGAATGGGGCTCTCCCTCTCCTTGTATAGTTATTGAATATCGACACCTAAAGGTTAAATTTAAGAACTTTCATATATTTCAAAGACCGTGCGAGTAACACGACTTCTCCGCAGGCATTTTGGTTCAGAACGTATCACTAAATTTACCTCGAAATTTTCCCGCACTTAGAGTCCTTTAATTGAACATTGCTGCTTAAACCCCACAATACACATAACTAGTGTGACCAGATTTTTTGCATTGCAATATTTTAGGATTTTTGTTAATAAATGTTAAATTTGTTTGTACTAAGTTTTGCTATGTTATATTACATATAGCTCTACACGACGAACTTATACAGATGTTTAAATAAAAAAAAACATTTTTAAAAAATTAACAAACTACAGGTTATATTCTACATTTAATTTACTTTTTTTAGTAGTCCACATATTATTCATATTCATATTGCTAAACATTCTTTCAGTTACAGCGTTAGTGCCCAAGAAACTGAAAAAGCATTCAGCCATTTTAACAAAATTGCCGCAATTTGCTCGTTTCTAAAATGTTCCAAAATTTCCATCCATGTTTGGTCTGGGACAATTATCAAGCTTTTCTTGAGAAACATATTTTTTTACGACTGTATACTCGTCGAAAGTTCATAATAATTATGTGGAATATTTCTATGCCTAACAAATATTATTTAAGTTATTTCTTTTTTCGCGATGCATACGTGGGGGAATTTTCTTGGCAATGGGGAACATTTACGGGGATACTTACAATGGGGGACGGAACACCAAAATGGGGGACTTTCCCCCCTAATGGGGGACGAATGGTCACCCTAACTTAACACGGTATTACAATGCGCATCTCGGAGTGACGTGGCTGTCCTCTCCGATACCAACACATGTGCATAGAAAAAGTATTAATTTTCGTTAATTTAATTTTGGGCGCCACTCATTGAATGTGTTTTTTGGTTGGTATGAGTTGACTTGCGTTTTTTATAATAAAAAAAAATTGGCGGACGTGGATTTGGGGTCTTAGGGCACCTCCACAAAGAATTTTTCATAAAAAATCAAAAATGGCAGAAAACCGTGTACTAAATAATGATCAAATATAATTATAATAAAATATGTTGAGTGTATTTTTTATATACCTATTGGATTTTTTTTTCTTTGGGGTTTAGTTCAAAACTTCGAAATGTTCTAAACCAATGCTATCTGGAAAAAAGTTACAATTACCTATATCATGGCAGTTTTTAGCCTAATAATAGTACTTAATACAAAATAAAACTAGATTTAAAAAGAAAAATAAACAGGTTCAACTAAAATAAATCATAACTCAAAATATTACACATATGGCTTTTCCTAAAACCATGCTATTGGGCACCCATTTCATTTCTAAAACTTTTTCCCTTGGTAATCTAAAGTATTTAATGTTTTCTGTAATTCTGTTATAATTTTTAGATCCAAATCCAGCGCACTTTTTCATTGTAAATAATTATTAATAAATTTTGAAACTAAAATAATCATTATCAAACAACAAAGTAATATTTGCACAAGTTGTATGTTGGTAAAACAAAAAAACAAGTTAAAAAACCTCCAAATCAGTTACTTCAACCGAAAAGAAAGCAAAAAACTAAATATTAAAAGATCTTGGGTGGAAATAACGAAAATTAAAACTTGGATGAGCATTCCACAAGGAACACACAAAAGACCAAAGCGAAAAGAGAAATGATGATTGAATCACTCACAAATAGGCATCTTTCCGCACTTGTACTTATCCAAGTTAACTAATACGGATTCGTCCTGGCGTGTTAACCTCCAAATCTCCAAATCAGTTAATTTAATTTAACCTAAAAGAAACCAAAAAACAAAAGATCAAAAGATTTTGGGTGGAAATAGCTATTTGTGAGTGATTCAAGGTTGGAAATCAAAGTGTATGATGGTGTTTAATGAGCAGTGAAATCACTGATGAGCTCACGCTGGTTACCCAGGGCGAAATAACGTTTAATCATTTCTCTTTTCGCTTTGGTCCTTTGTGTGTTCCTTGTGGGATGCTCATCCAAGTTTGAATTTTCGTTATTTCCACTCAAGATCTTTTTTTTTTGTATGTTGGTATTGTAGAACATCGTAGATAGCAGTCTTTTTATTAAATCGCATTCATTTGCAAGCGCATCGAGAATATTTATGTTCCTTCATGGTTTTAAATAAAACATGAAACGTATATATCTACGCAGTAAGTTCATTCTCTCAATCGAGCATGCTAATAAAACTTCGAATGTTGACGTCAGTGTATACTGCGCGGAAGGCGACGAAATTTGGTATAAATAGTAGCATACCGTGTTAAGTGTATTGTGTCGAAAACTAGGTAACGGTTTTACAAAAATATCTCAATGCCAGTGTCTTTTGACTTTCTCACTTTGGATTTTTTATTATAGTTTTCTATGTTGGGATTATGTTTATAGTTTTCTTTGTCAGTGCGATCACAAAGTCTGGCAGTCGTAGAGAAAATATGGATCCTGACTCATGTGTTAAGTACCTTTCTCGACCTTGCTTGCTTGCCTGCCCAAACTCAGCTCTGCGTCATTCGGGACAACGGCAGTCGCGTGCGGAAAAGGTTAAATTTTTGCACTATTTAGGATAATAGTTATTTTATCAGTAGTATGTATTTTTTTTTAATTTCAAAAATACAGTCAGTGAGAAATCAGTTTTATAGCAAATTTTCTGAGGTACTTTTTTTATTACAAACACCAACCCAACGAACTTTTATCTATACTTCTCATCTATTGTTATGGCTTAGAATGAATCCCAAATTTCCTTAAACCGCTCTTATTGATTTAAAAAATAAATACGGGCGACATACTTTATGCCCTTATTCTTTATAAAATATGAATAAAATCAGGTATATTTTTGCCATGGAAAAAGTTATAGACGATATCCGGGATATGAGAGAAACGTCAAATAACGTAGGCAGACGACGGAGGCGGAGGTGCATCATATTCAAGCTGGAAAATTGCTTAAGAGTAGAGATTTTTTTTTCTGTCAGTGACCTCATCTCAGGAAATGTCGCAGTGACATTCAAAACGGGTCATTTGATATCCGTACTTTTTGGAGTCAAACAAACATCAAAATTGGCCGAATGAAAGGCACATTTTGTAAAAACTAAGGCACGCCTCGGAGCACTTTTTAGATTTTTTGCCGAATAAGCTAAGATTTCTTTCTGCACACTAAAAAATGGCGTTAAAACTAATTGACACCATTAGCAAAATTTTCTGAATAAAACAATTATGCAGTTAATTTTGGACTACATTTGGTCAAAACTAATAAATGAATCTTAGCTTTAATCAATTTTGTGTAATTTATAAAAAACACATTTTTGAATTTTTGTTACTCAATTAAGATTATTTTGGTAAACAAAAACTTTGCGCTAAGTAGATTTTACTCAAAACTGAGTGCATATGAATCGGCTGCAGGTCGCGTCGTCGTGCCGATCGGGGTGGAGTGGGTGGGCTCTGATGCTCTGAAACTTCGGGTTTGTGCAGATGCTGGTTAAAATGGCCTAACTAATTTTTATACTCAATTTTAATGGCACAAAAGTGTGGTGTCACACGGTAGAGGATATTTCATACGCTTACTTGACAAAAACAACTAAAATAATTTGCTTTTTTTTTTAATTTCACAGAAAGCTTTATTAAAATTTGATAGGATCCTTCCTTAATTAAGTTAATGTATATTTAATAAAGTCAAATATTTTAAATGATTACCCAAATATTTATGGATTGAGAAAGGGAAAATATCTCACATAGATTTTCTGCCATTTTCAAGTCAAGTGCTTATGCAGGGCCTACGTGATAGTCTCACCCAAATATCGCTCATTTTTGAGTAGTTTTTTTTAAAACTATTTTTCTGAGTTAATTACATACGAGTCATTTTCTAACATGCAGAACATTTACTTATTATTGTACTATTTTTTAAGGATACTGATTGTTCTTATCATAATTTTTATTACTTATTATTTATAAAACCGGGTAATTATTTAGTATACGGTTTTCTGCCATTTTTGATTTCTTTTTAAAATTCTTCTATGGATTTTTTTCTGAAATTCTGAAAATATAACTTTTTTCCTTCGACAGCAACTAAACCATTTTCCACAATAAAAAATCTATAAACATAATTTTTCATTTCAAAAGGGATTTAGTGAGTAACCGTAGATCCGGATTTCGCACTTGTGGTGCTCAGTAGTACGGTTCTAGAAATTAGGAGATGAAATGATGATGAGACAGATATAATTATATTTACAACATCCTAAGCTCTGGAGTTGATAAATTTCAAAAGAGATTTAGTGAGGGTGAATAAATAAAAAAATTAATGAATAGCAAGATTCCTGTTTTATTTTTTAAAATATATTTTATTGAAAAGACTTTTTATTATATCGTTTTTTAAAATTTAATTAAAACTGGTATAAAATTTTAAAACATTCATATTTTAAAAATATTTTGTAAAATATGTATATGTATTTTTAGAACACATGATATTTAACTCTAAAATTGTAATACATCTAATTTTAGATCCAAATATCAGGAATGATTCTAAATATAATATAAAATATATTTGAAAGAAATACTCGCACTTTTTCAAACTTAATAAAATTATAAATAAAATAAATATAATTAAAATACAATTTATTATTCGAGTCTCTTTGGTAGTTTGATAGAAGTTCATCCAGAGGCTTGATATAAAATTAAGTTGAATTCTTTTTGTTTGTTCGTAATTTTTGAAGGGATTTTTTCGAATTGACCAAGTTTACTCCAATTTTCTAATTCAAACTTGTTATTTGTTTTTGTAGTCGCATAGTAGTAGTAATGCATATTCATTCTTAACTCGCCAAGTAGTGCGAAACAACCGAAAACTTTAAGCGAAACGCTTAAAAGAAAACCGCTCAAGGCTGAAACTTCTAGGCCGAAGTAAATGGCGGCCAAACAAAACCAAACCATGTATATAAAGTTAAGAAAGTTAAGCGTGTAACTGTATGAACACAACGTCCCGAAAACTAAGTTTAGTTTTATAGCAAGCAGACTTAAGTTCTTCCAAATTTGTTCGTCTTAGTTTTAGAAAATAAATGGGCCGAATGCAGTTGGGGTCGAATTCTTGACTTGCGAACGCAACATTCTTGAATCAGCGTTCACCGATCACATTCACCCAAAAAACGTGCGAACGTGATCGCTTGGCCCGCGTCAGGCGAATGGCTTGATTTCGAGAGACGAGACCCGAGACATAAAACGCATACAGCAGAAGTTAGGTACATGTCTATGTATTAAAAATTTTGCTTGCTTAACGCTTTAGACAACATAAAAAAATTTTGTTAAGGAGACTGAAAGCATTTTTACCGATATTTACTGGTTCTATAGTTTTAAGGTTGCTGTTACAAAATATAACAAAAAGATAAAACACTTTTAAAACAAAATTTTTGTTATAAATAAAGCAATTTAATCAAATTTTGGCAGAACTAGAAGAAGGTTGGCTCCTTCGTCAAATAGCCGGTCAAAATGGACGAAACAAGTCCACTATAGTGCGACTAAAAGGAAAATACAAAGAAGAAAGAACTGGAAGGCTTTGTGTTAAGAAAGGTCACATAAACAGGATCAGTTTTATAAAAAACAAAATATTAAAAAACTAATAGAAATAAAAAACATATAGATAAACAAAAATGAAAAATATTAACTTCAGTATCTAGTCATGGCACCATTTGCTTGAATAATTTTTTCTAAAGGCCTTGGCAGTCAGTTGTTATCTTCTCAAATAAATTTGGATTTTCTTCAACGAGCTCTGCATAAACTCTAACTATTAGCTCTATCAAATGGTTACCATTCCGTGGACAAATATTAAATTTTGATATCTTTTTTGCAATGAGCCCCCATACGTTCTCGATGGGATTAAAAATTTTTTCATCGGTAAAAGCTAGCTGTCGCCAAAATTCGTTTTTCTGTCTCGAAAAAGTAATCTAGCTTGTTTTTTCTCTTTACTTAGCCGTATCTTTTTAGCTGCGACATGACATCTCAGCCTCGACTTCTTTATTTGTCTTAGTGCAGTTCTTACCGTACCAGGAAAATAAACTGTTAATTTTGCTTCCCTGGCCGTCGAAAATAGGTGTTCTTCCAGGAAATTAGTGACTTGCTGATCCTGTTAGGCTGTGCTTACTTTGGTCAAGCCAGTTTCTTCCTTTCGTGGTACAGTTCCTTCTTCTTTGTATTTTCTTTTTAGTCTTACTATAGTGGACTTGTCTGGTCCATAATGATCTGCAACCCGATGAACAGACCAACCTCCATCTAATTTTGATAAAATTTAGTCATCGAATTCCGATAGCTGTGGTAACATTTTTAGGTTGGAGAAGGCTGTGACAACAAAATATGATAATGAGTAGACTCTGAGACTTTGGGACAGAGCAGGCTGCTAAATCGTAAAGGACATATGGCATATAAAATCGGTGCAACACCGTTCTCTTGAGAACGGTGTTGATCGATGTAAGCGTTTTATGTGTCGCGAAGTGTATATGCGTATAAATAACTGTTTTATATTCGTTTATTCAACTTAGTTTTGATAATTTTAGTTTTCTTTACCGGCAAGCATTCACTTTACAGACGTGAACGTTCGTGCGGTTAAGACTGAATTCAGCCCCTGGTACTGTATACAGGGTGTCCCATTTTCGATGAGATTCAATGGGATACTCCGTTGTTATTGAAGATAGAGAGACATGCGGTTTTATCATTACTCTCTTACTTTTTTAAGCTTTAACAAATGGTATTAACAGATTTGTTCTATCCCTAGTAGTTTTTGAGCTACTGGGGAAAAATGAAAAATGGTCGAAATTACCATTTGATGATCCCTTAATTTAAGAGATAATTGAGTTCTGTAAAAATATGTCCGTAGCAACCTTTTTCGAAAATCACAATGGTCTTTTCAAAATTTTAATCCGATGTTTCGTTTCGTAGATACCATCATCAGGATCAAAAAGTTAAATACGGATCAGAATGTTTAACTTCATATTTTAGTTTTTTTTTAGGTTTGTTTGATAATAAAATATCACTTTTTTATTTTAAAGTTTTGATCCTGAAAAATATCATCTTCAGTGCATTTTTTTTCTGGTACCAGGGCCGTACCATTTTTTTTTTTTTTTGAGACCATTTATATTTAACTACTATATATACCTGGGGCGCCTTCAGTGGCGGCTGGAGCCAAACCAAACACGGTTTTACCCCTTCCACTCAAAATGTTAAAACTGGTATTGACATTGCCGAACCAGCTTTGAACGCGCAAAGCCGACTGTCGTATCTTTAGTATTTTTGCTAGGCACGAACAGTCTATTTCAAAAGGAAATGGACTGTCGGAACTTTAAGCCACGGCTGATAGATTTTTCTAAGCAGATACCTACTCACTACCTTCTGTCCACAGGTGTGGCGTCTACACAATTCATTGTATGCAAGAAAAAATGGAGAAACGTGTTGCACTTTTCATTTTCAAATGATTTTTTTAATTTTGTTAGGGCAGGAAAACCTCGCAACTGATTTTTTTTTTCGTTGACCTCGCCCGCGGACCAATAATTTTATCAACAAGCCATGCCAATTCGAGCGGCGCTTTCGAGTTCCTCCAAAACTGGTATGGCTTCAGCCGATCTTGAACGGTATATGCTAACCATTTTTGGCAAGCTGGAGCCATTTCTGAACAACTAATGCCAATTTTGATTTGGCTCCAGCCGCCGCTGAACGCGCCTCTGGACAACCAAGATATATTTTATGAAAGTATCGCCTAAACCGAAAAAAAAACAAAAGAATTGTTTTTGCTATAACTTTACCAATTTTAATAAAAAAAACTGCATTGGTAAGACAAATAAGCCTTTTGAAAAAGAACATTTGCTTTGCCGCCAAAATGGAGCATAAAATCAAATGCGCTCCTTTTTTCAAACCTGTTTTTTTATTTAGGTATAAAGGTTATCTTGGATTTGAATATGGCGGCAAAGCGATTTTTTTTTCAAAAGGCTTATTTGTTTGATGAATAGTTTTTTTTTTATTAAAACTGGTAATTAAAGTTATGGCAAAAAACAATTTGTCCGATTTTTTTTTGGTTATAATATATCTTCGTTGTCCAGGTCTACTATATAGTAGTTAAATATAAATGGTCTCAAAAAAAAAAATTGGACGATAGGGTCGTACCCGAAAAAAAAATGCACTGAAGATAATTTCTTTCAGGATCGAAACTTCGTACTTAAAAAGAAACTAAAGTATGAAATAAAACATTTTGGTCAGTATTTAACTTTTTGATCCGATGGTATCTGCGAAACGCAACATCGGATTAAAATTTCGAAAAGAACATTTTGTTTTTCTAAAAAATTTGGGACAGACATGTTTTTACAGAACTCAATGGTCTCTTAAATTAAAGGAGATATCATCAATTGGCAATTTCGACCATTTTTCAACTTAACCCTGTACCTCAAAAACTCAAAGTGACAGAATAAATCTGTTAATACCATTTTTAAAACTCAAAAAAGTATGACGTTAATGCGAAAATCGAATGTCTCTATATTCAATAACAACGAAGTTTTCCACTTAATCCCTGTACACCATTGCTGAGAATAAGATTTTTTTAGTACTGACTGAAAATTCTTAAATTTCTTATGAAAAATGTATTCACTTGATTTTTGTTTTTTACACAGTAAAAAATTAAATTTTTGACTCACTCAATGGTCATTAAGTGAAAAAATATCTCCCTCAAAATAGGGTGAAAGACACTCAAAATAGTTCAAATATCTGTCAATGGCGTTCACAAAAATTGGGTTTTAATGTCGAAAAAATTCACTCATTATTTCGTGGACTCGTTTTGAAAAAAAAATTGTGTGATCACAATGTTTGAACTTGTCAATGTCACAAACTTTTCACACAATTCTGAGTTACCTTACACCCGGTTCCCACCTACGACTTTTTCGTGAGTGCTCACTCACGCATCACATGATGTCAATATGAAATGTTATGACAGTCATGTGACGCGTGAGCGGGCACGCAAGAAAAAGTCATGTGGTGTTACACTATTTTGAGTGACTTTCACTTAATTTTCAGTGAGATATTTTTTCACTTAAAGGCCTTTGAGTAAAATTTCCATTTTTTAAGGTGTTTGATTTTTTATAGAAACGCCATTAGCACTGTTAGATAATTTTTTTAGACTAACCAAAGTTCTGGTCGATTTGGCGAGATGCAATAGCATTTAGACAAGGTGACCAACTGTACGGTATTTGACCGGACAGTCCGGTATTTGGATGAATTGTCCAATTTTCACAGTTTACTGTGCACGGTTGAGAGGCAATGAGACGGATTGCGATTGGTGGAGTTTATGCAGTTCCACCAATCGCGTTGCGTAACTCTGCGTAAGGAGAACCGCCTGTTAGTTCTTATATTTAAGAATAAGTAATTGTGTCATATCTGAGCCTTTTTGTCTTGTTCGTAGTTATGTGGTTTTATAATTATAATCAAAAGTTTATAAATATTATTTGGTATTATCAACACGGGCAGTTACACGAATTTAAGCGCATCAGTGTTAGCTCCAGGTGGGTCGAAGTATTTGAATATTGTTCTAAAAATCATCCTGAAATTAAGAATTTTTTAGTTTTAGTTGAATACTCCCTGGCCTTACCTGGGACTAAATCAGAGTTGAAAAGGGTTTTTTTTATCAATAACATGTAGACTGGAATTTTGTAAATATCTCTTGAAAAATTTTAACTCAGTACGTACTATACATGGACAAACCAAGTACAAATTTAAACATAAAAATTGTAGTTTAGATTTAAAGTTTTATTAAGTAATGATATGTTTATGTTTATTTATTTACGTTGATTTTTTGCTTAAGATCATATACATAAGTATTTTTACTGTGTAGTAATGAAGCATCATTTTTAACAAATAAAGTTTAATAAATAAAAGAAGCAATTATTTTTTAAAAGTTTTACTGTGTTAAAACTAGACAAAACATTTTTAGCGCGTCCGGTATTTTGTTGTTCGGGAGTTGGTCACCTTAATTTAGATTAGAACACTGTAAAGAAGTTAAAATAAACTAGAGACCCTGTATGTATGATATTTATTAAATAGTACATCATAAACCTAGGGACTAAATTGCTACTTATAATTCCGCGACTAAAGGTTTGTAGCCCGACTGTAGGGACCTACCTAATCTTATATACTAGCATAGTGACCCACAAAAATAACTTGTGTTCAGTGACTTCAGTGAAACATGAAGTTTTGTTGGCTCCGCCTTTTCAAAGTTGAAATCTGTTACCTCCGAAAAATGTGGGTTTGCAAATATCCTTGATAGTGACGCTTGTTTGAGAAAATACATTCTGGTTCCTCAGGATGAATGCTGGGTCTTTGAATTTTCGCTTGAATAGGTTTTCCTCCTTGGGACGATCTTTGCCTCTTTCCATTCCATATGATGTTGATTTTTCCAGCAATGTTCAGCTACTTTCGATCCAGTTGTGTCCCCTTGTCGAGTTTTGCGTTCGGTAAGTCGAACTTCCAAAGGTCGAGTCGGCTGGTTACTACTTACATGGTACCTGGTAGATGCAGTTCTTGGTGTCGTGGCGTTGTGGTTTAGTTTTTCTGAATTGACTAAAATTCTTATTGTTGTCGTTTCGAAGACAGTCCGAAGATGGTATTGGTTGCTTATTCATCTTATCTTTTCTGAGATTCCTTTGACGTATGGAATTATAAGTGTCGTCTTCCTTTCAGTATTTACGTCTGTAGGCTTTGGTGTTGGTGTGGTCTGAAGAGTTCTATTGATCGTGTAGTGGGATAACCATTCCTTCGCATTTTTTGTATGTTTTCCCGTTTCTAGTGTTTTTTTATTTGGGTGAAATTAAATATTGTTCATAGCTCGCGGCTAAACTGTGACCATTTTAGCCACTAATTGTAAAATCTATGTCATCAATCACCCTATAAGAGGGATGGTTATATGCATAGAGATAGTGGAATTATGTTATTGATCGTAACATAAAAAACGCGAATGTAAGAAAGAAGATAAAAGTGTTGCTATATCGCTGGCTAAGAAACAAAGTGCCATGCACCACCGCCTTATGCTCGATTGATACTTCGGGCCCAAAATAGCCTTTTCTTATGGAGCCAGCCCTTAACAATGCACAAGTTATGCTTTGTCCCGCGTTTTTGTATGGAAAATTTGAAAGGCTTTTGTTTCTTTTGATAGACGGTTGACGCCTTCGAGGCGGCGAATTTTTTGCGGCTGAGAGACATGCAAAAAATTCGTTACAAAAATAAAAACATTTACTACGTTTATACGCACCTAAAATCGTTTTTATGTAAGGACGGTTTTAAATAAAATCGCTTTCTCCGAGGATTTACGTCTGTCAGTAAATGTCCTTAAATATGTGAATTTAAAAAAAAACAAACAAATCAACTTAGTTACCAAATTTTTTAGAAAACCAGGGTCGAGTATTTCTTTAGGTTGAAAGAAATGCACTAACGCGTTTTTAAAGTGTTTAATAAACCTCTCTCCTAAATCGCTTTAAAACGAAATCGATTTAGTGCCTGAAACGGTTTTAGTGGGGTTTATACGAGGGTCATTTTCAAAACTTCCTTATATAAAAGCGCTTTAAGAGGCCCGTATAAACAAAGTAATTGAGGCTTATCGTTTGTTTAAATGGGGAGATAAATATGTCGTTATTATTCTACAGGTTCGAGGGTTGTGAGGGTAAACAGGGTACTTTTTAACTTCGGGTTCGAATCCAGGATAATTGAATAGATATTTTGTGTTTGTCTTTAGATATTCAAAATAACTTGGCTACATTTGGTCATTAAAAAAAAGGTACTTTTAACTTCAAATATGTCATATCATACCTTGTGAAAGGCCTTTTACTTCTCTAAACGCACCGCTATTACAGAAATAACCAGTGGTAAATGTTTCTTTAATTTGGAGGAAAAAATCCCGTGATCAGTTGAAATTAGTAATGATGGTATAAAATCGATTGTGAACAAAATAAATAACATTGTTTATAGTATTTATAAAATAACCAAAAAAAAGTTTTAATAGCCACCACAAAAGAAAAAATTTGTTAAGTTTCCAGCGTTTCTTTAAATCATTTATTAAGTCAAGAGTTTTTCATTATTTTCGTGGCCAGTTATAGTTATTTTTTTTTGCAATTTTATTATTTCAGTACGAGTTAAGTTTAAAGTCTCTTCTTTTCCAAAAGTACCATTTTTTTATCATCGATGATGGCACTACACTGTAAAATAAGAGAGGAGGGGGGAGTTTAAAATAAAACAAAATTTAGTTTTGTTTTGGAACTTAACTACGATAACGAACTGCATAAGTTCGTTCTCAACATTTAAAGTAAGGCAACTTTTTACAGTTTTTTGTCAATGCAGCTAAGTAAACACTGTCTTGGATCCTGTGGTATCTAACCGAGAAGAGATTTCTAAATTGCTGTAAAACGAAAAAAACAAATACAATTTGGCCTCGAGTTTCAAACTCGATTTTTTTAATACCTACCTTTCTGAGAAAATCCAAAAAAATTGAGGATAAAAGACTATTGACAGAATACCATTTTATTTGCTCATTTAAGTCAGCGCATTTAAAATTTTATTTGGCGCTATCTAAGATCCACAGTTAAGACTAAGAGCGTTTTTCATGGGAAAAAAAAAATTTCGCAATCGCGTATTTCTCTCCTTGGCAGTTTTAAGGTAAAAACAAGAGACAGAGACTTTTAAGCATTTTAAACACTGATAATGCTTTGATCTGGATTAGGAATAAAAAACATATTTTTTTCTGTTATCTAAATAAAATAATTTAAAAAACTGCCAAAAAAGCTCAAGCAAAT
This sequence comes from Oxystoma pomonae, assembly GCA_963921995.1. Classification (NCBI taxonomy): domain Eukaryota; kingdom Metazoa; phylum Arthropoda; class Insecta; order Coleoptera; family Brentidae; genus Oxystoma; species Oxystoma pomonae. The sequence goes on from OY998164.1 coordinate 36,571,560, forward strand.
TATCAGTCCCAGTCCTAGGTGCAAGCAATACCGTCTAAACTACTACGTTTATATGCACCTAAAAGCGGTTTCATATAAGGATGGTTTTAAATATAATCGCTTTCTTCGAGGGTTTATACGTCCTTCATCAAATGTTATTAAATATGTCAGTTTAAAGAAAAAACAAATAAAACAACTTAGTTAACAACAGATTTTTCGGAAAACATTCAAACCGTCCTTAAGAAAAGCGCTTTAAGAAGCCCGTATAAATAAAGTTGCCAATTGCTTTTTAGTTAAGAACTGTGTTGGGCATGCTTGAATTTCATAATGACGTTTTTTTTTACAGCGACGAGAAATCTTAAATCATAGACACCTGATCTACCGAGTACCCGATTCATCCTCCCTTGACGACGCCTACGGACTAAACCCTCCGCTGTAGATTGGGTCAAAATAGCGGAACCATTCTCAGGAATATGACGTCACTATTTCGCCGTTTACTGTTTTGATCTTTTAGGTGCGTTCGTCTTCGTGTTTAGTTTTTAGAATCATTCTGATCATATCATTTCTTTAAACAGGATCCCTATGGTCATATTCTCTATCGTAGCCTCAAATCTTGGACAGTAAATTAACGTATGTTCTGCGTCATCTATTCTTTGACAGTACCGACATACGTCGTCCGTTTTCCCTATTCGCTTTGCATATGTCCTGAAAGATCCATGTCCCGTTAGAGCTTGTGTCATACAGTAATCCATTTTTTTGTGTTTGCAGTCTATCCATGTTTTAATGTCGGGAATATTTCGGTCCCATCTTGCTTGCCAGGATTCCAATGTTTTCTCTTTTGCAGCTTCTTTGTTTTCTTCACTGTGTCCATTTTTAACTTCATATAGAATTTCTTCTACAATAAGGTCTATGAGTGGGATTCCTGTTATAACCTAAATAGCTTCTGTTGATATCATTTGGTAGCTGCAGGCTACTCTTAGTAAGGCTTTCCATTGCACTCTTTTGTACTTCTTTGTGCGTAGTACTGGACTCCATATCACTGCACTATGTATCACGATTGAATGGATTACACTGTATAGTAACTTTCTCTTGCTAGTACTGGGCCCGTTTATGTTAAGCATAAGTCTTTGTAGTTCAGCGAGCCTTTTAGTTGCCTTTTTAGTGGTTTCTTCGATATGCTTTCCGAATTTCTGGTTTTCACCGATGTGGATTCTCAGATATCGTAGGCTCTTTTGCGGTTTTATGAGGACTCCATTTAGTCGAAACTCAATGTTTTGCCGGTTTTTTTTTCGGCTTAGTATAATGGCTTTGGTTTTTTTCTGGTGCTAATTCTAGGTGGTTGTTTGTCATCCATTCGTTAATAAGTCTTCTGGCCTCGTTTGCTCTCTGCATAAGATGTATCGCTGTGTCAGCCCTGACTATTGCCATTAGATCATCCGCGTATCCTACTATGCCCACGCCTCTAGGGAGTTTTAGTCTAAGTATGGGGTCATAGTATATATTCCAGTTCCGAATTTTTGGTTTTCACCGATGTGGATTCTCAGATATCGTACGCTCTTTTGCGGTTTTATGAGGACTCCATTTAGTCGAAACTCAATGTGTGCCCTAATAACGATCCTTGGGGGATGTCTGCTGATAGAATCAGGAGTACTAAATTGGGATTAAGCAAACTCCCCTATGAGGCCTGGTTCTAATACATACCTGCTGTTCATTTCAAATTCTCCGGACCAATTTGAAGTTAATTTAGAAATTAATTTTTGCACCCAAGTTTATCCTGTGTAAATAAAAACTTAAGTTTTCTTTTTATTGGTGACCAAGGAAGCTAAAAAAAAAATATTAAAAAAAAAAATTAAAACACATCTCTCATATCGGTTCGCGTGAAAAAACTAAATTAGTCTACCAATAGCTAAAGTTCCATGGTTATATCCCACTAAACTAGTCCCGTCCTGTTAGCCATTTTGCTTTATTTATGGCTCGTGAAAGTTTAGCTCCAGGTATATTGTGGCTGCAGTTAAAGCGACCAAAACAGTCAATTTCCGTTAAATTTTTAATGAGGAGCACTTGTTTATGACGCTTTAAAAATGTTATAAAAGAACGAAGGCTGCGTTAAGCGGGTAGAACGATACGAAAACTGTGTAGAATGAGCATATTGTAAGATAAGAGAGCGCCATTTTGTTTCAAGCCTCATGTAGTATCGAACAGTTAGTGAAATTTGCTAATAAAACGTTTGTAACACTTTTACTCGATCCAAAATATTCATCCAAAATATTGTCAATTTTTCCTATCTACCTAAAAATTAAGTCATTTTGACAAGTTTTTATCTAAGGTTACACAAAAAATAACACGGTCAACAGTTAACGGTCACTGACTAAAAATAAACGTGATTACAAAACCACTTATTTTTTATACTAAATAATGGAAATTCTTTTCAATCAAAAATAACTTGATATTTTATTTATCAAAAAATAGTTTAGTGTTCTCTGAGATGACACCTGAGGCCCAATTCTTTAATCACTCGAGTTTCAGTCGTATACGGACCACATTTTTTCAAAAAATTGACGAAAAAAGGGGAACATTTTCTCTTATCCACTTATTAACGCACACACAACATTAAACTCGTATACTGAAATTCTGTAATATTAAATTCAATTTACTGTAAAATTACAATTTTACGTTTGTGATCAGCTTTTTTTCGCAAGTTTTGACGTTCGTATTTAATATTCGCTCGGATTTGCATCGATTGCTTCTACCCACTCCATGCAAATTCGAGCGAAAAATTTTTCCCGCCAAAAACTAAATTTTGGACCTATTTTAATGAAATATTGTGTATTGTGAATTAGTAAAAAAATTGACTCAAAGGTCGCGATTCTTCAGAAACGTCAGAAAATCTCACCCGTCAGAATTCTGGCAAGTGGCGATTTTTACTTCTTGTCTCATTTAAAATAAAAACACAGCATCCTTAATATTTATCCCAACGTTGTAAGAGAAACTTACTTTTTAATAACATTTTGTAAATTTTATATTTTAAAGATATTCGTCAGAACTAGTTTTTCGGTGGAGCTAAATTGCTACTACGCGTACCAATAGACGTTAAAAGTGTCGAAAAGTGTCACCATGTAAAAGGAAAGACAGAATTTGCGTGATTTTTTTAAACAGTGGCAGCGACATATTTCATGGCTATCTATGGTTTTGTATGTTAAAAGTTTTAAAGGTTTGTTTACACACAAAAATAAGCTTAATAAAATATATTTTTAAATATAAAAAAAGGGTTTTTCAAAAAAACTGCCTAGAAAAGTTAAAATTGACATATTTTTTATTTAAGAAAATAAATTTTAAGGAATACCAGCAAATAAGTGCGTACAAAAAAGCAGTTAGTGTTTGTGTTTAAAAATCGTCAGATTTTTTGTAAGGGCGAGATTTTCTGACGGTTTTTGAAGAATCGCGACCTTTTTCCGACAATTTTTTGCTAAAATTTGATTCGTATACGACTAAAAGTCAAGTGATTCAAGAATTGGGCCCCTAGAGAGGCGAAATATAAAGTCGAGTTGGACGGTAAAAACCACGCGTGACATGATATGCCCTTGTGTCATCCATCAGCCACCAGTGATTAATAGTATAAAAATGGTCACTTTGAAAAATATTAAGATTGTCTTCAAGTATTATCTAAGTATTGTTAGTTTTTGTTTTGATACAAGGTATAAAAAGAATAGTTCAAAAATAAACTGTACCTTTTTTACTCGCGTTTTAAAATAAGTTGTGGAGCTAGTTATTTAAACCAAGGCTTGTAAAAAAAAGACTATGAAAGAAAAAGCGTAACCTCACACAGTAATTTTTTTCTTAAATTAAATTTCTTGATATTTATTAAGTCAAAACTACTTAAATTTTAACAGGCATTCTCTTCAAAAAAGAAGTTGTTTTTCTCCAAATCAGTTACATCAACCGAAAAAGATCTAAAAACAAAAGATCAAAAGATCTTGGGTGGAAATAACGAACGGTTCTTTGTGTGTTCCTTGTGGGATGCTTATCCAGGTTTGAATTTTCGTTATTTCCACCCAAGGTCTTTTGATCTTTTGTTTAACCATTCTCTTATTATAGCAATGATTGCTATTTTACTTCAAGAAAATTGTATCGAACAAAAACAAGGCAAATGCGATTTTGTTAAGTAAAATAACTGATTGTTATAATGAAAGAATGATTGTTTCGAGCGAACGTAATATTCTAGGAAAATAGTTTTGTTTTTAGTTTAAGAGTCTATGTCTTTATTTTATTTCTATGGTAAATATGAAGAAAAATTTATTTTTCTTAATTTGAGATTTTTTTAAAACTGCATTTAAAATCGGGTTATCATATTTTTCGCCGACGCCATCATTTTTTTTCAGAATTTCCATCTATTATAGAATTAATGCCCAGTGTTAGCCAAGTTTATGCAAGTTAAAGACAAACACAAAATATCCATGCACCTAGCCAGGATTCGATTCAATCTGATACGCTGCCCACTGCGCTATGGCGGCCAGCAGTAAAGCTGGGTTCATACAGAAATAAAATAACATAAGATAAGTTAAAAATAACATAAGATAAATTTGGCGTTCACACAGAGAAATAACATAAAATAAGAGATCAGTTCCAGCCGCCAATCAAAGCGCGAATTTTTGCGCATGCAGGCTTACCTTTTTCCTTTTTTTATTCTTCTTCTCTTTGTTAGTGGACTCGCGTACGGCGTTTTCAAATGGTTGTCCAAAAGCTTTACCTTTGTTTCAAAAATTTACAAAAAAAAATAAACAAAGAATTCATAGATTTGAGGTTAGTTTCTCAAAACAATTTTTGTGAAAATTCTTTCGTCGCGATGACGTCACGGTCTTGAGCGGAACGCTATTTCAGATAAAATAAAATAAGAAGATAAAAGTTTGCCATCTTTCTGTTATGTTATGTTATCTTGTCTGATGACTATTTTATTTTTTATTTTCTCTTATCTTATGTTATCTTATTTTATTTTTATTTCTGTATGAAAAGTGTCACAATGTAAAAGGAAAGACAGAATTTGCGTGACTTTTTTAAACAGTGACAGCGAAAGGTTTGTTTACACACAAAAATAAGCTTAATAAAATATATTTTTAAATATAAAAAAGGGGTTTTTTGACTGAGATCTGAGATAACTTAGTGGTGTAAGGCGTTGAAACCATCGTGGTTTTGTATGTTAAAGGTTTTAAAGGTTTGTTTACACACAAAAATAATCTTAATACCAATCATTTTTAAATTAAAAAAAAAGTTTTTCACCAAAAATCCAAACAACAAAAATTTAAAATTATTTTTGATTTATTGTAGCAGTATTAGGAACCTAAATTCTACGGAATATCAACCAATAAGTCCTGAGGAAAAAGCAGTTAGTGTAAAAAATCGTCAGATTTTTATAGGGGCGAGATTTTATGACGGTTTTTGAAGAATCGCGACTATTGCCATTATGACTACCACGGACCTGTTGAAATTGCGATATTATTTGGTTTTGATAGATGGCACACTTTCAAGTGCTAGCGATTATTTTCGTGATCGTTATTTGGACTAGAAGTAGTGTCACCAGGATTTAGGGGTTTTATTGTGTGAATGAATGAACACACCAGCCTATCTCCTAATATATTCAATGTAATTCCTTAAAAAAAAATTTTTATTCAAAATGGCAATATGACCCACACCATTAAGAAAAACACGCTTTCCGCCCATTTTGTCATATACTGCTCTGAATCGGACAGGTCCTTTTATATTGGACAAGGCGCAAGACGCAAACAATGAAAAACAGTGTGTATAGTTCGCTTTTAAAGTAGCTACTTACCTAATTAATGTCAAATCATTTTTTGTTGTCGGTTTGAATGTACAGTTCAAGAAATCAACGATATGACTTTTTTTACATATTTATTGTCGCTGTCTAAAATAATATATATGTTACAGAGATCCAAAAAAATGATATTAGTCCGTTCATCAAAAATTGGACTATACATACATTTTTTTATTTTAACCAAACATAAGTTAATTGAATCAAATAAGTTCTAAATACGAAATTTTTTGATGGGCTCTGTCTGTTTTTTGTAAAGGTTCAAAACGATCGTACAAAAGGTCAGTCAAGCCACACCTCCCTTTGAAAGATATTCGAGATTTGATACGCTTATAATTTCAAACTAATTTTGAACCACTTTTAAAAATTTTGAACCACACTCCTTCCTGGTTTTTTTTTATATTCATAATAAATGGGGGGGGGGTGAAGCTACACACCCCTCATTTAAAGCGCAGAGAAAAATGAAAAGCAACTATCCCAAAATTAACAATTCATTTCGAACTCCTAATATAACCAAAAAGAATTTCGAAAAATACACTACTAACTTTTTTTTAAAAATATAGTGGGGGGTGCAGGTTGACGTCAAGCCACACCCCCCTCAAAAAAATTTCGAACTTTGATATGCTTATAATGTTGCACTACTATCGAACTAATTTTGTACAACTTCAAACGAATTTTAACCACCCTAATTGGAATTGGAAGGCATAGAAATATACTAGAAAAGACTAGAAATCACGTAAGAAAAACTAATTTCATCTTTGTTGGACTTTTGGTACCTAATATGTGCATGTGTAAAGCACATGATTTTTCCAATGGTGCTTCTTAGCTGGTGCGGACTATATGAGCAGAGAGATTTTTATTGCGCATCCATATCAATAGTGGATTTTTCGATTTTTTTTTGGCATTATTAGGAATTCTAAATTAGTTCTTAGTTTTGGGATAATTGCTTTTCCTTTTTCTCTATGCTTTAAATGAGGTGGTGTAGCTTGATATCTGACTGCACCCCTCATTTTAAATATTTAAAAAAAGGAAGGAGTGTGGTTCAAAATTGTTAAAAGTTGTTCAAAATTAGTTCGAAATTGGTTCGAAATTTTTGATCATATCAAAACTCGAATATCTTTCGGGGAGAGGGGTGTGTGGCGTGACAGACCTAGTATTTTGGCCACTAGCAAAGAGCATATAAATCTAAATAGAGAGGACACGTAATGGTAATATCCGATCAGCAAGCCAATGCGATTCACAGTGAGTTTTTGATTATTAGCTGAAGGCGCCAGGATGAACCGGGGTAATATTTATTTAAAATTAAAACGGAAATAATCCCGCGCGTTGAACGAATATCGATTTACCACTGGCGTACATACTTATATTTAATGCAATTTTAAACGAACTTGTTGCTAAGAGAGCTGGCAGAAATTTTTTATTGTATATATTTTTCAAGCCTTTATTACTTGTAATAATTTAGGAAAAAGCAGAGAGCATATAATTTATGTTTTCTCCGGTAAAAAATCGGTATTTTTGATTTATTTTTTTAAAAATATTTTGCTATCTAAGGTTACTTCAATCTTGCTATAAAAAAGAAACATTTGCAGCAAACTATCCAAACTATACTTCTGTACCTATCATTTTCGAATGTTTGAAAAATATATGATTAGGAGATCAGAATGGGTGAGAAGGTATGTGAAAACTGATGGTCTCATATGATAAATTTCCTTGGTTATTCCTTCAATGGTTCTGTTCTCCTAATCCAAAAGAAGCGGTTGTGACGTACACTGCGTCAATTCCCATCATGGGAAGTCTTCTCTAAAAGGGAGACACAAAAAAAAATTTCAGAAACTTAACACCTGATTATGATTTTTCTTTTAATTTGACCGACGAAGGCGAAACCTTGCAAAAGAGTAATGTTTAATTTAAAATAAAAGAAAAAAACTGGCGCCACAGGGCAACATTTTTGGGGAAGTTGGTACGTAATTTCGTCAGAGAGGGGGTCGATCGTCTCCCTCTGTATTCGCCACCTGTGACTGTACCGGCACGGGTCTGTTGTCTGCAGCGCAAGGCGAGCAATCGATATTATGGATAGAGCCAGTAATAAAAGAGCGAAGTCATAAAAGAGCGAGTAACTTTAGAGTGACGTAGTGAACCGAACCAACCAAACCAAACTCAAACCCAACGTCAGAGGGCCACGTCTGGTGTTTTGAATCGATAAAAATAAGCAAGGTCGAAATCAAAAGTGATGCACCATGTTTCCAAGCCAAGAACTAAAAAAAAACGATAGCTGCGCCACTTGATTTTCAAGTCATTTGAGTGGTGTCGTAAATTTACCATTAAGTGTACTCTCTATTTAGATTTATATGCTCTCTGCCACTAGTTAAAACTACTATTAAAAGATTCTATACTGCAGTATTGAAAGGAAAAAAATCCCGTCTCTCCAGTCTCCATGTCAGCATATTAGCATGAACATGACATGTGTGCTGACGCGACATCATCGGCCATGCACTGATTCGGCCATCTTTGCATTAATAACCGCTGCCTGTCTGTTCGTCTATCTGTATCATTTTGCGGCTTCAAATTCATCACGCTGGCCATGTGTGTTGTGTGCTTACACTTTATAATTAGGTCGTGTAGGGGTGACATATTTTTAACCGTGTAAAATTACAGAGGCTAATTATCTTTTGGCATGCGTCGATTGCGTCAAAGTAATCACAGCTAACAAATATGGGCGACTTTTTAAATTCAAAAGTGGTAATTAACCTTTGATGATTTTACCAGTAGAATTTTAAAAACAATGGATTTTACCTCTTGTTAACCCTGACTTATTTGGCAACACTGCTCAGTGCTCGCGTTCAAAAAATGTCTGTTTAACGAAACTTCGGATGATTTAGGGAACAAACAAACAAAATATTCATTTTTTTTTAATGGGACTTTTCCATTCATTGTAGGACATAATTCTCAGTGTTTGCCAAAGTGAGAGTCAAGAGTAAAGTTTTTTGACAGATAAACACAAAATATCCATGCACCTAGCCGGAATCCTAACGCTGTCCACTGTGGTACGGCGCACAATAGTTTATCCGTAGGAAAAAATTATGTATATTCTTATCAAGATTTACAGAAAAATGTGTTCATTTCTTTGTAGAGGAATATCCACTTAGTTTAAACCAATAATAGGTTTTTTCAGAATTATTTTTAATTTTGAAAAATTGGACGCCAAAGTAAAATTTTTTTTCTCCATCTGCAACCCGTCTTATCACTTAAACAAAAACCACTGTGTCAATTTTCCTCTTTCTTTTATTATAATTTAGCAGTTTTCTTAAGCCTTAAAAGACAAAATATTTTTATCTATAATTTCAAAAGAGATTAAAACGATAAAGAAAAACTATAGTGTTTTGATATATGCAAAGTTCTGCAGAGGAAAAGTTGTCTTCCCGTAGTCTCCCGCAATGAGATTTCTTTATGGTTATATACTACAATGTCTTAACTTGAGGACTGCATAGGTTGTAGCTGCCAATATCTGCCTATCTGTGAATTAGGTTCCTAAAATTGTGGCATTGCTATTCCAATATTTATTTATTTATTTATTTGCAACGTACAGATAATAATTACATAATGCAAAATGAATTTATATTGTTCAAACAAAGAAAAGACCACAAAGACCGAAGTCGCGCGTGGTATGTTTTTAGATACTTGCAGCAATGTAGATCCATTATTTAATCTAATATATTCTAGTAAAAAAATATTTTAAGAAATGTAAGCCTAATAACTACCTCTAGCCTTAACACTAAATAACATGTTCCTGTTTTTTCACTAGCCCTTGTCTCTATTTTTAATAAGATTAGATTTTTTTTTGTGTTTTTTGTTTAGGTTTAACTAAAAAATATTATTAAATTAAACTTCTTATCATGACCCATATACATGACATGACATAAATATACTACTAGAAATACTCACAAACGGCTTTGGTTTGCTGTGTTAATATGGATGTATGTATATATTTTGAAGTATTTTTTGTATAGAATACAATAAGTTAGTGGAGCTCTAAAGCCCCGGGCGATTCACCCACTAGTATTATACAATGAGCTTCAGGGTACTGCGAACATAGGGGGAATCAAGTCCAATTTACTCTCTGTGCCGTACGACCGAGGTGGGGTCGAAGCACGCTACAGTGTTATCTTTTTGAAATTTATTTTATTTTTATTATTTTGTTTTATTTCTGCCCTGCTCGAGAAACAGATTGGTAAGTTCTTAAATGAAATAATACATTTTTAAAACTAAAAATGGATGTCTACGAAGTTGCCGAAAAATTTTCTGGAGGACAACTATCGTCATATGAAATTTTGCGAAACAATGATGGAAAGGGCTAATCGTGATCAAAACTTTCTGAGATCTATTCTTTTCACAGATGAAAGCACTTTTGTATTTTGAGGTAAGAACACAGTATCCCCAAAAACTAAATGCTTGGGGAACACGTAATTGGACCATTTTTTATTGACGGCAATTTAAATGGTCCTAGATACTTGGATCTACTGCAGCAGCATATTATTCCAACTGCCCAACTGCTAGGCAATTGTTAGGTGTGAGATTTGGTGATACATGGTTTCAATAAGATGGTTGTCCCGCTCACAATGTTGGCCTTGTTAGGGAATATCTTGATAATGTATTTCCTAATCGGTTTATAAGTACACGGGAACTATTTTATGACCAGCTCGATCACCCGGTCTTGCTCCTAATGACTTCTGTAGTCTAATTTTTTGATGAGCGTACTGACGTCATTTTTCTGGATCTCTTTTTGTTAATGAATTGAATAAATATGTAAAAATATGTCATGTCGTTGATTGTTTCAACTATTACTTCAAATTGACAACAACAAATTATTTGACATGCGAACTGTTAACAACAAAGAAATAAGTTTTCAGAGGAAAAAATGACGTCAGTCCGCTCATCAAAAAATTGGACTATATCTGTGGAGTTATATCAAAAATAAAGTTTACGAGCATGAAAAGGCTAACAATTTGGAAGAACTTCGGATTAAAATTGAAGAAGCTTTTCAAACTATCACCCCTAACAAGCTTGGAAACGTTAGAAGTGGTTTTTTAAATAGGCTCGGATATTGTCTAGCCGAGCAAGGAGGACTTTTCGAAAATTTGCTCTAATTTTTTTTGGACTGGCAGAATCTTTTTGGTGTTTAGAATGTATTATTTTATTTTGAGAACTTTATTTTGTTTCTCCTTATTATTTTCATTGTAACACGTTGTTAGTGGTAAATATGAGCAGTTGAAAATAAAACGCTGCCTGAGTGTTGGTTGCTCCACTGATAGGTGTGCGGTGTCCCTGCGTGTACATACACTGGCAAATTGGACTTCTTCCGGCTTATGTTCGCAGTAGCCTGAAGCGCTCTGTATGTGTTTTTCATTGGTACAAAAAATAATTACAACGTTAAATCACCTCCATTTCTCCAGAACAAAATTTGATACTTACCCAGTGGCTCAACGAGAGGGGTGAGGTTTTGGGGTTAAAACGGCCCTCCCCCCGAGAAGCCTCTAGTTACAATTGGCACAATCAAATAACAGCGGAAATAAAATATATAGGGAATAAAATACTGGACTTTAATTTTTAACAAAAATCTTCAAAAAATCATAAAATTCAAAATTTTTCGACTCGGTGCTATATAACGCCTTTTATTTTTACGATATCTTGTCCAAATAGTCTTTTTAATGTAATTTTACCAAACATTTTGCCTGCGATTTGGTGTCGAAAATGGCATTTTAAGTGTCATTTTCGCAAACATTTTCTAAGAAGCACGAAATAAAGACTATAGAAAATATCGCACAAACCCTTCAAGGGAATGCTCAAGAATAAATTCTCATTTTGGATAAATATATTGAATTTGTTTACTTTTGACCACCTTACATAAATTTATAAGAATAAGTGGGCGACAAGAATTTTACCGAATTCGGGGGGGGGGGGGGGCTAAATAATGATTTAACAAAAATTAGTACTTTTGGTTTGATTCTACAAGAAAATTTAAATTTAAGGGACTGTCGGACCTGGGGGGGCGTCAGGTCCCTCCCCTAAGTACCCCTATGTCATAACACAAATGAGGACGGAAGTAGTTTATGGTAAAATCAATCATCAATCAAACTAGTAATATTGAGTAATTCTTTACCTTTTTATCTATATTAAACATTTTTTACCCTACACCCAGCAAGAAGAAGGGGGGAGGTTTAGCTCAATAGAAATTGGTAAATATGTGTTAAATATATGTACAAAATTTCAAGTCTATCTGATAAATACTCAAGGCAACAAGCAACATATAAAAGTTGTAAGGGTAAGGGTTTTTGTTAGTTTTTTGTGTTTTTTTGCAACAATTATTGTTATATTTTTGTTTTAAGACTTATATAGAAAATGCATAAGTGTGCGTTAAGTGAAAAAAGTGCCGAAAATTCGCCGGAACTATCTTTTCACAGGTAAAAAACACATCTGTATGAAACCGCCACATTTTAAATATTGCTTCGGAAACAATCAGAACGTGACTCTACAATGTTGTCATAACTGTTCCTCAGCAATTTCCTTATATTTGGTTGCTGATTTGGAAAATTTGCCTTCAATATATGGAGTGCGCCTTCTGGTTTATTTTAATTTCTTTATTCAGATGCCGCTTTAATAACTCAAAATTTGATCGAATACGAATAAAATTCAAACGCTAGTTCCGAGCGGCCCAAAAATCGCTATTCTTGAACACCACTCGAAAACGTTATCCGTGTTTTCATTTTTTCGAGTATAAAATTTCGGAACATTATAGATTTTTGTCCGAATTGGGCAGTGGAAAGCAGGGAAAATAGAATATGGATATACCAAAGAAAAAGTGGCAAATTTTGAACGGGCGAATGGAGCAATATGACAGGTATAACGGTTAGGTAAATTTATATTCCTTGGGCAAATTTGATCTCTGGTCCGACTTGACGTATAATTTACTGTGTTGTTTACTTTTTAAAGTTGGAATTTCTTACCCTTTTCTCTTAAACATCTAAGCAATTGCTCCATTTCAACTAGTACAGTGGGATTTACTAAGATATAAAATAGTACTCCCCACAGGTCTAAATATTTACACCTGTGGGGGGCACTAAATTTTAAAACCAATTTTCAAAAAACACTTACCCATACAGAAAAGCTACAAATTTATTGATTATTTTGTATTTTTATTGCTAAATACCACTGAAAAACTGCTTTTCTGTCAAAATAAATACCATATTTTAGAAGAAAATGCCCTAAAACTAATTTTTTTTGACAGGTTTCAAAATGGCAAATGGTGAATACGCCAAAATTTTGGCACATAATAGCTTCATAATCTGTATTTGAGGTTATAAAATTGGTGATTTTTTAGTCCACCTCTGGACAAATTTATAACCCCCAGAAAGGATCGTTTTGTGGCAATTGGGAATAAGTTCGTTCATAATTTCCCTAAGTAACCGATTTCACAAGGATTAATTTACCTTATTTAATGTCCCAAGTTGTTCATTAGTCACTAAAACACCTCCAATTTTGTCCAGAAAAACGCCATATTTTTTACCAGTTTTCAGCACAAAATATATATTTATTAGGGCACTACGAGGCAAAACAAACATAAGTGAAGGTCACTGATTTTGCACGAAAAATATACCAAACAAAAAAAAAACAAAATAACTTTATTAATTTATTTACAAACTGAAATTCTGAGGTTGAGGTTATCTAAAAGCTCAGTCAAGAAAACTTTCCTTACTCAAAGCCCACTTTTTAAAGCTGTAGCTTTCATCAATAAAGGTGGTGCAAGCCAAGGTGCAAGCAGAGGTAAAAGATCCAAACTCGCTGTTTGTGATTGAACGCAGCGCTAATATTTTTAAACTGACATTTCGACAGTGACAGAAATTTTCTTTTTTTCTAAATTGAAACTTTCTTCTTAAATCCCACAAAAGATTGTTTTAAGATGATTATTCAATAAAAAAATTTATTAAAATTCTTTTTATAAATTAAATTATGCCCAAAACTTAAGGATGGTTGGTTTAAAGTGCTTAAAACCAGAAATTTCACCTAAACTTAGGACCGTTCTAAAATAGACTAAACCCTCTTAGTAAATCCCACCGGTAGAGTTTTCCTGTATTGGGGATTGTATAAAAATTCAACAAAAAGTAAGTATCTTCTGCAAAGAATAGATGAGGTATCCTAAAGGTTAATTTTTAGCTTAAATTTTTGCCTTTGTGTTAGAATAAACGAATTGTAATATATTAGATTTATTTTTAATTATAAACTCACTGGCTAGGGTAAATCACTCAAAATTTAAAAAAATTAAAGAAAATTATTTCCATGAAACCAGCAATAAAATATGCCATTTTGAAAAGTCGTTGTCAACCCCTCGTGTCAAAGTATAGAAAAAGTGACGTTTGCCCAATCGTTATGCCTTTTTAGCTATAAAACTGTCAATCGCATCCGGCGTACTGAGAAAAAGTGAGGCCCGGGGCGGTATCTTCCCCCCCGCTCATATTATATCAATATTATATCCTAAAATTTTTATAAATGTGATATTTACAGGTACCCATTTACAAAAAAGGAATTTAGGCCAAGTAAAAAAGCTAAAAAAATTAATTTAAATAGATTTTTTTTATCACCATCATAGGCAATCACTCGATATAGAGTATGATTTTCCTCTATTCTGTATCGTCGCTACCTGTTGTGCGTTTTTTGATGGCTTGTTGTCGCTCCTTTCTACGTTCTCTCTTTTCCGTCTCTAGTCTACGTCGTTGCTCTTCAAAAGTTTGTGCTCCCTCATGGACTGTTCGGCGCCATGAAGCCCTATCGTTTTCCGTGGTCTCGAAGTTGTTTATATCGATGTGACCCTTCATCATAATGCCTTTGAGAACGTCCTTGTACCTTTTTTGTTGACCTCCTTGATTTCTCTTTCCCTCCTTTAGTTGTCAATATCTGCTTTGGGAGACGTGTTTCGGGCATGCGGATAATGTGACCAGTCCAACGAAGCTGGTGCTTGAAGATTATTCTAGTCGTTCTGACTTCTTCTAAAACACTTATATTGGTTCGTCGGTCTTGCCATTTGATTCTCAGTATTCGTCTTAAACAACGTTGATGATATTTCGCATCCGTATGTTAGAGTTGGTATTATAACTGTGTTGTAGACACGAAGCTTGGTCTCCGCATTGATGTCGTGATTGTTGTCCAAAAGCCGTCCGAACGCTGCGCTAGCATATTTTAGGCGATGCTGTGTTTCTGCGTCAATACTTGCATTTGATGATAGGTGGCTCCCAAGGTATGGATAATGTTCCACGTTCTGCAGAGGATGGCCATTTATGGAAATATTTGGAGCTTGGGGATTCGTACCTGGTTCTGGTTGGTGAAGAATTTGCATTTTGGCAGGATTGACCTCTAGGTCAATGCTTTTGTAGGCTTGGTTAAATGCGTTGATTACCAGCTGTAGACCGTCCTCTGTATAGGCCATAACGACGTTGTCATCGGCGTACTGCAGTTCGATTACCGAGGTTGTCGAGACCTCAGTTTTTGTTCGCAGTCTGTCTAGGTTAAGTAGGCCACCGTCGAATCTATATAGATTTTCCATTCCCGGCGGTAGATGTTCCTCAACAAGGTGAAGCATGGCACCTAAAAATATAGAGAAATGCGACTACTTCCATCTCTTCCTATACCGTATCGAAAAGAAGGCAAAAGACATGCCGATATGCTGATTCACGGGTAGTACGTGAAAGAATAACCGGTTTTTTATGCGAAACAACACGAATGCCCTCCACCCACTCGAGCCATATTGCGTTAAATTAGTCGAATTCGAACGCGGTATAGAAATTGTCGATTATTTAGTACACATATGCCGATATTTTCGTATGGATTCGAAAATCAGAGCCCTGTAAACCCGCGGAGACCTGTAAAGACACTTTCCGGTCGTGTATCGTACGTACTTTTTTTTTCAAACGATCAGAAAAAACATTTTAGTACCTATATCACTTTCGTCAAAGCCTAGCCGTGTTGCGTGATTTATGAACAGTCCCATGATATTTTCTGCTTCTTGTTGGCTAGATAGCCATTGCTGCTAAGGCCGGTAGTTTTTACGATGAAAACTAAAGAAAAACAAGTAAAGTGTTGTGGTTAGAAATGATCTTTGTATTTTTAACTTGTGCAAAATTGTAAAACACATTAGAAAAATTATAGCTGATGATTGACGACTAGTTACGGCCGACCATTACCAACTTATCAAGCAAAATAATGATAAAAAATCTCATAAAAGGCAGATTTCTAGGTTTGTTCTTTATTAACCTATATTTATAGTTTACTTACTTTTTACTTTACTTACTATTTTTCGGTGTATGTGACTCTGGAATGACTCTCCTGGTGCATCGTTGCTCAGGACTGTTGCATTCATATTGTCGTGTAGTAGAATTTAAATATATTTTTGAGGGCATCCAGCTTTTGCCAGTATTTTTCATAGAGCTTCTCTGTTGACCGAGTCAAATGCTTTGACTAGGTCCATGAAGGCCATGAAGAGAGGGTGATTTTGTTCTCTAGATTTTTCTTGCATTTGTCTGGCACTGAAGTTCATGTTAGCTGTGCCTCGATTGGGCCTAAATCCACGCTGTATCTCTGGCAGATTTTGTTCAGCAATCGGAATTAATCGGTTTGATAGTATCCGTGCAAGTATCTTTCCAGCAACAGAAAGCAGAGATTCTGTAGTTTCCACATTGGGCCTTGTCGCCTTTTTTAAAAATGGTAACTATAGAGGCGTCTCTGAGTTCGGCAGGAATGGTCTCAGTGGTCCATATTTGACTTATTAGAATGTGCATTTGGGAATCAAGTGCGGGACCCCCTTGTTTGTTTAGCGATACCATCTGTGCCTGCTGACTTGTTATTCTTTAGCTGTGTGATTGCCTTTTCGACTTCCTCTAATCTCGGAATCTCACTTAGGTGTTGTTGTGTAGTTTTCTCCGGAATTCTGTCGAAGATGTTATTATCGACCTGAGACTCTCTGTTGAGTAGTTCTTGGAAGTGTTCTTTCCATCGTGAATTGATAGAGGATCTGTCTTTAAGCAGCCTTGTTCCATCTTTGGATCGTAGAGGATTGATACCTTGTGTAGTGGAACCACATATCATCTTAGTAGCTTGAAAGAAGGCTCTGGTGTTGTTGGACTCAGCTAGATGTTGCATTTTATGTGATTTTGTTGTCCACCATTGGTTTTTTAATCTACGTGTTTGCCTTTGTACTTCTGCTTTGGCTTCTTGATATTGCGTTTTCTTTTCATTAAAGTTAGGGTGGCTTTTCCAAGCATTATGAGCTTTTCTTTTCCTCTCAATAGGCTCTTGAATTTCTTTGTCGTGCTTATTAAACCAGTCTTGATGGTTTCTTTGTGTGTAGCCGACTGTTTCTTTGGAGGCAGATGTTATTGCTGTCTTCAAAATTCTCCAGTGATCGTCAATATTCTCCGGGTATTCTAAAGTACCCAACTTTTGATTCAGAGAGACTTGGAATTTTGTTCTGGTTTGATCATCTTTAAGGCGTTGTACATTAAATCGTCTTCTGATTTGCTTTTTTTGACGGCTACTTCTTGGTGGAATGTGCAAGTTCATTTTGGCTCGTATCAAGCGATGGTTTGTCCAGCAGTCGTCTGCACTCGTTATTGCTCTTGTAACGTTTACGTCTTTTTGATCTCTGGAACGTACAATAATGTAATCAATTAGATGCCAGTGTTTGTAAATTGTATTTGAGATTATGAGGTCATATTCCGAACATAAGGTTAATAGGCGCAGTCCGTTTGAGTTCATGTTTCCAACACCTTCCTTGCCAATGACGCCCTTCCATAGGTTTGAATTCCTACCAACTCGAGCATTAAAATCACCTAAAATGATAAGTTTATCAGATTTAGATACAGATGTGTTGGCTTCACTAAGTTCAGAATAAAATTCATCTTTTTGATTTTCATCAGCTGTAAGAGTGGGAGCGTAGGCGCTGATTATAGTAGCGTGTTGGTGGTTGCTAAGGTTTAGGCGCAATGTCATCAATCTTTCGCTTATTCCGGATGGAAATTCGGTTAGGTGGTCCACAGTCTCATTTTTTATAGCCAAACCCACTCCGTGAATACGTGGTTCATCTTCTTCTTTTCCTCTCCAGAAAAATGTGTAGCCTCCTCCGTGTTCTTTAAGTTTGCCTTCGCCTGCTCTTCTAGTTTCACTGAGAGCAGCGATATCTATGTTATATTTCCTTAGTTCACGTGTCACTATTTCTTCTCTGTAGTCTTGTGGTTGTGTCTTTATTCATAAGTGTACGGATATTCCATGTGGCAAAGTTCATTAGATTACTTTTTCTTTTGTTTTGACCGCATGTGGTGTACCCACTGGATGCGGTTGTCCAGTCGGGCAGTTGTTGGCTGGCGATGTTTAGGGCACCATTTATAGCCCCTTTCGTTTCAGGGTGAGCACAGTGGGTCCTAAATAGGGCTGCTCAGTCACGGATGCAGCACACGAGTTGCTCTACAGCCAATCCTTGAGCAAAACGGCGATCACGCTTCCACCGCTTTCGTGCCGGTTTGTCACTAAGAGCTTCCAGACTACACTGTCCTGCTCCCGTCGCAACTTGCCGATCGCCGAAAGATTTTGGTGTTCTTGAACTACAGGCTACAGGCAGTCTGGTTCGCCCAACTTTCCATAGCAAACAGATTCATGCCACAGTGGCCTGATCTGTCCGGCCTGACACTAAATTTTTTTTATATACCTTTATCAAAAACATTATTTTAGTAACTGTCTGCCGATAACTAAAGCATGGCTTTTTTGGTTATCGATGCAAAAAAAGATTTCTGTTTGGTTTTTACCTAAAATTAAAAAGAAATAGCGGAAAATAGTAATACTAAAAAAATATAATTATTCTTGTCTAAAAATTAAGCAATTTCCGCCAGTTTTCACCAGGTATTTACAAAAAAATCATTAAAAACATCTACAAAATATCAAACTATCAAAGATTAAAATGTCACAACAGTGAACGTCACCGAGTAAAAAAGCACATTGCTATGAAAACCATTGTAATTTCATTTATCAGCCGCTCTGATTATTAGTGTAAAGATGGTGTCTTGCGAGAAGTGTTCTTCATTCGAGATTTTTTAAAGTATTTCTCTGTTTTTCTTCTTCCAACGCTTGTAAAAAAAACACTACTTCAGTCACTAGTTGTAAAAACTACTATTCTTCTACCATTTACTGTTGCAAACGCTTGCATAACTTTATTAAATTCGATGGTTTTAGCCACTTCGATCTCAATGGATAAAATTGCCAAACTCTTATCCGTTCTTGGCTCATAAGCTCATTGTAGAGCGCAAATAATTTTTAATCAATTTTAGTTTCGAAAAAACTGTTCTCAAATGTGGCGTTTGAAACGCATAATGCAAAAAATAGTTTCAGATTTAAAAAAAGAATTGAAACTGAATCCCAAAATTCATATTTAACAATAAATTTAGGAAAATCTAAACAACTCCAAGATGAACAACAATTTTTATTATTAAATAATCAATTTGATATATTCAGAAATATGATTGATTTATACAAAGGGATGGTTAAACTAATAAAATCAAAACTATATTTTTTAGGGTTTCAACCTTGGGAACAATAACTTTCTTCGAGTAATGAAATAAGCAAGTGTAAGATTTTTATGTCTTTGACAATTTTGTCAGTTTCTTATTACACATAATGTTTCAAATTATTAAACAAAAATTAAACTACAACTTGGATCTATTTTTGAAATAGAAAGTCCGAGGTTGAAGCACTTCTCTCCTAGACGGATGCTAGACAGACTGAGAGAAAGATTGTGCGTACTGGAATACCGGATATCTTTTTCTATCATTTTAGGTATCTTATACCTATTTATACATGAATGATGATGAGTTCTAACTTTTACCGATTTTCCAGAAAGCGGTCACCCCTGCATGCGTATACTTGGTGCTTTTATCTTATCCCTGCCAAAAAATACGCGATCAATCTCTTTCAAGAGCTTTACCTTTATAATGTTTTACCGAGTTTTATATGTTTTCTATGCGGTATGTGAAACAAGCTTTAAAATCTAATAAAATATCATAAAGTACGAACTTTTTCTATCAGTTAATTTTGACGAGAAAGACAGCTCGGCTCGTAGAATCTTATAAAACCCTACAAACAGCATATAAAACTCACCGACTTTCATAAGAACCTATGCGGTTTTCGTACGGATAACTTAGAGTAGGTTTATGGATAATTGTGTAGATGTGGGATCCCACGGGGGCCCCGTAACCCGGGGACTGGGGCGGACCGTCCCCCTCGCCCCCTCGTCAGTACGGCACATCGTTATTCCTACTTTTTTAGATTGATCGGTTGGGACATCCATTCCCTAGATGTTCTATTTTCTCTGGTGGAAAGTGATTCAGCTATTAAAAATCATGGCTATAGGAAGAACAAAGCATTTTTCCATCATCAAATGTGAATATTAAACTTAAATTCGCAGCTGTACATTTAGCTCTTTCGAATTTGTTTACTGAGATGAATAAGGCTGCCCGATTTGAAAAAGATGCAATAATAGACACTTAAAGTAAATATTTCAACGCATCCGTATCGGTGTACGTAACGCGTTTGAAGCAAAGAAAAAATACGATACATTTTTGACTTGCTCTTGCCATGTTTCGAACGATGCCCGCTTTTTTGAAGGGTGCGATGACAGGACTGCTGATTGAAATCGTTGCGTACGTTCATGGGTCCCTAACGATACGTACTTCCTTCCGTACGTAACGAGATTCTGTCATCACACCCGTCAAAGAAGCAGGCATCGTTCGAAACATGGCATGAGCATCCTTAAGAGATAAGAAAGGCTACTAAAAAAGTATCCTTAAGGGGATGGGAAAGGGGAGGGAAACGATATCGCAGGTAACAGTAACATGTCTTTTAGAATCTTTCAGATTTCTTAACAGTAAGAAAATTTATCAGTTTTTAGTAAAAAATATTAACCCACTTCAAAACAAGCATATACAAAATATTTTTTATTAAAAGTGTCTGTAATTAACTCGTTAACTCGTCTTCTAGAGGGCACTAGAGTATTTTCTAAAAATTTCAAAAATTAAGAAAAATCGCAATTAACACAAGAAACCTCAGATTAAAAAATAAAAAGAGCTATAACAGTAAATAATTCTACCCCGATCAATCATGCATAAGGTTCATTTTCCTATAAAACGCATGGTTTCCAATTTGCCGCGAGATTTTGTAACATCAAAACTAAATACAGTTTTTGAATCGCTTTTTTAATTATATTTACTATGTTACTTATT
The DNA here is from genome assembly GCA_963921995.1 of Oxystoma pomonae. Taxonomy (NCBI): domain Eukaryota; kingdom Metazoa; phylum Arthropoda; class Insecta; order Coleoptera; family Brentidae; genus Oxystoma; species Oxystoma pomonae. The sequence goes on from OY998164.1 coordinate 36,592,671, forward strand.
TTTATACAAGGTAATTAGCCTCATACTGATACATTTTCTAGTTTTAGTAATTATTATAATGAAATCTTTAAATAATACAAAGACAAACGGCGAATAAATTATGACAAGTCTTTTTCGTTCATAGCTGACTCGGCAGTCTTTTTAACGGGATTTTGTGGTTTTTTGTGATTAATGACTTTTATTTTGACTATTTAAAAAAAATAACTATATAAAGTCTTTTTGAGAACCAGCAGGTAGGTAAAGGTAAGAGATTGTCTCATTTTAGCTTGGTCATTGGCATATAGTTTTTTTGCTTATTTTAGCTCTTTGTGCAAGGTGTATTTTAAAACAACTTTGCACTGTGCTGCCGAGACTTTAATATCTAATGAATTTATTCAACTATTTATTTTTAAATGCCATGGTGGTATGATGGGTAGTGTGCTTGCCTTACGAGTGCTACTTAAACTTTTCCCACTTATTTTCAAAATATGCTCGCAATTATTTCATAGGTATTTAAAAGTTGTTGGTGCGAGGTTTGGGTATTTTTAAGCTGAGGCCAAGAACCAACACAACACCAGTACGTATATCAGAGCTCTGGCAAATGCGTTGGTACACTCAAGATCACAAGTAGAGTAGGTAATTAAGAAGACACAAGGAACAACTCCCGATAGGTGAGACCTCGGCTAATACCTTGAATTTTGAACTATTTAAGAAAAGGAATGTTAAACTATTGTAGGGGATCGCTGTTAATATTCGATGCAGTTGGGCCTTGTAGTGCTGTCTATGCAAGACTTCCTTCTTCCGTGAGTAACGAAGTAGGAAGACTTGGATACCACTATAAATTTAACTCTAATTAGGTGGCTAGTATTTTAATTTTGGCTACAAACTTACATTATTTTATGACTTGAAGCAAAGTGGGTTAACGCACGCAAAAGTCGCCGCCACTGTTGATAGGAAAAGCGACTTTAAACAGTGTTGCCGTTTTAGCCGTCTATGTCTTTTCTCCTCATGTATTCGTCTAGAAGGGTGTTGGATTGTAAACATTAGAGAATTTCCAAAGGGAATGTTTGGTCTCTTCTTTAGTTATTAGTCTGAACGCTCTACCTATCGTTAGACACTTAAAGTAAGTAAGTAAGTACATTTTTGTAGCGTATTTTTACTTTTTCTCGAACTCGTTACTTTAAGTGTCTAACGATAGGTAGAGCGTTCAGACTAATAACTAAAGAAGAGACCAAACATTCCCTTTGGAAATTCTCTAATGTTTACAATCCAACACCCTTCTAGGCGAATACATGAGGAGAAAAGAAATAGACGGATAAAACGGCAACACTGTTTAAAATCGCTTTTCCTATCAACAGTGGCGGCGACTTTTGCGTGCGTTAACCCACTTTGCTTCAAATCATAAAATAATGTAAGTTTGTAGCCAAAATTAAAATACTAGCCACCTAATTAGAGTTAAATTTATAGTGCTGTCCAAGGCTTCCTACTTCGTTACTCACGGAAGAAGGAAGTCTTGCATAGACAACACTACAAGGCCCAACTGCATCGAATATTAACAGCGATCCCCTACAATAGTTTAACATTCCTTTTCTTAAATAGTTCAAAATTCAAGGTATTAGCCGAGGTCTCACCTATCGGAAGTTGTTCCTTGTGTCTGCTTAATTACCTACTCTACTTGTGATCTTGAGTGTACCAACGCATTTGCCAGAGCTCTAATATACGTAATGGTGTTGTGTTGGTTCTTGGCCTCAGCTTAAAAATACCTAAACCTCGCACCAACAACTTTTAAATACCTATGAAATAATTGCGAGCATATTTTGAAAATAAGTGGAAAAAGTTTAAGTAGCATATTAAAAAAAAAATAAAAAAAAAATATCTTGGTGGAAATCGAACCCACGATCTCCCACTCGTAAGGCAAGCACACTACCCATCATACCACCATGGCATTTAAAAATAAATAGTAAATTGTGCATGTATTTCGACGAGACATCATGGCCAGTAGGTACGAATTTTAATTAATTCATTAGATATTAAAGTCTCGGCAGCACAGTGCCAAGTTGTTTTAAAATACACCTTGCACAAAGAGCTAAAATAAGCAAAAAAACTATATGCCAATGATCAAGCTAAAATGAGACAATCTCTTACCTTTACCTACCTGCTGGTCCTCAAAAAGACTTTATATAGTTATTTTTTTTAAATAGTCAAAATAAAAGTCATTAATCACAAAAAAACACAAAATCCCGTTAAAAAGACTGCCGAGTCAGCTGTGAATGAAAAAGACTTGTCATAATTTATTCGCCGTTTGTGTTTGTATCATTTAAAGATTTCATTATAATAATTACTAAAACTAGAAAATGTATCAGTATGAGGCTTTACCTTGTATAAAAATAAGTAACATGGTAAATATAATTCAAAAAGCGATTCAAAAACTGTATTTAGTTTTGATGTTACAAAATCTCGCGGCAAATTGGAAACCATGCGTTTTATAGGAAAATGAACCTTATGCATGATTGATCGGGGTAGAATTATTTACTGTTATAGCTCTTTTTATTTTTGAATCTGAGGTTTCTTGTGTTAACTGCGATTTTTCTTAATTTTTGAAATTTTTAGAAAATACTCTAGTGCCCTCTAGAAGACGAGTTAACGAGTTAATTACAGACACTTTTAATAAAAAAAATAGTTCGTATATGCTTGTTTTGAAGTGGGTTAATATTTTTTGCCAAAAACTGATAAATTTTCTTACTGTTAAGAAATCTGAAAGATTCTAAAAGACATGGTACTGTTACCTGCGATATCGTTTCCCTTCCCTTTCCCATCCCCTTAAGAAAACTTTTTTAGTAGCCTTTCTTATCTCTTAAGGATTATAATAAATTGAAAACTGTCAAAGGAATTAGCATCAGTAGCAATTTTGACTTTTATCAGATTATAAACCTCATCGATGCTAAACTTTATGCAAAACTTCAATAACACACACTGATGGACTGGCCAATAACTTTCACGAGTTGAAAATTTATGATGCACACCCGTAAATTTCTGGCCCAATCTTCTTGTCGGACTAATGCATGTCAAGTTTTGCGATTGATGTTAGTATGCTTGTTGCTATTTTATTTTAAAAAGAATTGTATAAAGATGAAGTAAATAATCACAGGCCTGCGTGAAATTTGTGAGGACATGTTTTTTTAAGCTTAGTTTTTATATATAAATAACTAATAAAAATACCAACCAACAGAATATTTTTTGCAAAAAAACATAAAAAATCTTATAATAACGGCTATTACAATTATTTTAAAATGAATGTAAACAGGTGAGCAAATGAATTGCAACACATAATAATTTCTAAAAATTTAAAGTTAAATATTTTCGTACAGAACATGCATTTTAAACTGCGATATTCACTGGCGTATAAATCGACCCTTTGGGTTTTTAATAGGGGTACGCAAAAGCTTGTCTAATTTTGATCTTGACTCTTCATATTTGACCAAGTTTGGTAAGTGCGAGAATTGATAGAAACGAGGGTGGAGGTGATTTTTTCTTTTGATTATAAAGGACTAATATCTAAAAACTTAATTCTTGGATTTTTGATAACTTCTCCATTTTGGAATTTACAGCAGATTTTTGCAAATCTACCATTTTTTTGTTATTTTTACACTTTTTAAGGTTACCACTCACGGCCGATATTTTTTTTTGTAAATTCTTGTCAAAAAAATAGCACTCTAAATATTCATTTTTCGCAATTATAGGCGTAGCAGATGAGCAATAAACTTTTTCTCCGTGTTAAGACGAGTTTTATAGAGTTATATTGTTCTGTGAAAAGTGGTTTTAGCACTATTTAAATATGCACATGTTCATTTCATAGTTTAGACCATTATCTCGAAACGGGTTTTTTTTATTTTTACACAACTTCAACCATAGGCGGAGAAAAAATTTTTTTTTTAAAATAATTTAGTGTAAAGTTCGTAATTATGCCTATGACAGCAACAATTGTTTGTTGATTTTGTTAAAATGTTAAAATGTATATTGACATGTTTTTGTCAACCATTCGCGGAGTTAAAAAATATTTTTAATTAAAAGACAAAGGCACTTGCAGTTAATACGGATTATTATATTTTCAAAAGGTATTTATTATTGTTATGTTATTAATTTTAATATACAGTGACGCTGTGTTTCACTCATAAGCGGAGCAGCTAAAATAATTTTAATATTTTAATAAAATGCTCAAGATCCATTGTTTTAGACATTTTATGTTGTTGTGGTTTATGTTTTTTCTTTTAGTTTTAATATTTCCGTGTTAATCGTACTTTATTATTGGAGAAGGTAAAATTTCAAAAATTAAAAACGCCGCACAAGAATCGTGAGAAGCTTTTATTTTTTTTTGTTTTTTGCTGTATACATTTTTTAGGTATCTCTTAATTTTAACCATAGAAAACATTTAGTTATCCTTTAATTTTTTTTATAACATAATCGCATTTTATAGACGTGATAAAATATCTTATTAATGTCTAAAAAATGCATAGAACCCAAAACAAAAAAAAATTGCGAGGGGATTTACAAATTACAATTTACATAGGAATATTAAAACAAAAAGAAAAACATAAACCACGACAACATAAAATGTCTAAAACAATGGATGTCAACCATCTCATTAAAATATTTAAATTAGTTAACAGCTGCACCTATGAGTGACACACAGCGTCAGTGTAAATTAAAATTAGTAACATAACGATGTTAATAACTTTTTAAAAATATAATAATCCACATTAACTGCAAGTATTTTTGTCTTTTAAATAACTAAAAATATTTTTTAGCTCCGCCAATTGTTGACCAAAATAGGTCAATAAACATTTTAAAAAAACCAACAAACAATTGTTGCTATGCTAAGCATAACTATACACCCTAGAATAAATTATTTTCCAAAATTATTTTAGTTTTTTTCTCCGCCTATGGTTGACACTCTACAACAAATTATTTTCAAAAATTATTTTTTTCTTTTTTCTCCGCCTATGGTTGAAGAAAAAAAACGTTTCGAGATAATGCTCCAAACTATCAAATGAACATGTGCAAATTTGACTAGTGCTAAATCAAATTTTTACAGAACAATATAGCTTTAAGAAACTCGTCTTTGCAAGTATGGACAACCCCTGTATAATCCAAATATCAAGTTAGAAAAGCTTTTGCGTACCCTTAGTAAAACCCAAAGGATCGATTTATACGCCAGTGAAAATCGCAGTTCAAAATGTATATTCTATGCGAAAATATTTAACTTTAAATTTTCCGAAATTTTCATGTGTTCCAGTTCATTTGCCCACCAGTTTAGTACTTCAAATTCTAGAGTCGTTTTTTGGCGTAGAACACGGTGCTTGCGTGATTTCGAACTGTGACGTCACCGGTTCAACCACAAAGTCATCGGTTCTTGCTATCGCCAAAATGCACTTCCCAGTGACAGTTTTACAAAACCTAACCTAACTTAGGCGCAATTTTACAATTCATACGTCACACTTCAGTTTAAGCCACAGATGTCGACTTTTTTACGTTTTATAGGTGCAGTTTGTGGTGTGGTGGTGTGCTAGGTGTGGGTTAAACTTTAATTGAATAATTAACGAAATATTCTAACCTCAAAATAGTTATTAAAAATTTATTTAAAATTTGTTTTTGGTAAAACAACTTTAAGTATTTAGTGAAATTGCTATGATCGATGGCTTAGAATTTATTTTTGATCAACAGGATAAAGATGATGACGAAATTGACATTGTCGAAGCACCAAGAAGATAAAAAATTATTCGTCTAGAACACATTCTTTGAAAGAGTACGACGACGTAGATTTTAAAAAGAGGTTTATATTATCTAGAGACATGCGAAATTGTGCACGAAGAAATTCGACAGGAGTTGGAACATCCCACAGACCAGTAAGTTTTATTCTTACACCGAGCTCACACGTATATATATATACATACTGTATATTTTTCTGAAAATTCTGAAAATTTTTTGTTGTCACGCCTGACTGTATGTCTGTCTGTCTAGAACCAACGCTGATATCTCAAAAACTACTTGACTGATTTTTATCAAGTTTGGTGACTATGGCTCTAGCTTGTGCTATTTTAAAAATATTAGTAAAATAATCAACCCTATATACCAAGAAAAAGTAGTCTTTTTAAACTAGGAAAAAAACTTGTTGTGCTACTAATCCTACAGCAAATCCAACAGCTCTTCTTTTCTTCCTGAACGTGGTTCAACTGCGACTTATAAAATTGAGCAACTTGTTTACCAATGGTTTAATCCAAACATTCAACTGAAGTTTAAACTATGGTTTAATCTGGAGTTTTAACTTGTAAAATATTTGTTAGCGTTTTGCTTTTTTTACTATCCCCGGTTTATGAATCCGGGCTGCTTTCGAAACAGTCGGAGGAGCGGTTTCGAAATCCTTTAAAAAGTGTTGAACCGTGACGTCACCAGTTCAACGCCGAAATTGCATTTCTTGAATGATTTCGAAATAGTTTCGAAATATTCTCAGGCCAAAAGACGACTTAGGTATTAAGCTAAAAAATATTTTCTGCGGTACTTTTCAACAAATTTACAAAATGGCAATGTTTTTGCTTCTGCTACGGTCGATTATTTAATTCATTTATGCCCGTGTGCACCACTTCCCCTTGTTCAAGTGCCGCTTGAACTGAGGGTGACCCTTGAGATTTACTTGGTTTGCAAAAGTTCCGAATATGTTCCACTTGGAAAAAGTAAGGAAATTATTGGCAACGTGGCAGTTATCTGAATTTTTTTGTGTGGTAATCATGATTATTACCTGTCAGCTGTCAAAAACCACGTAAAATTTGAGGTTGTTTAAAAAAAACAAATTTTATTGATGATTTATGATTGTATGGAGGAAAAGGCAAATAAAACTACTATAATTGGTTAACTATAAAACCTGACTATATATTTTCACATATTCTTTCACAGAGCATGTGCTTTGTTTCGACAAAGACCGTGACATATAAAGAACAAGATGTTTGATTTTCGATACGTATTGAGTACGATGTAAAAACCTACTAGTTATTACACCACCAGACCAAACCAGCCCATTTTTCAGTTTCTTTGCAACGAATTTGCGAAAAAAAGGTGAACTATTCGCTTAGCGAAAAAAAAATGATTTTTTTAGACATTCTAAAACTTTTGTAAAGGGTATCTTCCTCTCACAGAAAGATTCAAAACTCACTGTATCTTTTTCTTTTATATAGTGTGTAAAATTAATTTTGAAAACGAACTCAATAGCCATGAAAACATAGCAAAAATTAGGACAATGGAACTCCGAAACACAGAGTTAATTCTATACTATGATCAGATCGTTGAAAATATGCTGGAAAAGTTCTGGATTCTTGGTTGCAATATTCATAAAAATTCAATATTTACATTCCCATATGCACTGTTTCCCGGAAAATCTTGGGGACGTGAGTAAAGAGAAAGGTGAAAGATTTCATCAAGATATTAACAAGATTCAAAAATGATACCAGGGGTGCCGAGACACAAAAATGATGGCCGATTTACTGTTGGACATTGAGAAGAGATCTTCCCTTATTTGAATATCACAGAATACCCACCGAATGAAGCTATTCTAAAAAAAAACGTTTTTTTAAGAAGCGTAAAAAATAAATAACTATTTTTAATAGTTTCTATACGTATATTTCGTATATCAGAAAACTAGCTTACAAATGGCATAATATTTTGGAAAAATAACCTTACGTGAAACAAAAACTAAAAGCAGATTTAATATCAGCGCTACCCAGTTACTAAAAAATAGCTGAAATTTTTAACTCAACCGTCAAAGTGTTAAAAAATGTAGGCCTGTGTAATAGAAGTAGGCAGGTAGAGTTACCATACCAGGTTACCATTAGCTTTTTTGAGGAAAAGCTCGCTATCAATTGACTTTGTCATTTATTCACCCTCGCTAAACCCATTTTTGGATTTATAAACTCCAGAGCTTAGGATATTTGTAAAGATAGTTATATCTGTCTCCGTAGAGACGCCTAATTTTCCTTCAAATTGAAGGCACATCTGCCGATTCTGCAATTTGACAGATGTTTGTCTTTTACATGAATCCTGTGCCATATTTTTTCATCATCATTTTATCTCCTAATTCCCAGCACCGTACTGATGAGCACCACAAGTGCGAAATCCGGATCTACGGTTACCATAGCCTTTTTTGAGGGAAAGCTCGCTATTCATTGATTTGGTTATTTATTCACCCTCGCTACATCCCTTTTTAGATTTATCAACTCCAGAGCTTAGGATATCTGTAAAGATAATTATATCTGTCTCCGTAGAGACGCTTAATTTTCCTTCAAATTGAAGGTACATCTGCCGATTCTGCAATTTTGCAGATGGTTGTCCGTTAAAAATTATATTGTGTTTGAGTACTTTTTGAAAAAACGGCTCATTTTTCCTTAAGTTTTTATTTACCAAAACCTGGTTCATTCTCTAAAGTTTCGTAAAAGTTTTAAAAGATCCTATACAGCGTGGATTCATTAAATGGAACGGTGCTTCTAGCGGGTTAAAATTTTCTTGAATAAAAAAATCCAAAATCACGTCAACTGAGATTTTTTAATTTCCCTTAATCGTGCTATATTGGATTTTTTTTATGTCATTTTGTTTGCGAGATAAATATTTTTTTTTAAATAGGACACCCTGTATATTTTACAATTTTTGAAATCTGCAAACAATTCTCTCTTCAGCAATACTACATAGTAGGATTTATCTTTTACGATAATCAAGATATTTTTATATATGTATATATATATATATATATATATATATATATATAAATCTGTATGGAAAACTTCGATATTCATTCAAATATCCCCGGGACCCGGAAAACAGGGCATAGACAACAATTCCATGCAAGTTTAAATGCCTCTATCTTGGAAACCATAAGAGATAGAGTATTAGTGTGTGGTATTGTCAAAAAGATATTTTTTTTTTCAAAAATGTCAAACTATACAGGGTGTCTTATTTTTAAAAAAATATTTTTAAAATAATAATATGACATAAAAAAATCCAAGGTAGCACGATTAAAGAAAACTAAAAATCTTAGTTGACGTGTTTTTGGATTTTTTTGTAAAACCAAATTCTAACCCGCTAGAAGCACCGTTCCGTTTAAAGAATCCACCCTGTATATTTTATGCACGGAAGTTCAAATAGGTGGATTGATAATACCCCCTAAGAAATTTCATCAACATGACTGCCTTATGTAGGTGACAGTTATGAGCCTAAAAGAACGTAGTCACAACAATAGAATCGACGTGACATACATTATTTTTTTTCTGATGTGTCTTCCCCACAATCACTAGCTGGGATTTTCTACCATGATTTTTCGTAATATATTAAAATTTTGTTTTTTTTCTCATTTTTGTTAATAGAAAAAGTAAAGTTCATGATTGTTGGATGGGTTTCAAGACTCCCTGCAAACATGACATTTATTTGCCTGCTTTTTTATTAGCCACACACTTGTTTGAACCCAACCAAAAGTTACTAGGATTGGTTTTTTAGTCAAAATAAAGTGTTTTCGGCTTTTTTGCGTGTTTCTGCTAAAAATATAGTGTTATGATTTGTTTAGTGCTGTTATAAAAACGGAATGAATAGTTTTTTGCCTTTCATAAGTGCTGTGCAATAACTCTTTTTATTATTAGGCTCAACTCTAACTCTAACTGATTTAGTTGGTAGTCATTTTCTTTATAGGCTATTATCATTCCCTTTATTTTTACTTCCGTGATTTTATGAGACTGTTACTCGGATCATGAAAGATTGCCATGCGTACGTGACAGGAGGTGAAATTAACAAAAATACAAATATCGAAAATCCAACCGGTCGAATTATACAAAAGTCGAATTTCTATTGCGCTTGCGCCGCATTGAAACCGCAAGTCTGCGAAGCCCATTATCGCCCAAGGAATTTGCTGTAGTTGTGGTAAGCTTTATAGATCATACAAAGCATAAACTTCATTTTACAATTTAGAGAATGTTCGATCTTATCCGGCCTGGTTACCGGAGTAAATGTGGGGCGTTGGAAAATAATATTTCTTAACTTCCTTGAGTTTACCGCTTCACGGGCTCGGACACGACGGCCAATCGGTTTTTTTTTGTTTTTGTGTAAGTATAATCGATTTATAACCCAAAAAACACGGATGCGCCTTAATCCACATCTGACGACGCGCGACGTCACAGCATTGATTTTGGAACATACAGGGCACAGGAAAATTTAATTGAGATCGACTGGCAATTAAATTGGATCCAACACTACGTCAAAACAATGGGGCATCATTGGGAGCTTAATAAGGAGAGTAATGTCATAAACTGACAAAAGGAAACTTGGCAAACTAACCAGTTAACGCTGTAAAATTAATAATAAGAGTTGCTTATACAGACCGCTTCAAGCTACTGCGAACATAGGGGGAATCAAGTCCAATTTACTCTCCGTGCCGTACGACCGAGGTGGATTCGAAGCACGCTACAGTGTTATCTTTTGGAAATTCATTTTGTTTTTATTATTTTGTTTTATTTCTGCCTTGCTCGAGAAACAGATGGGTAAGTTCTTAATTGAAATAATACATTTTTAAAACTAAAAATGGATGTCTACGAAGTTGCCGAAAAAGTGCAGATGGTCAAATCGTCATAACCCAACACACGTTCGACATTGGTCGAGGGAAAATTTGCATTTATATTTTGACGTAAGAACACAGTATCCCCAAAAACTAAATGTTTGGGGGGGGGGGGGTATTGTAGGGGAACACGTAATTGGGCCATTTTTTATTAACGGCAATTGCAATTTGAATGGTCCTAGATACTTGGATCTACTGCAGCAGCACATTATTCCATTTGCTAGGCAGTTGTTAGGTGTAAGATTTGGTGAAACATGGTTTCAACAAGATGGTTGTTCCGCTCACAATGTTGGCCTTGTTAGGGAATATCTTGATAATGTATTTCCTAATCGGGTTATAAGTACACGGGGAACTATTTTATGGCCAGCTCGATCTCCCGATCTTGCTCCTAATGACTTCTATCTGTTTTTGAAGAAGCTTTTCAAATTATCACCCCTAACATGCTTGGAAACGTTAGAAGGGGTTTTCATAGTAGGCTCGGATATTGTCTAGCCGAGCAAGGAGGACTTTTTGAACATTTGCTTTAATTTTTTTTTGACTGGGAGAATCTTTTTGGTTTTTAGAATGTATTATTTTATTTTGAGAACTTGCTTTTATTTTGTTTCTCCTTATTATTTTCATTGTAATACGTCGTCACTGATAAATCTCAGCAGTTGACAATAAAACGCTCTTATTTATCAGTGACAAAAAAATAAGAAAATTACGTTATAAAAATTTGCGTATTTATTGACCAAGTTCCGGTTTCATTGACTACGCTCCACACAGCACCGTGGTTAGAGGCGTACTAAATACAAGGCGAACGGCGGCGAACGGCAGCGAATGGCGATCGGAAGCCTGAGTGTTGGTTGCTTCACTGATAGGCGTGCGGTGTCTCTGCATGTACGTACACTGGCAAATTAGACTTCTTCCGCCCTATGTTCTCAGTAGCTTGAAGCGGTCTGTATATGTGGGACATAAAGCTATGAAAAACCGTACTGGAGCATTTGAAAATGAGTAAGTAAAGTAACTGGCAATGGTGATGACCAAAAAATTAGAGGTTAGCGCGTTTAACTTTGTGTACTTTTAAAACAATACAATTTTCGTTCTTGTGGGTTATTTTAAATAAATTGGCTTCTTCTAAAATTAATTAACAAGTTATAGGTGCAATTGGAAAAAAATAGTAGAAAAATACAATACAATATGAGACAATTTATTCAAAAACAATTATATTGGAGTACGGTTAAAGCTAAAAACTTATACGCGACTAAAATATTTATAAACTAATTTATTATTGTAATCAGCTACTTATTTAGCAGGACATAGTAATTTTTAAATAACTGAGTTTTTTTTAAAAAGAGGGTAACAGGTCCTTTTTTGAGTAATTTTATCCCACAAAATCAGAACAGGCTAGTAAAAATCTTCGTTTTTTATGTTTTCTTAATTTTTTTTGTCTGTGTTTCTAAATTTCTCCAAGATTGCTTCATTTCTTAGATTTATTATTAGATAGTATCAATCTACACAGCCCTTTTTCTTCAGCAACATGTTTTCCAAGGTACTCTCGCCCACAATAAGAAAAATAAAAAAAATGATAAAATTTACGATGTTAGGGTAATTGCATGTGAACCTCGGATGTTATTACCTCCAAGTTGTGGAGTAATGCCAGGCACGTATATGTGTTTTTAAATCTGTATTCCTTCGACATTCTTTTTTTGATTTTTTAGTAAAATATTTTTAATTACTAAAGGTTCATTTCACTTGATGGTTTTTTCCATCGATAAATTTTTGGATGTTTGATAAATTATTTTTCCCCATCTTTCCTTTTTAATTTTGTTAAAAAGCCAATAAATGACAATTTTATTTTTCTTCTGATTACTTGTAATTTTCGAGAAGTTCTTTTTTGGTATATTTGCAATGGGGGTGTGGCAGTCGGTCTATTGAGATATTTTGCTTAATCCTCAAGCTTTTACTTTTAGTTGTTTTAGTTGAGGTTCTACATTTATCTATATAATTTCAGATTCATAAAATTGCCTTGAAATTCTCTTTCAGCAATTATTAGTAATTAGTAACTCTTTCTTGCAATTTGGATAAGCATGCTTTATTGCATCATGTTGAGCCATTATTTTTACTTTTTATCCAAGGAATTTCCTATTTGGTTGGTAATGTGTTGTATTAATTAACTTTTTCTATTTTTCTTGCTGCCCGATTAGTTTATTTGTTACTTCCTTTCCTTCCTATTCTCTGGTGTTGTTTATTTTCATTGCGACTGTTTTTCTGTTCAGCTTTTCTGTTTCATATGCAAATTTTTCGGGATTGGGACGTTTCTTTCTAGCGACCAAGAAAACAGAATTTGCCAGAAACAACACTTTGTTACACGTAATATTTAAAATTAAGTAGGTTTTAGAAAACATGAATTTCACTTTTTTTTTCTTCAGTAATTAAGGACAACTGTTAAAAAATACGTACTCCCCTGTATACTCCTATGTATATAAATGTATTTCTTTATTCCCGGTTTTTAGAAAGTAAAGTTAGTCTTTTACTCTGGGATTAAACTTTTACTTCAAATAACGGGACTAAATTTTTACTTTACGTCCCAGGATTAAACTTTTATATTGGAAATCAACTTTACTTTAGTTACAGGTTTTAACTTGTAAAGGGTTTCAGATTTCAGCTTTATCGCATCATTTTCTATATTCGGAAAAGGGCTGTTTCTAAGTGCATGAAATAGTGAATCCCTAGACTAAATTTTTTTTTAATCCTTCCGCCATAGTCATAGTCCTTGATTTAATGTACAAAAATTGTGACCAGTTAATAGTTTTTGTGTCCTAGATTTTGTAAGTTTTCCGCGTTTTTTAAATGTTTAATGAAGGTATAAACAATAGTGTTTACAACTGGCGTCTAAATTGCGGTGCACTTGGCACAAATAAATATTATTTTGAAAAAGAATGCAAAAAAAGTTAGTGTTTAGTTAGCCATCGCCCATTTCTCAACCAAATTATTTCGAAATGGTAATATTTTGGAAAACTAATTATTTTTACCTGGAAGTAAAGGAATATATGGAAAAAATTCAAATCTTTACAAAATACAAAAATTACAAATGGTCAAAAATAGAACGTAAATGTAATGTTTTCTCGGCAGTTGTGCGCCGGATATTTGGGCGCCAGCAATAAATTAGGACGCAATCAACTTTACCCGCAAAAAAAAATTGAATGGAATTCTTAAATTACCAACTTGATTGATTGATTGATTTCTTTGGTATCAGCCAACCAAGCAGCGTTCAAAAGTCGCTTCGATTATTTTTGGGACCAAATAACGTTGACCTTATCAAACAGGAGATAAACTCTTTAAATAAATAATAAAACCGAGGGAAGAAAATGACATGATTTTCTCTCTAGAAGCCCCTAACAGAAAAAAGTATAAGTATCCTACATAATAAAAAACTAAATAAAGGAAACAACTTTTCGAAAGTTATACTCGTCTAAAAGTAATAAAGAAAAGTTTTTTCATAAATGAATAACATAGTAAGTTACTAAGTTATTAAATCAGTTTCTGGGGCACTAGGAAGTTTGAACCACCATATAGAAAAAATTTGTTGGGTGTTTGCATTTTTACGATTTTAAAAATGACTTTAGAGTAGTGAGTCTTGCCGACCAGCGGCAGATGATATCGCAATCGATATGCAAAATAAGCCCCGAAGCATCATTTTTGGAACATTGGTAATAATATATCGCGAACATAGGATTGCGTTGGGCCGGACTCTTTGCGTTTACAAATTAAATAGGGACTAAATTACGTAAAAAATCCCACTTTGCTACCTGACCGACGTAAATTTTCCCTTCAAGTATAGGTCACAGTAGTTAGTCGTCCAGTCAGATCAATGGACAACAAAATAAAATAGCTGTTTGCATAAAATTATCTTGTAAAAGAACTATGTCCGATAAACCTTAATATGTTGCTTCTTAAAAACGCAGGCGCCTTTAAGACACATAGGTTTTTACCATTTTTGAAGAAAAAAGTCAATATTTCAAAAATTACAAATACTAGTTTTTTTTGCACTAAAACGTTTTAGAAAGGTTTGGGACACTTTTTAACAGTAGAAAATTAAAAGAAAATATTGGTTCAAGATTGTTTTATTTTTGTTTTCGAATTTAGGAAATTACTGAAAATGAATATCTTGATAAAACAATATGGCGGCCGATCATTTGACCTGACCAGAAAGATTTTTGACCTATCTCTCACATTAAAAACTCGATCTCCCAAAATTTAAGTCAGCTTTCATGGGTTATCTCACTTGAAGATGTGAACTTATCATCCACGCTTAGGATAAACTTATCCTTCCAAGATTATTTAGGCCCCCTCTACTCGCTCACTAGACCGGTCTGATGAGCACCCTCTAGGAAGTCAGTTTTCTTTTCCTAGAAGAATTTAATGTAGCCTAATAGTGTAGGGGCATACGTGGATAATTTCTATTTCGTGGGATTTTGTGACTATGTGGGATTGATAGCTCTTGCGTCATACAATTAAGTGCTACCGGGTGTTTTGTTCGCATCCGTATAGAAGAAGTTGATATGACGTCAGAAATCATAAAAGATACATACATACAAATACTCGATTCCATATAACTTGAGAACGGGGATTCCAAAATATTCCGATCTTAAGTGACCTTGAAAATTGCAAAAAAGAAGATTTTTGCCATATCCTCTTTGAAAAAATCTTAATAATTCGAGGTTTGGCCAGTCCAACTTCAAATGTACCTCAAACTATTAGGCATATATGCCAAATTCGATCCTTAGAGTCTAATATAGTTTGAAGTTTCATGACCTTGAAAAATACCCAAGTAAAATTAACACAGTGCAAAAATAACATACTAAAGGGCGCTATTCATCAACTATTAAAGCAAAGAGGCCCAAATTTGGTACAACAGAAAAGAAGGGCAGGTCCAATAATATTTAATAAATATCCCGGTAAATATGACCTATATACCTGTCGTTTTTATTATGTTTCGGAGTTTCTATAGCGAGGCGGCGGCACATGAATGTTTGACTAAATAACTGTTAAATCTTCATCCTTTAATTTTATTATGAATGTTAATAACCAAGTGTAGTCATGCCCTACTGGGATAATTAGAATTTTTTATTCTTTTTCGACCACCATTTTCAAAAATGACATGTAAAACCATTGGTACAGTATATGGTAATATACATCTAACTTCTGCTCTCTTATGGGTTATTTAAAGGACTTTTTTGGCTAGACAAGCCGGTAGAACATAAAATTCACAGTTCCGAAACTTAATAAAAACGACAGCCATATAGGTTATTTTTACCGGGGTATAGCATAAATATCTGGGACGCCATATAAAAAAATGTTTTGCGTAGTGTATGGTATTTTCAAAATCAATCAAGGTCATGCTTCAACTAAACTTTTTTTTCATAGCAAGCGTCGATAATTCAACAAGAATTAATGGCCACCTTGTCGTTTTTTCTTTTTTACAAAAATGGATAAAATAAACTGTGGTTATAGATCGCCATTTTAATATATCAGCCGCCATATTGAAACGCGTCATAGCTGAACCAATTTTTGTTTAACGATATTGTTCGATTTAACCTTCTTATCTTTCTTACCAAATTTGGTCCTCTTCGCTTTAATAGTGTCCTTTAGTATGTTATTTTTGCAATATGTTAATTTTATTGAAGTATTTTTTAAGGTTATGAAGCTTCAAACTGTATTAGACTATAAGGATCGAATTTGGCATACATGAATGAAAAAACCTTGAACTATTAAGATTTTTTAAAGAAAAAATGGCAAAAATCTTGGTTTTTGCAATTTTCAAGGCCATTTAAGGTCAGCTTACCTTGAAAGTGAATTTTTTGGAATCCTTGTTCTCGAATTATATGGAATCGAGTATAATAGTGCTCCGGTTGGGAAAGTTGTATTTTTATGATTTTTGGCCGCCATTTTGAAAGATGACGTCATATCAACCCCTTCTACAAGGATGCGAACCAAACACCCGGTAACACTCGATTGTGTGACTAAAGAGCTATCAATCCCACATAGTTATAAAACTCCTTCATTCAAAATCCTACAGACTTACACATGTCCCTTCACTATAAACTCTTTTGTCGTGGCTAGGGATCTTTAACGTGCTCCACTATCCATATATATGGATCACACGGTACCGTCCTCTTAACGTTCTCTACAACGGCGACGGAGGTATAGAATCGTGTTAGCGTGCCTTCTAGCTAATACGACCTACTTCGCTCTACCAACCAACTAGTGCGGTATTTTTTTGTGGATATAAGTGCCTATTTCTTTTCTTTTCTTTACTTCACTTCCATTTAGCCATTCTCACATAATAATTTGCTTTCAATAAAGAAGGCAAAATAGATGATTCACAACTAGCCTGGCTGGCGAAGATTTTATACAAAAAGAAAAATTTTTAAATTATTTTTATTTTTTTTAAGTGCTTAACCATTCTTTAAGTGTTTTAATGTCCTAATTTAAGATTATCAGCGAATCAACTATGTCGTTCAGAATTCCAGTGGTCAAATTTTCTCTTTTGTAACAGCCAACTCTGACGTAAGTAACCTTTCATATAATATTGACGTCATAAACATCTGTATTCTTTTACGCAGGGCGATGCTGAATATGCCTGAGAAATAGGCGAAAGATCTCCTTCGGATACTAATATTAAAGATTTTTGTACGAAATAGATATGTTTCGCCACTCCATCCTATTTTTTTATCTAATATTGGACCTATTTTTGGTCCAGCGTAGTAATACTGCCTATAAAGGATTTTAAAAGATAAACAAGAGTAACACCTTACCTAATTAGGTTGGGATTCTTTTAGTATTGGTTTACTGAACTTAAAATACAGCTAGGGCTGGCTGTCGGCTGAAATTTGGATGAAACCTGCAAAACTTAAAACTTACAAAAATACTAATTGACGACTAAGAACTTCTAAAGAAATCTGTTAAATAAACTGGGTTTAGGTTTCACTTGGCCCTATTTCAGAAATAGTAAAAAAATTAAAATAAAAGTTATCCGCAAGCGCCAAATTGGGACCCAACCGAATGAATGCCGACCGAATCTTGACTTCCATTTTAGGGTATGCTTTTATACTATAATTTTCTTTATTTTTGTTTATTTATTTGTTTCAGAACAAAGCCACTAAACAGAGAGCGTAAACTCTTAAAAGTTACAGAAATTAAATTCTATATGCTAAACAGTTAAATCTAAAAAGTAAGAAAAAATAAATTTTTATAATAAAAAAACAATTGTTTGTTTAACCATTGTTAAACAGGTACATTCAAACATTGGTTCAACAAAGAGTTTGGTAACCTATATCAATATGGTTAAAATACTACTGATTGTACATATTTTTTGAATAAATCAATTAAAAAAAAAAAAAGAGATACCATAACAAAAGCGATGGGCGCAAACAAAAAATTTTAACTTTAGGTATTATATATCGATCACATCGACGATTCACCTAAGAAACAGTTCTATTACTCTATAACCTAAGGACATTTTCAAAGGCTTGGCAAGCACGACAATCTCACCTATTCTCAGCTTCTTTAGATTATAAGAAGAATTTATTTCTTCTTTTGTAGTTCTCTCTTTGTCACCGTAAAGTTAAAATTTTTAATTTGCGCCGATCGCTTTAATTATGGTATAAAAAAGATAAAAAAATATTTTCTACTATTGAGTGCATTTAATAAAAGCTTGTTCTTTAAAAGTTTTTGTAATAAAAATGTATATTTTAAATCCGCCATATTGTCCTTAAAAACCACTGTATGCCAATTTTGATTGAAATCGAACAAAATAAATTTCTTTTCCCTGGGTGGGTATCTGAAAATACCATATTATTGTATTTTCACCGAAACTATAAACGCATACCAAATTTGAATACAACCGGATGTGGAGAAGTCAGTTAAAATTGGTTAGCAAAACAGGACCGAAAATCGTCATATTGCATTTTCAAAATCTGATCAATTAATCTCCAAAAGCCCCCGTGTACCAATTTTGGTTGAAATCGGACAAACTTAGGTGTTTTCCCCCCTTCAGTTCCCTCGTATGGAAAGGGGGTGCCTAATAATGACATATTATTGAATTGTTACCGGAACTATAAATGCGTGTCAAATTTAAAGACAATCGGATGTGTATAAGTTCAATAGTTAAAATTGGTTAGCAAAAGATGACCAAAAATCCGTTATATCCATCTCCAAGTGCGCCAACACATCAAATTTCAACAAAATCGGGCGTCCTTCAACTGTACCCCCCTCCACCCCCTTCGATTAGGGGAGAGCTGTCAATTTCATCACACTATATTCTTGTTTTGAAGCCGATCGGATGTCGGGAAGTTGGTCAAAATTAAGTTGCAAGATTCTAACCGAACAAACGTACATGTTTACATAGATAGATACCTTGCAAGTTAAATAAAAGCTTGTAAAAAGAAGGTGTGTTGTTGTATCCACACGCCTAATTTAAAAAAAAAGTTTTGAAGAATTCAGTTAGAATCAACTTTGTTATTTAACAATTTATGTCAAAATGATAAGTAGGTCACCAGTCTTCCATTTGCTGAGTTTTGGATACAATAATGCTTAAGAGGGCTCTCACAGGACTCCTATCAATGATAAATAAACCTTTCCTGTACCTTTTCTAATATATCCTGATATTTTACATACTGAGGGTTCCAAACTATCCTAGCAAATTCTAATTGACTTATGATCATTGAATTTTACAACAAATTGATTGATGATTTTTTAAAGCGTGAGCTGAAGTTTGAGTCTAATTAAACCCCCAAATCTCTGAGGCTGTCTACTTTTTCAATTGAATATTATTAAGATTATAATTATATAAATTATAAAAATGTAATGGTCTGGCACCTGGAAGCATTCAAAAATGAACCATTATTGTAGCAATAAATTTCAAGTCTTTTAAGGTCAGATTGAAGATTAAGAGAGTCAGCCAAATTTTATCCGCGAATTCAACAAATTTCAAGTAAACGAAGCAAATAGCTATGCAATGTACAAAAATTGAAAAAAATAGAGGACCCAGGTGGAAGCCCTGAGGAATTCCGGAGGTCACGAAAAATAAGTCAGAGGTGCAGTTGTTAATTTTGACACATTGTTTTCTACCGTATTGGTAGGATTTGATAAAATTTAGTAGGGTAACATTCACACCTACATTATCTAATTTTCGTATTAGTATCGGAATATGTAGCTTGTCAAATGGTTTAGAAAAATTCATGTACACGGCATCCAACTGGCTCCACCTCTCCATTGAATTATAGACATCCTGAAAGGAAGATGATAAATTGGTGACCACCGATCGCCCTTGGAAAAATCCATGCTGTTGTTGAGGAATAATACGCTTACGTTTAAAGAACAAAAAATTTGTAATAATAGTACTAACTAACTCTATACTTTTATATCCTGTCATTACAAAAAAAAAATGTTTTGAATTTGGAGAAACTAAAATAATTTCATGAATAAATTTCATTGTAACTAAATTTAAATCTTTTTTTATGGAAAGTTTTTTTCGCGTTCTCGGCCATATTTTGAATAAAATATTTTTGAGGTCTAATTAGCTCCTTGACGATTCCAAATGCGTTTGGAATTTCCATTTTAGCTCAATAGCCTACATCTATATCGGTGCCTGCTATACGTAATAAACCCAGTACACGAACTTAAAAATAAGAGAAATTCTAAAGATAAAAAATAAAAAAGCCACTTTCCGTACGATTTTTCGTACGGAAAGTTCTACATTACAAAGCACGTTCTTTCAAAAAGGACCTTTTTGTTCAATTTTCTAGTCCCTTGATTCTTTTCCGGTCCCATTTTTGGCTAAGTTTGGCTATGACTTCTTGTTGACAGCTTTTAGCAGCTTTTGTTTTTTTTGGCGGTTTTCACACTTCCAAAAAAGCTCTTTTAAATTTTTTGCAAAAGTTGTGTTTACAAAAATGGACTCAGATCTATAAAATGCGTTGAGTCCCGAGGAAGTAATAGAAGAAGCTGATTCAAGCGTCACTTTCGATCTGCTGTCTGAAAAATCAAGAACGCTACCAGTGGAACTTTGATGCATTTAAAAACTGCTGCGAATTAAAAAACGATAAGAAAATTTATGAAGTCGTCCCTTAAAGAGAACCCCAAGGCTTCTAAGCCAAAGGTGGCCTTTGATATCGTATTTATAGATCTTTCTTTAGGCGAGGATGAGTTCGAAGGAGAGTTGACTCGGCAACGCCGCAAATACAGCCGGTGCAAAAACTCGTTTTTTTGTCGCCTTTGGCGCCTTAATACACACTGCGATCAAATGATAACACGATCCGTTTCATCAGAGCTACGCCCACATTAACAAGTCTCTGAGAGAAGAATAGTTTAAATATTTATTGAAAATGCCACAGACTCTGCTTCCATTATTTTCCGCTCAGCAATCTTGTAAACAATATACCAAAACAAAAATGATCGCTGGCATTTGAACTAAAATTTGTCTTCCTTTCTTCAGTTCTGTGGATTTGCGTCTTTTCATACAAAAGAAAAATTTTCAAAATGGTTTAACTGTTTATAAACCGGTTGCGCAAGTCAAGCGATTTTCAACCACCTCCTAGAGCAGTAGTAAAAGGAGAATCGCCGGACGATACTTTCGTCAAATCTGAACGCGGGTAAATTTCACCCAGTGTTTAATTTGAACGCTAAACTGAAAAGATCCTGGTCACCAGAAAAAGGAAATTAGAGGATTTCAGAGCTCCCATAATATACGGCAGACCCATAACTTTAGTATCAAAGCTTAAGTATCTGGGAGTCATACTGGAGACAGCATATTGCCAAAATCTAGTCTAGGCAACAATGTGGCAGCTGCCCCGAGTGGTCGGTCGAACCTGGGAGATCATCCCCAAGAACCTATACTGGTTTATACACGGCCATCATAAGACCGAGAATCCAATATGGGTCAGTGGTCTGGTGGCCTGTAGTAGAAAAACTGGCCACTTCCAGAAAGTTTATGGGCCTGTAGGGGCCCATTTGAGCCCTAGGAAGCATCTTAGTTTACTATTACTTATTGACAACTTAGATCAAGAAGGAAGCGATGGCGATGCTGCACCTATGACTGAGGGACAAGAGCCTATGGAAGGATAGAGGGGAAAATCGGTTATCTGGCAATCGAAGAACTGGTAACAAAAGAGTTGCCTCTTATAAAAGGACAGTAGGGACTCCTTCAAATCCATAGAGGTTCGACAAAAAGTACAAAGTCACAATACCTGAACGGGATGGGTGGCAGAGAGAAGAATTCCGAAACGAATTAAGCAGAGATGTGACGGTCTGCTACACTGACGGATTAAAACTGTCAGCCAGGCCGACAAAAGGTGCAGGAGTGTATGTCGAAAACCTAGAAGTTCAAGAAAGGTATCCGCTTGGCGAGCACGCTACGGTCTTTTAGGCGGAGGTATACGCCATTATCGTGGTGGCAACCCTACCTGAGGTCAGAAATAACAGAAGAGATATTTGCATATGTTCCAACGACCAGGCTGCCCTCAAGGCTCTTAGTTCACCAAAAGTTGTCAGTAGCTTGATGGAGGAGTGTGGTAACGCGCTACATACATTAGCTGAAGACAAGAGGGTGACACTGATGTAGGTCTCAGGCCACACGGGAATTCCAGGGAATGAGAAGGCGGACGACCTTGCTAGAGCTGGGGCCGAAACCCAATATATTGGACCGGAGCTGCTCCTGGGAATCACAAGAAAGCAGGTGGAGAGCGAGCTCAATAAACGGGCGAGCCATTAACTAAAGTCATCCTGGAGGGAGAAAAACTCGCAAAGACATTGGACTGTTAGTAGGAATGCTGACAAGGCATAATTGGCCGCGTAAACATTTGACATGCATCAGAGTGTTGGACGACTCTGTCTGTCCAGCATGTGGGTGGGCAGAGGAATCAGCGGTGCACCTGATAGGAGAGTGTGACGGATAGGACAGATTGAGGCAGCAGACGTGGGGTGTTCCCATAGAGCGCATCCGACGACAATAAGCCTGGATTTTTGAACCGTGAGCCCTAAAATTTCATACGAAGGAACATCAGATTTGCATTTAATTTGCATTGGCTATCAAGTGGTCGATACCACAACAAATATTTAAAAATTAGGCCGCTGGTGGCTGATTCTTAAATTTTAAGAGAATGGTCGTCTGGGAACGTTCAACTCCTTCGTTTCGACGAATAAGAAGGCTCAGAAGCTGCCAAGCTTGTACGGTGCAGTCGGATAAAGTTCGACCATGGTCGGCTAGGTTTCGGATAACTGGTGATTACTTTAAAGCGCGTTATTGGTTAATAGGTACCTTTTGCACTTCTTATGAAAAATTCCCGCTAGGTGACTTTATCGCTTAATAACGCGTTGTGACGTAGCTAGCGTCACGTTATTTTTATGGCAGCATTTTTAGCTTTTGCACGCCCTGTTTTGTTGACGTACGTTAAAAAGTTAGGTTAACTTTGTTATTTAGTTGTTTAGTGACCTTTACAATTAGTTTCTGTGTAGTTTTGTAAGTTTAAGGTCAGCAGAATGAAAAAAAAATTCAAATTTACCGGCATTTCGATGTATTTTACATCATCTTAAGGGTTTATTTGGGTTGTTTTCCAGTGGTTTCTTACAGTTTTTAAAAAACATTTAAAAAAATAAACAGTATGTTTTTTGGAATTCACAGTTAGAAGAAATTTAATGAAAAACAAAAATTAAGGGATTCAAAGAAAATTTAATCCCTAAGCGATTAAAAATATATTTAATCCCTCAGCTTAGGGATTATATGTAAATTTAATCCCTCAGGGATTAAAAAAAACTAATCCCTGGAAAATTATAACTAAATATATGGCAAGTCAAGCCAAACAGCACTTGCTCTTGGCCAAGAATTCATTCTTAGCACCCTTTCTTGTAGTTGACGAACCATTTGGCGTAGAAATAACGTAATTTTAACAAAGATCTTTTCCTAAAGTGCATAAAATAGTATATAAACTCTGAACTAAAGTGAGAATTGTACAAACCTTTCGCCGCAGGATTAAATGTGTCAATTTAGTCCCTAGGTTTATAAAGTACTATTGTTTATTGCAATGGAAAATGTAAATGATGCTGTTTTAAGACGCAAAAGGCATCTTGGGGTGGATCAGAATCTAATAAAAAACATTATTTTGCAAGATATTTTTAATGATGTGCCCCCCAAAGAGGTTAAAACCACGGTAAAACCACGGAACACAAATAGGTTTCAACCATAGAAATGAATTTTTGGTATGAACCAATCAGGATCTTGTCGATTTATCGGGCGTTATTTATGAAATCTGAAAAAAAAATAGTCAAATTAAACGTATTTAAAAGTTGACACTTTTAGTACAATTAAATAAAAGCAAAAACAATTTTTTCAATTATAACCCCAACAAAATTTATATTTTTAAAAGTTAGCGTGTTACTACCGACAACATCGCCTACGCTTTAAACGTTACTAGAGGTTATAAGCTACGGCATGGCGTAAACGCAACGCACGTTACGCAGAGGGGATACGTCGCCTAGTTACACCGAGCTAAAAAAGGCTTAAAGCAGCGCTTCTTGCGTATTTTGTAAATTGGTTAAGTAGTTGAGCAGAGGGCGCTATCATTTGCTTTGTTTTTCATGAGATAACCTAATAACTGTCGTTTTTGATGATGACGATGAAGAAAATGATGACATCGATGATGTCATCATCATCGAAATTCTCCGTTATGGAAGGTTCAACTTTGACTTTGAATAGAAATTTGTAGGATACCACACAACTTTCTTTTAATCTGGGGATTTACGTACGTATTTACGTTTGGAGTTTACTGCACATGCGCACTTGATCCAAACGTACGGTACGTCGAGTTACGTGCTGTGACTTAAAGTGAAATTGGGGTGCAGAAGTTCCCTAATATCAGGGTGGTGAACGCTCCCGTGCGACCTTTTCTACGAAATTCAAGAATCAGTCCCCATGGGATAAATTTAGCCTTTTCTTATCGACGTTTCGAATTTTGAACGGATTTCAAGAAATAGGGTCTGATGATAAATAACGTATTCTACAAAGCGTGATCGGCTAAATTACGATACAAACACCAATATTTATGTTTCGAATTAACGTGTCTAATAAATTGTGGAACCCCGCAAGGAGCTAGGTTTTTTGTAACTTTCTAATACCCACGCGCGAGTGATTTTATCGTGATTATAATCAAACAGGGTTTTAAATTGATTCTGGTTTCGCACATCGAGCATGCATATATGTAATATCGAGATGTATAGTGCCAAACCGTAATCGATTCTGTACATTATGAGTGTGTCTGTCAATATGCGTTAAAATACCGATTTCGTGATTTGCTGATGCATGTTGATCGGATCCCTCCCGGCTTACAAGTGTTTTGTGGTTTTACTGCGATTTTCGTTATCGTAATAGTGGAATAAATTCGTAAAAACAAACTCCAAATACGGAATTTTTCTTTATATTAAGCAAATTTTTTCATGTGTACGCATTTCTGGTAATAGGTTAGTTATCGAAATCTCCCTGCTCCCTTTTTATGGAAGGAGTATTCAAAGGGTGCACATAAAATCGCCTTTTCATTTTAATTTATTTTGTTGCCAGTCTCTTCCAAGATTTCCATGATCTTCAACAAAAAACGCAAAAAAGTTGGGCGAGATCCTACTTCTTGGCGGCAAAAGCTGTCAAATTCAAAATGTTCTCTCCATCTCTCTCTATTCGAGAAAGAGTGATATAGCATGGAGCAGCAAAAAGCAAATATGTGGATCAGGCATTACAGTAAAAATATATGAAAAGTTGACATATGTCATTTTAAAACCAAATGGCGGCCAGATTTAAATAATTTAGTTTTTCTTGGATTTTCGTTGTACTTTTCATTATCCCACAATAAAAACAATTAAAGTTCATAATCGTTTAAAAAGATGGTGCTTGCATGTAAAAAATAAAAGTTATTTGACATTTGGTATTCAAAATGGCGGCCAAACTCTCGATAGAAAGTTATGTTTTCCTTTTGCTATGATATGTGCACTAACGTAATGAAATATACCAATTTATATTAGACACTTAAAGTAAATATTTCAACGCAACATACGCTACATTTTTGACTTGCTCATGCCATGATTTGAACAATGCCTGCTTCTTTGACGGGTGTGATGACACAATCTCGTTTCGTACGGAAGGATGTACGTATCGTTACGGACCCACTAACGTACGCAACGATTTCAATCAAAAAAGCGGGCATCTGTCGAAACATCGCATAAACAAGTCAAAAATGCAGTGTATTTTGGCTTTATTTCGAACGCGTTAGGTATACGGATACTGATGCGTTGAAATATTTATTTTAGGTGTCTATTAATTTGAAAAATGACAACTGTTATCCTCAAATCAAAATGACGGCTATTGAACAAAAATATTATTATTTGGTGACTTAGTATTTTTGTTTTAAAAAAATTACATTTTAATAGCTCAGCTATTATGGCGGGCGCTTTAATGAAAAAAATGTTTTTTGTTTTTTTTTTCGTAAATTAAACAAGCTTTGAAAAACATTTTAAATATATTAGATTTCGTTAAATTCCAAAAATTTTTAAAAAGTTGGCATATGTCATTCGTAAAATAAGAAAACAACGGTATCTTTCTGCGCGTTATAGGATAAGCTAAATTATTTTTCATTTTTAAATAAAAAAAGTTACGCTTTAATAGCTTAAGGCGTAACTTACGTAAAAAAGTTTTTCTTTTTGTATGTCAATCAAATATACTGGGCAAAATACCAGAGTTCTTCAAATAGACATAGCGATTAAAAAAATATTACTTTTTTTACTTAAGCATCCACCATTAGAACTTCTTCTTCTTCAAGTGCCATGCTCTCTTCGAACGTTGGCTATCATCAGCGCTATCATGGCTGTCCACTGCTTTTCGAAAAATTGTCATAGTACTGAAACCATACCATTGTCTAAGATTTTTAAGCCATGATATCTGTCTACGATCCGGACCTCTTCTGCTTTAAATTGTGCCTTCTATTATCATTTTTAAAAGTTTATATTTTCTCATTTCAAGTTTTCGTTTTTTGATGGTAAACAAAACTTCAAGGTCTTTATTTATTCTAAGAGAAACGTCCACAATAGTTACTTTGTCCATCCAAGATAACCTTAGTATTCTACGATAACACCACATCTCGAATACCTTTAACTTTTTACACATGGCTTCAGTCAGTGTCCATGCTTCCATGCCATAATATAAGATGCTAAAAACATAATACCGACGCACACGAATTCGGAGAGTATTAAGATTGCAACTACACAACACCGATTTCATTTTGATAAAAGAGATGATCTGACCTGTTCCATTCTTGCACGAACTTCTTGTATGTTGTCCCAATTCTCATTGAGGAGGCAACCCAAATATTTGTATGAATCTACACGTTCGACTTGCTGCCCATTTACTTCTAACATGCCTCTGATGTTCTTTTCTTTGGATATGACCATCCATTTTGGTTTTCCAACATTTAAGTTAAGCCCGAATTGAAAACTTTTGGCAGCAATATGATTCAACAACTCTTGCAGGCCTTCCAGCGAGTCTGCTATTATGACAGTGTCATCAGCATATCGTAGGTTGTTGATTTTTATGCCGTTTATGGTCAGAGCCTCTTCGCAGTTATAAAGTGCATGCTCTAATATTTTGTTACTATAGATATTAAACAACAGCGGAGATAATATACAACCTTGGCGCACACCTCTTCTTATTTGGACCTCTTCGGACAGTTGGCCATCAACCTTTATTTGAGCAGTCTGATTCCAGTATAGATTAGCGATTATCTTTAGATCTCGGTCATCTAGACCAACTTCTTTTAGCGATTCTATGAGCTTTTCGTATTGGACTCGATCAAACTTTTTCTCATAATCTATGAAACAGGCAAATACTAAGACCTGAATGCCAAACAGCTGTTGTCCCGAACCCACCATGAATCCAAACTGCGTGTTGCCCATGAAGGATTCTTCTTCTTCTTGTAGCGCTACAACCCTGGGTGGGTCTTGGCTGACTGTACGACTTTTTTCCAATTTGTTCGGTCTTCCATCAACCTAGGGTCAAATGGAATGTTCATTTTCCGGAGATCTGCTTGGATGTTATCTTTCCATCGCATTCTGGGACGTCCGAGTGGTCTTTTGCCTGTGGGAATCTCCTCCCATACCAGTTTTACAAGTCTTTCGTTATGCAGTCTGTGCACGTGGCCTGCCCATCTTAGTCGCTGTGATTTAATTTCTTGGACAATATCGGCGTCGTTGTAGAGTGCTTTTAATTCGATATTGGTTCTGATCTTATACTGGTTTGTGGTGATGTCATGGTGAGGTCCGAAAATTTTTCTAAGTATTTTTCGTTCAAAGCGCCTTAGCTTTTCTTCGTTTGCTTTGGTCATGGTCCACGTTTCGCATCCGTACGTTATTACAGGTCTGACGATGGATTTATAGGTTTTGATCTTTGAACTTCTTGTGAGATTTTTTGATTTTATGAGCTTATTCAGTGCAAACAGACAGCGGTTTGCAGATTGGATTCTGTTTTTTATTTCTTCGGTAACATCGTTGTCCGCTGTGATTACGGCCCCCAGATACTTAAAACGTTGTACTCTTTCGAAATTAAAGGTGTTGATCGTCATATTTTGCCCTATTCTGTCTCTTCGTGTCGTTCTATTTATACACATATATTTCGTCTTCTCTTCATTGAACTTCAGCCCTACTTTACTTGTTGCTCCTTCCACCTTGTTGAAAATGTCTTTCGTGGATAGGGTGGAGTCTCCAACGAGATCTATGTCATCCGCATATGCGAGTAGCAGCTTGGGACCTTGAGCCGATAGCAATTCTGTTTTTATTTCGGCCGACCTCATGGCTTTCTCCAATACAAGGTTAAAAAGTAGTGGAGATAACGCATCGCCCTGTTTAAGTCCACTGTTGATTTCAAAGCTGCTAGAGAGTTTATTATTTACACGCACTTTAGATATTCCACCCTCCATACAGACTTTGGTCATCCGAATGAGTTTCTTTGGTATTGAGAACTCCGCCATGGCATTCCATACTTGGCTTCTTTCTACGCTATCATATGCCTGTCAAAAGTCTATGAAAAGATTGTGTATGGGTCTGTTATACTCCCATCCCTTTTCTAGAAGTTGTTTCAGCGTGAATAGTTGAATAATGAAGGATTCGAATTTTCCATAAGTTTTTGTAGGGATAATGTTAAGAAATATTTTTAACATATGGCTCATTAGGCTGATTAGGCGGTAATCACTACACTTCTTTACTGAATGTTTTTTAGGCAGTGTAGCAAAAGTTGATTTTAGCCAGTCATCAGGGATTCTACCGCTGCGATAAATCAAGTTAAGAAGTTTGACCAGCGTATTTACCATTATAATTAAACTACTAAAATGTATTTTTTTTTACGCAAATTTATAGTAGTTTACATAACAAGCATGTTATGATGGTCAATAAACGCGAAGATGAAGTTTGAGACGCGAGCCGCAGGCGAGAGTCTTAATTTATCTAGGCTTGTAATGACTATAACATACCAGTTAGTGTACTATACTTTACCTACGACAAATGAAAAACGTCAAAACACATAAGGTTACTAAGGGACTTTTCATATATCTTTTTAAAAACAAGGTTTTTTTTTCTTAAAAATGCCTACTATGTCAATTTAACAATACTTATTTTTTGGTTAGGTATCAAAACTATAATGGATTTATTTACGTTTAATAAATATTTATCGTCTTGAAAACCAAAATAATTCACATTTTTGCGTCAACTAGTGCTCTTGAAAAATAAAAATTTATCGCTTGTCACGCCACCTTGTGGTTTACATCTAAGCTTTATTATTATCCTAGGACTGTAAATGAGCCATTAAAATTGTGTTGAGATGGTCGTAAAAATAATTAAGCTTATCCTATAACTCCTTTTTTTTTTGTGCAAAAATGTCAACACGTGGAAAAATAATGTTGTTTTTCTTCATTTTAAACGCCGCCATCTTGATTTTTGAATGACATATATCATTTTTTAAAAATATTTTGAATCACTATGTCCAACCTAACAAAACCTAATATTTTTCCAAGTATAAATAAATAGTTTAGTTTAAATAGTTTTGTTTTTTTTGTTATATACTTTTTGTTTAATTTATGAAAAAAAAAAAATCTTATCGTCCGCCATTATAACTAAGTTATTAAAATGTAATTTTTTTGACAAAAAAATTCTAAATTAATTTAGCTCA
Organism: Oxystoma pomonae; assembly: GCA_963921995.1. Classification (NCBI taxonomy): domain Eukaryota; kingdom Metazoa; phylum Arthropoda; class Insecta; order Coleoptera; family Brentidae; genus Oxystoma; species Oxystoma pomonae. Next base: position 36,622,523 of record OY998164.1, read on the forward strand.
TCCTAAAACTGCTTTTGTTTGTGAAAAAGTGCTAACGCGCAGAAAAATAATGTTCTTTTTTATTTTAATCGCCGCCATCTTGACATTTTTTTTGCAATTTTTAAAAGAAGAGTTCCCGATTTACTATAAATTGATATATTGCACGATGAGTAAATATTACACGAGAATGGAAAAATAAGTTTTATCGAAAATTTGGCCGCCATGTTGAATACAATTGTAAAATCAACATTTTTTAGAAATTTTATAAGAGACGAACTCAATGCTAATGGTGACACCTTTTTACTGTAAAACGGCTAATTTTTACATGATTATTTTAAAAACATAAAAATCACATTTTTTTCCAACTTTAACAATTGCCATCTTGATTCCTGGGGTCAGAAATGGGGGACCCTCGACTTGAAATTGACCTTATGTTATTACTATGCCAAATATAAAAAAATATACCTCTTTTTTCTACAGCAACCTGAGAATTAGAGGATTATCCTACCAGACGCACTGACGTTGGTTTGCGTATTCTATCTGTTACTCTATTTTTCAGTGGCGGTCGCAGCTTTTCCAAAGGGGGGGGGCGGCGCGTAAGGTCAAAATTTTGTAGAGGCAAAAGAAAAGTTATATGCAAAAGCTCTGAAATTAATGTAACTTTCGACCCAATAGACCGCAGGCAAAAATTTTTGAAAAACTATCCAAAATTTTTTAAGTTTTTTTTTAGTTTGAGAGAAGTTAAGCAGGCAGCACCTTCGCTATCTGTAGCAGCCTCATTATTAGTGTTTTAAGGGAAGCTTTTTTCAGGGTAGCTTTTTCTTTCAAAAAATTTTAATCCTTCAGGTGCTCAAATATTCCAAAGTTAATTGAATTTTTCTGGAAAATCCAGTTTCTCTCGAAGGAAGGTCGTTGAGTAATTTCTTACGGTATAGTAATGAGACATCAGTATTTTGAAATTCGTTTTTACAAAGTATCATAAAAATTTCCTTTAAATTTATTTGTGTAGCTATTCCTAAGATCAGGAAAAAAATATAAATTCTCACAAGTGCGCAGTTTCCATTGGTCGATGTCGCTGATTTCTCTTACAAGTTTTGTGTTGTGTTTATAGGATCTACGCGTTTCAGGGAGATAACTGTTTTCTTCTTAATTTCAAGAATAGCTACACACAGAGAAGACAAAAATACTCTCAGGAAAGTATTTCTATGGATTTGGAGGAATTTTTTTTCCTGCTTTTGAGCTGGAGGGAGATTTTTAAAATTCTTTCACGTTTTATAAGTCTAGCTTGACAAAAACAAAAAAAAAAATAAAAATCGGAGTTATCTGGCTGGCAAAGACAAATGAAAAAAAATCGGTTGTTTAGAAGAATCTTGTTTTATTTAAAATATAGTTAAAGGACAATATAATTTGTCTTTTAGCGTTTTCAAGCACACCAATAGTCTGCCTTAAAATGGAAACTTAATATAAAACTGGCAGATGCATATTAAATTCGCAGAACAAGAGTGTTAAATCACACGCTGTTCAAAGAACTTTTTCAAATATCTGTTTGTCGGCTTCTAACCAAATCATGTAGATAGGTACTAAAAATCCAATTTTTATAATTTTTGTCTGTTTGTTTGTCTGTTGAGTCATGGGCAGAACATAGGCTTTATTTCATTAAAATCGATTTAAAAAGTTATGATCATTTAAATCAATGAAAGCGGTAAAAAACGGGTAAAACCTCAGGCAATGATGCAGAGTATTTAGCTAGTCCCCTACATAAGAAAAATGTAAATTGAAAAACGTTGGCATGCGCATACTAAATTGAAAGGCAATTATAGGGTCGAATTACACTTTTTTAGAGAAATTGACGAAATATTATTACAAATTTTATACAAAACTAACAGAAACCTACAATATTTGTAGTGTATAACAACAATGTTAAATCGCACGCGTTTCAAGAGTCTCTTCCAAATGAAGGCTGCCTTAAAAATTACCTGCCTGGTATCATTTATCATGTAGAAAAAATGAAAGTTCAATATAAAAACGCAAGACGGTTATTAAACTTGGATAAAAATGTAAAATCATACGCTTCCACCGCCTCCTGTTATTGAAGGAGGCAGATTTAAAGAATCATATCTAATTGACATGAGTATGACAAACACTCGGTAAATGTAATTTATCACTGGGTTGCCACCGTATAACTATGAGATATTATAACGGCCTTGCCCTTGCAGTTTCCGAAACCGAAGCGATAGTAATCTCCTAATCAAGTTGGAAAATATGCAGATCCTAAACCTCTTCAGGGAGTCAAATTATTTCGCTTCTATGCATCCCATTAGTCCAAATCTTCGTTTTAAATCGGTTTCTCTTACTTTTTCCCGATATTGACGACCAAAGGAATTCTCTTAGTCAAGACAATAGAATTACAGGCATGCGCAGTAGATTTTTAGCCTTGCCCAGGGTCAACCTTGTTTTTCTTTTCATTATTTTCTTTGTTTTTCAAAGTTATTATTGCTACACATTTTGGGATCCATGGGCAATTATAGTATCTTATGGTTATATGGTTGCCACTAACAGAATGACCAGGGAACACGACTTCAAACTTTGCTCTATTCCGTACTAAACCTTATTTAGAACTGGAAGTTAGGTAGTTTTTTTTTATGTGTCCCATGACACACAGTAAAAAGTTTTAATTGTGCCAAATAAATATTTGTTTCAGGTCTTATTTGACTTAAAGAAATTTATTTTGACCTAAATAAATATTTCTTTGGTTTAAATAAATATTTGTTTGGACCATGGTAAACAAATAATTATTTGGCTCTAATAAATCTTTTGTGCATAGAGTTTTAACCCCGCCTCGTATTTGTTGGATATTAAAGTCCTGCTCGCACTCTCGATAAAGTAATCTTATGCTTTTGTATAAATGATCTTTTGATAATTTGATTGCACTCGCCGTTAAATGAGAAGTATAAAACGAATTCTGTTTAAAACCTCGTCGGGAAATTATGTCCCAAAACACTTTAACGTGAAAGATCAAACGGGTCAAATATTTCAACCAAATCGCTTTATAAAAACAACCCTCGATGTTTGTCGATTTATCAAAAACCCTTCGTCCACTTAATACATAAATATTTAATCTTCCCTTTTAAATCTTTAAAAAGACGGGAAAAGAGGTTGTTAAAAATTTTTTAATTGGGTCTTTGCAAAAAAATTGATAACAATGTACTTTTAAAAATTTTTGCGAAAAAAAGTTTATTTAAAATTTATAAATTAAAACAACTGAAAAAGAAATTATGGGTCCAGAACGCCGAAAAAATCGGGAAGTTTGAATAAAATAAAGTTTGATGCCTTCACCGTTTTTTCTATACGCCTTTCCTCCCCTGTAACGCCCCATCCTTAAGATGTATCAAATAGTTATTTACCTAAAAAGTGCGGAAAGTGATACTTTACCGCTTGCGACGACAGTTGACCGAATGAAGCAAAGCCAGTTCGGTCAAGCCCGTAAGGGCAATGGAGACACTTTACGCATGTGCTAGATTCAACATTTTACCTATATTTTAATTTTTTGAAATGAACGTAGTTACTTTAACACACTTGTGCGATAAAGTGTCATAACGTTATTTTTACAGCACTGACTGTGGTAAAATACACCTTTCCACATCCGAATGGGTGCGACACAGTGCGCCAGTGGTTTATATATATTAGACACTTAAAGTAAATATTTCAACGCATCGGTATCGCTATACGTATCGCGGCGTTCGAAATAAAGCCAAATTACACTACATTTTTGACTTGTTTATGCGATGTTTCGAACGATGCCCGCTTTTTTTAAAAGGTGCGATGACAGAACTGCAATCGATGCGTGCGTTGGAATGGACGTAACGATACGTTCATCACTCCGTACGCATCATTGGCTGTCAGCTTTTGTGTCATCGCACCCGTCAAAAAAGGGGGCATCGTTCAAAACATGGCATGAGCAAGTCAAAAATGTAGTTTATTTTGGCTTTATTTTGAACGCGATACATATACCGATACCGATGCGTTGAAATATTTACTTTAAGTGTCTAATATCTATTATAATACATATATTATTTATTACAAAAATAATGTCCTCTGACAGATGTCATTGAGCGAAATATTAAACAAAACGTAAAGTATTTTAATCCAGGTCATACCCTATATTCTTACCAAATTCCATCTAAATCCGTTCAGTCGTTTTTGCGTGATTAAAGAACAACCAGACATACATACACACAAACTTTCGCAATTATAATATTGGTAGGAAGGATTATAAAATGTTATTTATTTCCAGCATCTAGTTCTTTCTTGGAATCCTGGAAGAGGACGAGTATAATGTGACCTGATTATCGCAGTAAACACAGACGGAATATATATAATCTAAGAATATTTCTTAAGTAGGTATATTCTAAGAATATTAAGTATTTGTATATGTTCGTGTCATATTTTTGTATCATTCCTGAAATATTATTTTCTCTTAAAAATATTCAAATAATTTTCGATTTCGGAACATTCATTCTAGAATATTCCAAGTATATTCCTAAAATAAATAAATCAATAATAGTTTTTTTGCAAATATTCTAATATCTTTCCAAGTATATTTGGGAATAAGTAAATATTTTGAGTAATCAGAATGTATACTAAATCCAGTGAGGATATGAGAACATGTAAACTTGACACAATTTTTTGCTTTTTGAGATATTATTTATAGAAAAATTGCAAATCAACAACTATATAAAAGTTTAAGTCATTCACAGGCCGTTCCATTTTTTTTTAGAGAAAATATAATCTCAATAATCCACTCAGCAAAACTTGTTTTAAAAGTTGTTTAAATTCGAACGTATTCATAGTCCTTAATGCAAGGAACAAGGTGTCCTTAGGCCAAAACAGTCTTTATATTCTGCAACGAAACCTCAAGAAAGGACTATGAATGCGGCTCCTAGACTATTGTCGTTGTCAAATCTGAAGTTTTCAGATTAGATTTTTTTTACAGAAATTTTGGCGGAAAGGTTATTTGTTTACATTTTTGTCTTTAGTTTGACTAATGGTCAAGCCAAGATGGGGTACCGTTTTTAATTAAGCAGTTTTTACTATGTTTTCTTTCTTTCTTCTTCTAACATTCGATTTCTAGAATAAAACTCTCAAATTTTTTAAAGTTTTTACAGTTTTTTTAGTGTTAATAAAAAGTGCTGTCAAAAAACATTTTTTCTCTGTTAAAATGAAGAATATTTAGAGAGAAAGCAGAATTTTAGAGGTACATGGAGAGATAATTTAGTGACGTGCAAAAATATTTAAGGTTATTGAAGAGAGACAGCAGACTATAAAAAAGTATTTTAGAGAAAGATGAAAATAATTTAAGGCCACCCTGCCAAAAAAACCGCATTTTTGTATATTTTATATGCGGTATATATTTTTGCTATCAGTTTTGACGAGAAAGACAGCTTGACTCGTAGAATCTTGTGAAACCCTATCAAACAGCATAAAAACTCACCAACTTTCATAAGAACCTATGCGGTTTTTTTTACCTGGGAAGTGTTTACTAAATATTTCTGTTATGTCATCTGTCTGTCATTTTGAGTGGTGTCGTGCATATGATTTTTATTTTGTCATTTTTATCCATAAAGCAGCAAAAATTGTAATGTTTCAAAGTGTAAAGTGTGTAAAACATAAGGTGTTATTAATTTATTTCAATCAAAGTTCTTGGCAGTCTTTAAATTTACCACAAAACGTGTCCTACTAAAGTGTATTTTAGCGCCTCTAAAAATAATTTAACAGGTATTTAACAAAATTATTATCATGGCTCTACCATAAGATTTTTTTTTCATTGTTTGCACTTTTGTCGCGGACGTGAAACACAAAGAATATACCTACATATTTTGTGATTATAAATGTGTATCGGAAAAATGGGCACACACTTTGAGAATTGTTGCGTATATGCAAGTAATACTGTTATTTCCAAAATGAAAGATCATAAACTACGCAAATAAAAGTTTTATAAAATCTTTATAACATTATTATTAACAAGGCACTGACCCAACTTTGACCAACTGTCTCTCTAGGGAGAAACAAAATTTTTAAACATTAAATCGAAAGTTTTCGTTTACATTTGACTCGAATTAAATCTGTATAAATTTCAGATGTATAACCGAATCAACTTTTTCAGTTTATATGCGAAAAAGAGACATTGAATAAATAACCATCGCTCAAATTTAAAAAATCTTTTAAGTGAGTTTTGACAGATATCTTGAAAAGAAATCTGCTGTTAATGTTTCAAAAAATTATAACGATCCGTTTTAATTTAATATTGTTTACATTGTTAAAGTGGAATCTATTTAAGTTTTGTGGAACAAAATAAGTTTCGTAAAATAGAAGCTCTGGAATTATCATCGACATATTTTTACGTTTTATTATAAAAGTAACGGTACACATGAGGAATTGCCTGCGATTTTCAAAAAATAATGTAATTTGACAGATGTCATTTAGCAAAATGTTAAATAAATAGTAGTCTATGTTTTAATCCAGTACACACTCTATCTTCTTACTAAATTTCGTCCAAATCGGTTAAGCCGTTTTTGCGTGCACACAAACCTTTTTATGTAAAATATTATTAGGAATGATGATAAAATTTTATTCAATTAGATCATCTAGTTTCTCTTGCAATCCTGGAAAACGATGAGCATATAGTGACCTAATTAGTAAAATTCAAAATGTACTTGACTTCACACAATGAATTGTTTGCTTTTTGAGATTGCCTTGACCTGAACATCAATTTTGCTTGTATTTATATGTTATATTACTTATATTAGCAATTTTCGTAAATCCGATTTTTGTAGAATTGTGGTCATAAACATTCACTGGTTCAATATTCTTTGATCTACACAATTCTGAAAAAGGACCTCTTCTGTTGTATTGTAGATTTCTGGCAGGGCATTATTTTAAAGTGTTGTGCCAATTCCCATTGCAACGTGAACATTTTTTTGTTTTTTTTTCTTAATTTCGTATCCCTTTAGTCATCAATTAATTCTCTCGTAATCGTGCGGTTTCTTCTAATTTACATAATTTTACAACATTTTGAAAGTTTGCTGAATCTGGTAAAGTTCTACATTTCTGCCGAATTATTAAGTCGTGCAATGATTCAATGAGGTGATCAGTAAATGTTCTATTAAGGCAACTTGAACAGGGGTGGTTTAAATGAAAGGGTTTCAATTTTTTTCTAAAGGATATCGAAAAAGGTTCGCCCTCTTCTTGTTTTCGACTAATGAATTGACTGCGTCTTATTCTGCTGTTCTCTTTTTTCTAAAATAATTTTCCAGTTTATTAAAAATTTCTTTAGCTGTAGTTACATTGTAATTTTCTAACTGAGGATAAAACGAACAACATCTAAAATATCTTGTTTAAAAAATGAGAGAAGCAGTGCTGTTACCTGTCCATAGCATTCAATGTTCACTTCTTGGATGATCAAAAAATTTTGGAAAGTTTAAACTGAGTATAATTTAGAGTTCGTTTGTAACCGCAAATTTAGAATGTTCGACTACTGGATCTGCAATTCTCTCTTCCAAAACGATAGCAAGGAGTGTAACGGTAAGATTTGACTTTTTTTCCAAAGATATAGGTTTACTTTTACTGCTGGTGTTAAAGATTGCTTTGAGGTCATTTTTTCTGAGACACGTAGAACTGCAAATGGGAACAGCAAAAGTGAAATCCAAGAATCTATATCATTGGATGTAACACATTCCTTTAAAAGAAAACATAAATCTTCTGAAATTAATGGCCTTGCGCCTATTGTGATACGTTTCATAATTGAGATGATAGATTTTAATGAAGATAAATAAATTAGCTAGTGAACTTTGGTCCAAGCAGATTTCGAAACTGGTGTTTGGGTCGTCATCGGTGTTCTTATGTATTTTTGTATTGTGGCTTTTTAATCCCTTGTTAGCTTTAAACTTTTATTGCATTTAATACATTCATGTTTTAAATTAGAACTAAGTGTTAAGTTATTTTCTTCGGAAGTATTTTGTAAAATGTTCGCAGGATTTTGCGATATGAAAATAGATGATGCCGATAATTCACCAACTAAATCTGGTGGTTTTATATTTTTGTTCCGTTACTATCGAATGGCTGAATTGTCTTAGTTCATTTACATTACATTTACTACGTTTTCATGTAGGACTGAATGCAATGCATTTTCAATACGATACACTTCTTTTTTGGGCCTTTGTCCAAGTTCAATTCCATTTTTTTGGGATCGTATCAGAATTCAACTACATAAAAACGGGCATCGTATCGAACTGCCTGGGATGCGACTCCAAGAATGAGCTATTAGCACTTCCAATGTTTCTGCAAAAAAGTAGATAAATCTTTATTTTAATATTTTATTATTGTGCTATAAATTCATTGGTCCTAAAAAACCAATAAAGAAGTAAAATTGGCAAAAACCAACCTCGAAATGCCCCAGGCGAATGTCAAACATTTGAAGGATTTTTTGAAAACTTATTCAGTTATAGTACAAGCGTTCACAATAAAAATTATGATGGATAGGTAACCCACGCCATTTTTTGATTAGATGTGCATTTTCTCGTCCTGTATACGAAATAGACAATCCTGTACCTCAAAATTGTGGATAAGGACTCGGCACACCAATCCAAAAGTGGGCAATTTTAGATGTCACATGATGGATAGGGTAACCTCCACCATTTTCACATATATGATGTAATAGTACCACCAGACCAAAAATCACGGGTTCGGCACACCACTCTAAAATTGGGCATTTTTTGAGTGGTATACCGAATCGTTATCCATGAATGAGGTCCGGCACACCAGTTGATTTTTGAAAGTTGTGAAAATGGTGAGGTTTACCCTACTTCCCCTAAAATTGCCCACCTTTAGATGGGTGTGCCGAGCCCCTATCCACAATTTTGAGGTACAGGATTGTCCATTTCGTATTCAGGAAGAGAAAACCGAATATTATCAAAAAATAGCGAGGGTTACCTATCCATCATAATTTTTACGTTGAACTTTTGCTCTATTAATAAACATCAAAAACATAGTAATTGACACATGTGTTATAGGTTTTCTAGGTAGGTACTACATGGTTGTGGATTAAGGACATTTTGATAGTTCTCCTATAACACACGCATGCTCTTAAGTAGAAAAATGAAATTTTCTAAAATTTTAGACTGCAGTTAGAAATGATATTATTTCTGAAAAAAAATGACGGCGGCTTACGCTATGGTATTACCAATAAACTTTAAGATTACGACCGCTTAAAATTTTATTCCTGGGGCATGTCTGGTTGTAAAATATCCCTTTCGGCTTTTATATTCAAATCAAAAATACACTATCCCAATATCTCAATCTTTATTTATGTCCAAATATAGGGGATAGGTGTATTATCCGTATCAGTCCTTCGGGAGCAATGGGAACGGTGATATGAGGATTTTTCTTTGGTGTTTCTGGTTCGGGATATTTTATGACTTAAAGGGATAAAACGGAATAATGTAATAAATGGAAAGTTTTTTGATGATTTTAAAAACGTTTGACATTAAAACATCTTACCTGCCAAATTGTTATTTCAGGCCATATATAAATAGAAAAAAAGTACTTGGCTCAAAAAATATATAGCCCACAAAAGTTGGTAATATAGAGCAACTACACAATTTCTTGACTCCAGTATGCCATATACTCAATACAAATGATTCAGCCAATTACTTTTAGTAATAAAATTACTTACTTGGTTTAAGAATATAATTTAGTATGTTAATTAAATTATCTTATCTTTGTGATTAAAGAAAAACTATTCTTATTACGTTTTTTTTTAAATGATGTATTTTTATATATTTTTTTAAAACTGGTTTATTTTTCCTATTACTATATTATTTAATATTTTCACTTACTTTTTACTATTAAATAAATAAAAAATAATAAAAAAATACAAAATAACAAAATACAAAACAAAAAATGTGATCTTTAAATAAAAAAACAATTGTAATTCCTTAAGAGAAATACTCGGAAAAATCCAGTTTGACAGTCGAGTTCTAGTTCAAAAAATCTACAAAATAGCTATTAACACCAAACGGAAATGTTCAAAAATAAAAAACTTATAGACCCCGAAGCGCGAAAATTGATTGACATATCAAGATGCGATTTCCCCCTTTAAATTTCTCTTAAAAATTAAGTCTTGCAGCTGCGGGCGTGTTTTTTTCCATCTCCTCTATCTTACGCAGTGGCGGCCGCAGCTTTTCCAAAAAGGGGGGGAGGGGGCGTGACGGAAAAATTTTGTAAAAGAAAACGTTTGTTGCGAAAGTTCTAATTAAAAATTAATGTAACTTTCGACTTAATAGGGCGCCGCAGTCAAAAATTTATGAAAAACCGTCACTGTCTTATGGGACTTTGAAATGATTTTTTAAGAATACTTGGAAGAAACTTCAGGAAAAATGTACAATAAAAGTATAAACTAAAAATATATATTTTTATTTAAATTTGGGTAAAACATGGACGGACCAAAGTTCCTGAAATCGTGTTTTTGATGAATTTTGGTGCTGTTTATACTAGTTTATCTCATGAGTTCGGCTGACATGTAACTATGAGACACTAACGGTCCTGCCATTGCATTGTCCGAAAAAAAACCCATACCGATAATAACTGTCCCAGTCAAGTTAGCCTGGAAAAAATGCAGAAACAAAAACCCTTCTGGGCGCGAGTAGGGGCAGGCATTCGCAGTTGATTTCTTGTCTTTGGCCTTACCCAGGGCCTACCCTGATTTTTACATTATTTTCTTTGTTTTTCAAGGTTATACATTTTGCGATCCTTGAGCCATTATAGTATCTCATAGTTATATGTCGAGGGGCAATTACCCGGAATCAAGACCTAAATACATCTTAATAGGTTGCGGTCTATGCCGTGTGTGACTGGCATCTTGAATTATAAACTGATCAATCGATCCAAGATTGGGATTGGGTTGGCGACTTACAACTGCGAATATAAAACCTTAATAGACCTACTGAAACTCTCATATACTTTAATGTTGGTTGTTTGCCACTGTCCTGCATAAACAAGAAAATAAATATGTAAACCAACCACATATTTTTTAATTAAACTTCCTATTTCTCCTAACACCCGGTTCCCACCTACGACTTTTTCGTGCGTGCCCGCTCACGCGTCACATGACGGTCATGACATTTCATATTGACATTTTCTGACGCGTGAGTGAGCACTCACGAGAAAGTCGTAGGTGGAAACCGGGTGTTAAACTAATACAAACATAAGAATGTGTAATGTAGCATTTTTTATAAGGGGTTAGCTATTTTACGGAAAACATTTTCTATTACATCTTTTTTTAAAATGCCACTTATTATGGAGTTTATTGCTTATTAGATATAGGGTGGCAATATCTTAAAAATCCAATTTTTATCCCGTCCATATCTTAGAATCTAAATGAGTTTACCACACGAGAAAAAAATAAAAATTTTAACCGAAATTTTTCTACTCACAAATTATAAAAAAAAAATTAAATTTTACCGTATTGATATTATTATTTCTTTATTGTTTATAAAACCATAGATTTCCAACAAGTTAGTTCGATTTACAAGCTAAAAATCACCATTAAAATATATTGTAGATGGGTCTGAATAAACTAAATAATAAAAGCGATTAAAAGAAAAAAAAACGTTTAAATGGTAACTTTTCTTTAAGATAAAAACATACAAAAATAAAATAAGTATTCTGATATAAATGGATTTTAGAGTTTTGATGATAAGGTGCGGAATGGGGAAAGATTCCAAGCGACACCTCGCTGTGTTGTACGTCGACTTGTTTGGGGAAAAAAGGGAAATCGAAATTAACTACATAATATTAATACCCAGGATACTGATTTTCCTATCTCTTCTACACATATTTAAACTTGAATATCTAGGAGAAGATAAAATATAGAGCCATGTGTTTGGTATTTTTGAAAAGCATATTTTTTAAGGAGTCAGAAAAATGATATAATATACAGGGTGACCAATTTAAAAAACGATAAGTTTGTGCTATATTCTATTTTTGAGACACTCTGTATAAAAGGTATACATTTTTTCAAACCGCTTTTTTACCTAAAATGATCTTATATAAGTTTTTTTTCCACTATTTGTCTCGTCTTACACGCCATACGCCATATTTCTATCCATATTTCACATAAATCCTAAATTTACGCTATATGAGACCAAAATTTCTAAAAAATTTCTGTATTCGGGTAGAAAAATGTAGGGCTAAATATACTGGAGAACAAAAAAAATGCAACAGCATGTATATGGATAATTATTTGAATGAAAATTATTTGTGAGTATACCTTATGTCAAAAGACATCTTGGATACATTTTTTGTCTTCTAATCTTTCCTTTTTTCACAGATTTTTCTATTCATTTTCGAAAACAACCAATATATAAAAGACCTTTTCTGAAAATTTTAAATCATTTTTTTTTCATTGTTTTTGGATTACTTACAGTTTACTTAAAAAATAAAAATGCCAAGAGTTCGCGGTCGCAACAATTTCACCATTTAAACGACATCGAGAAAGGACGCTTCGTGGGCATGGGAAATTGTAAGAAGGGTTAATGCCGATCCATCAACATCGTGAAGAGTTTGGAGAAGGTGGTCCAATTATGAGACTTATAGACGTCGTGCGGGTTCTGGACGCCCTAGATTATTACAAGGTCGTAAGTTACGGCATCTCAGACTTCTTGCTCTCAGAAATCGACGGGACAGTATACGCTACGTAAGAGATGTTCTAGTTGCAGATACAGGAGGAGTATTTTCAAGGATGACAGTTAACCGAACATTGCTTAGTATGGGGCTGAGGGCTTACCGTCCGCTTTTGGTGCTACCTTTGACCCCACAACATAAGGCTCATAATTAACTCTGTGTTTCGGACTTCCATGGTCTATATCTTATTTATACACGAAGTTTCGATCAGTGCAATCTCTGATCGTCTTCAGGTGCAAACTACAATCAATTCCTAAGGCTACGTACTTATATACTGTGAGGGCCCGCCAAGGAGGGGCTCCCGGATGACGGTCTGCCAATGGGTTCATCGCTTTCGCCAGTGGTGGCCAATATCTACATGGAGTGGTCCGAATCACACGCGGTTGATACCGCAACATATAAACCCAAGCTCTGGCTGAGATATGTTAATGATACTTTTATTGTCTGGACCGGGAATGACCAACAACTTTCAGGCACAACCACCATTAAATTTACAATGGAGTTGGAGCAAAATTGTCAAATACTTGATGTACTTGTCACACGAGTAGAAAGCGACATCAGAACAATAGTCTATCGTAAACCCACTCACACAGGACAATATTAAATCAAGGTTCAAATTATTTTGCTCCAACCAAACGAGGCATAATTAAAACTTTGTATAACAGAGCCGTTCAAATTTGTAACAATTCTCATGACTTGAAAATTGAAATAAGAAACATTAAGAAGAATCTGCAGCAGAATGGTTACAGTTTTAAACTTCTAACAGATACTATTTCTAAATTTCAACAAACAGGGTTAAAGGGGTATCAGAGAAAATTCGAAGAGTAGCGAAAAACTTTAATATTAAAACAGCTCTTAAATGTAGTAATACAATTCGAAGCCTTCTTAGTAAAACAAAACCGGAGAATAAACAAAATATGGAATGCATTTACCAAGTTTCTTGCGAGTGTGGTGAATCATACATAGGCGAAACTAAAAGACCACTATCTGTCAGGCTTAAGGAACATCATACGAATACCCAAAAAGGTGAAACCACGAAATCAGTCAAAACAACACCGAATGAAGTGGGCAGAAGCAAAGGTTTTGCACAAGGAGTCACAGTGGAAGAAACGAAAATTCCTTGAAGCTGCCTTTATTTTCAGTAAACCAAGTGTTGAAATCCCAAATATTTGGAAGCCACTCTTTGGGCGGAGCCAACTTCTTAAACTTTAAGGTTGAGTGATTTCTCACAGTATATAAGTACGTAGCCTTAGGAATTGATTGTAGTTTGCACCTGAAGACGATCAGAGATTGTACTGATCGAAACGTCGTGTATAAATAAAATATAGAGAATGGAAGTCCGAAATACAGAGTTAATTTCAAACACATCATTGTCTCAAACTTTCAAACAAAATAAGGCTCGCCAGTTGGAGTGGTGCAGAGCTCGGCAAAACTGGAATGACGAATGGAATACCATAGACTTTAGCAACGAATCCAGGTTTTGTTTAGGCGGCCATGATGGACGCATGAGGGTTAGGCGATTTCGAGGTAAGAGACGAAATGTAGACTTTGCTGTTGAACGTGATACAGCAAGACAGAAAAGTATCATGGTATGGGGTGCTATATGTTTAGGAAGCAGATCATCTTTAGTCCTCATCAACGGCAATCTGACTGCTCGTCCATATATCGATGAAGTGCTGCAGCCAGTTTTACATGACTACCTACAAACTATCCCAAATGCGATCTTTCAATAAGATAATGCCAGACCGCATATTACACGTAAAACAATGGACTTCTTGCATTAACTTGGCATAGAGCCAATTTTTTTTTAAAGATTGCTAATGGCACTATGCTGTTAAACCCGGTTTAGATTAAATCTGTGTTTGGAATGTGTTTTCATAATTAATTTAAAATAGCAAGTGTCACATTTTAAACGTCAGTTAAATCTAAACTACGATTGACAAGACGTTGCAACTAATCCAAAAACGTACATTAAATTGTTAAGTTAAAATACAAGAAATCTTAACCTAGTTCCGAATTTAGGTGCATTTTTATTTTATATAAAATATAAACAAAAGTGGGGAAAAAGAGGGTTTAACGAGAATAGCTTTCACCCTATTCTAGAGAATTATTTCTATGCAGCGGATATCAAAAAACAATCATCCCAGTAACTACATAAAAATATGTTTATAAGCCCTTTTTATAGACCTTTTTCATCTTGAAAATGTAGTCAACAGGACAGGTTACAATAAACACAAATGCGGGCAATGAAAATTAAATAATTATTCGATTTCTTTGAGAGAATATTATGTAAAAAATTTTTTCAAATAAATCTTAAAATGCGATTTTAAATTACGTCTCCTTAATGTTCTAAGTTTGCATCTTTATGAAGGACTGTAAATTTTTCCCTTTGCAATCATTTTTATTTATTTACATTCTTGCTACCTTCCCATCCCCCACACTTGAATGGTCCTTCCAGCAATCCAAAAAGAAAATAGGCATTTTTTCTCGTAAGATTCTTTTTTTTTTCTGTTAGTCACCTTAACTCAGTAAATGTCGAATTGACGTTCAAAACGGGTCATGTGATATTCGTACTTTTTGGAGTCAAATAATCATCAGAATTGGCTAAACTTTGAATGGAAGGCACATTTTGTAAAAACTAAGACACTGCTGCCGAATAAGCTAAAATTTCTTTCTAAGGTCAGCGATTCGAAATATTATAAAATCTGAAGAGATATAATTTTGCCTTAAATCTTTAATCTGTGAGGATTATTATTTAAGTGTGGCTCGTCGTCTCTGGTTCCTTTTTCCGAGAATTTTGAGTAAATGCGTATGAAAGCTTACTGAAAAGTTAAATTCAAATTGAAATATGTTGCTTAAAAACCTCAAAAAATGCGAAAATGAATACTTGTTATCGTAAAAAAATCTTAATTAACGTGTCAGTTGATCTAACTGAAATTTAATCCTCTGAGATCGCTACTGTTTCCAATCAGGCCCTTATTAATCACTTGACATCCTGATTGACAATTGAAATTAATTAGTTTGCTATATAAAGAGCTATACCAATAAGGGACGATATTGTGTTTAAAAATTATCCTCGGGCTTGAGAAACTTCAGTTTTCAAACACAGAAATAAGTACAGTGTATTTCGAATAATCTACAATGTTTTACTCTTAATTTCTACAGTTACTCCAACTTCAACAAAATTGCTATTTTGGAACCAAACTCTCAGACAAAGCAGTCATTTCTTCTTGAAACTAAGTGCTAACTAACTAACTGCGTTTCGAATAATCAACAAATTTTCACTCTTAATTTCTACAGTTACTCTAACTTGACATACTTGACACAAGTAAACTGGTCAACCAAGACGTAAGAGAAGTAACAATCGAGGAAGTTATAGACGCAGTAAAATATATGAAAAATAACAAAGCTGCGGGTCCTGGAGGTATGCCCTTAGAACTTATTAAGAACTCCCCAATCGTAACAGTAGAAGTAATTGCTAGGTTGTTAACAGATTGGCTAAAAGGAGGCGAGGTCCTCGAAGGAATGGAAAATCGCATATGTAAGCTCTATACATAACAAGTGCAGTATGATGAATGATAGGGGAATTAGTGTTACCTCTTCTATGTGCAGACTGTATGGACGAATACTAAAAACAAGAATAGAAAAACAGATTAACGATATGGAAGAATAGAGTGGTTTCAGATCTGGAAGATCTTGTGTTGATAATATATTCTGCCTAAAACAACTGACCGAAAAGAGCATAGCACACGGACGCGAACTGCATATTATATTTATAGATTTAAAAATGGCCTATGACAGTGTCTCTGTAAATCAATTATGGCAGGCAATGAAGGACAGCGGGATGCAAACAAACTATATTAATACTGTTAAACAATTATACAAAGACAACGTAAGCACAGTGAATATGGCAATATGAGTGCTTCTCGAGTTTGGAGTTCGTTGACGACCAGGTTATACTAGCCGAGAACAGAGATGATGCCAACTATATGTTTATGAAACTAAATAAGGAGTATACGAGGTAGGATTTGGAGATAAATATGGGTAAAACAGCATCGTAATCGGAGGACAAGTAGGGGTTACAATAACCTCCGATAATAAGGATGAAATAGATATACAAAATAAAATAAAAAAAGGAAAAACAATAATCAGGAATAACAATATTTCAAATAAAAAAAAATGTTTAACTCATTTATTGAAAGTTGCGTTACTTATGGAAGTGAGGTATGAGCATTAAATGAAAAGATGAAAAATAAAATATCGGCAACATAGATGATTTATTGGAGATGATGCTGTAAAAAGACATTATTGTATCATGAAAAAACAAGATAAATATGGCAATATGATACATCATTAATAAATACATTGAAAGGAAACAACTACTTTGCTATGTGAACATGAGGAGAATGAACCAGGATAGAATACCACAAAAGATTTGGAAATGGAGCTCTGCAAATAGGAGGAAAAGAGGAAGACCAAGTAAGAGTTGGGAAAAAGGAATAAAAGAATCTATGCTAAAAAGAGGGATAGAAGAAGACGGAGTTAGAAATAGAATCTATTGGAATTTGGGATGTAGTAAATGGCAAAATTAGCTGTATACAATCCACTTATATATAGATATATATACTGTAACTTCTACAAAATTGCTGTTTTGGTACCAAACTGTCACACGAAGCAGTAGTTTCTTCTTAAAACATAGGTCGAAAACTTTGACAGATTATGTGACGTCATAACTAATTAGCCATTACGAAAAGATCGATTCGCACAAATACTTTGATCATTTTTTTACGGTACGAAACTCTTTCTCGGGCTGTGGTCATATGTTTTGCTCAGCAAACTTTATAATTGTTTGCTCATTTTGCAATGGAGCACTGCACTGAGCATGCAAATATTAAACAGCAAACGAACTTGGCACCAGTAAATTAACCGGTGGATATAGAGTGACCTCATCTAGTGCAGTCTAAGCCGTGTTCAAGCTTAGGTGCAACTAACCCCAAAAGAGTAAACTGAATCCTTCTAAAATTTTGATAAGGCTTTTGTGACTTGCCATATAAATCAAGAGATAGCAACATTAGCGGTACGACATTGATTGTGAGGGGGGTCTGAGCTATATTGAAAAGGCGGCACGGGAGGAATCGAATATTTACGATCTTCAAACAATAGCTTAATAACAGGTTTGAAACCAGTGTTATAAGCTCCAAAAATTAGGTAGGGGCAGTTGCGGTGAATAGGCAGAAGTATTAAGGCACATGTTTTCGCGCGCGCAAGCAAAGATTGTATGGATGCAACCGGTGAGCAAGCTAATTAAAAAAGTCGAATTTTTAAACTCGTTCATGATACTGGTTGACATTCATCTTAAATTATTAGTGGTCATCGACTCTGGGGGCCGCTGAGTCTCTCCGATAAACATTACTAGCATAATTTAATTATTAGTTGTGGTTAATTGTTCTAATATTTACTTTATGATGACGATGGTATTCTAAAGCAATGGACATTGAAGCGATAAGGCTTAGGTAACTGACTTTGTCGACATCCGGACACACAGCAGTTAAAATGGTTCGAAGTATGTGACCAACAAATTTATTGTTGTGGGTTCTCTGGCTCAACATATCTAGATGTCCTGTATATAATTTTTAAAAATTAATGGTTTTACTCAAGTGCAAAGGTAAGGAACTCAATTTAACAGTTGTCAAAAATGGTAAAACAACAACTGTAAAATATATAGAAGGTCTCTAAACATATCTATTGACGTTTAAGTTTTTAAATTTTTTTTTAACGATTTATCAGTAAAAGATCTGCGGCAATAATAATAAAAGTTCGTTTGAAAACCACACCGATATTTTTCAATTCGTTTTCCGTAAGGTTTTAATTTCGTTTTTCATCCAGGAAACGAGGGGATCTTTCGGCTTGGGCGTTACTACGATAATTTGTACTTTTCGACAGGGATGAAGAAGAAGGCGCACGGAATATGGTTAAAAAGATATATGATGATAAATTTCTGGATCAATGCGAAACTAATAACACTTTGATCGAATTTCTCCTTATTACTAGAACCAGTGAACTCAATACAAACTGGAAAGTTGCCTTATTAACTAGCAATGCTACTTTTGGAATTGAAGAAAGTGTTTACCAAATGTCACCTGACATCGAATAGTTTTTTTAATTGATTGTTCACTAGACCTATACTCTGTTATCTGCGGTCTTAGCCGTCCAAAATGTCAAACAAAGTGATGTAAGTAAAAAAACGCCACTAAATGGAAAGAAATGGATTGAATAGCTGCTGATTTTTAAGGATAGAAAAGTGTGGACATGGTCACCGCCCAGACACCACAATACACCGCACTGAGTTTCTCAATCCGAAAGCACCACGATAATGTACTAGTTTTCACATTTTCTTAGCTATAGTCATTTTTCTTGTGTCACTTTTTTCATGGTCTTTTAACCCCTGCCTATCAGTAGTAATAGGAATTCTCTGCTCCTTTCGTTTTTTTTTAACAGGTAGCAGGTGGGGTGGCCCAAAAAAAATGGGACATTTTTGACTGTCTATTACTTAAAAGTTTTTGTCCGATTCTAAAAATTCACAATTATTTTAAAAGGCCGAGATTTTAAAATTTAAGAATTTATTAACAACACTAAAAAAAATCCGAGATGGTTAAAAACTTAAGTTTTTCGTATAAGGGCTGTAACGGTACGAATGTTCCTCTTACATTGGAATTATGTTTACGTTACTTGGAGCGAGTCTAGTGCAAAAGCGCCTAACTAGAGATTATGAACGTATCCTGCGTAGCTTGTTTTCTTGTTTCCATGCATCGTCAAATTGTCAAAATTATTTACATCAGGAAAATGTAGTTTTTTTTGGGGTGATTTTCTTGGGAAAAAGGTGTAAAAACTTTATTTATTACTATTTACTTTATAAGTGGTCATCCGACCTAAAGGGGTGAAAGTAACAACTTTTCAAGCGTAAATATAACTTCATAATACGGGAGGTTAGTGTACCCAGCTTCAGCTAATGTTTAGTTTAAATAAAATCCCCCAAGTGACAATTTATTTCCCACAAAACTACCCGTTTTCGCTCATTCTCCTGCCGACCTTCATGAAGTAACAAGCTTGTAAAATACTATCCTGTTTTCGAGCCAACAAACGCAGAGAGAAACCTTATAACATCTAAGGTATTGTTATTTATTTCAGTACTGTGCGCTAGAGGGTGTCCTCTCTTTAACTTTTATTAGGCTTCTTGGGCTACTGAGTATCCAGAACAACCACAAAACTTAAGATTTTTTAAACAAAGTCAAAAGTCAAAACGTAAACTGCAACAGTCCCTTACTAGTTCCTTAGACTAGGCAAGGTTAGGTTAGAGTCGGCATAGGTAAATTTAGCTATGATTTAGGTAGGTAAATAGCTAACTTAACTAAAGCGATTTATATTCTTTTTCTATTTTCTATACAAGAGAAGTCGGCAAAGAACAATAGACACTTAAAGTAAATATTTCAACGCATCGGTATCGGTACACGTATCGCGTTCGAAATAAAGCCAAAATACACTACATTTTTGTCTTGCTCATTCCATGTTTCGAACGATGCCCGCTTTTTTGAAGGGTGCGATGACACAAAAGCTGACAGGAATTGATGCGTACGGAGTGATGAACGTATTGCTTGCTGTTAGCAGTTCTGTCATCGCACTTTTCAAAAAAGCGGGCATCGTTCGAAACATCGCATAAACAAGTCAAAAATGTAGTGTAATTTGACTTTATTTCGAATGCGATACGTATACCGATACCGATGCGTTGAAATATTTACTTTAAATGTCTAATTAGTAGAATCAAGCTACGGTACAGAACCACCCATGAGTGTCTCAAAGTCTTCTTCTTCTTCAAGTGCATTGCTCTCTGCGAACGTTGGCTATCATCGGCGCGTTCAGTACCCTGTCCACTGCTTTCTGGAAAAGGAATAAAGTATCGTAGTACTAACACCATACCATTTTCTAAGATTTTTAAGTCATGTTATCCGTCTACTACCCGGACCTCTTCTTTCAATTTTGCCATTTGTCATTTCTCAAAATATGGTCAAAATATTCAAGTTTTCGTTTCTTAATGGTTAATAAAACTTCATGATCTTTATTTATTCTAAGCAAAATATCCACATTAGTTACTCTCTCCATTTAAGATATCCTTAGTATTAGTAAAGTAACACTCCATCTCGAATGCTTTTAACTTTTTGCACATGGCCTCAGTCAGTGTCCATGCTTCCATGCAATAATAAAAAATGCTAAAAATTTAACATGGAAGTACACGAATTCGAAGAGTGGTATTAGGATCGTGACTACACAATACTGATTTCATTTTGATAAAAGATAATCTGGTCTATTCAATTCTTGCACGAACTTCTTGCACGTTATTCCAGTTCTCATTGAGGAGGCAAACCAAATATTTGTATGGATCCACGCATTCAACTTGCTGCCTATTTACTTCTAACATGCTTGGTTATGACCATCCAATTTGTTTTTACAACATTTAAGTTAAGCCCGAATTGCGAACTTTTGGCAGCAATTTGATTCAACAACTCTTGTAGGCCTTCCAGTGTGTCTACTATTCTGACAGTGTCGTCGGCATATCGTAGGTTCTTAATTTTTATGACATTTATGGTTAGATTTTAGAGATTAAACAACAGCGGAGGCAATATACAACCTTGGCGCACATCTCTTCTTATTTGGACCTCTTCGGACAGTTGGCCATCAACCTTTATTTGAGTAGTCTGATTCCAGTATAGATTAGCGATTATCTTTAGACCTCGGTCATCCAGACCAACTTCTTTTAGCGATTCTATGAGCTTTTCGTGTTGGACTCGATCAAATGCTTTCGCATAATCTATTAAACAGGCATATACTGGCACCGACAAATACATAGACTTGGATGCCAAACAGGGCCTCTCTTGTCCCGAACCCACCACGAAATCCAAACTATGTGTTGCCCATAAAGGATTCACATTTTCCATAAACTCTTTTATGGATAATCCTTTAAAAAAAATTATGGGTCATTAGGCTGATTAGGCGATAATCACTACACTTCTTTGCTGAATGTTTTTTAGGCAGAGTAATAAAGGTTGAATTTAACCAGTTGTCCGGGATTTTACCGCTGCGATAAATCAAGTTAAGAGGTTTGACCAGCGTATTTACCGAATCGTCGTTTTTGATTAGCTTTAAAATCCCAGTGTATGCTTCGTCTTGCCCTACCGCTTTTCTGTTTTTTGCTCAAACCCTGTGAGTAATAAAAATAACGTTACAGGTCTTAATCTTTCCCGAGTGTACTGATGTATCGCTTGTTAAGATCGGGTAGAAAATAAGAACGTTAGGAATTATTCAAATGAGTACGTTTGGATAAGCAAATTCAGTCAGACTTAAAAAAAAAACATTGAAATTCTCGAAATTTTTTGAAAATTATTAATGTAAAACTGCAAAACTTTAAAACTTTAGCTATTAGAAATAGTCAGAATTAATAAAATCGAATCCGTATATCCAAAACCAAAGCCAGGCAAAAATGTTTTTCTTTGGCGTGAATGAATTTGGTTTACAAAATAGTGCGTTTTGAACAATTCATAACTTTTTTGTTTCGTGGAAGATTTTAAAAAGCAATACATCAGTAGGTATACTTCTGAAAGATAAAGCTCTGCATGGAAAAGTTCAGTTTTTCACCAGTGGCGCACATAAAAAATTTCAGAGACGTCAATAACATCTATTTTTTTTAATGTCTACCCTTTTGGATTTTCATGAATCGTCTCTTTCAACATCAAATTATTAAATTTTGAATACTAGGCATTTTAAATGGTTAAAATTTTTAAAAATGGTCAAAAACTGTTTAAGTTATGAACAATAAAAAAAATCCCTTTTTTTGAGTCACCATATATATATAATACTGGGTTAGCTTATTTACAATACATAATATTGAAACCTAAAATGTACAGCTAAGTGTTGCCTTCCCAGACGTCTGCGCCAGCCTTCTCTATAATATCCTGGATCTTCCTCCATACTGATGGTTGCCAAACAAATAATCTTTTGGATCCATTCTTAACATATGTCTTTTTTGTTCTATTCTCTCGCCTACTGTCTACTGGCTTTCATTGTATTTCGGACACGTCTTAATTTCTTATGTTTTCTAGTCTGTATATTCTGTACACTGTACTGCACTGCACTCTTTCGTAAGTAAACCATCTGCCTTAATTTCTTTATTTTATTGTTTTAGCTCTCACACTTCACTCTCATGAGTACTGATTGGACCATTGTTTGGCCAATCCATTTCTTATTTTGCAGTGTACTATTACTCCTCGATTTTATATTCTGCCTTGTATTTGCAAATGCTCCCAGATTTTTAACCTGTTTGCCTGATACGGTATCGTGAATTCGTGAATTACTTCAAATTCCGCTTCGGAGTTAATTAACGCGTACTCACTTCCAAACTCCATTTTTATATTCAGTATATAGTCTCTTTACCATCACCATATAGGCCGATCAACTCTTACGTATTTAGTGTCTTTTAATCCACCTTTGGTACAATTTTCCCTCAAAAGTGACAGAAAATCCATTAGTTTTCTTCCAATATGGCGGCGAAAGTCCAGAAAATAATACTAAACAAGTAGGAGTTGATAGGTCTGTGTGAAGAGGGTATTGAATAGGCATCCTGTTTCACCAAATCCTGATCGTCAGCAAAACATGAAGATATTATAAGTATCCGCCTAGAATGACTTAATGCCAGTTCAAGATACAGATTAAAGAGTGAGTGCGATAAGCAACATCCCTGTCTTAACCCTTTGGTTGACTTATTTGATCCGAAACATATCGGCTTTGTCTGATCAAACCATATAAAATTCCTAAATCATTTCTCTCGTATGTTCGCTTATATCCATCTGTTTCAATGAATTCTACAACTTACTGTATGCTTTCTTTAAATCTAATAAAGAATGTTGATTTTATTTTTTTTATATTCTTCTCAATGAGTTGTTGAATTGTAAAAAATTGTCTATCTACAATCTTCCTGAAGTAAATCCACTTTGGTCCTCTGACATTTGATCCTTTACTCCTTCTCTAGGACGATTCCCTAAAACTTTGTCATATGACCTACTAAAAGTACTGTTCAAGCATAACCCTCTAGCTGTTTGTATATTTTCGAACTCCTCTTTTATACAATGACCAGATGAAGCTTACTTTCCACAAGCAAGCAAACAGGCTAATTTTTCCATCAATATTTCGCCCCCATTCTCGATCATTTCTATCACAATGTCACCTGGCCTTTTTTTCATTTCTTTGACTTCCCTTATTGTTACAGTTTCCATTTGTTTCTTTTGTCCTCTGTTGTTCTCAGCCTTTTCATCTAAAAATTCCTCCCTATTCTCTACAAGCTACTTCTCATGGTATGCTTTCCATTGTTTTACGTTGATCAGGGACAGAGATTTTTCTTTGATTTTTGACTTAGTATTTTTCATGGTACGCGACTTTTTCGCTAATAATTTTTGATGCTCATCATTTTCATTAGTGTCCCGATTATTTGTTTGATATTTGAAAATCATGATTGTTTAATCGGAGACCGTGCCCTTTTATGCATGGCGGTTTTTTTGGTTTTCACACATCAGTGGATTTTGAAAAGTTTTCGGATTTTTTAGGAGTTTTTCTTGTTTTTACCTTTCCGACTGTTTTTGTATTGCAAAAATTAATTTTAATTAGATAGATAATTGGACTTTGAAGCATTTAGTTGTGAAGATACTCTTAAATTTTTATTTATTATAGAAAGTATAAGCTGTAGTTTTTTTGCCTGCATGTCGACAACCCAAGCAGT
The DNA here is from genome assembly GCA_963921995.1 of Oxystoma pomonae. NCBI lineage: Eukaryota > Metazoa > Arthropoda > Insecta > Coleoptera > Brentidae > Oxystoma > Oxystoma pomonae. The sequence continues at coordinate 36,647,061 of OY998164.1, forward strand.
ATCTTTGAGTTGGAGTTTTTTGTTTAACCATGATACACTCAACCCAAAAAAAAATACAAATAAAAATAAAAAAGCTAAAAGTTTTAAGCTAACATTAACCCTGGCTGCGTATCAATAAAAATCCCAATTATATGGCCCCAAATTTCTATGGGGCGCTCTTCAATTTTATTTCTATTGGAAATTTGTAATTTATTTATAAAAAACACATTGTTATTATTTGAATTTCAAACGGCTGCAAATAATTTCATATTTTTACGGCCCATGATGAAATTTTATTTGAAATTGTTGACATTCATTCAATTTTTAATCACGCCTCTTGTGTTATGATTGAATTGGTTGATTTTTAATATTCGTGCGTGCACAAAATGCAGATTAATCAAATTAACTTCAAAATTTTTGTTTACTTTTTGCATTTTTAGATATAAAATCCTCATAGGACCAATATAATTCAATCTTCATAACACGCTGACTGCGTTGTTATTTTTGACGGTTTCGAGTTTGGTACGACATATCTGTCCTGCGTTAATAAAAATATAAGCAAAAATCAAGACAAAATTAGACACTTAAAATAAATATTTCAACGCATCGGCATCGGTATACGTAATGCGTTCGAAACAAAGTCAAAATACACTACATTTTTGACTTTTTTATGCGATGTTTCAAACGATGCCAGCTTTCTTGAAGGTTGCGATGACAGAACTGCTGATTGAAATCGTTGCGTATGTTTGTGGGTCCGTAGCGATACGTACATCCTTCCGTACGCAACGAGATTCTGTCATCACACCCGTCAAAGAAGTAGGCATCGTTCGAAACATGGCATGAACAAGTCAAAAATGTAGTGTATTTTGACTTTGTTTCAAACGCGTTACGTATACCGATACTGATGCGTTGAAATATTTACTTTAAGTGTCTATCGTTTTGTAAGGTATCTATCTATGGTTCTTACCGCACATGCCTCTCAGGTCCAGTGCCGCACCAAAGTGGCTATAAAGGCATATACCAGACCAATGCCTCAACGGACAAGTATCGCATAGCAGAAATTCAAAAACTCGTATGCCACCCACTCCACTCCACACAGCAAATTAAAAATCCTTTTTTTTTCAAACGATCGGAAAATAGCCACTTTCCGTACTATTTTTCGTGCGAGAAGTTCTACATTGCAAGGCATGTTCTTTCAAAATATATGCACTCTCAAAAAAGGACCCTTTTGTTCAATTTTTCGGTCCCTTGATCCTTTTCCGGTCCAACTTTTGACCAAGTTGGCCATGACTTCTTGTTGGCAGCCTTTAGCTTTTTTTTTTTTGACAGTTCTAAAAATGCTCTTTTAAATTTGTTTCAAAGTTTTAGTTACAAAAATGAACCCAGATCTAAAAAATGAGTTGAATCAGGAGGAAATAATAGAAGCTGCTTCAAGAGTCACGTCGCTGAAGAATCTAAAGAACCGCTATGTTAGTCACCTACGGCTCGCCCTGTAAATTTCCTGCATCGACCTGTAAAGACCAATTTTCCGGACTAGTGACGTAAATACCTATTTCATGATCTTCATGAGTAATGATTTTCCATTTTTGTCTCCGCTCCACGGTAAAGAACGCCACGTGAATACAAAGGCATGTGGCGTAGTCAACGTGTTAAATAAGTGGTTTTACTACAAATAAATAACAATAAATAATTCATGCTTATATTGATTTTTACTTCCCTCGCTAAGAGAAGTAATGTAAGCATCTAAAAATTTCATTATAACGAAATGTCACATAACGATACTTGTGTTGACGTACCGACCTATTTTTTTTGAGCTTTCCCCCATTACACGCTTTGAAGCTAACCCCAAAAAACTTGTGTGCCATATAATTCAATTCATTTAGCGAAATGTCAAATATACCTACTGCTTATGCAGTGTATAAATACTATTCTTGGTTGAGGTTGACACAGAGGGCGTCGTGGTCGGCACTCGACAGAAGTTCTCTCTGCTTTGTCGAATTTTTTGCCACATTAACACGAGCGAATAGTCTGTCGTTGTGGTACACCTAGCTGATGAGTCTCTAATAAGGACGAAACGGCGTGATGTCGTCCTAGGTCCCACCCTCCTTTCGAAAAGTCCAAGATCAGGACGTTCATTTTGCACTAGTACAAAAAGTCCTGTTTTTTGTTAAATAAAAAGTTGCCTATGTTAAGATCCAGGTTAAACCTCATTTTCTTACCAAATTTTATTTAAATCGATTTTATGGACAATAATCTTAGAATATTGGCGCCAAAATTAAAAATTATAAAACAAAAAAATACAGGGGAAATTTCGAAATACTATCATTCCTTCATTCCTTTTAGCAGATGTTTCTTTTAATTTAATTTAAGATATAATTGAGTTCTGTAAAAACATGTCTGTGGCAACCTTTTAGAAAAACACAATAATTTTTTCGAAATTTTAATCCGACGTTTCGTTTTGTAGATACCATCATCAGGATACAAAAGTTGAATACACACCAAAATGCTTTCCTTTTTATTTTAGTTTCTTTTCAAGTTTGCTTGATAATAAAATATCTCTTTTTTATTTTGAAGTTTCGATCGAAAAAAAATCATCTTTAGTGCATTTTTTTTCGGATGCGGACCTGTCCCAATTTATTTTTTTTGAGACCATTTATATTAAACTACTATTTAGTAGACCTGGACAACCCAAATATATTATATGAACATACCGGGTGAACCGAAAAAAACGGACAAAAGGTTTTTTGCTACTTAACCTAACCTGAAGACTTTAAATTTGACAAAAACAATTTCGGGCATTTGTATTTCTGTCAAATTTCAAACCTGCTTTTATTCAGTGCGTCATTAAGGTTAGCTTTTGTCTAAATAAAAATGGAACAGTACTGTACTGTACAGAATATATAGTCACGCTAACGAAGGCATGCGATTACAAAATATTTCTCTATTTTGTATACTAAATTCGTTTTAGAACTAACAATCGGGTAGTTGTTTTATTTTTTTTTTAAATTAACCTCTTTAATAAAGTATTTATTATATTTTGCTTTAATAACTTACACCTGGATCTAAAATTCTCTAAATGTATACCCAAGATGAGCACTTCACTCATTTTAAGTGGTTGTTGTTGAAGTCAATCAAATCGAGTGTAGTATTGGCTCAAGGGGTATCATCATGAAATTAGTGGAATTTTTTTTTCGTTTACGGTTGATTTTTAAATTCGATAATTTAATTTGAAAACGGCATTCACTTATAATAATAATTTAAACTGCCATTTTATTTTCTAGGTTAAATTTATGTAGTGGTGAGTCATTATATTTTGATATTCGGATATCTCTGTTGGTATTAAAGATAAAAAAATACCGTAAAGACAAAATTTGTATAAGTTTGATTGGACTTTAAGAATATTGCATTAGTAGTTGTCAAACGTATGTATTCCAAATGTAAAATTTTGATAACAACTTTCTTAGATAAACAGAAAAACCCCGTATATGATTTAGTTTATAAATTGGCCTTATTTTCTTTTGAGATACAATACTTGGCCTACATAATGGACTGCGAGAGTATTAATTTGACATCTTACCGTTTCTAGAAGGCTTTAGAAAGTTTAGGAACCCCTTTTAAATAATTAAGAATTAGCTTTTGTTTGTTTTCAATTAAACGTAAGTATCTCATATAAGATGACTATTTGAAAATTAGTCTTATATTTTAAGAACTATTAAACCAGGGAAACAAATCTAATTTAAAAATAAAATAATATAAAGGTTGTTTAATTTAATATAAAAAAGTTGCTATCAAAATTTTGTATTTGGAATGATGACAATCGAAAATTACTAATGTAATATTCTTAATATCCAATAAACACTATACACATATTAACGAAAAAATCCGAATGTCGAATGACGCACAAATTGTTCCTGGGAGGGAGGTTTGATGTTGGTGGGGGGGGGGAGCTGAGTAACAGAATAGTCTTAGATAACCATTATATTTTTTATTTGGGAAAAAATTCAAGGGGAGGGAAGGTCGTTCGATTATTTCAGATAAAAAAAGAATTTAGACCAAGGCGCAAGCAAAAACCCATGTGTACTCATACAAGGTTGATTTAACAAAATTCGATATTTTAATTAAAAACCAAGGGATTTATTTAGATAAAAAATAAATTCAAGCGACCCAATTTTATTCAAATAAAATGCTTTATATGAGTGAAATAAATTTAAGTTAAAAATGTTTTTTAACAACAAGCTTTTATAAAAGGCACTCAAAAGTAGAAAATAAGTTTTAAGGTTCCTACTCCCGTAATAAAAGCGATGGGCGCTAATTAAAATGTGTGTGCCTTTTGAGTCTAGTAAGTACCATTATTATCATTTACTCTATAAAAATTAATCTTAAAAATTGAATTTGCGCCCATATCACCTTTATTCTGGTATTAAAAAGCTTAAAAGTCATTTTCAACTTTTTAGAGTCATTTATAAAAGCTTGTTGTTAAAAAACATTTTTACTTAAATTTATTTTAAAATTTTTGGTTACTTATGCTAGAGTACCATCGCTAAACGATGATGGGTTCCAATTTTAAGATATAAGATAATGTGGGGGTCGGCAAACTAATAATTTTTAAAATCTAACTAGAAATCAATTCGAGCAAGTTAAATGTTACTCACCCTACCCTTCAGGGAGCTGTTAACTTCATAATTTTTAACATCTTACCCCAAACTTCTCGACCAAAAATCCCCGCGCACCCATTTTAAACGAAATACTTGCGCCCCCCCCCCTCAGAGAAACAGGATTGACGGTAATTTTTAAAATCTGGTAAAAAATTTGTTTTCCTTAACAACAAAAACCTCCATATACCAATTTGGACGAAATTAGAGATACCTAGATGGTACGATCCCCTTTACCCCCCCCTCCATCAAAAAGAGGGTGATAAACTTTATAATATCACTCCCTAAATCACCTCCCCTTTTAAATCTCAAAACCTCATATTCGCAGCAGCTCTTGTTGAAAAGTAATTTTTAATTTTCAATATATTAATCCCCCCTCACCCTCCTAACCAATCCCACCAGTATACTTTTTACCACCAGCAGCTTTGGTTAAGTTATGAATTTTTAAATATATGTTGTCTTTACTGAATTCGTAGTAGCTTTAGTTCAAAAGCTATGAATTTTTTCATTTTTTAGGATATTTTGCCCCTCTTACAGCCGTTCACGATCCCCCACCAACGTAGTTTTTGAGGTTGATCGCGGATATGTAGAATTTAGTCAAAATTGACTTGCAAGATGTGTGTGAGGTTAAGAGTAGATTTTCTTGCTAAGGTCATCAATGTTTAAATATTTCAAATTGATGAACTTAGGCCGAAATTTTAGCTTATTCGGCAAAAAGTCAAAAAATTGATCCGAGTCGTTTTTACAAAATGTGCCTTCCATTCAGAGCCTCGTTCGAGCTAGGGCATTCACGCTCTTTTTGGGCAAGGACACAACCCCCTTAAATGAAGTAGGCCTTTTACATAAAAATTAAACTAATTTAAATAAAAAATTAAAAATTTCTTACGTTTTTGTAATACGCATTGCACCAATAGCCTTTTTAAACTATTTTATAAACAAAATTTACGAAAAATAAGAAAAAACATTATTTTGATCGCGGTCATAAACGCTGTATGTCTGAGACATGCAGTAGACGTCCGTCTTGGATCAATCTTTGATTACGCGTGCGAAAACTTGTGCCACAGTTACTTCCGCCTGTACCCCGCAACTGCACCTACCTAATTTTTGGAGCTTTCTAACACCGGTTTCCCAACAGATGATTTAAAGGTCGCGAATGTTCGCTCTCTTCCGTGCGGCTTTTTTTATTTTGGGGCTAGTTGCTCCTAAGCTCGAACGCGGCTCAGAGTTCAGCCAATTCTCCGGGGGGGGGGGGGGTTAACCCCAAAACCTCCCTCTGACAGAAACAAAAACTCTACTCTTAAATAGAAGCTTCGTATCTTCGTCAAAATAAAAGAGCTTATGTACCTTTTTTATAACTCTTTTAGTCCGAAATTATAAGTGTCTATAAGTTACAGACCAGGAAATTCGCACTTTTCATAATATTTTTTAATGAAAAGTTTCACTTTACGACAAAGATCCAAACTTTTTTTATTTTCCCGGGCAGTTAAGTTGTTGCGTTTCCGCTCCCCTTTTTAGTCAAATTGGCCATGACTATGATGGCAAAAGTAATATACGAGGCTGCTTCTTATATAAACACGAAAATATTCAGTGTTTTATTTACAAAAATGTACTAATTTTTTTTTCATATAAGTAGTGTTGAATTCAGCATGGAAACAAATTTTCGGAATTTTTTTTATACATACTGCAACTGAATGTGTACTGGTTTAGCGGCTAAAATATTGTTTATTTACAAGCTAAAAAAGCCTACAAAAACAGTTTATGTAGGATTTTTTAAGCTTGTAAATAAAAATTGTTTTAAAGTATCATTCGTGGCATATTGGACAAAGTGTTTTTGTTTCTCACTTTATTACGACCAGGCCTCCCATGTCTAATGGAGAATCCAGACACCTAACGACGTGTTTCATCCTTATTAGGAATCATCAGGTAGTTATAGGAATGTATCTGGCAGTTGAAGCACACCTCTCGAATTTAAAACAAAAAGGTTTTAATCCGCGGAGATGTAGTACTTGTGTGCGCCACCTGTCGAATAAACCGAGACATAAAAACATCAAAATTAAAAAGTCCAGAAGATCGTAAATACAGAATCCTGTACCTTTCAGTAGGTTATAAAGAAGAAACCTGTAAAAGGATAAGGTCACTGTAACATGACTATTAAAAAGAGGTAATGTTCGCAGCAGCACCACCCCCAATTGGAGCTTCATATTACGTGGCCCTAATTTTAAGGAATCAGCAAGCACTCGCTCCGCAGGAGGCTTGTTGCGCAGAACTAGAAAGCCAAAATATTTAAAAAATACAAGTGAATCTCGTGTCCACAAATAAAAATTAAAGTAACATTCGTGGCATATTGGACACAGCGTTTTTGTCTCTCACTTCATTACGACCAGGCACCCAATGTCTAATGAAGAATTCAGACACCTACAGACCTGTTTTATCCTTATTAAGAATCATCAGGGAGTCATAGGATTGTACCTGGCAGTTGAAGCTATACAGGCACCATGCACATCTCTCGAATTTAAAACAAAAACTTTTTGTTTTGTGTGTTTAAGATACGTAAAATTGTGTATTCAAAACTTAAAATTATGCAAAATCCGTGAAATTGTTCCGGGATCATGCTTTAAGCTTTCACCGTACAAAATTTGATACAAATTTGATTAACAGTTTTTTAGTTTAAGTAACTGGAAGAAGCGCATTTTTTATTCAAATTCACCCTTAAGGTCTTTTATCTTCTCCCCAAATTTTGGCAAATCTTTCGAAACTTAAAATATACAAAATTACTAACTGACAATATTCTGCACGGACATTTTGGTGCGCCTAAAAGTGTTGCCAACGTTTTTTTTAACCAAATGCCACTGATTGTTTACTAGGTGCTCAGTACAAAAAATACCCAGAATGTTGACTTTCTAGGCGAACGGCACAGCGGCTGACCGAAAAATTGCTTCAGAATCGTCCTGTCGCGTACGCGCGACAATCTTTTATATTCTAGCTATTTCCCATCAGATTTGTTTTAAACAGACAAGGTCGATGGTTAATCTTTCAAATATAGAGCCTGGATGTCAGCAATATTTCACCGATATGAAAAAAATGTTTTTACGTGAGTTTCATAAAATAGAAAGGGAGATCAAAACCCGAATGATATTAGAGAAATCAAGTAGGAGAATTGAATATATCGCGAAAAAATAGTGAACAGGCAAAATCCACAATACAAAGTCTGTCAAAGACGACACGCATTAAAAAAAAACAAATAAAAATACTGGTTCTTTTTGGAGCCAAAACCAGAATAATCCAAAATAGACGCAACTGAATTCAACAACAGAAGCACAGTTTAGTTAATGGCAATCAGTGAAGAATTTCAGGTTAAACATGCGTCACTAATGGTGTTTGTCAAAATTTATATGCATACTCTCGCGGAATGTCTCCAACAATTTCAAATTTTTAGTTGCAACTACCCTTTTTCCCCTTTAAATCTGAGCCTTGCTCAAATTGAATTCAATTGAGTCACGGATATTTTACGTAATTTATAGTGTTGTCCGTTTTATCTCTCTATTTATCGAACGAAATGAGGTTTTATGTGGCCATTATTCATCGGCAGATTAGATGGTTCTGTAATGTCTATTCAATTAATTGCGGTATTGAAAAAAAAACCGGCAATTATTTTGATAAAGCGATTGATTTCGAAAAAACAAAAAATAAATAAAATGAAATAACAGTGAAATGTGATTGTTTTTTTTTTCTGGTAGTTTATTTTTAGGATCAGTAAATTACTGGAAAATATTCTTGCTAAAATTTTTTTCCATTAGGTACTCCAACCTTTTTTGCTACTTGCGAAGCTTGAAAAGCCTTTGGTTGTGCGTTCTGATGTGACGTAACACTATCCATATGCGTGTTTTAAAACAAAATAAATGTAAAAATAAGGAAAACTAAACTAACTACTGACTTAAATGTAGTTAAAGTTATGCTAAGCGCAAGGATTGCCAATGCTTCAGAGCATAAATCAAACATTTCGAATGATTAGTTTTAAGGTCGTAGTTATAATCTGGGGAATTTTTTTTTAGCAACACTGTACAGGAAATCAATTTAACTATATTGACCTGATTTTTTTGCAAAATTTTAGGTCATTGAATTTGTTTTCTATGGCAATGCAGAGAATTTATTTATGTTTATCCACAGTGCGACCCCAGAGATTTTTTAGCACCGGGTCAAAAATTTGGGGTTAGGTTACTTGTTTTTACTTTTCGTGTTTTGCGTCGCTAAAAAACCAAGAAAAATACTAAAATAAAAACCATTTATTGCAGAATTACTTGCTAAAAAAACGCTACCCAATTACGTATTAAAGTAACTGCAACTACAGGTGCATTTATAATTGAATTGGAAACTCTCCCGTTAGCTGATGCCGACGAAACAATCGTATTCTATTTTAAACAGGAGCGCCAACGACTAACAAGGGTCTCTCCAACCTCTAAATGGAGCTTTACTGACCTGTTGTGTTAGTACTCAAGTATCCGTGTGCTTTTGAAACTGATGTTCTAAAATGTATCCTTTGCACTCCAAGAGTTCACTAGTACACTTGCACATAACTATGATAATCCCAGCGAGCCAGTAAAGTTCTCTTGGTTCTTTGATAGACTCGGGGTAATGCCCGCGCAGCGCTAGGCCTTTTTCGGCTGGCGACCGCACACGCGAAATGGTTTCATATTTGTTTTAGAACAGTGTTTTTGAAAACACATTTTTGAAAGATAAACATAACCTCGAATAGTTTTCTGTCAGAAAACGTAAGTAAAAATACTCTTCTGTTCCACTGCGGCCCGATTTAAAGTTTTTTGACAAAACACCTGCAGTTACCATGAAGTCGTATAAATTCTGCGATCTATCGGCCTACACTTGAACTGCGTGTGTCTCCCAAATTCAATGAAGTGTGATTGATTGATCGGTTTTCTTTTCCTGAGTGCACAGGCTTTTAGAAAAAAGGAAACTTAGTTTTTATTTTCGCCAAAGCAAGGAAATATAAAAAGAAAAAATGTAATCCAGAGAAAATTGTGAGTATTTCTCTATTTTTTTTTTAATCGGGTTTGTTCTAACCCGCAATTATTTTGAGGCTTTTGGGATAGATGACAGCACCAGAGCTTTTATTTTGAAGAAAAAATAATTGAGAATTTTGAAAAATCTTTCAGATATTTTTGTTAAGTTTAAAAATGATCACCCTCGCAAAATTTTAGCTAATTCTGATGTTTAGTTTTCCCTGTGCACTATGGCAAAAGATTAAAAATATTAAGGAACAAGGCGTTGCCAGTTGTACTTTTTTTTACTTAAAATCTGGGGAAAAACTATAGCCTTAAACGTGGTATTACGAACATTTTAGAACGCTCAAAATTTTGACAGCCGTTCTGGAAGCTTGTAGGCCGATAGATCGCAGAACCGATTTTAACATAAGTTGCGTTTTGACGTAATTCCACCAAATCAACACCAAACGTTGCAAATATGGTGAAAAGTTTCAGCAAGTTGAAAATATATTCAATTGTTTATCGAAAAACACAATAGTCGATGTACTGAAACCACAAAAGGCGCCATATGTAAACGTAGTTGTGATTGACACGATTACGTAATTGTTTGTTTATTTGTTGTTTATTATGTATAGCTATCTTTGTCATATATCATTAATCATATCATTATGTATAGCTATCTTTGTCATATAAAATTAGTTTGGACCAGATTCGATCCGATTTGCGAAGAAACGGTTTCTCCAACTACACGATCAATAAAAATCTTTAGACCACACCGACACAAAGGACGACAGACGTGAATACTGAAAGGAAGGCGACACTTATAATATATCAAAGGAATTTCAGAAAAGATAAGAAGAATAGGCAACCAATACCATCTTCGGACTGTCTTCAAAACGACCACAACAATAAGAAGTCAGTTAATAAAAACTAAATATCGCCGCAATACCAAAAACTGCATCTACCAAGTACCATGCGAGTGTGGGGATATCGACTCTGGAGAAACCCATGGAAGTTCGCCTTACAGAACACAAACGCAAAACTCGACAAGGGGCACAACTGGAACATATGGAATGGAAGAGGCAAAAATCGTCGCCAGGGAAGAAAATCTATTCAAGCGGAAATTCAAAGAAACAGCATTCATACAGAGGAACCAGAATGTATTTTCTAAACAGAGCGTCACCATCAAGGATATTTGGCAACTCATACTTTTCGGAGGTAACAGATTTTAACTGTGAAAGAAAGGGCGGAGCCAACCAAGTGTGTTCGTGGTTCACTGAACCCATGCTAGTATATAAGATTAGGTAGTCTTAGTTTTTGTTAGTATTCACCTGATGACGATTGCAGATCAGTGGCGGCTCATGACTTTACAAATATGTGACGCAGCATTGCCTCGAACCCCCCCCCCCCCCGCCTTTACTTTCGATTTGTATTGCGTATTTGTACGTTTGATAAGGGGCACGGCTTTTCAGAGTTTAAGAAGTCTTTTTTGTCATCTTCATTCCACCCCGAAAACGATTTTTCCAGTAAAACACAAACTCTAACATACACAGGAAATAGTGTCAAAAAAGAATAATAAAAACGAATACCGTAACTGAAGGGAAACAATAGGGAGATTTTGGTCAGGCAGTTTAACGGCAAATTTTGTTACTCTTATGGTTACCGATACCGTAAATAAAGGTAACTTCAAGAGATTAAAAATAGAGCTTTTGAACGTAGTGAATCGTTTGGCGGTAAACATAACCTTACTTTTTTATTGACTTTCGTTGTTTTTTTCTCAAGTCTTTTTTTTTATTTGCTTTTCTAACCATATAATGTAGGAAAATATTAATTTAGTGATGGGAGTGGGAGACGGACACACCAACATAAATTTAGTCAGGAAAATGATTTTTCAATACCTATATCTTTGGTTGGTTGTCTTTTTAACGGTAAAAGTAGTTGCTATTCGACGCTAATTAGTGCCAGTGGTTACCTTTAATAAAGGTAACAGCCTGACAGAGCTCTACTGAGCCTGCCCAGAATAAAGGTAAGGATAACCGACTGACAAAAAACCTGACCAAAATCTCCCTTATAGCAATAGCCCGGCGCGCGACGCTCGATATTAGTCACAAAATTATAATAGAGCCAGATTAAAAGTTTGCGTCACATGCAAACATGCCCAAACCTCGGCGGAAACGAGACGCGCGTTCCGTCGTCATGGCAACCGTGTTATTTCGAGAATTTACACTGGACGCAGCCTGAGGAAGCTGTTTCGCAGAGTGTCTTGCCGTTTGTTTTGGCTCGTGGAGAGTTTTCGCATCTCGGACCAACCTGCTTAACTAAAAAGCCAGTTAACTGTTTTTCGATTTAGTATCCTTTATCCTACTATATTGACACCCAACTGACAGAAAATACATGTTTTACCTGTCAATTCGGTTATAAAAATGGCGGCAATCTGTGACTAAAGGGCACTGAAAAGATAAGAGTTAAATGGCTTTTTTGTTGTCGTTCCGCTCGATCCTGATGATCGAATAAAATATAATATTTACAAAATGTTATTTTACGGAAGCGGAAGGTTTATTTTTTTCAGAAATATTTAAATGGAAATTATTTAGTCAGCAAACAAGAGGTGAAGCAGCGCTTAACCTGCGTCATCGCCAGCGTCAGCCTCTACTGTTGCAGATACATAAGCAATCGAAATGTTGTGAAAAAAGGAAAAAATAAAGACAAAGGAAGTTCAAAACCCTAGTTTACTCTCATTTCGCTTTTGCGCAGATTTAGTAATTACCACGATCACTAAAAAGTGTCATATAAGCGTTTTAAATTGTCCTTGTACTTTCTTCTTAGTTATTTTGTCGCCTTAACCCAAATTAATGTTAATTTTAAGTTTTTCGGACCCATTAGAATATGGCGACTTGATATTTAATCGCAGAAACTAATTGAAACTGTCAATGTCTTCGGCAAAAGGTGCTCCGATTCGTTTGGAAAAAAAACTGGGAGTATATTTAAATGCACCGTGAACTAGGATTAGATTGATCTCCCGGGGCGAGATAGATCACAATTAGAACTATTTTTAAAAATGTCACAAACAACCAATTCTACGCTCAAACTCCAGGAATAAAGCAGCTCCAAGGCTACCCGACGGGATTTGAGCGCTGTCACCGGTTATTTATAACATTTTTAAAAAGAGTTCTAATTGTGATCAATCTCATCCACTCACGGTATTTATAGTTTTATTTAGTTTTTGAATTTACTTAGGCTGGGTTTATACAGACCAATAAAATTTAAATAAAGAAAATAAATAAAAATAAGAAATAATTTATACACTCATATAAAAATAAAAATAACTTTCTATCTAACTTTCTATTAGCACACATAACTAAAACATTTAAACGGAACTCCATTTTTTTCTTAAATAATACCTGCCAAAAACAAAACCAAAAATGCAAAAAATTTGAAAAATACAATTTAAATGCCAACAAAAAATAAAAGTACGGTTATGTTAGATATTTTTATTAGGTTGGATATTATTTTTAGATAAAAATAAAAGTTAAAAGTTGATATTATATCAAGTTTAGTTTTAATTTTAATTAATATTTTTATTCTAATTTTAATTTTTATGTGATTTTACAAACTCAGCTTTATAGTCACTAATTGCAAATCGAAATTAATCAAAACCAAAATTCAAAATTAAATGCGCCCCAGTTTGTTCTGGTTTTAATTTGAGGTTTTCTGGTCATTAAATATTAAAGCTTTAATTTGATATTATTCACCGCTTAATTCATTTAAAGTGTAAATAGTAAGTTAATTACAAGAACAAAATTGCTATTTATTGTGGAAAAAAAATAACGCCTAACTAATCTGCTAATGAGTTAAAGTACCCCAAAGTACTATGGAATATTAAAATTTACCCTCTCCGACAAACTCAAGGAGCAAAAAGATGACATTTTTGGAGTTTTGTTATTTTTATTATTTATTATTTATTTTGAGTTTTCTTCCTTATAGTGGGATAAAAGCACTTAAACGTGAAAATTGAATTATTCCTCAAAAATTGCGAGGATTTCTTCCAGTAATTTCATAACAGATCGATAAAGTGCCTAAAAGAACGCCCACGGTTTATTAGAATGTGCAAATCCGTTAAATAAAGAAAACTTTTAATCATACAATCATTCACAATATGGGGACAGGCTTGCGAGGTTAACAGAGTTTTTATTCTTTAAAAAATAATTATGAGATTGATATTTGATTTACCATACCTCGCCAGCTGTAGAGACACTTATAAGGAGCACAAAATATTATCTTTTCTATAAAATATTAACTTTAACCATTTACAAAAGCATAGCCATACTTTTTATAAAAAGTCACCAATCTATGCTGGATGCCTTTTTTCAATAATCTACCCGAAAAATCAAAACAATAACTCCACACAAATTATTTAAAAAAACACTCAACACCTTCTTGACTACAAATATGCTTTATCACTTATACGAATTTATTAATTTTACATCAACTTAATTGGAAATACTTTTACATATATTTTTAAATTATTGTCTGGCTTAACATTGTAATTTATTCATTTACATTTAATATTTTAATTATACCTATTTTATTATGTACAGTTTATTAAAAACTTAAAACTTAAATTAACAAGTTTAATTTGGGTTGAATTCTTAGTCTATTGTTTTTAATTTATTATATCTATTACTTTATACTTTACGGGTAGTCGTGACTGACTAGTTGAGAAAAAAACCTCGGTTGATTAGTGGGGATGCAGTCTTATATGAGCCGGAATAAAGTAAACTCCTTTTTTGACAGTCAAGCTTTCGAGAATATATTTTTCTCTTCTTCAGGACTTCTACAATAAGTTAACAAGCCATTAGAATAATTAACTTCATTAAATTACAACCATTATAGATAAACTATACAGGTACCCATATAAATATATCTAAATAATTATGTACTCACCAGTTATATCCTAAATTTAGACAATAATAGGTATAATGCATTAATTAATAACCAACAATAACTTTACTTTATTCCGGCTCTTATAAGACTGCATCCCCACTAACCAACCTAGGATTTTTTCTATTACTTTAAATGCATTTATTTTATCTGTTGTGCTGTTCTATATATTTTTAATTTGTCCTATCTGTGTTTTCTGTTTTACATTTATTTTTTTTTAAACATGATTTTTTATTTATTTGTTTTTTATTCAATTTACAAGTTCAACTTAGTGTACTTGTGCTGTTATTTAAGACTATTATACATTTTTATCTTAAATTTGACATATCTTTATCTACAAATTGTAGCAAAAAGGTAAATAAATATGCTATACTATACTACCATGCTATAGAAACTGCAATTCGTTAAACCAATTTTTTATCCGAACCTTATTTCTTCAAACCCATTTAATAGCAAACTCGTAATTTATAAAACCCATTCTTAATAAAAACCGGAATTCGTAAGAACCGTTGTTTATCAGAAATTTCTGCTAAATTCGCCAATAATACATGAACGGGAGGCGTACACGCAGGAGGCGCGGTGGCGCATTGCGCGGCGTTTCAATGCATTTGTCGCTGCTACGCGCGCATACTTGTACAGGTAGCGCTCAATAGTTTGTGTATAAATGTTACTTGTATTCCAGTTAAGGACAAATTTTTGATAAACAACGGATTTTACGAATTCCGGTTTTGAAAAATAATGATTTGACAAGTTCCGGGTTTGATTAAAAATGGGTTTTACAAATTACGAGTTTGATATTGAATGGGCGTAATGAACAAGAGTTCGATTAAAAATGGGTCTTATAAATTTCGAATATGTTACTGAGTGGGTTTGAAGAAATAAGGTTCGTATAAAAAATTGGTTTAACAAATTGCAGTTTTTATGGTGAATCGTTCTTATGATGAAAATTTTTATCAAATACGGTCTGATGAATTCCTGGTTTGACAAACCATAGGCGTTCGCCTAAAATATATAGCAGTTTCATGCGGATTTATCAAAAATAGTGCCGACTTTAGTAGTTGGGATTTGTGTCATATTTTAAAAAGATTTTATTGTAAGCAAAAGAAACTAAATGTTTTTTTTAATCATAGGGGTCTTTATATTTTACCAATTATCGGTTGGTTTTATTCATTTTTGAAATATGTTGACAAATTGTAAAAACTATATAAAATTAAAAATATTAACAATAAAAAAAAATTCAAAAATAAAGGACCTGATAAAATTTTTAAATAAATTCGAATTTATAATTTATTGCCAGGCTGATCCTCTGGGTAAAGAAGATTTTAAAAGTTTATTTTTAATTTTTAAAGAGATATCGTTAACAAACCTTTTTGCTTCCTCAGCCCAAGGACCATGTGTTTCTATAGAGAAAGGTACAAGGATGTAGCGGCCAACCAGCTCTTCTTACTTCTTTAATTTCTTCTGTTCACCTAAACCTGCAGACGCACCCGCTTCTTTAGATGTTTTATTTATATATGGTGTAGCTAGTGTGTGTCTACATGTTACATCCCACAATAAACTCTTTCCGACTCTCCAGGGTACCAATGTTACTCCATCAGCCCGTTTGCCGTCTGCCCTGTAGATACCAAGAGGCTCCAGTTCAGAGGGAACTTCGGCAGAAGCTAAAGCGCGTTTATTGAAATCGTTGATCATCCGGTGTCTGGACAGCCTGCCTGCACTTTTTGTGCAGTTAAGCCCACGAAGGCCATATTTATCTGCTTGCTTACTGCAAATGCAGACATACACCGGAAGTTCAACTCTTAGGGCGACGGAAACATGGAATACCGAATCGTCCAAGGAAGAGCTTCCAACAATGCATTACTTTCATAAACCTGGAGAGCCAGAAAACGCGCTACATGTCTAGGTTCTTGACAGCCAGGAAGAAGATTATCAAAAGCGGCCTGGCACAAAAATGTGTGAAAAAAATGTTAAGTAAATAATATCTATATGAAACTCCCCGCAAGATATTTCTTAATTTAGCGTAAAAAAGATTATATTTACCACTCAAAAGTTTCAAAATCCTCTATAATCCTAAAAGGAAATGGAGGTGAAATCGGCTTGATGAAGTGGAAAAATTTAAGGGCGTTTTATAGTCTCTTTAGCGTAAATAAGATTGTATATTTAAGAATATTTTTTATGGAAAATTATCAGGCAGTTTAGGTCAAATTACATAGGCTAAACTGGCACTATTTTGATGTTAGCATTTACGACGCTGTACCTAAGAAGACGGTACATACAGGGTGATAACTATAAAACTTCTCATCCCCGATATTTTGAGAATCATAAAAGATATATACATACATATTCTAAAAACATATCGTGGGATTCGAGGGAAAAACTTTTTTGTAGCACTTACCCTTTTCGGAGAGTAAGCCTGTGACAACATGAATGCAAAGTTGTTTAAAATTTAACTTCCTTGGCAAAAAATGTACTTAAAAGTAGCAATTAAATCAAAACTGTCTGCCAACATAGAACATTAAAGATGGAAGACACCTAAAATAAATACTAATGATGTTTAATACACTATCAATAAAAAATACGCATTTTGTGGACTTTCCAACGCTCAAATCTTTTCTGTCATGATATTGACGCCCTTTGCATTTAAAAAAACACATACATAACAGTGTAGGCAAATTGAAAATAGGAATGTTTGTAAATAAAATAATGAAGATTTGGCTATCTTTTACTAAAGAAAAGCATTATTACCTGTCAATAGTATTAAAAAAGTGTTTTCTTAGCCTATGCCAATTCAACTTCGGCATTTTGATAACTCCTTTGTATCATGAACAAAGTGCTGTGTTTTGTCTATTTTAACTGAAGTAAAACAACGCCGAATATTATTTGCCATTTCTAATTTTAACAAAGGCGTTAAATCTAACATTAAATGCTGTCTGCTAATTCATGAAATTGTTAATAATAGGGTCCTCCCTTATAGTAATAGGAATGGGATGGCTCGTTGCCTGACAAGTTGGTATCCATGTGCCCTTTTTACCCTACCTCGTGTCTTTCCCTATTTTCCCACTATTGCCACTTTGCGCAATTCTGCATTCTCTCCTGGACGGGTATTCTTGAAAGTCATACAATACAGTCTTTCTCTCGTGTAACAATAATAACTATAAAAAACAAAGAAAATAATTTAAAAATCAGGGTTGACCCTGAGCAAGGTCTACTGCGCATGCCAAACGCGCAGCCTGCTCGGGCTCGGAAGAGTTTTTGGATTTGTATTTTTCCCAAGCTAACTTGATTAGAAAAGTTATAATCGCTACGTTATAGTATCTCATAGTTATATACCTCCAACGAAGGGTCGAAAAGCGGTTTTGAAAACAATACGTTTTAAGGAAAAACCTTTTTATTGCGCAAGCGTCGCTAGATTCGACGCTGTTCCTCGGACTTCGGCTTCGGACCATGCGATCCGAAAAGTAAGATCGGATCATCGCTTAAGAATATAAGGTTTTCCTCCAATGTGATCATTCGCCATAGATCTCCCTGTTCAAGAATACACGTCCAGGCCTACCTACCCGTTCTTGTTACAAATCCCTTCATTTAAGTAATGCAGCAGTTCTTTTACCGTTAGTGCTTTTACTGTTATTCAGATTTGAGCGGAAGTTTTTGTCTTTTTTTATAAAGAAGAAGAAGAGAAGAATCAAACGCTACATTCTACGTCACTGTGTCTTTACTTGGAATCAGCGTCGTAGCGTGACTTAAAGGGGGAGGGGGCGAAGGCTCAAAAGGGCACCACAGTTGTTGGTACCTAGGTATATAATAGTATAGTCACAATTTAATATATAGTATAAAAAAAATATTACTGCAGTTGTTATGAATAAGAAAATTGTTTACATTTTATGTTAATTTTAATCTAAAGATTAAGATTGTGAGTTTTTACTAACTTCATGTAGTTCACTATCACATCGAAATCAATAGTATGGTTATATTCCCGTTCAAAACTAATTATAGCAAACGCATTCAGGTTGTCTTCCATCATTTGTGACCTTTCACAATTTTAATTTTTTTTTAGTAAGTGCGCTCAGATTCCGCACTGCTAGGAGCAATTGTATCCTTATTTGGTATAATTTAAAAATGTTTGGGATTGGGAGGCTGCTCTTAGAACTGTTTTTTATCATAAATGGCGACATTTCTTCGGGTTTCCCGATTTCATCTTTTAATTCGGATATCAACAAACAAAACGATTTTTATTCATGGATAGTAGTACTTTCACATTTTAAATTGTTTTTTGAAACATTTACATTAATTAAACAATCGAATTTTTGGGAAACTTTTAAAAATCTAAATCTAATCAAATCTTGTTTAAAGCGTCTGTATAAGAGTATCGAATGTCACATAGAAAATGTTTATTTTACAGTCTAGATCTACGCTTGGGTGAGCATAGTATGGCATAAACACTGGAGAGTACTAATAATAGACACTTAAAGTAAATTTTCGGTTTTATCAGCATTCGTATCCTTATCTATATCGAGTCGACCTATCGAGCAGGTGTACTTTTAAATTAATAGCGAATGCGTGACAGCTCCAGCTGATCAAAATCGTTTCGTTCGCAGGGATGGTCATAACGTTACGACTCCCGTATCGTACCTAACGAGGTTTTCGTGCATTTGATCAGCTGGAGCTGTCACGCATTCACCATGATTTTAAAAGTGCACGTGCTTGATTGGTCCACTCGATACAGATAAGGATACGAACGCTGATAAAACTAAAAACTAGCTTTAAGTATCTAATAGTAGGTACCTACCTACCTATTCTAACCAGGTTTAAATATAAAAAAATAGGATATTAACAGTGAGATTTACTAAGATCTAAAATAAGTATCCCCCACAGGTCTAAATATTTACACCTGTGGGGGGTATTAAATTTTAACCCCAATTTTCAAAAAACACTTACCCATACAGAAAATATACCAAGTTATTGATTATTTTGTATTGTTATTGCAAAATACCACTGAAAAACTGCTTTTTTTCTTAATATACACCATATTTTAGAAAAAAATGCCCTAAAACTAACTTTTTTTGATTGGTTTCAAAATGGTGAATACGCCAAAAATTTGGCACATAATAGCTTCATTATTTGTGTGTGAGGTTATAAAGTTGGTGATTTTTTAGACCACCTCAGAGGGGTAGTTTAAATTTGTAGTCCCCAGAAAGGATTGTTTTGTGGCATTTGGTAATAAGTTCGTTTATAATTTACCGTTTTTACAAGGATTAATTTAACTTATTTAATATCACAAGTTGTTCATTACCCAATAAAGCACCTCCTAAAAAACAAAAGCACCTCCTATTTTGTCCAGAAAAACGCCATATTTTGAACACGTTTTGAGCACAAAAAATATATTTATGAGAGCACTACGAGGCAAAACAAACATAATTGAAGGTCACTGATTATGCACGAAAAATATACCAAACAAAAAAAATCCGAAACAACTATAATAATTTATTTACAAACTGAAAGTAAAACATTGAGGTTATCGAAAAGCTCAGTCAAAAAAACTTTCCTTACTCAAAGCCCACTCATTTTAAAGCTGTAGCTTTCATCATTAGAGGTTGGCACAAGGTAAGGTGCAAGCAGAGGTAAAATATCCGAACTCGCTGTTGGGGATTGAACGGCGCTAATATTTTTAAACTGAAATTTCGACAGTGACAGAAATGTAAAAAAAACTTGAATTTAAGTATTTTAATACATTGCATAAATAAAAACACCTTTTAAATAAATACAAAATTAATCTATTCCTTATTTTATTATTACTTATCTAAATAGTTGTGTGACATCAAGTATTAATTGGAAAAATTAATTAACAAGGGTTACTTTTAATTAGAGTGACATATAGCCCCAATATTGATTTATTCTACAGAGTGTTTTTTTTTTAATTTTCTTCTCTTCTAAATTGAAAATTTCCTCCTTAATCCAACAAAAGATTGTGTTAAGATGATTATTCAATAAACAAATTTATTAAAATTCTTCTTATAAATCAAACTATGTCCAAAAATCAAGGAGGGTTGGTTTAAAATGCTTAAAACCAAAAATGTTACTTAAAGTTCATACCGTCCTAAAATAGACTACAAACACTTTTAGTAAATCCCACCGTTACACGTTTTCCACGTTACGAGAATTTATAAATAAATCAATGAAATTTGCGAACTGTTTTGTCCCAATGCTTTCCAGCAACTGTTTTCGCTTCTCTGTTTTTTTACTTTCCACAATTAATTTTATTTTTTTTTGCAATAAAACAAGAAAAACATTATTTTTTTTACGGCAAAGGACGAAGTCTTCCGATTCATTATCGTTACTCATTGCGGCGCGTGTAACTGACGTTTATTATACACTGCTTACAAATAATCTTTATTTGTGGGGATCTTTAAAACATAAACTGCTTAAAATAAAAATGTTTTTTTACTTTTGTTTTATATTATTGTAATGTTTATTTTTTTAATACATAGCTGAGGGCACCCAGAGGGCGTCAAGACCCAGAGGGCGGACGGGGCGAGGAACCTTCCTGGCCCCCACGCTACGCCACTGCTTGGACTTGATATATATAGGTAATTGCGAAACTCGGCGCGTTTAGTTTGGGATGTCACTTTGCCCTGTTTGCTCCATCCAATTTTCGTAATCGAATGCAATCCTTACAAACAGAAATAAAATAAAGATTTGCAACGCTGGCATATACCTATAAGCTTAATATACACAGTAAAAAATAATATTTTATATTTTATTATTATTATATATCTTACTCAAAATAGAGTTAAAGTCACTCACAATAGTGTATATTAACTTAGAATTGTGTAAAACCTTTATAAAATTGACAAGTTCAAACATTGTGTCAATGGTGATCACAAAAATTGAGTTTAAATGTCGAAAAATTTAACTCAATATTTCGGGGACTCGTTTTGACAAAATCATTTGTTGTGAATTTGTGTGAACACCTTTGAGATAATGTTTGAACTTGTCAATGTCATAAACTCCTCAGCATTCACAACGTTGTAGGCAAGATGTCTGTCTACTGTCTCTTTTATTTATCTCCCTTTCTCTCTCTCTATTATCTGCTTTGGCTTAGCAACGCTGTACTGCACATGCCGGATCTAAGCCAATATCTAAGCTAATAGGTATATGCTCGCAGGGTTATTTGATATTTCAATCTGAAACTTTAACATATAGGAAAAACGTTCCAGTTGTTAAACGAGGTATTATGTAATTCATTTGCAAATACATGAGAAATATCGCAAATAAATATTTGCTAAATTATCATTACCTCATATTTAAACCGCACAAACCGTAGCAGTGCATTTGAATGTTTAATTTTAATTAGTTTCGTTAATGCGGCGTACATGTCATTATGGCTACGCGAACCGTGCGATACGATATAAATGGCTAGTGTATTGTACATTGAATAATCCAAGTGATTTTCTTATTGTAAATTATTTATTTAAACGTCTGTAAATAGATTTTACATACGACCAACGAATAAAAATAAATCTTTAGACGAAAATCACAAGATGGCATGACAAACGATGAAACTTTATGTTTTTTATAAGAGCACTACTTGACTCAAAATTGTGAATTATTTTTTTATATTTTTAGAACAATAAATATTAAAAAAACGTAAATAAATCCAATATAATTTTAGTACCTAACCAAAAACAAGTACCGTTAAATAAATTGTTTATAAAAAGATATGGGTGAATATAAAAAATTATAAGAGCACTACTTGACTCAAAATTGTGAATTATTTTTTTATATTTTTAGAACAATAAATATTAAAAAAACGTAAATAAATCCAATATAATTTTAGTACCTAACCAAAAACAAGTACCGTTAAATAAATTGTTTATAAAAAGATATGGGTGAATATCAAAAAATTACCTCTCTAGTTGTCCCTACCATTTTACTTTGCAAATACGAGAGATTTGTGAAATATTTTTTGATGTGGTTAGGAAGAGAGATGTATTTGATTGTAAAAATGGAAAATCTAACTTAATTTTTATGTTTTCATTATTTTATTTTAAAAAATACAGCCCCATAAAATGTTCCCATGGATTAGAAGTTTGATTTAGTTTAGATTCATATTGATCCCATCTACACCTGGCAAAAAGTAGCATATAATGTTAAAAAATATGCGCACTGGAATAACTTAAAAATTGTCCCCCCACTTTTATTCTCATTCTCCTGGCTCTGTTAAGCACTATAAAACTACTTGCTTTTGCATCCAACCCATTACTTCTTCGTTCTAAAAAACTCAAAATAACATTAAATTTCTCTTGTTTCGATTTGCTTTTTGTAACAAATTAAAGTTTGTCCAAAATAAAATAAGGAAGTGAAAAAAAAAATAAGAAAGTGAATTTTTTACCAAAACGAGGTTTTATTTAAAACACGCTTGTATGTCTTAAATAAGTTAATGTGTTATTTTTCCTAGTAGTGTTATGATGAATTTGATCTGTTATTCTGTAATTATTCATTTCTTTATTTTTTATTTACTATTTATTTATTTATTTATTTATTTTTTACTTAATTATGTATTATTTATTATTCTGTTATTATTATTGTCACGTTATTATTCTGGCACTTACTCATTCTCCTTGCACGAAAATATAAACGTCACTTGGCAGCAAAATTTTTAAGAAAACTAGATTGCCACTATATTTTTTAAAAACCCAACTAAGTTACCAAGATATTTAATTACTTCTTTTATTTCTTAGCCATTTTAAGTTTTTTGCAAAATTTTGTTGATATTTACCCATATATGAAAAGTCCCTTGGTAACCTTATTTGTTTTGACGTTTTATATAAAACGTCATGGAAACTTCAGGTTATGAAGGTTTTGATATTTTTAATAATTTCTGATATTTATGATGACATTTCATTAGTCGTAGGTAAAGTATAGTACACAACTCGCATGTTATGGTCATAACACGCTCAGATAAATTAAGACCCTCACCTGCGGCTCGCGTTTCAAACTTTATCTTTGCTTTTTATGACCATCATAACATGCTTGTTATGTAAAGTACTATTAAGCAGCATACAGCTTAAAGTTACGATTGGTAAATCCTCATTTAAAAAATTAAACGAAATAATTTTGAGGTTATAGAGCATTATTTAAATATTCAATAGGGATATCCATATTTGCTGGGATATTACCATCATTTTTCGAAAAAAACATTCTAGGAATATTATAGTCATATTTTGGAGAAGTGCCTAGTTACCTACTATAACTAAAAGAAAAATGTTCTGTTCGTATTATAGTCATGTTTCACGTTACGTTTCTATCACATTTATATCACGCGTATGACCCAAATATCAAATTCTTTGTTCTTTAAGAATATGACTATTATATTACAGGAATGTTTAATTGTTATGTAGGTATAGTTTAATTTTATTTTTTTAAATTCATAAGAGCTATACATAGTAAGCACTAATCTATTTATTGTAAATTACATAAGCGCGATTATATAAGTGCAAAAGGATAATTAGCACCCATAAAGAATTGAATTGAATAACACGGTTTTGCAAAAAAGCAATAGTAGGTAAACTGCCCTAACTAGCTTTTTAAATCTATTTCTTTAAAATGGTACCATTTCCGTAGATATCGGCACCTCATCTACTAATATTTTAAATTGTTCGTCAATCACGGAAACCGGCTGAAGCTACCTACTTTTGATTTGACCCCAGAGCTTTTAAAATGCATTCATAAAAATATTCTTTTGTGATAAAGAAATATTCGTTTATCTATTGTGATCAGAAAATTGTATCTTTTGATTTCATTAAATATCTTGGAATACTTACATATTGATTCTAATTTAAATTGGCAAAAACATGTAGGAGTCACTTGCAAAATCTTAGATGTACCATTTATAAATTTTAAAAATTGTGAATAAAAAACTGGCAAAAACTTTGTACTTCTTATTGTTTTAATCTATATTATTATGCTCAATAATTGTCCTGGGAGGAGCTTATGAATATCATCGTAAACCTCTTATTTCTTTACAAAAATATAAAAATTTTCGTTTCCTATCTGAAACTATAATTAAAGACCATAAAATTTTACCAGTATGGTTCATTTTTTATAGGTTTGCAGTATCTTTTTGTAAAAATAATATTAATAACAAGAGGTAGAACAAACAAAAGTTTAAAATTCAAAGATACACACTTTCAAATATTGGACCAAAAGTATACAATCTTTTACCTAGTAAATTCAAAAATATTAGAAAACAAAATTCAAACTCAAATCAAAAGGTCATTTCTTATTGTTGCGTGCGTTGGTAGGTTCGTAACGTTACGTACATCCCTTCGTACGAAACGAGTTCTCTCATCGCATTCACCATAAAAGCAGGCCTCGTTTGAAACATGCCGGAAACAAGTGAAAAATTTACTGTCTTTTGACATTGTGTTGAACGCGTTAGGTATACCGATACCGATGCATTGATATAGACATTAGACACTTAAAGTAAATATTTCAACGCATCGATATCGGCATACGCAACGCGTTCAAAACAAAGTCAAATGCCTGCTTCTTTGACGGCTGTGATGACAGAATCTCGTTGCGTACGGAAGGATGTACCTACGTATCGTTACGGACCCACGAACATGCGGTCTAATAGACACATAAAGTAAATATTTCAACGCATCGATATCGGTATACGTAACGCGTTCGAAACAAAGTCAAAATATACTACATTTTGGACTTGTTTATGCGATGTTTCGAACGATGCCCGCTTTTTTGAAAGGTGCGATGACAGAACTGCTAACAGCAATCGATGCGTGCGTTGGGATGGACATAACGATGCGTTTATCACTCCATACGCATCGATTGCTGTCAGCTTTTGTGTCATCGCACCCGTCAAAAAAGCGGGCACCGTTCGAAACATGGCAGGAGCAAGTCAAAAATGTAGTGTATTTTGGCTTTATTTCGAACGTGATACGTATACCGATACCGAGGCCTTGAAATATTTACTCTAAGTGTCTAGTGAAGTAAATATTTCAACGCTCAGTATTGTTATACATAACGCGTTCGAAACAAAGCCAAAATACACTATATTTTTGACTTGTTTATACGAGGTTTCGAACGATGCCCGCTTCTTTGATGGAATGTACGTAACGTTACGGACCCCCGAACGTACGTAACGATTTCAATCATTAGCTCTGTCATCGCACCCTTCAAAAAAGCGGGCATCGTTCGAAACATCGCATAAACAAATCAAAAATGTAGTGTATATTGACTTTATTTCGAACGCGTTAGGTATATTGATACCGATGCGTTGAAATATTTACTTTAAGTGTCTAAATATTTACTTTAAGTGTCTTCATTATTTGCCACTCAAAGTTTATACAGAATTAATTGACGTCAACTCTCAGCAAGAAGTTTTGATCTGAAGTTTGGTAATTTTGTTTCTTCGTAACAGTATGCCCAGTTTTCTTTAATTTGACTTTTATCATATGTGCTGATAACATTGTTACTAAAATTTCATAAAACTTTGTTTGCACACTTGTTTATCTACAATTTTATAGATAAAAGCATCACTTTCATAAACGCATCAATTCAAAATGTTTGTCCACATTTTCAGCCTTGTCTAGTAAAAAATAACGATACATTTTGTCATAACGGTCGCGATTCTACAGAAACGGCAGAAAATCTCACCTGTCAGAATTTTGGAAAGTGGCGATTTTTACTTATTGCTTCATTTGAAATAAAAACACAGCGTCCTTAATATTTATCCTAACGTTGTAAAAGAAACTGCGTCATTTTTTTAAATAACATTTTGCAAATTTAATATTGTGACGATATTTTGCAGGACTAGTTTTAGGGCGGAGTTAAATTGCTACTAAGCGTACCAATAAGCGTCAAAAAGTGTCGAAAATTCTCACCATGTAAAAGGAAAGACAGAATTTGTGTGACTTTTCTGAACAGTGACAGGACATATTCCATGGCTATCTATGGTTTTGTATGTTAAAAAAATAAGCTTAATAAAATACATTTTTAAATATTAAAAAAGGGTTTTTCACAAAAACTGCCTACAAAAACTAAAATTGACATATGTCTTATTTATTGCAGCATTATTAAGATACTAAATTTTAGAGAATATTAGCAAATAAGTCCTGACAAAAAACAGTTAGAGTAAACTTGTGTTTAAAAATCGTCAGATTTTTTGTAAGCGTGAGCTTTTTTGACGGAGTTTGAATAATCGTGACCAACATATTAGTGTCAGAAGCTGCAAAGAATTAAACAATAAAACGACTGCGTTTCTCACTAGGCTTACTGGTGGTACAATTGTAAAGTATTTTTAAATAATTTTATTTTCACATACATTTTCAAATGTAACAACAACAACAATCTAGGGCCTTTGGATTTCTATCAACTTTCAAACCTAGTTTTGCTCAGTGGGCCATTGAGGTTCGGTTTTGTCTAAATAAAAATGGTGCGGACTGTAGTATCTACTCGGGCCACACGGCAACCAGATTCACTTATCTATTTTATCAGTGTAGTTTTTTCGATTTTTTGTGACAAAATTTCACAAAATTTTTACTACATACCTGTTGAAACTGCGGTATCGTTTGGTTTTAAAAGTTCTGTACGAGAAGTAGGATAATATTATGCTGTATTAAAAATCAGATAAAAAAAATCTGACTGTGAATTTAATGTATCACACAATTTATAAACTTTCAGTTTTGGCGATATTATGAACTTTTTTTCAACTTAAAGGGTGCATACCCACCGGTGAAAGCAATTTGACTTTTATGCCTTCCCTTGCTGCCTTTACGGATGTGCAAATTTTCTGAACTGCCTCCGGCCCGTCGAATTCGATACCCCATTTTATGTAAAGTTGCAAGGGGAAGGAAAATTTACGGTCGAAAATAGGTCGGTAACTTACGTTTTTTACCAAATTTTTGTCAACATAAAAAGTGTTTGATTTTAATAAACTTGTTTATTCATTTTAGGATAGACTATAAACATAAGATATTTTTTTTGTGGTGCCTTATAAGTAAATTAAGCATCTGGGTTAAAGAAAGGAATAATACGTAGCGTTGTGTATTATTTATTAAGGGTAAGTTTAATTAGAGTGACATGTAACCCCAATTTTAATTTGTTCTACAGAGTGTTTACTATTTAAACCCCGGGTAGATTTAAATTTTTTAATTTTCTTTTCTTCTAAATTGAAACTTTCTTCTTAAATCCAACAAAAGATTGCGTTAAAATGATTATTCAATAAAAAAATTTATTAAAATTATTCTTATAAATCAAACTATGTCCAAAACTCAAGGAAGGTTGGTTTAAAATTCTTAAAACCAAAAATTTCACAAAAACTTAGGACTGTTCTAAAATAGATTAAACCCGTTTAGTAAATTCCACCGTAAAAGTTTAAATAATAAAGCTAAAGTTAAAGCTATAATATATTACATACATACTATACAGAATAAAAAGAATTTACAAGATTATAGTCATGTTTGCAAATTATATCACTTAATACCTAAGAAAAAAAAGGTCACCGTAAAGTTCACAAATCAAGTCACATAGAGTGGTTCCCAGACAAAATGCGAAAATGCATTACTAACAGGGCTTGTACGCATTTTATCTGCATTCCACTGCACATAAGCAAAAGAAAGCAAACAAAAAAATAAACAGTCTAACACATATTTGCCAACATAGTATAATAATAACAACGAAAAGTCAGAATAAAGAAAAGTCAACACAGAATGATTAAGACTAAAGCTGGGTTCATACAGATAAATATAACATAAGAAAAGAGAAAATAAAAAATAAAATAGTTCACCTTGTGGGACTGCTGGATGGCGTTCATACAGACCGAAAAATAAGATAAGATAACATAACATAACAGAAAGATGGCAAACTTTTATCTTCTTATTTTATTTTATCTGAAATCGCGTTTCCCGCATGACCGTGACGTCATGGCGACGAACGAATTTTTACAAAAATTGTTTTGTGAACCTAACCTCAAATCTATGGATTCTTTGTTTATTATTTTTGTAAATTTTTGAAAAAAAGGAAAAGCTTTTTGACAGCCATTTGAAAACGCCATACGCGAGTCCACTAACAAAGAGAAGAAGAATAAAAAAAGGCAAAAGGTAAGCCTGCATGCGCAAAAATTCACGTTTTGATTGGCTGAAACTGATCTCTTATTTTATGTTATTTCTCTGTGTGAACACCCAATTTTTTTTATTTTATGTTATCTTATGTTATTTTTAACTTATAATAGGGACTTATCGGTACATATTTCTGACAGTTTCGCACGAAGGTTGAAAGGTTTCTGACATTTTTTCATGTTAACATGTCATCTAAACATGCTCATATTGTGGCATTCTTAAAGTTGACAAATTAAAGTTAATGCCATCCTTTATTAAAGGCAGGCACAAACATTATGAAAGTCGACAATATTTTGATAGCAAAGATGACATATTTAGATAACAGCAATGTCAGAATCTCTTTAAACATCGTCGGAATTGTCAAAAATAGTGCCGTCTTTATTAAAGATTAAAAGATATAAAGATAAGTCCCTTTTATCTTATGTTATTTTATTTCTTTATGAACCCAGCTTAAAAAGTAAAAAAATTAAATAAATATATATTTTTTTTAATTTTATTAAAAAATTGCAGTAAAAAGTAAAACATAATTTGGCATATCTCTGTTTACCACAGTCTAAATTTAACAATAGCGTCAATGGTATTTTATGTATTTTTAAGTTCGATATAAAATCGTAGCGCGAATATTAAAGATACCCATCAATTTTAAGTTTAATATAAAATCGTGGCACGATTATTAAAGATACCCATCAAATAGAGATGTATACGCGCGACAATTTTATATCTGACTGCAATTTTAAAAGCAAAACCAGTGAAGAGCATGCGAGTGAACATTTTAAATTCCAATCCGACCCACGAAATCTGGCCTTAATCCTTAAACGTCGCGATATTTACGACCCCCCAAAAAACGCAGGATTTAAGGGCTCCGTTGCCGTTTTAAAGCATGCTGAAACAACCAAAATAAAAGCGTAAAATAGTGGCGAAGAACGGTCCGAAAAAATATTACGAACATAGATCTCCGTTATGGAGGGGAATAGATAAATCAATCAAATTTTGACGAGGTTTGATAAAGTTTATAGGATTTGTAAATAAAACGTTTAACATACAGCGTGTACAGGTCACAGAAAAACAACTTGGGTTCGGTCTGGCTGGCAGTAGTTTATCTATAGTACAGGTCCAAGTGTTGGGGGCGGGTTCGCTGAGGTGCGAGAGAAAGGGGTCGACAAGCGCGCGGACCTGACAGAGATAGCCCAAGCGCCCGAGAGTGCTTTGTTCGCCTTGAAATAAATGAATTGCATAAAATTGGGCTTCTTTAGGGCATCTAGTAGAACCGACAATACGCAGTGGCGGTCCTAAGGGGGTGCGATCACCCTCCCTTTTGCTCCAGAAAAAAGTAGACAACAAAGATGATGGTGGTAATCCTGAGATATTTGGAGACATAACGAGAAATTTTAGAACGTTCCTTTAAAGACATTCTAGAATACAGTATTTTGGAACAGTTTGTCTCTCAATTCGTCGCACCAAGAATAAACAAATGCATGACATACTTATCGCGAAAACCACGATATAGGAAATACAGAACAATATTATAGAGTTTCTCTTTGTAAACAAGTTCTAGATAAAATCATTTCGGACATAAAATCAAGGTTCAATAACGAGACGAAGTATTTTTGACCTAAACCTGAACATATTTATATCAAGTTATCAAAATTAACTAATGTTGTTTCCAAACACTGTAAACTGTTTAATTAATCTAAACCACAAATTCTTGAACTTTTATTGGGAGAAGTCAGTATTTGGAAACAATATTGGTCAGAAGTAGGCAAAAGATTAAATCAAAATATGTATGATAACGTTTTCGAGGCAATGAAAAAGTGTTCTTTGATGTTTGTTAGTAAGTAATGCTTCGTCAGAAAGAAGATTCTCCTGCCTCATAAGACTGAAAAAGTACCTACTTAAGAACACTATGACGAGAATTCATCTAATGGGCTTGGACGCCGACGGTTTATCAGAATGTGCAAAATCAAACCCGTTAAATAAAAGAAAGTTCAGTCATAAAATCGTTCACTATAGAACCTGCAATTCGTCAAACCAATTTTTGATCCGAAACCCATTCAATAATAAATTTTAAATTTAACAGACCCATTTTTAATCGAACCATTGTTCATGAAACTCATTCAATATCAAACTCGTAATTTGAAAAACCCATTTTTAATAAAACTCGGAGTTTGTCAAGCCATTACTTATTAAACTGGATTTCATCAAACTTATTGTTTTTTAGAAAATATTTGCTAAATTGATTTTTGATAAAATATGGTTTGGCAAATTCCGGTTTTCATTAAAAATGGGTTACACAAATTACGAGTTTGATATTGATTGAATTGGATGAACAATGGTTCGATTAAAAACGTGTTTATGAAATTTCGAATTTGTTATTGAATGTGTTTGATGAAATAAGGTTCGGATAAAAAAGTGGTTTGACGAATTGCAGTGTCTATTGTGTTTAAATCAAAACATGTATGATAACGTTTTCGAGGCAATGAAAAAGTGTTCTTTGATGTTTGTCAGTAAGTAATGCTTCGTCAGAAAGAAGCTTCTCCTGCCTCATAAGATTGAAAACTTAAGTACCTACTTAAAAACACTATGACGGAAATTCGTCTAATGGGCTTGGATGCCCACGGTTTATCAGAATGTGCAAAATCAATCCCGTTAAATAAAAGAAAGTTCAATCATAAAATCGTTCACTATAGAACCTGCAATCCGTCAAACCAATTTTTGATCCGAACTTTATTTCATCAAACCCATTCAATAACAAATTCTAAATTTAACAGACCCATTTTTAATCGAACCATTGTTCATCAAACTCATTCAATATCAAAGTCTTAATTTGAAAAACCCATTTTTAATAAAACTCGGAATTTGTCAAGCCATTATTTATCAAACCGGATTTCATCAAACTGATTGTTTTTTAGAAAATATTTGCTAAATTGATTTTTTGATAAAATATGGTTTGACAAATTCCGGGTTTTATTAAAAATGGGTTTCACAAATTACGAGTTTGATATTGATTGAATTGGATGAACAATGGTTCGATTAAAAACGTGTTTGTGAAATTTCGAATTTGTTATTGAATGGGTTTGATGAAATAAAGTTCAGATAAAAAATTGGTTTGACGAATTGCAGTTTCTATTGTGTATCGTTCTTACGATGAATTTTTTTATTAAATACGGTCTGATAGATTCCTGGTTTGATAAACCATAGGCGGTCACGGGCTTAGCATTGCTGCATATCAACAGACATATTGAAATTGACATTGAGCGAGTCAGTGAACGGTTTGCCCAAAAAAACCGGAAACGAACTTTTTTTGAGATAGGCATCTTATATTTGAGATATGCGGTATAAAAGGCAATGTTTCAACTTAAAATGCTTTTTAGACCTCAAAAAAAAGTATTTAGCTATTAGGATTTGTGGTTTGTTTGTTATCTATGTTTTTTATAACTGAAAAAATTATACGTAGTTACTCAAGCGCGGATTTCAAGGGGTAGGGGGTAAAACATTTAAAAAAATCAAAAGTAGGGCACTTTACCTTTGTGTTAAAAATGACACTTGTAGTGTCATTTTCTTAAACATTTTAGCCTGGTGCGCTTTGAAACCATTGACATATTTATAATTTTATTTTAATTTTAAATAAAAAAATGCATTTTTAATGTAATTTTCTCAAATATTTTCGGCTCATGTAAAAGTAATGTATGAAATAAACAGATTAAAATCTGAGTACCCCCCCCTCTAGATTTGAGGTCAAATCCGCGCATGTAGTTACTAAGTTTTTTTTGCACATATTGGTATTTTCCTCATAAAAGCTATGCTTCTCTTGTAGTTTTTTTTTCGTATCGAAACCGCCCCTCCCCCTTTAGGGTTGGTGCCCAACGTTCTTAGGGGATCTGTAACCATAGAAATCACCTAATCCCTATTGGGACGAGATTATTTTTAAAAAAATTCCTACTAAAATTGCTAATATCATCTTAATATATTATGAAAATATATTTTAGATATGTATTATATCTAACTTTAACTGTCACCAAATTGTTCGCCTGAATTTAAAATTTAGGTAAATGATCTTCCATGATACAATAAAAGAATTCAAAGAAGAGAAATCAAAATTGTATTGCACCACCGCAGAACAACGCTTGAAATAATAAATAATAATAATATTCGCTTTTAAAATTTACATGGAAACTAATAGTACAGAGAAATGTTAAGGCAAATCAAACAAATCTTTTGTTTAAAAATGACTGGGGAAATCTAACTTTTTCGTACCCTGAGGATGGTCTTATAAAGACCGAAACGTCGGTACTGAATAAAACAGATTTTTGGTGTTTTTTTACCTCTTCCACCAACCTCCTACCTTTAAAATTGATCTGGGTCGCATACCATAAATGGGGAAAAAATAAAAAAGAGGTATGATATGTCACGGTTCAAAATTCGACTAGATCCGCGCAGTTGCTCTACAAAACATGAAAATTTGAGAATTGTTTGGGTTGATAACGTAGGAGCTCACCAAGAAAATGTTTTTTATTATTTTATCCCTGAAGAGGTAAAAATAGGGGTTGAAATTTTAAAAGGATTTTCTGTATCTCAAAAACGAAAGGCAACATAAGTTTGGTGTGTAGACTCTACTAATAAAATAAGTAAACACGTGTTTTGGCATTTTTAAAAATTTAGACAGCGGGATGAGAAATAGAGGTGAGTCTGTTTCAAAGGGGGTACAAATAACTCACAATTACTTAAAGTTCTAAATTTAATGTAAAGCTAAAAATTCGAATTTAGAATCTTCTTGAAAAGTTAACGAATAGGCGTTTTTTGATTTTCGAAAAATTTGAACGGGTGATTGCAACCTGTATCCGATAAATATATATATTTTAATCTGCCAAAGTATGGGTTGTGGGTTATCAAACTAAAAGAAACAAAGTTAAGAATATAAAACAATGTTTTTTTTTCAAACGTAACAATTTAGGGTGGGGAGGGGGGTTGTAGGTAGGAATGATTTTCCGTGAAAAAGTACTACAAGGTTTTAAATTAAACGAAATGCAGTCTGGAAAACAACGAAGGGGTGGGGGATTTTGAGGGAGTAAAACTGGATTCAGAGTTCCATAACGTAAGCGGTATGACGGGGTAAACACAAGGGAAATAAATTACAGGGTGGGGAATTTTTATGGAATAGGTGGCCCTGGCGGTTTAGCAATTTGTTGTTTCGAAAAATTCAAGAATTCATTAACTGAGATTTTTAGCAGCTCAAATTTTTGGCAAAATTTTTTTGGGGCGTGTAACCAAGCAACTTGTGTTTAAGGTTTTGCTCATAATCATTATCACTAAAATATTTTAGGCAAATTCGTCCACGCTTCCTTATACCTTTCATTTTCTTGTCTTTTGGAAATCTGAAAAACTTAATGTCACGCGAAAAACCATTTGTCTGATTGTCGACACCGTATCCGTGTACAGGATGGGGTAACTTTTTTTCTAACAGCCGCAGAAGAACCAAACAAAAACTGTGTAAAAGGGTATTTTATAGAGACCTTAAAATCATTAATAAAAATTAATCAGTGCAAATAGTGTATAGGGTGTGGCAAAAAGTTATTTTTTTTATAGAACACCCTATATATTTTGATATTTTTGAATTTTCTAAAAAATTATCATTATAAAAATACCATATAGTATAGGTCTGCGTGCATATTAATTAATTCGTATTATTGTATTACAATTAAACCAAAGTAGGTCATACATAATAATATGCATAATCGCAACAATCAAAAAGCTGTCAAACTAGAACTTACTCAACTTTCCAAATAGATAGTTGACTGTGAAAAACAAAAATAGGGGCATTTTGACAGCAGGGCGTCATAAATTACTTAGGTTTTATTATAATACAATAAAACGAGTTAATTAATATCTTATTTAAATTGAAATATCTCGAAAACGGTTGCATGCATGCATTTGGTTAATTTTTTCCACTGAAAAATTATCAAAACTAATTGTAAAAAAACGACCACCTCGTAATAAAAATGGCGACTGAATACTGTCTTTCACGTCTCTCACCAGGTGACGTCAGTTAGCCGACGTCTAGCGTCTACTCGTGCGCGATATCGTATCTTTTTTACTTGTATCATAATGTTACTCTAAAAAGCTAATTGCTCCCGTCGAAGTAAATCATAATCCAGTGATCTAGGAAAACTAGAATGGGCTTTGTTATGAGACGGGCCTTATTTGAAGCGGATACATCATCGATTTAAGTATATGTAAGTAAAGTCCTTTTCAAGATATTTGGTCTTGACTTATTGACCTCAATAATTTTACCTGATATGACCCTATTGTGTACGCTTCTCTCAGAAATAAAATTCTTTAATAAGGTTGAAAGGTCGGACTGGAATAATGTGAGAACTTTTCAATTTAGATAAAATAACCCAAAATATTGAATACAAAATTATAGGGTTCTTTATAAACTTAAACAGGTTCTAAAAAAATAGAAAAAAATGAGCCCATAGTTTTTGTGTCCTCTTTTTCCCTACATGGGCTACCAATGATAACTAAACAAAGACATTTTTTAGTATTTAAAGTACAATGTCCAAAATAACACGAACACTTTAATTTGTTATCAAAGAGCTATTTAGGAGTTTTAGTAGGTTACATCTTTTTCGATAGAAGAGTTCTACCATCAGTAAATGGGGATATTCGTTTAGGTGATACCTTATGTTAAGGGTATTTTAAATGCCTTTTTACAAGTGTTAAAATTTTAAAAATCTATCTATTCGTTCAAAGTGGCATAAACGAATCCCAAACTTACTTTTTTTAAAACATTTAAAATACCTTCAAAATAAGGTATCACTTGAGCCACCTTTCCTTTTTCAAATCTAGTGGTAAAACTTAACCCAACAAAAATTTTATAAAGTGCCCTGCTTGAGTAACTGACGTGTTCAAGGCTTTTTTCGAGACCGTACTTAAAATGCTCGAAAATTACTCCCTTTTGACTTAGTTGGTACACACCCTGTAGTAAGTACATGATTTTCCTTGAAGGTGCCCTACCATCAATAATAAAAACATTAACTTTGGAATTTATTAAAAGGGTTGCATTGGGTTGGGCTATTTTAGGACGGTCCTAAGTTTAACTGAAATTTTAGGTTTTAAGTATCTTAAACCAACTTTTCTTGAGTTTTGGACATAGTTCGATTTAAAATAATAATTTTTATTAATTCTCATCTTAACACACTCTTTTTTTAGATTTCAGAAAAAAAATCAATTTAGAAGAAAAAAAAAATTAAATGTTAAAACCCACGTGAGGTATAAATGGTAAACACTCCGTAGTTCATATTAAAATTGGGGGTATATGTCACGCTAATCAAAACTTACCCTTGTTAATTGATTTTCCCGATTAATGGTTGGTCTCCCAACTATTTAAAAGCAGTTTTTAATTTTGAAAAGCATTGTCAATGACCTTAGATCAGGAAATGTCGAAGTGACGTTTAAAACGAATCATGTGATATACATAATTTTTGAAGTCATCAGAATTGGCACTTAGAATGGAAGACACATATTGTAAAAACTAAGACACGGCTTGGAGCACCATTTTGATTTTTTGCCGAATATGCTAAAATTTTTTTCTAAGGCCACCGATTCAAATGTTTCAATATTTTGAGGTGGTGGCCTTAGAAAGAAATTTTAACTTACCTATTCGGCAAAACATAAAAAAATTGCTCCGAGACGTGTCGTTTTTACAAAATGTGCTTTCTATTCAAGGTTCAGTATCACATGACTCGTTCTGAAAGTCACTTGGACATTTCCTCAGCTAAGGTCACCGACAGCAAAAAAAGAATCTCTACTCTTAAATGCAAATTTTGTCGAAACTTCAGTTTAATTTTTTCCTAAAATTGCTTTATTAGCCCGTAGACAGCAGTAAAATAATGTATACTCTAACCCAACTTTTTCTTCTAATGTTGCCCTTTAGATAGCTGGAAATTCATTTTGAAAGTAAAACTTTCGATCTCTGTCTACTTCGAAATCCCATTAAAACTGCAAAGGTGCGTTGCGGTCTAAGGGATGTTGAATTGGGGGAAGGAAAAATTTGCCCTAATTTAACCTTTTCAGTTCGCTATTACAGTTTTAACGCCTTCGGTATTTCCGGTTTGTAATTACGAAATTTAAAATAGATTCCGACAGTCAAAGGTCAAATAAAAGAAAAGTTCTTTAGCGCTGAAATTATTGATGACAAATAATTTTTTTAATATAATATATATGTTACGTAAACTCGGCTTAAATAAATCAGCAAAAACCGACGAAATATACCAAAATTGTTTTGTGCCCAAAGCCTACTGGATGACAGCCGGCATCTTTCCGTCACTTTTAGCAGAGCTCAGCAGAGAGAAAACGCAGATTCTTAGATTTGCTTTAGGTTCGTATTATTTAAGCATTTTTTAATTTGAAATAAATAAACTTGGTTTATTTTTAAAAATATCATCAATAAAATTATAGTAAACAAAAAATCGTAGTTGCGCCTCTTTATAAAGTTAATACTGATAATAATGACATTTAGATCGAAACTTTGACAGCCGTTATGGCCATTGTAATTAAAGATAAACACAAAATAGTGCCAATCAAAAAAGAGTTTGTGAAACTTCTTAAAATTCTCTCAAAATAAGGCTTTATTATTCATAAATCGAGCCTTCAAATATTTTTTTATATCTTCATTAAAAACATGATTTTAAAAACTGTCCTCCAATAACTAAACCATAGCTTTTTTGGTTCCCCATCCAAAAAAACTTTTTTTTCACAAGGGTTCAAAAAAATTTTGCCCAAATATAAAAAAATTGAGGAAACTGGTAAAATTCAGAAAAACTAATTTTATTCCAACCTAAAAATTGAGCCTTTTCCTCAAGTTTTTATCGAAGTTTTCAAAAAAAAAATCATCTCAAAAACACGAGAAAATAACAAACGTCAAAAAGTAAAATGGGCAACCGTGTCGGATTACTAACTGAAAATAAACTAGGAAACGCGACTATATATATATAGAACCATTTATTTTTCCCTGCTTCCAGGACAATTCCTTTCCGTTAACACACGTCCAGACTATAAACAACGAGTATTTCAATAAAAATTAATTGATGGAAATCCAAAATAATTTCATTCAACTCATCAAAGATTCCGGAGTAGGTCTTGACATTGATTATACTTATAGTTTTTCGGTAGGTATTTTAACCACCCATTCTACTTTAAATTTTATACTTGTTTTGCCCGTATTAATAATAAATCTTCCACCTCTTCCTTTCTCTCTTTACTCAACACTTTCTGGACCCATTTCATAGAACAATATTGAAATAGGATTTTGGTAATAGCCTTCCGAAGCTGAGTGCCTCTAGGTCCGCCATAATTTGATTCAGCTATTGATTTTAGCGGGTGTAAATATTCTCCCGGCTATGTAAGTATGTATAACATAACGCAGGAATTTTATATTTTGTTGTTATCGTAGAGCTTTCGCAATATACTTTAGTTTAATTACTGCTATCTTGAGATTAAAGCTACAGAACGCAAAATAGTTTACAAAACAGTTTATCCACGACTATTTAAAATTGCTACAGTAACATAAATCTCTTCTATAGCTGATTGATTTGATAGAGTGGGAGTTTTGTAGTGTAATTTTGATTTTTTTTTTTTTAATTTTATAACTTCTATGTCAGTCAGTTATAGTTAACATACATTTTAATTCGATTCAAAGGCATGATAGTTTTTATAAGAAAGGATGTAGGTTCAGCATTATGTACACTTGATTTAAAAAAAAACGCATACATGCAGTCACAAAATTGACCTTTCTAAAAGTGTATAATATATACGGACTACCAGCTAAAATGCCTAAAAACTTCAAAAGTACGACAATTTGTCATATTGTTTAAAAAAGGTCTCTAAAACTGAAAATATCTTTTTACTTAAAAAAGTAACTAAAATAAATAATTTAGTATTTATTAGGATCACCATTTTTCTCTATTACAACCTGCAAAAGTCTGGGCATTGAAAAGGTTAAATTTTGAAAATACTGATGGTCTTCTGAGAGCTGATCCAATGCGCGATAAATAGCATCGCTTAACTCTTCAGCATTTCGTGGTCTCCAATTCCTTTGGTATATTATTTTAACGATTCGACCCCATATATTTTCCATTGGGTTAAGGTCAGGGCTGTTGGCTGGCCAAGGAAGTGTTTCTATATTATTGGCGAACAAAACATTAGCCGTGTGTACTGGCCAGTTGTCCTGCTAACTGATAAAAAGTCATTATTTTCATGTAAAGCCTGAACAGATTGCAGCATAACGTTTTTAAGGATTTCAATATATCGATCACTATTGAATCTTCCTTCGATTCTCTAAAAAAAACCCAAACCTCTAGCACTAAACTGGCTCCACATGTTTACAGAAAAATAGCCAGCTTTTTTAATTTGGTTTGTATATTCGGGTTTAAATCTAGAATTTGGTGGACGATAAACTAAATTTTTTCTGCTGCTTGAAGATGATTGAAAAATTTTTTCGTCAGTGAAAACCACCCTCAGTCATTATCACGAAGAACGTTGTTCAGTGCAAAAATCATTCTGGCCTGTTCTTGTTCTTCTGTTAGAAAAGGCTTCTTTGCAGCAACTCGACAAGAGACTTCTGATTTCGTTACTCTTCCATTTACTGTTGCTAAAGAACCCGGAAATAATGTTACATTAGCTGCTTCAACCGACGTTGAAAAAGGATTTTGTCTGAGATGGTCAATAAGTCTCTCATCTTGCACTTCAGAACTTACTTT
Source organism: Oxystoma pomonae (assembly GCA_963921995.1). Lineage (NCBI taxonomy): Eukaryota > Metazoa > Arthropoda > Insecta > Coleoptera > Brentidae > Oxystoma > Oxystoma pomonae. The sequence continues at coordinate 36,686,522 of OY998164.1, forward strand.
TGGTCGTCCTGATCCATCTTTCCTATCTGTAGAATTATTTTCAATCCAGCGCTTTCTCCATTCTCCAAAATGGGTGGTCGCTCTTCTATAACTCGAGTGATAATTTAAACTTTTATAAATGTTGATATCTGCGGCATTTTTAAGGATGTCACACTGAATTTTAAGCTGTCAGGCATACTAAGCTGGTGGTGCCTTATAATATTATACACTAATGGAAAGCTAAATTTTGTGGCATAGGAAAAAATGTATGTATGAGGTTTTTTTGAAACCAACTGTACCTAATTAATTCTAGAAAGAACTTTGTCAAAATATTTTTCGAAAGAATGCACCGTTTTTCTTCAAAATTTTTCCCTGTTTGTATATTGACATTCTTTGACCCCAATATGGTTTCCTCATGCTCCTATTCGTACTAGTTATCGTCAGCAAATAGTCACTGCACAGCGCCGGTTCCAGGGTCTGTCGAGCCCTTAGCACCATTGGAAAAGCTGGCCCCTCCCCTGCTCCCGAACCTAAATAAAAATAATATCAGGTTTACAAACTTTATGTATCGAGTTTTACAAAAAAAAATATTCTTACACTTTTATATTCGTGCGTATCACTATATATAACGAGGTCTGCTTATAAAAATTGTTTTCGAGCTTTCTCTTTGGCTTTATCAATTATTTGTTCATAATTGATATAATTCAAGGATTTTCTTTCAATATAGAGGACAGAAAGTGCATCCAACTTTTCTTATTAAAGGTACCACTGGCGCTAATTAGCACCGAATAGCAACTACCTTTAATGTTAAAAAGCCAACCAACGAAAATTGGTGTGATTCTGGTGGTGGAAGATTTTTAGATTAGAAACTTTGTTTTGTTTGACAAAAATTTCTTAATTTTTGATTTTTATTTTATTTTTATGTGATTAGTAGTGGTGCGGAGTTCATATCTTTACACACAAACGCGAATATTTTATAATAAAAAAAAAACGACTAAGAGATTGTTCATATATTACGTAACATAAAAAATGGTATAACCCTTTCCTCATTGAGCTTAACGCATATTCTAACTCTCTCAAAATGTTACGTAATTTATGGATGGTCCCTAAGAAGTAAGGCTATATTTACCACCAAACCTTACTTTTGGGTTCTTTCAAAAGCACTATTTTTTACCTCTTGAAGTTACTTTTATTTAAGGTAAAGTTAACCATAAGAGTAAGATAACGGAATGTTCGCAGAAAGAGTTTTTGGTCAGATCCAGTTTTGTAGTTGACGTTAAATATAATTTAACTTTTTTTCTTAAATCTAACCCTACTTTTTTACTGATTTTCTTTGAATGAAAGAAAATGAAGGCACTGTAAGCACCTTTTCAATAAATTTAGCAATTTTACAAATAGGTTTTCTAAAATATTGCGAAAAAAAGTAAATAAAAATAACGATGACTATAAAGTTATTTTTCCTTAAATACCGGACTCCGTTGTGGTTAATAACCACTACGGAATCACATTTAGCAACAGCAAAAATACCCAATTGTCTATTTTTACAAGAAGAGTTTGACTGGTAATAGTACACTCCTGTTCAGAACAATGCTCATGATTAAAAAGGCATATATTTTAGCATTTTTGTAGTCAATTAACTTTTCAAACCAGGCCCTCCGGGCCCCTTAATGGCCCGGGCCCTTAGCGAGTGTCTAATGTGCCTAATGGAAGAACCTGTCACTGCAAAGCGTGTGGTTTCACTACTTATAAACCCTCTTATTAAATAAAATAAATATCAACTTGGAAAACAATGAAAATAACTTAAAAATCATGGTTGGCCATGGGCAAAGCCAAAGGCGAAAAATCTATTGCGCCTGCCTGACGCAGTTTACTCGTGCCCAATAGTAGTTTTAACCATTCTTCTTCTTCTTCAAGTGCCATGCTCTCTTTGAACGTTGGCTATCATTAGCGCAATTTGCACCCTGTCCACTGCTTTTCGGAAAAGTGACGTAGTACTAACACCATACCATTGTCTAAGATTTTTAAGCCATGATATCCGTCTATGACCCGGACCTCTTCTGCCTTCAATTTTGCCTTCTATTATCAATTTTAAGAGTTTATAATTGTCATTTCTCAAAATATGGCCAAAATATTCAAGTTTTCGTTTTTTGAGGGTAAACAAAACTTCAAGCTCTTTATTTATTCTAAGCAGAACATCCACATTAGTTACTCGGTCCATCCAAGATATCCTTAATATTCTACGATAACACCACATCTCGAATGCCTCCAAGTTTTTGCACATGGCGTCAGTCAGTGTCCATGCTTCCATGCCATAATATAAGGTGTTAAAAACATAACACCGAAGCACACAAATTTGGAGAGTGGTATTAAGATTGCGACTACACAACACTGGTTTCATTTTGATAAAAGATTATCTGGCCTGTTCAATTTTTGCACGAACTTCTTGCATGTTGCCCCAGTTCTCATTAAGGATTTGTATGAATCCACGCGTTCGACTTGCTGCCCATTTACTTCTAACATGCCCCGGATGTTCTTTTCCTTGGATATGACCATCCATTTTGTTTTTTCAACATTTAAGTTAAGATTCAACAACTCTTGTAGGCCTTCCAACGTGTCTGCTATTATAACATTGTTATCGGCATATCGTATGATCAAACCCTCTTCGCAGTTATGAAGTGAATTATCTATTATTTTGTTACTATAGATATTAAACAATAGTGGAGACAATATACAACCTTGGCGTACTCCTCTTCTTATTTGAACCTCTTCGGACAGTTGACCATCAACCTTGATTTGAGCAGTCTGATTCCAGTATAGATTAACGATTATCTTTAGATCTATGAGCTTTTCTTGTTGGACTCGATCAAATGCTTTCTCATAATCTATGAAACAGGCATATACTGGCACCGACACATCTCTAGACCGCTGAACTAAGACTTGGATGCCAAACAAGGCCTCTCTTGTCCCGAACCCACCACGAAATCCAAACTGCGTGTCAACCATAAAAGATTCGCATTTTCCATAAATTCTTTTGTGGATAATCTTTAGAAATATTTTTAACATATAGCTCATTAGGCTGATTAGGCGATAATCACTAAACTTCTTTGCTGAATATTTCTTAGGCAGCGTAACAAAGGTTGACTTTAGCCAGTCAGCAGGGATTTTACCGCTACGATAAATCAAGTTAAAAAGTTTGACCAGCGTATTTAGCGAATGTTCGTTTTTTATTAGCTTTAAAACCTCAATGTATACTTCGTCTTGCCCTACCGCTTTTCTGTTTTTAGCTGAAGATATTGCGTGTTTTACTTCCTCTAGTGTTATATCTATGCCTTGGTTTGAGAATTCTTCTGGCTGTTCGGATCGGTTATCGGTAAAGAGATGTTCTATGTAGCTACCCCATTCTTTTAATTTTTCTTTGGTGTCCGGTATGATTTTGCCTTGATTGTTCACAAGGATTCCAGCTTGTCTTTTATTAAATAATCCGGCCGCTTCCTTTATGTATTTGTGTAAATTGAAAGTGTCATGGTTAGCATCTAGATCTTCTATTTCTTGACATTGCTGTGTTATCCAGTCTTGTTTTGCTGACCTTATCTTGTTTTTTATTGCTCTATTGATTTCTTGATATTGATCGAACCATTAGGGGCTAAAAAGCGAGGTATTTAAAAACGCGAGTAAAAAAAAGCACAGTGTCGAAACTACTTTTTTTTTCGTTTTTCGCCCCTAAGTTAAGGAATTTTTTTCAAAAATATGTTAAAACTCACTGCGTAAATTCTTAAAGAAAACAATTTTTTCGTTTGTCGGTGGTTTTTAAATAAGATAAAAAAAAATGCTATACACACGCAAGTCCTAACTAGAATCTAAGTACTTATCTGACGTTTCGGCAGAAATTATACTGCCGTTATCAAAGGAGTTTATTCTTTTCAATTTTTTTTTTAATATCTGTCTGTTGTCATACAACGAAAAATCAAAGAAGCAGCTTGCATCTATCTTAAGATAAATGCATAGCTAGCATATCAGTTGTATGACAACAGACAGATATTAAAAAACAAAAAAAAAAGAATCGAAAAAAAAAATTTGAAAAGAATAAACTCCTTTGATAACGGCAGTAGAATTTCTGCCGAAACGTCAGATAAGTACTTAGATTCTAGTTAGGATTTGCGTGTGTGTAGGCAAATTTTTTATCTTATTTAAAAATCACTGACAAACAAAAAAAAATTACGCAGTGGGTTTCAACATATTTTTGAAAAAATTTCCTTGACTTAGTGGCGAAAAACCCAAAAAAAAGTAGTTTCTACATTATTAAACCGCCACAAATATATAGATTTTATTTTTTTAAAAAGCAAAAATTCCAAGAAAAACAGAAAAATACTTTTAAAAATCACAAACGAAGAGCACTTGAGCAGTTTGATATTTTTAAATGGCTTAATTTTTAGGCAAGAATATTTATATATTTTCCGCTATTCCTCTTTAATTTTGGGTAAAAAATGGAGCGAAATCTTTTTTTGCACCCGTGATCAAAAAAAAAATTTTTTGCATCGGTAACCAAAAAAGTCATGCTTTAGTTATCTGCAGAGAGTTACTAAAATTATGTTTTTGATGAAGGTATAAAAAAAATAGTAGTTTTTACAACTAAATATCTTTATCAAAAATTCCAAGAAAAACAGGAAAATACTTTTAAAAATCTCGAACGAAGAGCACTTCTCGCAACACACCATATTTACACTATAAATCAAGGCGGCTGGTAAATGAAATAACAATGGTGGTTTCCATGGCGATGTGCCTTTTTATTCGGTGACGTTCATTGATGAGACATTTTAATCGTTGACAGTTTTATATTTTGACGATGTTTTTAAATGATTTTTTTGTGAATACTTGGTGAAAACTGGCAGAAATGGCTTAATTTTTAGACAAGAATATTTATATAATATTTTCCGCTATTTCTCTTGAATTTTGGGTAAAAAACGGACCGAAATCTTTTTTTGCACCCGTGATCATCGGTAACCAAAAAATTTATATGCACAGTTACTAAAATCATGTTTTTGATGAAGGTATAAAAAAGAGTTTTTAGATCTGCATTTTTTCCAGGCTAATTTGATTAGGAGAGTTATTATCACTACGACTTTTTTTTTCGTAAAATGCAAGGGCAGGGCTGTAGTATCTGATAGTTATATGAATCAAACAAATAAATAAATATGGCGATCTAGCCTAAAAAAAGAGTATTTGGCCCTAACCAACGACTGAAGTGTAAAAAAATTCTTTCTTACGAATGGAAATCCAAAACATAGAAGCCTTTTCTATTGAATCTATTCAATTTAGATCGAAAACTGTTAGACCCTTGTAAAGGGCAGGCTTCAACCTTTGTGAGGCAAAAAAGTTCTTCACCGAACCCCCGGACCCTTTATTTGACCTCACACCGCGTTAACTGGCTCTCTTTGATAAAATCAATCAAACGAGCCAACACTCCAAAGGTAAGTAAGTATTCCTAAACTTTAGAAAATGCATTTGAACCGTGATAAGAACCAACCGAACTGTAATGAGTTATAGGGTAAAAAATTTTGAAACTCAAGAGTGAGACAAAATTTTAGTGCAGTAAAATATGCCCTTTTTGGTGCGTGAAGGGATAACAGCAAGAACTTAATATGGTGAGTAGACAACCCTACCAGGGTATGCTTAAGCATACTAATAACCCTAAAAGCGGTGGTAAGAGGGGTGACAGGCCGTCATCTTTGAAAACATGGGAAAGCCCAGACAATGCAAAAAATATAATATAATATTTCCAAAACCAATAATGCGATTTGGATGAATAGAAACTTATTTTCAGGAGCATTGTGTGGCGCCTGCGCTCATGTATGACGCATAATACAATTAAGCGTACTTTAGCCTAAAATTAGTTTTAAAATTAAAAAAAATTAAATATTTTATTTTTAACTTTTTTTAAAAATTATATAGATTTCAAGTTTATATGGTGATTTTAATAAAACCTTCCCATAATTCCCCCAAACCTTTAGCTTTGTCTCTGCTTACTTTTTTTTTATTAAGCCCCAGGTGCTTTTTTTAATATGGAGTAATTTATTGGACGAGTCGGGGTTTTTTTTTTGTTTTTTGGAAATTTCGACCTTCTGGCACTTTAAGTTACATAAACGTTTTTCTACTTTTCTATGTTGTTGATTTTAATATCTGATGGCACTCTTAAAAGGGGATAAAATGGGCTTTATAACAATTTTTGGCATGGGTCCTCCACAAAGAAGGATTTAGTGGGTAACAAATTTGTAAAATATAAATTTTATTTTAAGTTGTAAAATTTTTGACCCATAGATTAGGAAGTAGTTAGGGCGTGATTTTGATATATATATATATACAGGGTGGATTCTTTAAACGGAACGCGTTAACTCAGATTTTTAATTTTCTTTAATCATGCTATCTTGGATTTTTTTTATGTCATTTGGAAAAAAAAATATATATTTTTTTAAAATAGGAAACCCTGTATAGTTTTGTACATTTTTGAATTCCAAAAAAAGTTATCTTTTTGACAATACCACATACTAATACAGATTTAAATAAAAATATGTTGATTATCATAAAAGATAGATCCTACTGTGTAGTATTGCTGAAGAGAGAATTGTTTGCAGATTTTAAAAATTGCAAAATATGTCCTATTTAAAAAATATTTTTTTGCCATACCTCGTAAACAAAATGACATAAAAAAAAATCCAAAATAGCACGATTAGAGGAAATTAAAAATCTCAGTTGATGTGTTTTTGGATTTTTTATTCAACCAAACTCTAACACGCGAGAAGCACCGTTCCGTTTAAAAAATTCATGCTGTATTTTCTGATTTCTCCTCTTATTGTTTATTATTTTGTAACTCAACTTTTTCGACATTTTAAAAAATATTTTTTTATTTTAATATGAATTTCAATAGCATAGCAGTAAAGGTTTGATTGAATACAACCGCCATTTTCTCCAATTTTAAATAAGGAACTTCTCTAAAATTATTATTTAAACCTACCCATTACGTCATTTTTAGTTTAGTTAGTTCAGCAGAATTTTGCGAATTTTATAAAATACATTTTTTCCTATTTGCTTTTATTATTACCAATCTCATAAATGGGTGACAAGGTATACATTTCACGACTCCATCTTTACAAGTTTTAAAATGGCGCCCTAGAGACAGAAATAGACCAGGAAAGTTTTGGGGTATTTTGTGTAAACTGCCGAAGAGCAATCAAGTAATATTATATATTTTGGATATTAAACCTGACGTGAGTTCATTTAAAAAAATCTTTAAAAAAGCAACCCCCCCCTTCTAAGCAGGCAATGGTTTTACATTTGAACAAAATTTGATCTAAGAATGCAGTGATTAATTATTAAGCTTTTACTTGACTTACTCATCCTTAAATGGGTGTCTATTAAGTAGCATTTTTTCGTGAGCTTACTATAGTTACTATTGTTTTCTTTTTCCAAATACATTTGGCTGAGAGAGATCCAGCATACCAGATAATGGCCTGTCAGACCCGCCTGTACACCCTTCGACCCCGTATTCCTGTCAAACAATAACTATATCAAGGAGTTACATTTTCATGGGCAGAGGGATGCCGGGGGAGCATTTTCTGGTAAGCCTAATCTCTCTCAGACCGATGCAATTAAGGGAAGAGAATAATAGTAACTATAGTAAGCACACAAAAAATTGCTAAAGGTTATTAATTGATCTAGTAGGCTATTTTCGTAGGGACGATTTTTACATTAATTTTATTTTTGCGTTTGCTGAAAAATAATTAAGAGACATAAAGCTAGTAAAGTTATTTAAAAAAAAGGATAATCGTGTTCTTGTTCTTATTAAAATAACCAAAAAAACGCAAAATGGTACCATAAACACCATGAAATATTAATAGCTTTTTGTGTGCTCTCTTTCTGCTTTTAGTTTTCTGGCTTAGGTTCCAAACTCTCCATTTTCTGAAAAATCTGTCTAATTTGGCACACTTACATGGAGAATTCTTTAAGATTATGGAAGAAGAAATCGATGATCAGATGTCTGGGAGCAAGATGGCGGTGATTTTATTAATATAACACAATGGGTTTGTTCTAACTGCTTGCGTTTTAGAGAATATAAGAAATTTTCAAAAATAGAAAAAAATACATAAATAATACAAACCTAAATTTCAAATTTTTGAAAACAATTTGTCATTCTCTCCTATTTAAGAAAAAAAAAATAATACTAAATTTATACTATGTATACATAATGGGATTAAATCCCGATTGAAATCATTGCAACTTTCTTTAACCTTATGTATAGCAGCTATAAAAATATAATTTAAATGTATTTTACAAAAACATACATCTTAGATTAATTTAAATTTGCAATACAAAACTTACTAAAATTTTTATATATTTGGAAAGTTTGCTTCTTGTACTTTTTATTAGTTTTATGGTATTATGTAATATAATTAGATAATAATTGAAAGATCTTTTATACTTCTATCGAACCTCTATAACTTGAACCTTTTTTTAACTCAAATCTCACTTAATAAATGAGTTGTTTGGTCACTTTTTCTTTGTAATAAAGATGGCACAGCTAAAAAATATTTTATTAAATTAAATTTTTTTTTATATCACCCATATTGTCTAAGGAGCACACAAAAGCTAATTTGCATAATAAGAGTTTGTCAGAAATCTGCATGGTTTAAGTTATTTTAATTTTGTTTTAATTAATTTCACTTTTAAATTTTAAAACCACAAATTTTCTCCAGTTTAGCAACAAATATTATAAGCTGTGTTAACTAAAGCTACCAGTAGCCAATGTGAGGGGGTTGACATGGACGGATAAAAAAGTCTCAGTTAAGAAACAATAAAAAAAAAATTACCAAATAATAATTTTTCCGACAAACTAGTTCTTATAAAAACACAATGAAAATTTTGTATGTAAGTAAATCGGTATGGAAAAAAGAATATTGTATATTAACATGCAAAAATGACTGCTATTGCAAAGCTTCAATATTTGCCTGTAAAATATGTTGCAAACATTCCTATCATTTTTTTGTTTTAGATAAAGGGGTCATTAGAGAAATCACCTGTCTAGCGGTGAATCTCTTGGATATTGTAAAGCCTTTATTTATTCATGCTTCTCTGACACAGAAGCCTTATTTAATTTTTCTTTCTTCAGTGATGCGCACTCAAATAGGATGTGAGAGGCATAGTATATGATAGATATTGGTATAAACCATCCCGAGCAAGTCCTGGTTTTAATTAATTACTTCTTGGTGTCTCCTGCTCTATCCATTTTTTTTTTAATTGTAGCTTTTCCTTTTGCTGCCTTTTCATAGCAATGCATATCTATTTATCTAAATTAGGTACATACCCTGTACCGGTCTTTTTTAATGTGTTCAGATGAGTTCCCATATAATTCTTGCTTTAATGCAACTCTCTTCCTCTTCAAAGTGTTTGCTGCATATTCTGGCCCATTTAAATATTATTTTTTTCCTTCCCTAACATTTTACCAACCATGTTTTAACCAAAGCTCTGTCTGCTCGGTCTTTGGGAAAACAGTGAAAAATAATGTTTTCCTCACTCTGTTTAATTTTTGCTGAAGTAGAGGTACTTGATTTCAAAAAAAACTCATACATGCATTTTTTCCTATGCCACAAAATTTAGCTTTCCATTATTGTATACTATTATAAGGCACCACCAGCTTAGTATACCTGACAGCTCAAAATTTAGTGTGATATTCTTAAAAATGCCACAGATATCAACATTTACAAAAGTTCAAATTATCAATCGATTTATAGAAGACGGCTGGTCTATAAGAAGAGCGGCCACCCATTTTGGAGTTAATAAAATGACGATAATGAGATGGAAAAAGCGCTGGATTGAAAATAATTCTACGGATAGGAAAGATGGATCAGGACGACCAAAAGTAAGATCTGAAGTGCAAGATGAGAGACTTATTGACCATCTCAGACAAAATCCTTTTTCAACGTCGGTTGAAGTAGCTAATGTAACATTATTTTCGGATTCTTTAGCAACAGTAAATCGAACAGAAGAATAAAAACAGGCCAGAGTGATTTTTGAACTGAACAACGTTCTTCGTGATAATGACTTCTGGGAGAGGGTGGTTTTTCACTGACGAAAAAATTTTTCAATCATCTTCAAGCAGCAGGAGAATTTTAGTTTATCGTCCACCAACTTCTAGATTTGAACCCGAATATACAAAACAAATTAAAAAAGCTAGACAGACATTTTTCTGTAAACATGTGGGGCTGGTTTAGTTAGAGGTTTGGGTTTTCTTTGGAGAATCGAAGGAAGATTCAATAGTGAACGATTTATTGAAATCCTTGAAAATTTTATGCTGCCATCTGTACAGGCTTTACATGAAAATAATGACTTCGTTTATCAGCAGGACAACTGTCCGGTACACACGGCTAACGTTGTTCGCCAATGGTTTCAAAATAATAATATAGAAACACTTCCTTGGCCAGCCAACAGCCCTGACCTTAACCAAATGGAAAATATATGGGACCGAATCGTTAAAATAATGTACCAAAGAATTGGAGACCACGAAATGCTGAAGAGTTAAGCGATGCTATTTATCGCGCATTGGATCAGCTCTGAGAAGGCCATCAGTATTTTCAAAATTTAACCTTTTCAATGCCCAGATGTTTGCAGCTTGTAATAGAGAAAAATGGTGATCCTATTAAATACTAAATTATTTATTTTAATTCTTTTTTAAGTTAAAATAATTAGTATTAAGTTTACCATCGTTTTCGTCCTAATACAAGTTTCTTATTCATCGAATTGTTTTCAATCTAGCGCTGTTTTCATCGTATTATTGTTATTTTATCAACTCCAAATTGGGTTATAGAACTGGCTTTGTCCGTTACATTAATTTTGCTGATTTTTTTAATATTATGCAAAATTTAATATAAAAATAAAATTGCCTTTAATTTAAGTAAAAAAATATTTTCAGTTTTAGTATATGACAAATTGTCGTACTTTCGAAGTTCAAAGTTGAAGTTTTTGTATGAGTAAGTTTAAAAACATAACCTAGATTTTAAGAGTTTTGGCATGAAAAACCTTAAAAAAATAAGGCAATAGTTCTGAAATAGTATAATGATTGCCTTAAATACCCCTTCCATTTGTACACAGGTTCTCAAGCAGCCTTAAAGTATCAAAAAACTCACCTTAAAACCCTCTTTTAGGTTTTATCACGGTAAGACACCAAAGTGTTCTTGCCGGAAACGTCTCATAGTCACTGTTCTGAATGAAAGACTACAATAATCCGGAGAAACCTCTAAAAAATCCAAAAAACACAATGAAATCAAAGTGAAAGTCAACGCAATGACGTCAACCTTATAAGTAAACCTTGAGTCATGCCATAAATTTTTATATTTTTCCAAGACGTTTCGGTGTTGATGTACTAAGCTTTAGGCAGTTTTTGATAGGCTGAATCTTAAAAAATAACAGAGGTTTTTTTAATCCGCTATAAAAATATTTTTTTTAATATTAATTTTTAGTGGCCCAAATCCATGTAAAGTCGATATAAACTTAGACAATCTAAGGGCCGATTTCTCAATTGCGATTTAGCGTTTACTCGAGCAATATAGACTTATAAAAATCTTTAAAATTCAGGTTAAAGTTAACTCCACGGTAACCCTGGGGATAAGTTATTTTATCCGAGGGTTAACTTAACAAAATATTGGCTTAAAACAGCAAAAAAACTAAGATTGATAGCCCAAGGTAATTTAACTCTCTTGGCACCCGCTTTCTCGGTCCAAATTGAAATAGAATATGTAGTTGAACTGGAGAAAAAAGCGGGTGATACGAATTGTCGTTTATTGTTTAAATTTGAGAAGACGATTTTTAAACTTTTAAAAATATATTGATGTGTTGCATTAAATTGATTAGAACCCGTAGTTTTGATATCCTGTGAGTTGAGTGGTCACTGGTGAGTATTTGCCTCTTTCACTTTTCACTTGGTCCAAAGGAGGTGAAAGGTAAGAGATTTTTTCATACTTACAGGCACGAGCACCTGCTTCCCAAATAATTTTTGGTTATTGGCATTTCTTTTACCAAAATGGATGTGCGCATATTTAAATAGGTATAGTCGAAAATGAAATGGTTTACTTTGCAAATAGCTCCTATTTTATCGTAATGTGATTTTTCTGTTAAAAAAACCTTTTCTGTTAATTTATAAAAAGCCAAACGTAATGCAACAGTTCCAAAAGCATGAAATTTGACATGAATATTTAAAAACACATTTTTACGGATTTGACCCAAGTAGATCCTAAAATAGTATTTAAAAGAATTTTCCTTATTAAAAATCAAGTTGTTTATCTTAAATCACATTTGTCAAAGTCATTGAAGGTCATAGCGGCTTAAAACTATTTTTTTTTTAATTTATCGTAACAAAAATATATAAAATCAACTGAAACCAAGTTGTTACCCACCTTTTTGAGAAAATGGAGATAGAGCGCTTACTGATGAATATTTTTTTAGTCTACTCGGGTCAAATCCCTTAGAATGTGCTTCTTAACACTCGTAACAAATTTCATGGTTGTAGAAACATTTTTCGCTTTGTTTTTCTGTAAGAAATAGAGAAAAGTATGGATTTCCTTCAATAAAGTTTTTTTAATTTATTTTTTTATGTTGGAACGAACTTTTCTCTTCATTCATTTTTCTGTAATAAACATTCATAAAGTTAATTTATTGTTTTTCATATTTTTTATTTACCTTTTGACACTCCGCTTAAAAGGGTGTCTACCTGAATTCTATGGCAAATATTTTCATCTCTCAAGAAAAAGCTAAACGTATTATTTTGCACCCTCCTCGTTCGTTCGTACATTCCCCTTATATTTTTTTGAGGCTCCTCAAATTAGACACCTATCCTATCTTGGTTGGAGTGACAGCAAATTACCAAAAACAGGCCCTCTACCTCTAAAGAACTCTAGGCAAGACGTATAAAATATTTTCTCTGTTTTTCATTTAAAACGACGTATTTTTTAAAAGATGTAATTGTTTGCTCATATTTTAGAAATAAGCTAAAATTGGGTTTATGGCCTACCGCAAAAGTTAACCATATTTTGATATTTCGAAGATATTGTACTTTAGGTGAAAAAAATGAAATTCTGTAAGGATCATATCTCTGTGATAGGAGATATGAGCCGTGAAAGAACGTATGTCTGCTTGACACATGAGGAAAATTTTTCTCGTAATTTGAAAAGTACTTTGTATATCTTTGTAATTGAGGTGTAATGTCGTAATTTTTACAAAAACTACGACTTCCAGAAGTTACAACTTCTGGCACCGCGCTGATGTTCAGAATCCTTTCTTAAAGATTTCCCACCTCCACCCTCCTTCGGTAGTGCAATGAAGGAGCCATCGCTGTCCGGGAGTCCAATGGACAGCACCTTTCAGTAAAAACGGCCTGCCAATAGTTCCAGCTTACTCAATTCGGCGTTCCCTGCTGGCAGCAACACTCTTCCTCCAAAGCTTCGTTGGACGAGGAACCCGATAGACTGGTCCCTGAGGCTTGGCTGCGCCCGTTTTTGTTAACTCGGTCGCACTGTCATTGGTCGAACAGCTAAATCCAAATCTGACCAATAGGGGCGATCGGATAACTTGGCTTCTACAACAGTAATTTGAAAGGTACTTGAATACTGCATAGGGGCGTATCCAGGATTATATTTCAGGAAAGCTTGATTGCCTGGGAGGGTTAATTTAAGGAAAAAACATTAAAATTAAAAGTGAAAACTTATTTTAATCCCGTTTGGGGAAACGGGTTTTTTCAAGTTTGGTCTCGCTTAAAAGGTAATGGATTAGTCTACAGAGGCGTACTTAGGATTTTGTGTTGCCATGCTTATGAGGGACAAAACCGCGCCAATTTGCTTTTTAACAAAATTTTAAATCAGTGTGTGTGTGTGTGTGTGTGTGTGTCCATATAAATTAATATGAAATGTAATAATATTCATCTTACTCGAATGGATTGAGGCTTATACAAAAGGTTTAGGTAAGTTTAAACTAAGTGGGCTTTGACTTTGCTTTGAGAAACAATAAGGAGTATTTATAGGTCATGATGCATTTTTGACATATCTCTGAAATTGCCTACTGCAGATCGAGGAAGCAAAAAACTTTGCTTTATTAAAAATACATTTGCATAGTATGATATTAAAAAAGTATCACTTTATAAGTTTGATTTAAATATTGAATTACTCCCTAAGTTTTTGTTCTTTCTAATATAAATAATTACTATGATATAGTTTTTCTCTGATAAAGAATCTAAAATGATAAAATTAAAACAATCACAATGAAAATATTTAAAGAAAACCGACTGGAACAATGTTTTAAATCTGATTTTTTCCATTTTTCTGATTTATTTCCACCAAACTCAACCTAATACCAAAACTTACCCACACTCAGTGGCGTATGCAGAAATTTTGTTTCTAGAGGGGGGGCTTGAGATTTCTGGGGATACTTAAGTAACAACATAGTTTCAGATGACAATCTTTAGGATTCAATATTCCTTAGATCTAGGGAGCAGGAAAATCTTAAACCCACCCCTGCATACGTCACTGCCTATACTTTTAAAGAGTACTCACTTCATTGATTAAATGAGATAAAAAATGTTATTGCATTTTTCTTATTTATTGACTTTTTAAAGCCCATGCCCCCCCTCAAATTATATTTTGCCTACGCCCTTAAATTACCTTTTTAATACGATTAACCCTTTAAAAGAAACCACCAGAGAAAATAAAACACAAAAACGTTTTATTTTCATTTACATATTTTTTTTTACATTAACTTTCCCAAATACTAAAGCCCCCCTAAATTATAATCCTTATTACGCCCGTATGCAGTATTTAAGTACCTTTCAAATGACAACCTAATCACGCAAATCTGCAAAGTACTTTTCAAGTTACGAGAAAAATTCTCCGTAGATGTTTAGTAGCCATACGTTCTTTCATCGCTAATATCGCCTATCACAGACATATGATCCTCATAGAATTTTATATTTTTTTTAGTACCGAGTCAGGCTATGCCGACCTTATGTACCGATAATTCCCTATTGTCATTAGTGTCATTTGTGGGAAAACTTAGCGGCATCGATCGATCTCAAGAATAACTACACAGAGGTTAAAAGCCCTTACATTGGGCATCAGTATTCACTTACTGGACATCTGTCAAACGGATACAAGATGGCGGCTCAAACATGAAAATCAGGACAATTTTAGAAAATTTACAACTTTTTCGTGTGTGAACCAATTTTTTGAAAACTAGTTTTATTTCGTTGGAATCGTAGGGCAAGTTTAGCGAAACCATCAACCAGTTGCATTTTTGATGTTTCTGCAATAAAATATATACTAAAATATCATATTTTTCTTTTGCTTTTTGTAGAGTAACTGTCGATTCTGCTAAAAAACTTACTGGACACAACAAAAATGTGCATTAACAAATTGTATCCATATTAGATAGAATTTTTACCATAAGTTATGTTTAAAAAATTGCGAAATAAGCCGGAAAAAGCTACTAACCATTTCCAAAAAAACTAAACTAATTTTTTATAAAATGAAGTCGATATTGTTTCAAATATGGCAGCTTACTTACACTGAAAGAAAGGATATTTTATCTCAAGAGAAATTCTATTGAATAGGCCCAATCCCTCTGCATCCTTGATTTAAGACCGTTTTTCTCTTGGCAGAAGAACTTTTTTTGTTTCAAGTAATTTTTATTTGATTCAAGGTAATTATGATTTTGAGTCAAGAACACCTGGGAGTTGGTCCTGTTCAAGAGAATTTCTCTTGACCCAAGTAACTTTTTTCTTCAGTGTATGGACGACACGCGATTTTGCACTTATGTGTTTCCGACTACTTTTTGCAACTTAGAGCAATCTTTAGGAGCCTGTACAGGCACACCGATGGAAAGTAAATTTGATGATCTACAAATCCACTTTTTTAATAAAATGTATGTTAAATTATTATAACTAAGAAAACAACTCGCGGATTTCAATAATATTAGTTCTTTTAGAAAGCCATGGTATCAGAATTTATAGATTCGATGTCAAATTTGACATTTCGTAAACATTTAAGATTACGGACTTATTTATTTAAAAGTCTGTCATCTTGGTTTTTGTTTAAATTCAAATCGGGCAGCTCCTTGCTTAGTTATAATCATTTAATTTTTTTTCCGGCACACCCTAAATGATATAATAGAATTTTTTGCAAAAACTCCCAGAATTGGTGACGTCATAGTCTGAATAGCTTCTTGGTACGGACTAGAGATGGCGCTGGTGCGAAGCGTAAAAACGGTAATTCTCTAATTGTTGTTAATTGGAAATATACATTGGAAAAATTTGTAAACTGAAGATTTAGAAATGTGAAAAATTTAAAGTAAAAACGCGTTTTTGGTCATGGTGCACAGCGTTTGTAAATTAAAAATTGCAAATAAAAATTTGCCAATTGAAGGAATACGTAACGTCATAGTAGTACGTACGGACTAGAGATGGCGCTGGTCTGTTGTACTAGTTGCTGGTACGAACTAGAGATGGCGCTGATGCAGTTCCTGTTGGTACGGACCAGAGATGGCGTTGGTGCAAACACGATAATGTATTAATTTTTGAAAATTGTAAATTTAAATTGCAAAAATTTGCAAATTAAAAATTTTAAAATGTAAAAAATTAAAGGGTAAAAGCTTTCTCGCGTTTTATCCAGAATTGATAGTTACTCTATAAAAAGCAAAAAACCCGAAAAGAAACATGATGTTTGAAAGTTTGAGACAATGATGTATTTGAAATTAACTCTGTGTGTCGGACTTCCATTTTCTATATTTTATTTATACATGACGTTTCGATCAGTACAATCTCTGATCGTCTACAGGTGCAGTTTTCAAGACGATCAGAGACTGTACTGATCGCAACGTCGTGTATAAATAAAATATAGATAATGGAAGTCCGAAACACAGAGTTAATTTCAAGAAACATGATGTTGCAGGATTTTTTTTTGTCACAGAAACATAAAAAATGCAGGTGTTGATGGTTTCACTAAAAGGGCACGATGATTCAAATGAAATAAAATTAGATATGAAGTAGTGAATTTTTCGTTATTGTCCTCTTTTCCATATTTGAGCAAATATCTTTATTTGGTATGCGTTTTAAAAATGTCCAATAATCCAATCCAAAATTTAAGAGATTTCAACTTTGGAGTCAAATTTGCATTAATACAAAAATATGGATCCTTCTAAGCGAATAGACTAGTTTATCTGATTGACAAAGGTTTTGTCGTAGTTATTATGTAGAGGTTTTATGAAATGCTCAACGACTGACGCGACGCTTTATAAAATTTTTTATTTTTGGGAAATTTGAAACAAATGTGAAAAAGCATCTGGATAAAGTTGGTGATGTTCCTATTAAGAAAAAAACAACATAAACGATTTTAATTTTTAAGACACCCTTTTCATTCTCTATATGAAATATCGGAAACGACACATACAGAGTAATCACTCTTATGGCAAAGTCATACTTTAAAAAAATAAATGTAATATAAAAACTTAGTAACGTACTTTGAAGACTCTTTTTGGTATGAATATATGGAAATCAACTAATGGAGTTCTCTTGTTTCTTTTCAGGTAAGCTCGGCAACTGAGTGGAATGGATAAGTCCTTCTATAGTTACATGAGGCGTGGCTGTTTTTTAAATATTAAATAACAAGATGGTAAGCAATAATAGTATAGCAAACTAGAGTTTAGAACTTACATCGTCTTTATTTTTACTTTTTCACAACGTTTCGAAGGTTTATATATCCGCAATCGTCGTCAGGTTAATACTTACAAAAACTAAGACTACCTAATCTTATAAACTCGCTTCAAACAACAACATTAGTAGATTATATTAGGAGATTGTTTTTAAGGCTCTTGAGAGTCAAATTTGTGTGTGTTAAGTGTTAATTAAACATGAGAAGTAAAAACTCTTTAACAAAAAATTGAACCGAATTCAAAAAATACACTAAAAATTAATTAGTTAAGTTTATTTTTTACTTTCTAGTGCAATTTTTTGTTACAAAGTTTTTATTTTTTAATTTTTAGTATTAAAAAGCTTTTCTCATAAACCTCCTAGGCTTTTCTAATATACCTCTTTTATATTAGAAATATTTTCAGTTTTTTCGTAAAAGTAGTAAGGAGAGTGTGTGTTTTAATAAAACTCCTAAAAATTTATAACGGAAATTTTGCGGGGTTCAAAAAGCCCGAGAAAGCAACTCAAGTATCCAGATTAAAGGCAGCATGCAACTTTGACGTTGCCTTGTCCTTTCGAATTACATTTACACGCGCAAAGCCGCCTTGTGGTTTTTTCAATAAATTTTTAGTTTTGTCTTCAAAGTAGTGGGGAAAGTATGTTTTTCAATAAAAAAGAAGCCAAACTGAGGCTCTGTGAGCCGTTTGGAAGTTATGCTCAAAACTAGGGGTACAATGAGCCCGGAGATGGGGCCCAAGTATCTAATTTGAAGGCACAAATATCCAATTCATCATGTTTTTTTTTTCATATTATGCTTATAAGCCCAAAATGATGACTTGCAGGCATTTATAATTATTTTTTATGCTTTGTCGTTAAACTGGTGGGGAAGTATAATTTTTTAAATAAGTATGACTGCTACGGCACGCTGTCGAATAAAGAAAAGACGAATTTTTAAAAATCGGTAAAGCCGTTTAGGAGTTGATTCGGGTATGATTTGGATTTTTTCAATATTGTCGTGAAAATAATAGGTAGCTGTTTTTATTAAAATGGGGCCACCGCCGGGCAGTTCTGAATCGAATAAAAAGGATTTATAAAAATCGCTAAAGCCGTTTGGAAATTACGCTAAAACAAACATCTAATAAAAAAAAACATACGAGACGAATGTATAATCTCGCCTTTTTTAAAATTCATTAAAAAAAATGTACATTTTATCCCAAATTCAATCGGACCAATTATTTGACAATGATAATGACAATCTATTTGGTTTCTTTATTTAAATTTTCGGAGAATTTGTAATACGCAGTAAGTTTAATTTTATTTGTCTCTTTTTCGGAGGACTAGCAAGAATGTGTATGTGGACTGTCAAACAATTTATTTAAAGACTGTCCGAAGATTTCCTTCTGAATCCTTGTCCGCAGCCCTTGTAAAGATTTCCTAGTAGTCGAGGGGCATAGAGTGGAAATTCGGTCTCCGTGGGCCTCTTGATGATGATTATACGAAACCTGTTTTTTAATCGGTTACTAATAGACCACTTAACATCACCTTGCCTGTGAACAGCCTCAAAAGTGCTGCAGTTAAAAAGTGAGGTTAGGGCGACAAAATATTTTTTTAAATCTTAACGGTTTGACCTACGATGATGAAATTTGGTACACATATTGGCCTTCTGGCCGGATTAAATAATATAATTTAAAAAATAACATTTAGTGCATCTAAGGGCCGGTAGAGGGCAAAATGTGTGACTTATCCTGCACACTTGAAACTATGTGGTTTTGTAGTACATAGTATTATCAATTAGCCTGATATCACAAAAAAAATGTTTAGCCTGTGAGCGGAGTGCCCTGAACACACGCCGTTTTTTTGACAATTTCGAAAAAAAAATCTATTTACGCAAACTTAACTTAAGGGCATCGAAAATTTATATAAATCGGTTACTTATGGACCACTCAATATTTCTCCACCTATGAATAGCCTCAAAAATGTTGCAGTGCAAAAGTGAGGTTAGGGTGACCAAACATTTTTTTAAATCTTAACGGTGTGACCTACGATGATGAAATTTGCTAATCGTATTGGCCTTCTGAACAGATTGTATTATATAAATAAAAAAACAACATTTAGTGCCTCTAGGAGCCGGTAGAGGGTAGAATGTGGTTTTGATTTTTTGCGTAAATAGATTTTTTTTATTTCGAAATTGTCAAAAAAAATGGGGTCTGTTCAGAGCCCTCTGCTCACAGGCTAAAACATTTTTTTGTGATATCGGGCTGATAGTATGCACTACAAAAAAACATAGTTTCAAGTGGTCAGGATAAGTCGTTCGGGAGATACAGGGAAAAATCTAAAACCATATTTCGCCCCCTACCGGCTCCTAGAGGCAATAAATGTATTTTTTTTATTTTTATAATACAATCTGGTCCGAAGGCCAATATGATTACCAAATGTCATCATCGTAGGTCAAACCGTTAAGATTAAAAAAATATTTTGTCACCCTAACCTTACTTTTGGACTGCAACATTTACCGATTTATATAAATTTTGGATGCCCTTAAGTTAAGTTTGCGTAAATAGATTTTTTTTTTAGAAAATCTCAAAAAAATGGCATCTGTTCAGGGCCCTCAGCTCATAGGCTAAAAAAATTTTTGTGATATCGGGCTGATTGGTAATAGGTTGTACTAGAATACCATATAGTTTCAAGTGTGCAGGATAAGTCGTTCGGGAGATAAAGTGCTCTCGCCCTCTACCGGCCCCTAGATACACTAAATGTAATTTTTTTAAATTTTATAATACAATCTGGCCAGAAGGCCAATATGAGCACCAAATTTCATTATCGTAAGTCAAACCGTTAAGATTAAAAAAAATATTTTGTCGTCCTAACCTCACTTTTTGACTGCAGCACTTTTGAGGCTATTCACAGGCAGGGTAAGTGGCCTATTACGGACCCTTTGGGATATTCAATGAGTCCTCAATAAACTGCTTACGATAGTGGTTGTCTAGGCATCGTCAAACGAAACTTAATACGTCTCACAAAAATTGGATTATTTCAATAATACATATACAGGGCTCGACACGCTTTGTTTAGGATTCCGAAATAGCACATTTATAAAAGGATCTCTTAAATCAATGTCTTATGAACTTGAATAGGGCTAACCACCCTGGGCTCTTAAATTAAAATTATTAAATATTCATTAAAACAAAATTATGATTGTTTTCCACAAACCAAAACTACACTTTTTTGCACTCGACGCGCGTTTCGCTAACAATGTTAGCATCATCAGGAGACGATAAACAATTGTTGATTGTTTGACGCACTCGACGCGCGTTTCGCTAACAATGTTAGCATCTTCAGGAGACGATAAACAATTGTTGATTGTTTATCGTCTCCTGATGATGCTAACATTGTTAGCGAAACGCGCGTCGAGTGCAAAAAAGTGTAGTTTTGGTTTGTGGAAATCAATCATAATTTTGTTTTAGTGCAACCAAAGGTTCCAAATTTCCAACATAGTAAATATTCATTGTTTTAAAGATATCCCGCCCTTAAACCAAGGAATCCAAGCGGGGTACATGCACTAAATAAGGATCGAAGTGGATGTCCTATATAACTAAAAAAAACATTATAAACCAATTTTACAAAACGCATTATCTTTAAAAGTGGCGCAAAATCACGCAATCATGATATATCACATTTACGCAGCACGACATGGTAAATATTCGTGCATGACATTTGTAAAACCCCTTTTCCCCACAAAATAATTACCCAAAGCTTACCCAAAATAGGCATTTTAAGCAAGTAAATAGCCCGGTAAATAGTCTTAGTCAGATACTCTGTTGATATTAACGGATGGTAGTCAGAGAGATTTTAGAAGTTTTTTAACTAATTTTTTACAACACGGTTTATAGTTTAACTTTAGAAGTATTTCTTTTATTGAAGTAAGAAATATAATAACACAAAAAAAATAACTGCAAAGATGCATACGGGCTCAACAAAAAAATTCCAGTTTCAATCAAAAACGAAATAACTGCAATTAATAAATGCATTTTACAAAACATTTTTCCAGATATCTTACAACTTTCCGAGGTGATTTCTATGTATAAAAAAGATAAGAGATAAACAGTCTATCTAACTATCGTCCAATATCAATAATTCCCACTTTTCCAAAAATTTTTGAAAAGGTTCTTAAACTTCAATTAACAGAGTATTTCGAAGGAAATAATCTTTTTTTTACAAACCAGTTTGGGTTTAGAAATAAACTATCTACTACGGATGCCATAAATAAGTTGTTGCAACAGATTAATCAAGGTTTTGATTTGAGAACAATGAGAGAAGGGCGACTTTTTTAGCCTAGCAAGTAGGCTTTACATCAATGCTCCATGCACCGTGTTTTTATGACCCTTAAGTAGTTTACAGCAGTAGAGAAGGGCGACTTTTTTAGCCTAGCAAGTAGGCTTTACATCAATGCCCCGTGCACCCCCGACTGATGCACATGCATCTTACTAGGCAAGTTTATTTTTTCTAAGAGGACTTAATTTTGCGTGACATCTACTTGACCATGAAGTTACTAAAAATTATTTTTAAAGTATTTATTTTTCATTATTTGACTATATATAACTGGGGTTTTTTAAAATGCAGTTATTGGACGTTGTGACGTCAGAACACTGTCCTTGTATTCAAACATGTAGAGCAATCTTTCAGGTTTTATTACCTGTATGTTATAGAGTATTTAAGATAATAAGAAGTGGTTAAGGCTAAGCAAAAAGCACGGTCACATTGCTAACGGATCGTAATTTCGTGACCCTTTGAAACTTTCCAACTCTAAGAAAATACCCGGAGAAACCTCCAGTGCGGTAGAAACCTCTTTTCCTGTTTGTTGAATCTTTCGTTTCAACGACCGGCTTGAGTCAACAAAGTTGGCACAAATAAAAATTTTCACACTTCTAAAATAAATAAAGACAGGAGGTTCTGGTACTTAGTGCAATAAACTATCTGATTTTTGACTGTTCACTCAGTGGGTGGGACCTAGGAAGAAACGGGGTAATAAAGGTGTTACCCACTCTGTAAACAAAACATTCTTAATCAGTTGGTGTACAGGGTGACCGGTTATAAGTGTTCCCAAAGATAACTTTTCTTCTAATAGCCGCAGAAAAACC
Source organism: Oxystoma pomonae (assembly GCA_963921995.1). Lineage (NCBI taxonomy): Eukaryota > Metazoa > Arthropoda > Insecta > Coleoptera > Brentidae > Oxystoma > Oxystoma pomonae. Next base: position 36,709,352 of record OY998164.1, read on the forward strand.
AAACAAAACTGGGGAAAGGGTATTTAGTATAAAGACCACAAAATTATTAATAAAAATTATTCAGTTCCACAAAATATTTTTCTTGTGGAACACCCTATATATTTTAACACTCTTGAATTATGCAGAAAATGAGCTTTTTAAAAATAAAATGTAATATAGGTCTGCATGCAACCGTTTTCGAGATATTTCAATTTACTCGTATTATTGTGTTATAATAAAACCTAAGTAATTTATAATGCCCTGCTGTCACAACGCCGCTATTTTAGTTTTTCACAGCCAACTATTTATTTGGAAAGTAAAGTAAGTTCTAGTTTGACAGCTTTTTGATTGTGGTGATTATGAATATTAGTATATATGGCCTAATTTGTTATAATTAAATACAATAATACGAATTAATTGTTATCTAATTCAAATTGAAATATTTTGAAAATATATGGAGTGTTCTATAAGAAAAAGACCGTTTTGGTACAGCCTGTATACTATTTGAACTGATTAGTTTTTATTAGTGGTACATAGTAGCAGTACAACATGCTTTATTGTCCAAGATATTATAATATAATATATATAGGATATGTAATTTAAACTTGATCCTAAATAATTAAAATAAAAAAATAATTAACCTATTACTAGTCAACTGTATAAAGGATTTAATTACATGTCTAATCATATTTAAAATTGCGAATCTGGCAACAGAATATAAATATACAAAAAACAAAAATAGGAGGAAAATAGGATACAAAAAATATTAAAAATAAAGAAAAATGGCAAAAATAAAACAAAAAAACAATAAAATTATAAACAGACAAAACGGTAAGGATTAAAAAATTAAAAGAAAAAATTTAAAATTGCAATCTAAAATAAGTATAATAAAAAATATCTATCATAAAAATATTATAAAGGAACAAGATATCACATATATGGACAAACTCTCGAGCAATCCTCTGGGCAATTTCTGGAGCCGCATATTTAAAACGAAGGATCACAAGATGCTGTTGATGTCACAAAAAAATTAAAAGAGAGAGAGAGAGTCTAAGGAAATTAGCTACCTAGAGATTTAGATTAAAGTACTCATCTATCGAATACAATGCATGCGTTAGCAACTTATTTTTTGTGTGTCGCGGAATTTAGGTAGATCGGTGATAGTTCTAAGGGAGAGAGGAAGATGATTGTATATTGTGACACTATTATAAAAGATATAATTATGGATCAGTGCAGAGTGGGGGATTGGCAATGGAATGTCATGCATTTGTCGTGTTAAACGGGATGTTTGTCGGGATGGGAGCAATGAAAGATTTTTATGCATGAGGCTGGCCGATTTTAATGTGAAGAGGCCGAGTAATGTAAGGATGAATAGTGATATACAGTGCTCTCTTGGGGAAACACCTGCAATAAATCTCATGCCACGTTTTTTTAAATTTAAATACAGAATCAAAAAGATTGGCCACAGTAACCCCAGAAGGGTAGACCATAGGCAAGACCGTAGACAATCTTTGCAGTTGAAACTTCAGGGTTTCTACCCACTGCTCTTATACAATAATAGTCAGAAGCAAATAAATTTTATTTGGCTTTGAAATTTAAGTCAATTTAGAGTCCAAGAAACTTCGTACTCCCCGAACTTTTGATTTGAAAGTCTTCGCAAATGATAACATTAACATTACAACGAAAACCTATGATTTGGGTCTTATTAAAACTAATTTTGAGGTCTCTATAAATTACCCTTTTACACAGTTTTTGTTTGGTTCCTCTGCAGCTGTTAGAAAAAAAGTTATCACAGAAAATACTTATAACCGATCACCCTGTACACAGCCATTGTCCATTTGTTTTTTTAAATATGGTTCTAACGCCTACGCAATTTTCTCGACTAATAGTTAGGTGTTACCTTTTTTGATTTTTTCGACTATGTAACAATGAGATAATAGACACTTACGGTGGGATTTACTAAAAGGGTTTAGTCTATTTTTGAACGGTCCTAGGTTTAAGTGAAATTTCTGGTTTTAAGCACTTTAAATTTTTTTTTGGGATATTAAATAAGGTAAATTAATCCTTGTGATAACGGTTACTTAGGGAAATTATGAACGAACTTATTACCAATTGCCACAAAAGAATCCTTTCTGGGGCTTATAAATTTAAACCACCCCCCAGAGGTGGTCTAAAAAATCACCAATTTTATAACCTCAAACACACTGGCGTATTCACCATTTGCCATTTTGAAGCTTGTCAAAAAAAATTAGTTTTAGGGCATTTTCTTCTAAAATATGGTATTTATTTTGACAAAAAAGCAGTTTTTCAGTGGTATTTAGCAATAAAAATACAAAATAATCAATGAATTTTTGTCTTTTCTGTATGGGTAGGTGTTTTTTAAAAATTGGTTTTAAAATTTAGTGCCAGGTGTAAATATTTAGACCTGTGGGGGTTACTATTTTAAATCTTAGTAAATCCCACTGTTAAAGTTAAATTTCGGGTCTATCGGCATTCGTATCCTTATTTTTATCGAGTCGACCTATCGAGCAGGTGTACTTTTAAACTAATGGCGAATGCGGGACAGCTCCAGCTGATCAAATGCGCCAAAACATCATTTCGTATGCAGGAACGGTCGTAATGTCACGACTCCCTTATCGTACCTAACGAGGTTTTCGTGCATTTAATCAGCTGGAGCTGTCACACATTCGACATGATTTAAAAGTGCACCTGCTTGATTGGTCGACTCGATAGAGATAAGGATACGAATGCTGATAAAAATGAAAATTTACTTTGTGTCTAATGACTCTCCCAATGAAGTTAGCCTGAAAAGAACGCAGAACGTAGAGCCAAAAAATTCTCTGGGCGCGAGCAGACTACGTAAGGCATGCGCAGTAAATTTTTCGCATTGGGCCTTGCCCATGGCCAACCCTGATTTTTACATTATTTTCTTAGTTTTTGAAAGTTATTATTTTTGGACACTTGGGCCATTATAGTATCTCATAGTTATATGGTTGCGACAATTGCTGTTGTTGAAAAACTGCACTGTAGTTATTGAGCTTCTTTGTACTTATCCTATTCTCTTCTTGTCCTTTTATTTAAAAAAAAAAACAAGAAATCACCCTCTACCTTGCTCATTAGCCAAAACGTACATACATTTCACAAAGCTATGAATACATAATTACAAGCCGGAAATTTATAAAGTTCAAAGTAATTTAAAGTTATTTGTCTTGATAAGACCGTTTCTTAAGCTCGACGCTTGTCTATCTGGTAAAGGAGATAAACTTTTACTTTAGTTTTAACTAGGCGCACAATTATTCCAAAAACAAGAATTTTAGACTAGGTAGTAATGGGCACGAAGAAGCTCGTAAATTACTTACTACCCAGTGGTATATTTACAAAGAGAATGTAGTTCTAGCTCATTTTTCAATTTTTGGCAAACTGCTTGTAAATAAATAATGGAGCCGAAAAATAAATAATCCAGAAAATCTCATTTAAAATTCAAGCCCTTTCAAAAAGTTTAAAAATTTTCATTTGTACTCTGGAGCTATGCAGGCCGATGTGACCATCCCTTTTGCCTAGCTTCACTGTAATAATAGGGACTTATCGATACATAAAGCCGGCATACTTTAATAAAGTGTATTATTGTACTATTTTTGACAGTTACGCACGACGGCTAAACAACTACTGTATAGATTTAGGCACTTTACCAACCTGCTATGAAATTACTGAAAAAAATCCCCGCATTTTTCGTGTGAATCCCGCCAGCCCCTTTGCAATACTTTATTAGCGTTTTCGATTATGCTTCGCGCAAATCAACGATTAGTCAAATACACGTTCGATTTGTTTTCTGGTCCGTTTTAAAGGTTGGAATTGTTTAGAAATATTTTTTTTTAAAGTATATTTCTGCAAGAAAATGAGTAGAAACGGAACCACAGGAACTATAATAAAAATTTTTGATGAGCTGGGCAATCCGTGTATTGACGAGAAGAACCATATAATCTTATCCCATAATATGTATATAATCGTAGTGATTCTACTTCAATAAATTTCCTTTTTATACTTATATTCCAGAAAAACAACAAAACACAATTTGAATTAGGTCATGTCAGTTTTACGCGGGATTTCCGTGCTCGGGCTTGATCTGAAACACTTCTCAGATCAAGTTCAAGCAATCCCGCTTAGAGCAGCGATCAATAATCGAATACGCAAATCTGGCAGAGAGCAATGACAGTCTCCAGCTCGAACACGCAAATCTTCTTACGATTGATCTGGCAGCGCTCTAGATCAAGTTTCGAGCAAGAATCGAAAACGCTATGTAACACTTTCAGCTACCCTGCTCCCTCTACCTTGCTGAGTTACTTAATTTATGGATGACCCCTAAGTTGATAACCTAAAGTTCTTGCCACTACTTCTAACATTGTATGGTCATATCGTGCCACCTATATTAAAGGTCGACATAAACATTATGACAGTCATTAACAGGACCGTGCCCGAAAAAGCTCTGGCCAGATGGCCTGAACGTAGGTTTCGGCAACCAAGAAGATCGCCGTCTCAAGATCTCAATTTTGTCATAATAATCAGCCCTGATAAGGATAACTATGTTTTCTTTTTTATAGTTGGATAAGAACACCTAAAAATACAAATGTAAGTGAAGCTTTCCTAAAAAATGGAAGGATATGTTTCAGTCATTTCACAACAGTGTAGCTATTCTTGATATCAGGAAGAAAACAATTATCTCCCTGAAACGCACAGATCCTATTGGTCGACGCCACAGATTTTCTCAAAAATGACCGTAATAACATGACTTAATAAATTTGTTTCTATTGGTTTTTAGTGAGGGAAATAAAACATGCCAATTTCTATTAAAATATTGTCATTAGTTTCATTTGTGGGAGAAATTAGCAGCATCGACATTGTGAGGAATTACTTTCTTTTCCCTGATATCAAAAATACCTACACAGATGGGTAAAATACCTATAAATATGTAGTAGTAGATGTTTAATCTTAGTGCGGCAGTGTCAAAAAAGTCAGGCTATACCAATTTTATGTACAGTTCTCTCCACATAAAACTGGTACAGTAGAAGGTAGCTGCAAATACGATTTTTTATATTTTCCTATGTGCAACACTGAGTTTAAACTTTTTATAAGGAGACTTACTAATACAAAATATAAAACCACTAAAAATAAAAACCCCATTTCAAAAAAGCAAAAATGTTTTATTAACTAAACAAAAACTACACAGTAATTGATCTATTCGACTAGCTGATTATGAAAGAAGCAAGTCTACGATAGTAACCATGATAAATCGATTCCAAGAAGAAGAAGAAACTATATCTTGAAAGGAAGCCACCGGTTTGAAGAAAGTTACAAGCCTAAAGCAATTAAAAAACCAAATCAAGTTAACGAAATAAAACTAAAAACATATAAAAAATACTTTCTCTACGAGCGTGCGGAAAGTGTCACTTTTCCGCACGCATTTTAGTTGCCATTTTTCCGCTACGCTACGCATCGTTCGGCCATCTGCAATCGCGTTCGGAAAAGTGACACTTTCCGCACTTGTTAGGAAATATACTATATTTTTGATAGCGTAATGCGACACCTTATCCTCGAACGTGTAATCCTCCTGCCTGATGTTGTTATGGATCCTGAAAAAATTGATTCAATTTTTACTTCTTTTACTTTGGCAAACGGATGATTTTCCAGAAAATTTATTGCCTCTTGGTCTTCTTCTGGACTAGTAAGTTTCGTAAAACTGGTGCCTTCCTTTCGGTGGATAGATGAGCAATGGGATAATGATGGCTCGATCTGTCCGTCTTCAATGCATTTTCGCAGGGGTTTCCGCTACGCTTTTTTATCATAGGGAAATATACGGGCAGGGTCTTTATAGTATCTTATAGTTATATATGTACAACCATATACCTATTGGCTTAAACATACGCGTTACCTAGGCCAAACTTGTCTTTAATCAAGACGACGATATTTTTGTTGTGTATTTGTTTTGATTCCGTGTTTTTATTTATGCTGTGTGTATTTTTTACTGTCCAAATTATAGTTAAAACGTGATGCTGTGTAAAAAAACAACAACGACGACTGCCTCCGTGGCATCGGGTGTTAGCCGATGATGCTGGCGTAGCGCATGTGCAGAACAACGTTACGGAGCCAAACGAGATCAAGAGAGAAAGGAAGATAAATAATAAAGAAAGTAGAGTGACATCTTGCTTACAATATCGTGCAACCTAAAAACATTAGAAGGTAATAGATTTATGAGTACAATACTTGTTAACTTATATTTTAGTACACATTTGAGGTCGGCGTGACTCCTGGATAAGAAACCCATGTAAAAAAGGGTGTTTTTAATTTAATTTGCTCTCAAATGTGAGGGTGTATTATCCGGTTTGCTGTAACAAATCCGCAAGTAGAGGAGTAAAAAAGCGCTCTTAAAGCCACAAAAACGGCATAGATTTGACAACACTGCTTTGATGTTTTTGGGCCAATCTTTATCGGGCAGAATATCGGAAACGAGAAAACGGAATCTGTTGAAATTTGGCAGGAATGTTTGTTTTTGAATTCCTCACAACCGTATCCAGATATTTTTTTGCTGGACTCTCTCATTCCAGAAATAAAATCAGTACAGCTAATAATAGTCAAAAACCTTAACTGGCTTTTTATTTAGCCTCGTCTATAATACAGAAATCTGTAACAACAATTTTTGGATTTTTTTATTTTTTGAAAAAAATACACCAAATTTTGGCAAATACTTTGGATACGGTTGTAGATATTTAGATATCCTATTACCTGATAACAAAAAAGTTTTTCTTTATAAGCGAGATTCTGCCGGAATTCTGAAACGCCAAGGTCACGTAATTTGGTAGGCCCAGGGAAACTGAGTGAGTTCGATTGGAGTATTGGAATTCAGGTTCCGCATAGCCACCGGCCACTTGTCTCATGGAACATTCGGCCAATAAATTGACACATGTCAAGTCATAAAAATAATACGGAAATTTGCTATTAGTTTTTGGATGTTGAATAATGATTTTTCTTTTGATTCTTTTCAATTTCGAGACAATGCAATCCATGAAGCGTGAATCATAATGGCTAGTGAGTCAAGTAGTAATTGTGCTAAGAAAAATGTGGAAATTTATTTGCGTTTTTTGAGGCCGTCGCTAGTACTTGATTTGAGCATCGCTATTGCATTAACCTACAGTTGGGTTCCAGTCTTATAACCTGAAGACCGCCAAACTAGATAGGAGGTCTGTAAAAAATTCTGGATGAGTCAGGCATAAGCAATTATAATTTTATGGAATATTATGAATACCTACTATATTTAGTTACTGTTCTGAACACTGCACGATCCCACTCGAAATGGCATTAGTGGTTCCATCTAATGTTGATCTTTCAAAAAAAGAGCAAAGCAGTGTTGTCAAATCTATGCCGTTTTTGCGGACTTAAGTTAGTGATGTTATCTCAAATGTGTAGGTTTATTTTTACGAAAAATGTGGGAGGTCGGAACAATCGTAATTTAAAACTTATTATTTTTCAGGCTACAAAAATAACACGTAAGAAAAAATGACAGATTATTGTGTAAGTGATAAACTTAGCTGATGACTCAAAATAGAACGAAACGGTGTCGTACTAGGTTCCACCCCCTGTTTAAACAATATATTAGGAGTATAATTTGCACTAATAGTAGAAAAACTCTTATTGGTTAGTGTGTTGAAAAACAATGAAAGCATTTCAAAGAGTTGTAGTTCTCCATTTCTCTCAAAAAGAGAAGCTTTGGAAATATCAAAATAAAGTATAAACATCAGTTAAGCCCTCGCTACCTGGCACGCCTGTTTAGCGGGAGCAACTCTAGGGAAAATCTTAATTAATTTAGTTGAAGAACTTTTACAGCCGATAAGCAGATATTTGTAATTGCCAAAGTACTGGATTCATTCCATAAACTTAAAATTAATATAAAGACAAGTTAAGGCCAAAGAACTTTGGCTATTATAAGAGAGGCTTTTCTGGCTATTTCTAAAAATAATGTCCCTTGACAGCCAATGTTTCAATCCAGTTCACACTTTATCTTCTTACCAAATTTCATCCAAATATTTCAACCACCATATCTTAATATTTTTACAATAATAAAAGAACTTAATACAAACTGAAAAGGGTGTTACCGTACATTGTTTGTCACTTTGTCACAAGATGGGGAAAAATGTGAATCCCCTTCCATTTTTTAGCAAACACGTTTATGTTTTTTTTTGACATCATTGTTTAATCCTGGCTCTGCCCCAAGACGATTAATGAAAATGAAAATGTTGGTTTTAATCCAAAATCTTATTTGGTACAACTTTTCACACTTATTTTCAATCATCTTAAATTTAAAATGTCTTATTAGTGTTATTGCGTTTCCCAAAAATTTAATTTTTCAATGCATTTCGTCAGTATCCAAAGCGGTAAGACAAAGATTTCAGTTATGTACCAGGAGACTGAAAAATTGTCTGGCGCAGTAATGTCTTTTATTCTGTTGACTTTTAAAGCACACAGTTTTTTAAACTTACATTAAAAAAACATACTCATTTCTTTTGTACACTAACCAATGTCGGATATTGAGAAAAGAACTTTATTTGTTTGCCATGTTTTATTGCATTTTTTTTCAAATTCATTAAGTACAGAGAACTAATAACAAAATAGGGAGACACAATTGTTTTTATTTTTTTTTTTCATAAAATTATGTTTTATTTTGCGTTGTCTTATAAAACGTAAAAGGAAAACATGCTTTTGAATTTAAATAGGTGTATATTTCTTTTCATATAACTACTTTTGATACTTTTTTATTATTTTGCTATTAATATTTTTAGCGGAGATACGCCAGTGGACTGATATAATAAGCATGCAAAAAGATATAAAAAAAGAAAAACTAAATATTTTTTAAAGGAAGTATTTATGCAATTATGGCTTCTATGCTTTTAAGAAAAAAAGAAATGTCTTGAAGTAAAAAATATATTTAAAGGAACATGAAGTTTGCAAATTTCTGTAGAACTACCCATAAACAATTTTTGTTTAAATAGTCTTCGATCGCTCAGTTACTCAAGAACCCTCCTGAGGGTTTCTGGGAACCATCAAGTAAGGCACCCTTAGAGAAAAAAAATCACAGTTAGTCGTAGGAAGAAACTATTGCGAAAAGTTAAACCTTCCAAACATTATAAAATTTTTTTCTCTTAAGTTAGCAAGCCGACATTTACTCGCAAGAGTTCGTGCAAAGTTTATTTTTTGGTGTGCAGAATTAAGAAGGACATTATTTTTACAAAAGTATTAAGATTTCTGAGATAAGAAAATTTGTCCGACCAAACATTTTGCATCCTACTATAATTTTTAGTGATTTTCAGAGTCTATTTATGCTTTTCTAGAGCTATGTCAAAAATGTAGCTTTTAACTCCAAATTTTTGAAATGGTTGCTCATCTCTATTTCATTTTGTCGTATTTAAAATTAACTTGTAAACTCCCATTTTACAAAGAGGAACATGCCGCTGACCCGAACGACATCTACTATTTTAGACGAGGGAAAATGGAGTAATAATTTAATTCGTAAAATTTGCATTTCTACAATAATTTACAGAAGCTCGGACCGGGAAAAACTTTTTGCGTTATCATTGTGGAGGTGGGGTTTGAGTTAGGACGTTTGTTAGGAAAGAAAAGGTTCACCAAATTAGGAAACAGAAAAGAAAATAATATGTACAGGGAATCCAAGCAGCATTTTTCGGATCTTATATTTTAATTAAGCTTTTATTTTCTTAGAGAAAAGTTAATTAAGGCAAAACCTAACTTTATTTTTATATAGTTGGTGTTTTGGTTTAATTTTTAAACTTTTGTTTTATTCTAGAATATTTATTTCACAAGTAAAATAATATTTAATTTTAATTAACTAGAGTTTTAAACTTCCATTGTTTTAAATTTTTACTTCTTCACAACGTTTCGAATACTTATGTAAGTATCTTTAATCATCAATTTTTTATTTTTTGTGGTTGGCGTCCCATATTTGATAGAATTGCGACTAATTTGACACTAAAATTGTTATTTTCGAAAAAGTTTTGTGTGTGATTTTTTCTGTTTCGAGTGCGCGAATATTTTAAAAGTTTAAAAAATGAATGGAAAGGAAGGACAAAAAAGAGCTCCGAATTTCACGTTTACCGAAAAGAATTTGTTGTTAACAATTGTTGAGGATTTAAAGACATTGTGGAATGTAAAAGAGGGATGGGGCTAACTGGCGACAATAAAACGAGGCATGGGACAAAGTCAATAACATTTTTAATAGTCAAAACGCGTATTAACGAAACAAAAAACTTACAAAAGTGCTTTGATAATATGAAGTATAGCGTTGGTATAACAGGTGCCTCGGCTGCATCCACAAGAACCTACATGCGGGGTGCAGGTGGGGGGCCTCTGGCCAAAAAATGCCACAAAATTCAGCTTTCCATTAGTGTATACTATTATAAGGCACCACTAGCTTAGTATGCCTGACAGCTTAAAATTCAGTGTGACATCCTTAAAAATGCCACCGATATCAACATTTACAAAAGTTAAAATTATCACTCGAGTTATAGAACACAACAACACAACGGCTGGTTTATAAGAAGAGCGGCCACCCATTTTGGAGTTGATAAAATGACGATAATGCGATGGAAAAAGTGCTGGATTGAAAATAATTCTACGGATAGGAAAGATAGATCAGGACGACCAAAAGTAAGTTCTGAAGTGCAAGATGAGAGACTTATTGACCATCTCAGACAAAATCCTTTTTCAACGTCGATTGGAGCAGCTAATGTAACATTATTTCCGGGTCCTTTAGCAACAGTAAATAGAAGAGTAACGAAATCAGAAATCTCTTGTCGAGTTGCTGCACAGAAGCCTTTTCTAACAGAAGAACAAAAACAGGCCAGAGTGATTTTTGCACTGAACAACGTTCTTCGTGAAAATGACTTCTGGGAGAGGGTGGTTTTCACTGACGACAAAATTTTTCAATCATTTTAGTTTATCGTCCACCAAATTCTAGATTTGAACCCGAATATAAAAACCAATTTGAAAAAGCTGGACATTTTTCTATAAACATGTGGGGCTGCTTTAGTGCTAGAGGTTTAGGTTTTTTTGGAGAATCGAAGAAAGATTCAATAGTGAACGATATATTGAAATCATTGAAAACGTTATGCTGCCATCTGTACAGGCTTTACATAAAAAAATGACTTCGTTTATCAGCACGACAACTGTCCAGTACACACTGCTAATGTTGTTCGCCAATGGTTTCAGAATAATAATATAGGAACCCTTCCTTGGCCAGCTAACAACCCTGACCTTAACCCAATGGAAAATATATGGGGTCAAATCGTTAAAATAATATACCAAAGGAATTGGAGACCACGAAATGCTGAAGAGTTAAGCGATGCTATTTATCGCGCATTGGATCAGCTCTCAGAAGACCATCAGTATTTTCAAAATTTAACCTTTTTAATGCCCAGACGTTTGCAGCTTGTAATAGAGAAAAATGGTGATTCTATTAAATACTAAATTATTTATTTTAGTTCTTTTTTAAGTTAAAATAATTAGTATTAAGTTTACCATCGTTTTTGTCCTAACCTAAGTTTCCTATTCGTCGAATTGTTTTCAATCCACCGCTGTTTCGATCGTATTATTGTTATATTGTCAACTACAAAATGGGTTACCGCCCTCTTTATAGAACAGCCTTCGTCCGTTACTCGAAAGATAATTTGATATTGTTCAATAAAGACTTTACTAAAACATTATTTTTGCTGATTTTTTAGTATTATGCAAAATTTAATTTAAATTAAGGTTGGCTTTAATTTAAGTAAAAAAATATTTTCAGTTTTAGAGACCTTTTTTAAACAATATGACAAATTGTCGTACTTTTGAAATTTTTAGGCCTTTTAGCTGGTACTGGACTGCATGTATGCGTTTTTTGATTTAAATCAAGTGTACATAGAGCTTTATGTTCTACTAAAGAAACAAAAGTTTTTAGACAACACTTATTGCAAACATCGAGTGAATATTATACTGTCCATTCCAAATTCTCCGGTCCAATTTCAAGATGGCTGCTAACATTTATACACAGAAACTAAATGGAGCTGTCACTGTCCAGAAACTGGCACGATTGAATGTGAAATGAAGTGTACTTGTCGTATTTTGAGTGTTTATATAAGGGGGTCCTGTTTGTGCCACCCGGATGTCAGGATTCTCATACGCCGAATGTCCGTCTAGCCAATATGGAGGTCAGATTCTGCCCCGTCAAAGATACGACGAGGCAACACCGTTCTCAACTAAAAAGCCAGTTAACTCATTTTCGTTTTAGTAACCTTTGGCCTATGATCTGTTCCATATTGACACCAAACTGACAGAAAATCCATGATTTACTTGTCAATTTGGTTATAAAAATGGCAGCCACAATAGGCTAAAGGGCACTGAGGCGGTAGGAGTTAACAGGCTTTTTAGTTGAGAACGGTGTTGGACGAAGCAATGATGATTTACGTGTGATAGATGGAGACGTGGCGGCAGTAAAAAATTAATAATTTTATCGCATTTAAGGTTTATATAGTTTTGAAAAAGACACAACAAAGATAAGAAAAAAAAATATTAGCACACGTCTAGGTTGGAGCTTTTTCTACAGGGAGGCCCCGAAACTTGTAAAAAATAATAGCTATATGAACTCATTTCATCTCATCTGCAATTTATATTAAAACAATCTACTTACCTCAGGAGGAGGAAAATCAAACGGTACCCACCTATAGCGAGGCGTTTACAAGTAGTTAATAGTTTTCCAAATATTTATGATACATCAAAAGTTAGTCATTTCATCCCTTTTATAATTAGTGCTGTTATGTTAAGGCCCTCACCGAGATAACAAGAAAAAATATGGCATGCTTCGAGGTGGGGGCTTTTTTACAGGGAGGTCCCAAAACTTGCAAAAAATAATAGCTCCATAAACTCAATTCATCTCTTTTCTGATTTATGCTATTATGTTTAAGGACCACATCAAGATAACAAAAAAATATATTACACACCTTTGGGTGGGGGCGTTTTTTACAGGGAGGCCTCAAAACTTGTAAAAAATAATAGCTATATGAGGCCATTTCATCTCTTTTCTGATTAGTGCTATTATGTTTAGGGTTTCAGTAAGATAACTTGAAATTTTTCCAGGCTAACTTGATTTTTTGGAAAATGCAAGGGCATGGCCGTTATAGTATCTCATAGTTATATACCTATTCAGGAGAGAGAGGAAAGACTCATTGTTTTTATATGGGAATGCTTTTTTTCCAAGAAAAAAAGTAATATATATGATATTCCATTATAGCAAAGTATGTCCTCAAAATATCCCGCAAAGGATAAACAGATTATTATGCGTCATTTGTTTTTGGGCTTTGAGGATGTCAACACAAGCGTCCGTGACAAATTTGCTCGTCATTTTCCCCCATGCAATGGTCTACTAAGACGGATTTTGTTTTGGAAAACTTTTGGGCTTTATTAAGTAAGACAAACACTAAATAAATCTTGAGCATGAGTACTCAATAATTTTATAATAATGGTTTGGCCTTATAGTATCCTGTTTAAGGCTATTTTAAAGGCATTGAGAATTTTTAAAATTAAAAGTTATACGACTCAAAATTGACAATTTTGACGATGTACCACATCGCCATTTTATTTGTTATTCTGATAAAATTGTACTTAAATGTTTTAAACGTATTTTTTAGGAACTTTTGTGCTTAGAGAACATATATTTAATTTGTAAAACGGAAAATAGGCGGGAAAACTCAAGATTGCCTGAAAAATACTTTTTTTGTAAAATAAAAAGTAGATAATAATGTATATTTATTAAATTTTCACATGGCTCTGTAGATGGCTCTGTTCCTGTTACAAAGGCAGCGCCCTCTAGACATATAGCCTATGTCAAACACCTAAGGCGTTGTAGGTCGAAAGAGGGATAAAGAAATAGGAGGAGAATTTTAACAAAGAAAGAAAAAACATCTTGTTTACAAACATTCCTATATAACTAATTAATAATAATTAATATAATTTCGATATAGTCTTCGGAGGACGCTGCTCAAGGTCTAAAAATTGACGTTTATTATCTTCCAAAGCAAGGAAAGGTTAGTTTAAAAAAAAACTTAGAATACCATAATTTTTTTGTCAATTTATGAAAATGTATCGGTTTAAAACGTCAGTAAAGTATAGATTTAACAACAAGAAATGGCGGGTGATTACCCTCACCAAAACTAGTAGTGCTAGTAGGCTAGTAGTGCCGTATTACAGGCGCCTCATTATTTGTTACCAATCGTTGACAGCAAGATATTTTATATCCGCTACTAAAATTGCACACTGGAAAAACATTTGAACACGATAGAAATGCCATGGCTATGCTATGAGGATGACAAATCAGCCTCTTACATCTTATTTTAGTCCCTAACACGCTTTCGTGTATTGCTCTAAAATCACTATCGCTTACTCCAAGATCGAATACTCCGAATTTGAACGAGAAACGAACGAATTTGAACGAGATCCACCTTTCTGCTCCCGCAAATCGCGAGAGTAGAGGATTTAGAGCAAAACTAACTCCGAAGGTCGGTGGGAATCGTTTGGTGAATTATTTAACCTAACAAAATATCAGCTGTTTTTTTGTTGGTTGATTTTTTATCGTATCTATTATTTTAAATTGCGAACCGGAGATGAAAGTAAATGTAAAAGGAGCCGTGGCTGCACAAACGGCCATAAATATTTCTCAAGAAACCATAATGGGTATTCACAGCTTTCTAAACTTCTTCTAAAGGGCTTCAAGAAAAAAAATATACACTCTCTAAATTTACGTTTTTATAATCTTCATAATAGCCTTGATCAACAAAAATTGTTTTCGAAATCGTGTATGGGGAATTGAGTGTACAGTCGGCTGATCAATAATCACTATACAAAAAAATGATACTTTCATATTGACTTAATAATCAGAAAATATACCAACTACTGCAAGAAAAAAGGCTGTTCCCCCGTTTCCGACGCGCTCCCTTCCCCCACTGAATTATTAGGAAGGGTACCCTCGATACTGTTCATCAACTATAAATGTTTATCCTTTATGAATTTCAGATGATTTCAGTATATTTATTATGCGTAGTTTGATTTTAGAAAATCTGAAATTCAAATTCCGATTGAAATTTTTGAATATTTCGAATTGATTGCCTTCGAAAGAAATTTTAGCTTATTCGGCAAAAAATCAAAAAATTACTCCAATCCGAGTCTTAGTTTTTACAAAATGTGCCTTTCATTCAAAATTCAGCCTATTTTGATGTTTATTTGACATGACCAGTTTTGAACGTCACTTCGAAATTTCATGATATAAGATCACCGACAAAAAAAAAAAAAAAGTTGACTTTAAAGTTTCTAATATCATTTATATGCACGCGCCCTATACCTGAGGAATCCTCGAAATCAGCGCGCAAGGCAATTTATGATTTATTTCCTGTCGTTTAGTTAAACGGCGACAGTCGTTGCAATAAAATAGATGCGCCGCGCTTATTTATGAGATACACTTTAAAGGGCAATCGATTAGGTCTCCGAAACTTGGTGTTCGAAATGCTACCAATAATTTACAATATTTTGAATGAAGTTATTACTTTAAAGAAATATACGATTTCTTCCTACTCTGTTAATATTATACTTATTTTGCGGGCGAACCATAAAAAACTTGAAGCTACCGCATTATAGTCCAATTTTTTGATGAGCGGACTGACGTCATTTTTTCCTCTGAAAACGTATTTCTTTGTTGTCAATAGTTCGCATGTCAAATAATTTGTTGTTGTCAATTTGAAGTAATAGTTGAAACAATCAACGACATGACATATTTTTACATATTTATTGTCGCTGTCTAAAACAATGTATCAAATAGAGATCCAAAAAAAATGACGTCAGTCCGCTCATCAAAAAATTGGACTATACCATAAAACAGATTGATACTTCCTCGGCACAAAAAAAGACAACTACTAACTTTAGATGTTAGATTGCTTAGGTAGTGGTCATGAAAGCTACTCTTGCACTGCTTCCTGGGACTTCAGCTAGAAATTTTATGCCCACGTGTCCACTAAGCAAGATCTGGTCTGAATTCTGGAGGTCAAAACTTCTGCAGATCATACAATATAATATTTTACTTAGGCTTCACACTAAGGAATCTAGTTATTACACTGGATACCTCATTTGTTTGTTATTTAAGTACCCAAACCAACATGAAGATCACATCGAAACCACCACTACCACTTGTGATTTGTCTTTAGTTAGGTGGCACCACAGATGTCAAGGATATAAGCAATGGTTTCACTTAAATACCTATTAGCTTAAATGTACGCCCGTTAAGTTTAAATTAAAAGCAAAAAACAAATTGCTAAGTGTTTTGTAGGTTCCAAAAAAAAATTGTTTTGGTTTAACCTTATTTTCTTCAAAAACAAACTAAAAAAATAAAAGTTAATAAAACAAAGCATCAAAAAAGTGAGGTTTATTAAATGCACTTGCTTAGTATTGTTGTTACTAACACTATAACTAAATCAAATACTAAGTGACTAAGCCTTGTATCAACGATTCTTAAGACACGAAGCCACAAAGAAAGCTGATCGTTGTTGTTTGACAGAAAAAGTTCTCATGGTTATAAATCCTGGATTTTTGTTTTTTCTTTGGAAGAAGAAATATAAATTTGTGCCACTCTCTGTATCTTCTTCACACTTTACGTCTCGTAATATCGCGCCTGGACTTTCGTTCTCTGATATTCTCCATAAAAACTTACTCTTTTCCAATTTTTAACAGTGCGCAGCGTAAATGAAAACGAAGAATCAAAATAAATATACAACAAAAATGACGAGCCCTCGATTGAAGACGTATGACTTAGGCCGCAAAGCCGGCCTAAACTGACCAAAACCGCTCGAATCGATAAATTTTCGCGGATGACCAAAAAGCCGGAGTCAAGTCAATGATTTTTGTATTGTTATTTCCTTCGCTGGCTAGATTATAGGCGTTGCTTACAAGTTTGACCTGGGTAAGGCGTATATTCAAGCTAATAGGTATATGGATTATGGTAACTATGAAATACTATATTGGCCAAGTGTCGCAAAATAGATACTTAAAGTTGCACAAATAAAGAGTGCTTAATCGTAATAGTATCTCAGTGCGCATGCTCAGAACGGATACCTATCTCTACGACCACCTTTGCAGTATTTGTACATAGCTAGCGTATCCTAACCATTTTGTTTTCTGTGGGTTTTTATAAATGCCTGATCCACAGTTTTACTCCTTCTATTTTCCATTATATTGCACTCTCGCTTTTTTCGACAACGAAGGAAGTAGAAGTGAGCGGCATGAAGTAAGACTGTGCATTAAGCACTAACCAAGACTTGGTTTGGTTACGTCGTACGTTGTGAATAAATGAGCGAATGAATGTAGAAGTGCAGGCTGAACAATTCCCACGTACGTATGTCACCTTGCTGAGCCCGTTACATGCCCACAATCCATAGTTTGGTCCTGGAAGCCTGCCTCTTTTGCCAAAATCATATTTTTCTGGGCTGCAATCTTCTCACATTGCCTGGGGCCAATAGATAGTTCCCAAGGTGCGACTCTCAGAGCTGGACACTCCAGCAGGACATACAAGGACGATTCTTCGTCCTTCATGCGCCATCAACTCTGAGTCTTCGGCGACTCCCAGCGTCTCTAGGTGCTTGTTTGTAGAGTGTCCAATGGGTACTTGTGCAGTTCCCTGTCGGACCTCTTGTGTTGAAGTAGATATACTGGGTCCTTGAACAGTTCCTCGTTGATCCTTATCTTTAGAGTTCCACTAAGTAACTGTTCGGTTGTCGAAGGGTCCTTCTGCAGTTTCTTTACAGACGAGCAAACCGACTAGAATCACTTTCCTAGCACTTCGGGGAAGGGGCTATATACCACAGAGTGCGCCCGGTTCCCTGAGGAAGGTTTTTAATGTGGTATTTCATCCACGCGGCCCGGGCGTTTAAGCCAAGGACCCCACACTCGTCCCTAATCCACCACACAGATAATTCGGAGCAAACCAGAGTTGGGTTCACCTAAGCGTTCCCGATCTCCGACTCCCCGAGATCAAAGAGTTGCATTCTAGGGGGGTGCGGTATAACGTTTCCCAACCGGATTTAGTCACCTACTTATCAGTCGGGTCCACCCCCGCGACTTGGACGCCCCTGTTGAGAGTTATCCAAGTGGGATTCAGAGAAGGGAGCTGTGGGTCCCCTTGGGTCATGTTAAGGCTTGTATCTTGCCAACCCAACCCAACATAAGCAAAGGCAACATCGTACGTTGTAAGCAGAACTTTAAGTCTTTTTTTTAAGGACGCTTTTACAAACGCATCAAAGATACGCTAATAACAAGGAATCAAAAATAGCTTGACTATGATATACTCGCACCCAGAGGCTCAATTCTTAAATCTCAAGCGCACGAACATTCACTTCTGTGAAGTGAATGCTCCCTGGTGAAGATAAACAAAATTATTAAAAAATAAGCTGTTCGATTGCAGCGGGCCAAGCGATCAAGTCGGACCGTGAATGTGATCGGTGACCACTGGATCAAGAATATTACAATTATAATGCGTATTGCGCATTCCATATAACCATGAGTACTATAAATGCCCTGCCCGTGTATTTCCTTATGATAAAAAGCGTAGCGGAAACCCATGCGCAATATCAAGTTGGCCGAGGTCAGTAGATTAATGACGGGCTCTAATGCTCAAGTGTCAGCCGGAAGTACGCTGAAAATTCGGAAAATGCAAGGGTAAGGCCATTGTAATATTTCGTAGTCGTAGTAGAAGGATAAGGGCCATTTCCCCACTAATATTTAAAGCGATTCCTTGGTTACCTGAAACTTTGAGATTTTTTTTAAATGTTTGAAGAAATTAGAATACAAAATATTTTGTAAATGTACTTAAATTTCCCAACTGAATCTTCATATTTCCCAACTGCAAGCGACATTGGAAGGAGGTTCCCCCCTTACCCCCCTCCCAAGGGATCGCCGATGCGTTGAGGTAGACGCCACACTCATTGTTTTCCTATCTCCCAGTAGGCCACGGGGTAAACTCTTTCTAAGACAATGCAATATCTGGATAAGGAATCTTTTTTGCTGTCCATCACAGGACACATATATTGGGCGTAAACAGGGAAATTATTTACTGCGTGATCAAATACCGCCCAAGATTTATCGTGCGAGTTACTTAGGGCGACTCCATTTACCACGAAAAATACTTAATTGTATTAGCGCAGTTTAGTAATAGTTGAATGGGGTGGCTCATTGTCTCAGTAGTACGTAACGTGGGTACACTAATCAACTTTTTCCAGAAGATTTCTAAAACATCTCATTCCTAATGGGTATTTAAAATGGCTCGTTTTTTAAATTTTAAATACCAGAAACTTTAAAAACTTTAAGATTTCGATTGGCATTAAACAACGTGTATAGGTAGGTACTCGAGCAAATCGACGAATATAGCACATTTACAAAATAACCGAGTTTTCTATATTTGTTAACAAACGACATTTTGCTAACTTTCTGCAACTTTATTTAACCTGCGGAAATTTGCCTCATCGAAATTTACGCTAAAAAAGTTATTTGAAAGGCACAAAAAATTATTAAAATAAAGTTTTCCTGCATGAGTATTTGCAGCTAAAAATCCTTTTTTTTCTATGGGTAAATCAAATGTTTCAAACAAAGCGTAAAAAAGTAGTTTTTTTTCAAAAGGCCCTCAAAATTATGCACCAGCTGGTACTCTTTGTAAAAAAGATATAAAAAAAGCCCCGACTACGAGGCTTTGTAAAAAGTTTCACATTGATCAAAAAAACATTTGTCATCGATTAAGGTTCAACTCATTTTGGCGAACTGTCCCCTCAACGGCCGTCTACAGAGGAGATCAAGCTCCAAAAATAACCTTCTTTATTAAAAAAAAACTTTCTCCACAAAAAAATTGTGGAGCAGGGTCAGAGGAAAATTTCCATGTAAAGTTTTATATGATAATCCACTTGAAATTATACGCCAACACTTTTGTTTTTACCGAGCTCTTCTGAAGCGCGAAACTTTTATACCTTTAATACCGTTGAAATCCCTGGGTAACCGCATTTTTGCTATCCCCGGATATTTTGAAACTTTGATGGTCGGGGGATAAAGAACCGCGAAATTTGGTGTGTTTTTAGGGGAGTTATATTTTCGTTTTGATAAATAAGTTTAAGTTTTGGTTATGAGTTCGAATTAAAACATGACCACGTTTTTGTTTTGAAACTGGGGCCGTATTTTCAAAATCACAAGAAAAGTATGCGCATACGAGATTCATTTTTACATCTGCAGTCTCCTTCTATATTGGTTGGAATGCGGCTTATAACATACCGGCATGCATTGAAGAAAATATCGTACATAGTATTTATAACAGGCGTTTATTAATTTTTTTTATAGATATTTGTACATCAACAACACGTAACTGCTACAAAAATCGAAGGAAAGTTATAAAAATTGTCATATGCAGTAATGAAATTAATAAACGGAAGTTACGAAATCATTGAAAAATGTTTCTTGATATTTTATAGAGAGTTGTTTGTTCATAGTATGTACAGGTTATTGAGATAAAAAAAGACTATATGAAATAAATAAAAAATGTTAACGGTTTTAATCAATGCCCTAAATAAATTTAATAAATGGCAATCCTTGACTGTCGTTTAAAAATTGTTATGGTATGTATGGACAAGTTTATGAAAATTATGAACCGGACAACCAAAATACATAAACAAGGTTATGAAA